>OX451741.1:891024388-892238835 GCA_948472305.1 Vicia faba | reverse complement strand
TTTTGCAGAACTGCAATGTTTTGGCAAAATTTTGGAGTTTTTGAGTTTCACGGTGTTTTGGATGCTATCCATTCGTGTCTTGAGTTATGACAAGTTTGTCAATATGTGTAGAATGGATACAAAGTCCACTCTTCATCAGATGTGCAAGCCTTTGGACTTTTGCAACTTTTCTTGCTTTTGAAGAAAAGTGAAGTGACCACACTAAACATGCTTGTACTGGCTGGCTTGCTAGCTGCAGAGAGTTGATATAAATTGCTTGATATCTGTGGAAGTTGTTTGTACCAAAGGAACATGTCCATGGCTCAAGGTTGATAAAGTTGCAAAAGCTTGTCTTTATGAAAATGGCAATGTGCCCTTTATGCCATTAATGGAATTATCTCTTGTACAATGTTCCAAAAGTCAAAATAAAGCCCTTATCCTATGAGTTTGCATTTAATTATGGAGTTTAGAATGAGTTTAGGACCTATAATGCAAGGTACAAGCATCCAAGATCAGATTTGCAACTTGATACTTTGTGAAAATGGCATGAACAAAAGTGATAAAATGCCAATTTCTTCTCTTCGATTCTCCCTAACCAAAAATGATCTTGGGGAGTTCTTGGATATTATGGAAATCTTGCAATGTTCTCTATAATCCATCTTTGAAATGCATTTTGAGATACCTCTTGGAACTAGGTGAAAAATGTCCATGAAGTTGGGTCAAAAACCTGCCTAAATTAGGGCAAATTTTCACTAAGTTATTTAGTTCATGGACCTATGTTCACAAATTCATAACTTGATATCCAAGCATATTTTGGGAAAAGTTTGTGAAGAAAAGTTGTATATTTCATGGAGGACTACAACTTTCATGTTGGAAGTTTTCTTTGAATCAAATTTCATCATAGTGAAAAAGTGGTGAAAAGTTGGGAAAAAATAAGAAAATTTCCATACTTAAAAAAATTCTAAGTTATGAAAATTTTCAAATTCAAAACCCTAATTTTCAAAATTGATTTTCTTGGTCAACAAGTTTCACATTTTGACATATATTGATGAATTATGACCCTTGGCATTTGACTTTGACCAAAAAATCAAAGTTTGACTTTTCAGTGCACAGTTGACTTTTGATCAGTTGACTGGAAAATTCATCTGTCAATCCTATGAACTTGAGATCTTTTGAACCATGTAATTAGGTAAAGATGATGCCATTGAGTCCTTGAAATCATGTTTGAACCCAATTAGTCATTGGCTAGGTTAAAAATCATAAATTTCCCTTTCTCAGTCAAAACCCTAATTTTGACCATTTTGCCCTTTTGATGATTTGATCAAAATTCTTTGAGGAGTTGTGATCCAAACTTGATCAAATGGTACATATGAGTCTAAAATGTGGTTGTGGTTCAAAAATCATGAAGTTTGACTGTAAATTGTCCATGGTTGACTTTTTACCCAATACAACTGATTTTTAGGTCAACTGTCCAATTGACTGATCAAAAATGTGGTTCAAAGCTTGAAACTTATCATGAGCAATCTTAGGGGTCCAAGATGGTGTATGAAGGTCACATGAAGCATTGGTGGTCCAAAAATCCTTGTGAAAACTCAAACCCTAATTTTAGGTTAACAGTGCAAGATGTAGTGTCTTGAGCTGATCAAACCCTAATCCTGTCTCGAGTCCAAGAAGTCTTGTGAGAAAAGTCTTGATAAATGAGAGGGAAAATTTTGGGGTACAACAGAAGGTATCTGGACTTCGATGGTTAGGACTGCCTCCATTCCATATACCAGAGAGTAGGGTTTTTCCCCTGTCGATGTTTATGCTGAGGTACGGTATCCATGAAGAGCAAATGGTAACATCTCATGCCAGTCTTTGTATATCACCGTCATCTTATGTACAATTTTCTTGATGTTCTTATTAGCCGCTTCAACAACGCCATTCATCTTCGGCGGGTAGGGAGAAGAGTTATGATGTTGTATCTTGAACTGTTTACAGAGCTCGATGATCATTGTGTTATTGAGATTCATACCATTGTCAGTAATAATTCTCTCTGGCACACAATACCGACAGATTAGATTATGTCAGATAAACCGCACCACCACGTTCTTGGTCACAATAGCAAAATAGGCCGCCTCAACCCACTTCGTAAAGTAATCAATGGCCACTAGAATGAAGCGATGTCCATTAGAAGCAGTGGGCCTGATTTCTCCCATCATGTTGATGCCCCACATTGCAAAGGGCCACAGAGCTGTCAATACGTTTAAGGGAACCAGAGGAACATGCACTTTATCAGTGTAGATTTGGCACTTATGACAAGTTCGAGAGTGCTGATAACAATCGGCTTCCATAGTGGAGCAGTAATATCCTGTCCGTAGGATCTTCTTAGCCATGGTATGTCCATTGGAATGGGTTCCGAAGGTACCTTCATGTAGATCTTTCATGATACTCTCTGCTTCTCTCTTGTCTACACATCGTAGTAATGTAGAGTCATGATTGCACTTGTAGAGGATTCCATTACGGAGGAAGAACTTCGCAACGAACCTTCTCAAAAACTTCCTATTGTTGACAGATGCCCCTTTGGGATACTCTTGAGCCTCAAGATACCTTTTGACTTCGTGAAACCAGGGTTTGTCTGCCACTTCTTCGGTATCAATTTCACAGTAGTGTGCTGGTTCATCCAACCTCTCAATGGTGATTTAAGGAGCATCATTGTCCCACCTGACTTTGTACATAGAAGACATGGTAGCTAGCGCGTCTGCTAACTGATTCTCCTCTCGCGAGAAATCTTCAAAAGTTACCTCCTCAAAGTGTGGGAGCAATGTCAGCACGTACTCTTTGTATGGGATGAGATTCAGATGCTTTTTATCCCATTCGCCTTTGATCTGACTTATTACCAAGGCTGAATCCCCGAAAATGTCCAAGAACTTGATCCTGAGGTCAATAGCAGCGTTGAGACCCATGATACAAGCTTCATACTCCGCAATGTTGTTAGTGCAGTTGAAACATAGTCGGGCAGTGAAAGGAGTATGACAACCCTTAGGGGATATAATTACAGCGCCGATGCCATTACCAAGTGCGTTCGAAGCCCCGTCAAAAACCATAGTCCACCGGGATCCCTTTTCGGGTCCTTCATCCGGTCCAGGTTCTTCGTAGTCAGTCACCAGCATAATATTCTCATTCGGGAATTCAAAATTCATGGACTGGTAGTCATCCACGGCCTGATAAGCCAAATCATCAGCCAATATGCTCCCCTTGATTTCTTTCTGGCTTGTATATTGTATATCGTACTCGGTTAAGATCATCTGTCATCTTGCTATTCTTTCGGAGAGAGCAGGTTTCTCGAAAATGTATTTGATTGGATCCATCTTAGATATTAACAAAGTAGTGTGGGTCAGCATATACTGTCTTAGTCGGGGAGCAGCCCATGCCAAAGCGCGACAAGTTTTCTCGAGCAGTGAGTATCTTGTCTCACAGTCGGTAAACTTTTTGCTAAGGTACTATATCGCGTGCTCTTTTCGACCAGACTTGTCATGCTGCCCCAACACACACCCCATTGAATTGTCTAGCACTGTTAAGTACAATATCAAAGGTCTTCCTTCAACCGGAGGCATCGAAATTGGCGGGTCTTGAAGGTATTCTTTGATTCTTTTGAAAGCCGTCTGGCATTCATCATTCCACTTTACCACTTGATCTTTCTTCAGAAGCTTGAAGACGGGCTCACAAGTAGCAGTCAGATGTGAAATGAACCTGGAAATATAATTCAAGCGTCCCAAGAAACCTCTAACCTCCTTCTCTATACGGGGAGCCGATATCTCTTGTATGGCTTTTACCTTCGCAGGGTCTACTTGGATGCCTTTGTCGCTGACAATGGAACCCAGAAGTTTACCAGACCTTACCCCGAAGGTGCACTTGTTCGGATTCAACCTCAGCTTGTATATCTTCAACCTGTCGAACAACTTTTATAGATGACCGAGGCGCTCTTCTTCAGTTTGAGACCTGGCTTTCATTTCATCAACATAAACTTCGATCACGTGATGAATCATATCATGGAACAAAGCGACCATGGAGCGCTGATAAGTTTCCCCATCATTCTTTAACCCGAAAGGCATCACCTTATAACAGAGGGTGCCCCACTATGTGATGAAGGTTGTCTTCTCCATGTCTTCAGGAGCCATCTTGATTTGGTTGTAGCCAGAGAAACCATCCATGAAGGAGAAGATTTTGTACTGCACGGTGTTGTCAACCAGAACATCAATGTGAGGAAGTGGGAAGTCATCCTTGGGGCTTGCCCTGTTCAGATCTCTATAATCCACACACATATGTACCTTACTGTCCTTCTTAGGTACCGGAACGACATTATCAACCCAATATGGATAAGAAGTGACAGCTAAGAGCCCTGCGTCGAACTGCTTCATGACTTCTGCCTTGATCTTCTCTGACATTTCAGGGCGCATACGACATACCTTTTGTTTAACCGGAGGACAATCTTCTTTAGTCGGCAGACGATGAACCACAATATCAGTGTCTAAACCTGACATGTCTTCATATGACCAGGCGAAGATCTTAACGTAGTCGTGCAACATTTGTATTAACCACTGCTTGTTCTTACCTTCTAGATTTGCGCCGATCTTGAATTCTTTTCTATCTATCTCCGTGCCCAGGTTCATTGTCTCAACTGGCTCTTCATGAGGCTGTATAGCCCTTTCTTCCGGCTGTAGTAGTCTAGCAAGTTCTCCAGGCACCTCACAATCATCCTCACCTTCATCTCCAACTTGGTTGATCGGATTTTCAAATTCATAACGGACAGTAGTGGAGCTGTTATCAATGGGATCCATAGTGGATATGGATCTGCAATATGATATGTGAGTGTGTGTAAGAGCATAGCTATTTTGATAAAGTGAAAATAGAAAAGAAAAACAGAGAGCACAAAATTTGTATGCAAGGATCGTCCAATGTTTTATTAATGATATATGAAATGACAAATAATAGCCCTCACAAACAAGGCCAACGTGCCTCGGGAAACATATAAGGTTGTAGAGTTTCAATTGTTTATTACAAATCTTAAAACAAGTAAGACAACTACTGCGGAATAAAAGAAACTGCTATAAAGTCCCTAGCCATCCAGTTACTCGGTCCAACGTTGGTAGTTGGGTAGATCCAGCTGTCAATGTCTGAGTCTTCCTCACTGTATTCAATGGCATTAATTCCCCGATTGCTGATGTATAGGGGATGTCCTCCAGCCCGAGCGTGTCGAACATCCCTTTGAGCTCCTGACGTAAAGCCCAAACCAAACTTGTCAGTTTTGTGAGTAAAATCAGGGAGTTGTCCCCAATTGGTATACCCACCTTCTTCAACCACTGCTCTGGCGTCTTTGAGAGAAGCCATCTTCAGAGGAGGTTTTTTGGTAGTAGTTTCAGCCGATGCCAAGATTTGGGGAACTTCTTCAAAGTTCTGGAAAGGAGTCTCTATGAATTCCCCGTCCATCTCTATGTACCTGAAGGAATTAAGATGCCTCACCATATGTTCCTCCTCACCACGCACAGTAACAATCTTCCCTTTTACTGGATACTTCAGCATTTGGTGCAATGTAGAAGTAATTGCCCTAACTTCATGGATCCAAGGACGACCCAACGAACAAGAGTATGACGGCTGGATGTCCATTACATAGAAACTGGACTCAAAAGTCTGGGAACCTACTTTGACGGGGATGTCCACTTCCCTGTGCACCATTCTCTTCGACCCATAAAAATCCCTTACCATAATGTTACTAGGCTTTAAGGTCAAGCCCTTACAGTCTAACCGATCCAATGCCTTCTTAGGTAGAACATTCAGCGAAGACCCAATATCTACCAACACATGAGCCATAGTGGTGCCCCTGCATTCAATAGAGACATGTAGAGCATCATTATGCTTCCTCCCATTCAGTGTCAAGTTTGCATCTGAAAAACCTAGCCCATTGTCAGCAGTCAGGCTGGCCACACAATCTTTGAATTGATCAACTGAGGTCTCTTGCAGCACATGCGCAGTATTGAGGAATGCAATCAAAGCTTTCGCATGGGCCTCTGAGCATAATAGCAGGGACAACATGGATATCTTTGAGGGGGTCTGCCCCAACTTCTCGATCATATTGTAGTCGCTCTTTTTGATTATTTTCAGTATTTCCTCTATCTCTTTCTTAGAGGCTTCCACGACAATTTTTCTAGGTGCCTCCGTCTGGGCAGGCTCACTTGTAACTTCTTTGTCTCGGGTCCCAGATGACTCGACGGCGGGAGTGATAATTGGAGTAAGCACAAGAGTGGTAGTTGATGTACCAACAGGAGTAGCAGACAGAATAACAATAGGCTTATTGACAGTCTTCGGGGAAATCTCGGGAGAGAAAATCCTTCCACTTTGGGTAACCTTGCTGGTCCCGACAATGTTACTAACATTAAGATCAACCTCTTCATTTTTCAGATCTTGTTTGATGCCATGATAGTACACATCGGCACCATAATTCCAGGGGACAACTTTGTCTGAGGAATACGGGACAGGACCAGGAACGGTGATTATTAGCGGAGCGACTCTTGGAACAGATGTAATCCTAACAGGTCTTCTCGAGGAGACCTTGGAAGGATTGGCGGAAATGGTTATAATAACAACATCTTCAAATGGAACAACAAGAATCAAAGTTTTCTCGAACAAAATTTCTTTGCTGTCCATCAAGCGCGAAACACCTGACTTCAGCAAATGGCAACCAGAAGGCAGAAATAAACACATGTGGCAACCTTCACCACAACCCGGAAATAAACTGGCCGACAACAAATTCTTCTTAACCGTCATAAGAGGAGTAGAAACTTCATCCACTAAGGTCACAAACATATCGATATCAACAACATTAACACCACGACCATGCTTAGGCATGGGAGAAGTTATGACATTGGGCTTTTCCGGAGCATCAAACTCAATCTCCTTGGCTTCGATCAGATTCCGTACCTTATTTCTCAAAGCCCAACAGTCGTTGGTGTCGTGGCCAGGACTATCAGAATGGTAGGCACACCGAGCATTTGGGTTGTATCGGGGAGATGTGGTGTTTGGATTCTTGGGAGCCTCTTTCAAGGTTGTCAAGTTGGATCTCAGCAGATGGGGTAGAACTTTAGCTAACGTCATGTTGATCCGGGTAAACTTCCGTTGTGGTCTTTCCGCCCTTTGTTGATTGTTGCATTGTGGAGCAGCTGCAGGCCTAGTTATCATTACGACACTTACTGTCTGACGGTGTTCAACTCTGCTTTGGCCTCTCAGACTATAGATGGCACTGGCTTCCTTCTTACCAGAAAAAGGCTTCTTTACGGAACTCGAAGAGGCATCCTTCTGTATTTTACCACTCCGAATCCCAGCTTCTACTCTCTCTCCAGTTAGGATTAGCTCGGTGAAACCAGTTGACGAGCTGCCAATCAAATGATTAAAGAATGGACCAGATAGAGTCCCCAAAAACATATCGACCAACTCCCTATCAGACAACGGGGGTTAAAATCTTCTAGCCAAGTCTCTCCACCTATGTGCATAGTCCTTAAAGCCTTCACTTGCACCCATGGACATACTCTGGAGTTGAGTACGAGTAAGAGCAAGGTCGGCGTTGTATTAATACTGCTTATAAAAAGCAGCAGCCAGATCTTCCCAATTTTGGACATTGGCTCTCTCTAGTTGGTAGAACCATTCCAGCTGAGTCCCTAATAGACTATCTTGAAAGAAGTGAACCCACAGGTTTCTATCAGCGATGTGAGGCTGAATATTTCTGACGTAGGAACAAAGATGGAGCTTTGGGCAAGACACCCCATCATACTTAGCAAAAATTGGAGCCTTGAACTTCTGCGGGATGACCACTCCCGACACCAATCCCAATTCTTCGAAATCAAACCCAGGTATCCTCTGGACCTCCATATCACTCAGACGGTCTTCCAACTGCTTGTATCTATTCTCAGTAGGAGGATACTTCTCATCATTATAATCTATATCATTGTCAGAAACTTCAGGACTGGGGTCCTTTTCCCTTGTATCTTCTTCTTGATTTTCCCCTTCTTTGGATGAAGAGGTCAGATCGACTTGTTGCTTTAACGACCCCCTGAACCTTCTGCCCATATTCAGAATACCGATAACCTTCTTCTTTTTCTCCTTCAAGATGAGGGCCTTCAGATCCCCCTGCCCTTTTTCCAGATTTATGAACATCTGTTGGAACTGGGCATTTTGTGCCTGAAGATCCTTGATGCTCTGTTTAGAAGACATTTATGCTGAAATAAATAGCGAAGAAGATGAGAAACCTGTAATGGTACCTGTTTATGTGATGCTATGAATGGGATGCGTATGCAATGATTTCAAGGATTCTTAAAGGCTCAGATTTGTTTAACCAAAAGAAACACACGTCAATTGCATTAATAAGTTTGAATTGTTACAAAGAATGCCTTTAGGCTTACAATTAAACAAAAAAAAACTTAAAGCAAAAAGAAACTAAGTCTCCCAGGAGCGCATCCTTTTTGGTGCAATGTAGGCGTTTATGTTTCTTTCTTCATGAAGTAGCCTAGTGAGTTCCAGGACCTTCTTCTCGCTAGCATAAAGCTGAGCTTCAAACGTGTCCTGCTCCTCTTTGAGTTGAACCCAGGACTTCTGTAACTCTTCATGATCGGTTGGCATGTCACGATGATGACCAAGTGAAGTAGTATCTCCTTCAATAGATGGCTCCAGAGTTACTGGTAGGACAACAAGGTAAGGCATCATGAGGCTTTGGGCACGATCTCATACCCACCGGAGATAAGGCTCAGGAGGAATGGAATTCTTGTGCCCTAGCATCTTGCTATCAATTTTATGCACCATGCCCCAAGCTTTTATGAACCTCCTGCGGTACCCCTGAGCATCATTCTCATAGTTGAAGGTGATTCCTTGGATAAGCGTGTCATGAGGACCATCTTTTCTCGCATAACCAAACTGACGCAGTGCCAAATAAGGGTTGTAAGTGATTCCTCCCATAATGCCTAAGAGAGGAACATTAGGGAATTCACCACAGCAAATGATGATGGTAATATCTTCCGAGAACCGTGAACACCAATGAATGTCTGAATGCTTAAGGGACATCAGCCTACGAGACCATTTCAAACCCTTCTCATTCTTCAAAACAGACCTGGGTAGGTGCGGAATAAACCACCTAGCCAATAGAGGAGTGCAACACAGGAGGGTCCCCCTTCTCTTTAGAGTGCGAGCATGCAGAGAGTGCAAAATATCTCCGAGTAGTGTAGGCACTGGATTATGAGATAAAAAAACCTTAATAGTGCTCACATCTACGAGTTGATCCGCATTTGGGAAAAGTACCGTCCCGTAAACGAGAAGTGCCAGCACCTCTTCGAAATCTTGTAAATCTAAAGTATCCCAAAAATGGTAAGCCTTCTCGAATAGAAACTTAACCGGAATTCCTTGGACACTCCCTCTAGTCTCCCAATTTGTCACTATGTCAGACCGTTATAAAGACAGAGCTCTAACAATCTCTTCAGACTTTGGATGTTCTTTCGTACCATTGAAAGGTAACTGATCGAGAATAGGTGCCCCCAACAAATGAGAAAATTCCTTCATAGTAGGTACTAGCTGGTAATCTGGGAAGGTGAAACAATGGTGCACATGATCGGAGAACTGAAACAACACTTTTAGTAATTCTTCATCAGGTTTTGCAATGACCAAATTGAGCAACTGACCATGCTTTTTAGTGAAATGATAAATTTCAAGAACCCTTAATGCTAGGTCCTTTAGTTGGAGAGACACTTTCACCAGGTTGATCTGTATAGTGTTCCTACGGGCGGATTCCATGTCCTACAAAACAAGGAAAAAATGAGCCCTATGAAATCCTTGAAATGGTTAGTCATGATACGCCATGCTTATGATGTCATGATTATGTTAGAAAATCACAGGTATAGCAAACAACAAACAAGTCACACAAAGTCCTTAGGTTTAAGGCCTACATGAGTTTTAAGGTCATACCCTCTTGAAGTTGGATTAGTTCAACCTGTCCTATAAATAATAACCGGGTTCTAAAGGATCTCAATATCACTGATCTTTCTCCCAGCTTCGTTCAATAGGCGATTGACTCGCAACCAAACAAAACTCAAAAGCCAAACCTCAATGAGTGTAGCATCGAGTATTTGTTGACCTTGGGAATACACCAAAGTCGGCCATCTCGCTATGTCCTACTAGCCAAGTTGTGAAATTAAAGGTTCTAAGGTCAGTTGATGCTTCACGATACCATGCGGAGGCCCCGTACTCTCCCTGATTGACTCAAGGGTTACCGGTACCAACCAAAGTTCCACATCAACGTTGCTACTGCTTCAACCGTGTCGGTATACCCCGCACAGTTCCCTCACTGTTTATTGCTACTTACCTAAAAGGTGTTCCCCAGATCCGGGTGTAGGATCTATATAACCCCAACAAAACCCTTGAATATAAAGCAGGAAAAGCAAAGAGACAAGCAAGCAAGTAAAAAATGACCTAGATCCTAAGGTATACCCCACTTAATATTCCCCAGCAGAGTCGCTAATTCTGTGATACGGTGGTAGAACCGACTATTATACTGGTTTGCATTTTGTATTCGCAAATGTCGCGATAAGCAAGAGTCGTCACCGACTTTTATTTTATCCAACAAAGGAAAAGGAAAAAGAACAGAAAAAACCTTTTTTGAGAATGTTTCTGAGTACGGGGGGTAGATTATAGAAAGGGAAGGTGTTAACACCCTTTCTATCCATGGTTTTCCATGGGCTGTTAGGTACTTTTCTCATTTTTGAAATTGCTTGTGTATGCTTGTTTTGAAAAGTTTTACTTCGTGATAACCCTTGTATCAGTCCTCAAGAGTGTGACAAAGTTGTTTTGAAAATTGTTTTGAAAAGTGTTTGTGTGAAAAGTTTTGTTTGAGCAAGTACCTAGGAACTAATCTACCTACTCGAAAAAAGTCTGTTCGTATTCCTTTAGACATCGCTATCCTAATATCAAGGAATAGGTAGCACCGTCGTTGGAGTTTTAAGGGACGTTCGAAGGGACAAGTACGATCACAAAGGCAATGTTAGGAAATTCTAGTAATCATCCTAAAGCCTTAATGATCTTTTACTGAGGCAACATCCGAATGGGTCATTTTAGATCTTTTGGGACTAGAGGACAACCACTAACATTCCCTATACTTCATTATCGTTTATCGAAGACAACCGGAGTGGAGTAGACCCTAGGAGTGAGCATGTGCAAGTGTGTTTTTCCAGTTAATTATCTTTGCACAATTAGGGTTTTCTACTATTTTAATTTCAATTTGTCTTTCCATACAATCCTATACATACATCTAAGCAGTTTATAGTTTGCGGAAATAAAAATGCGAGAAGTTAGAGTCCTAACTATTACAAGGCTTTGGGCAGATACATAATTTATTTTTGACTGAAAAATAAAATTCGGAATTGAGATCCTATTTAAACCTATTACAAACTCAGAGCAGTTACAAATAATAATAAAAGGAAAATTAAAAGCGTGTGGGAAATTAAATGCGAGAAATAATTAAATGACCTAAAAATCTAATTTGAGAAAATATATGTTGTTTTTGAGGAAAAAAATTAGGTTAAGTACAAAATTAAACTCTAATTCTAATTATTTTGAATTATAATATAAAAAAAGCATTAAATTACCTAAATTTAATTAAAATAATTAATTAATAAAATTTTTTTGTGAAAAAAAATGACTTTGATGTTTTTTATGATTTTTTTGATTAAATAAAAAAACATGATTTTTTGAGTTATTTAAAAAAAAGACCTAATTAGAAAATAATAAAAATAAAAAAAGTGAAATTGGGCCTGCATAAGCAACCCAGGGGGGGTGTGTTTCTGATTTTTGTTAGGCCCATGCACACTGAGCCCAATCCTGTGCCAGATCCTGTGTTTATCTCCTCTGATGATGCATGGTAGTCCCTCAACGGTTGAATGTGAGATTTGGTCTGATGATGGATCTCAGGGCTAAGATCTGGGGTACATGATGGGCACTAAGTTATGAGGCACGCTGGATCTGCGTTTAAATGGTCAGAAAATAAGAAAATGTTTGGACCTGGGATCGAACCTAGGTCCCTTGCTTCACACTTTCCTACCCCTGCCATCTGCGTTGCGTTGGTTAGTTGTGACAATAATAACATTAAATCATAATATGTAAAACAAAGTGGATGGGCTGAAAATAATAAAAAACGCGCGATTATTCAAATGGACTGATGGAATGGTGATAATTCATCATCTTCTTCCCTGTCTGTCGTCTTAGGTTTCAAGCTTTTACCTACGGACAGTACTCCGTAGCCATAGCCCTGCAAACTTCAAAAATCCACACAACGCATGATAAATTAAAAGTGAGTACATGGATCAATTCGTGTTGATCCTACGAGCATCATGGCATCCTTTTCTTGGCCTAATTTTACCTGTACAGGAAAGCCCTAAAACGGCTCCTTAAACCCTAGCCATGGAAATTATCCATATATGTATCAAAATGCAAAATTAAATAAACCAAAATATTCCAAATGATGATACAAACACAATGCGATGCTTAAAAGTAATTAATCATTCGTAAACTGTAAAATCAAAGTCAAGCTTATATGTGCAAACTGTGAGTTTGCCACGCGCGATTCTGGGCTTGAGAAGGCTTGTAATGGATCATGCTAGCTTCAGGAGACGTCCAGGAAGTGATTGGAAGCCTTGGAATGTCTTGAATCACCCTCTATGTTAGAAAATAATCCACCACTTTTTTTTGCCAAAAATTAAGTTTTCTTTCTGTTTTCACGACTGCAAATCTTGTCCTCTTGCCTTGTTTTTGTTCATTATATGTAGTGTGATGAATTAGGGTAACAAAAACGACCTGAATCTTTTGGAATCATGGAGAATGAATGTGATTTGTTTACCATATGATATCTTTCTATAACCATCCAAATCATGCTATTTTTGCCTCAAATTGCCTTGATTCGTTTTCATCTGATTAGGCCAATCTTAATTAGATTTGATTTTCATCAAAATCAGATCATTAAAACAATCTTTGATATTTTTAGTTATTTATTTAATTTAATGTGATTTTTAGTAAATAAAAATCAAAATAAAATAAATAAATAGGGCAAATAAGATATGGCTGCTGATTTGGGTCATGGACCATGTCCTTAACAAGATACAAACCTGAAATGCTAGGCCCATTTGACAAAAAATGCACTTTTGAGCATATTTGACTTTTGACAATTTTCCAAAAATGGTCAACTTTGACAATGTATGTCTCTTCCAATTTTAATCCTAGAGAGGTGTTATTGGAATTTTTAGAAAGCTTAATATGTACCCTAAACAACCCTTTTGGTATCATTTCAATTTGGTCTTCCATGTTCATGTAAGAAGCTTTGACCCAAAAGGTGTTTTTGTTGACTTTTCAAAAGGACCTATAATGTAGAAATTCATATCTTTTTATGAGTGAATTTTTTGAACTTGAGGGATGAAGATGAGTTGTAGGAAATTGGATTCTCTTCAAAATGAGCCTTGGATGAGAAGTTTCTGATAAAGCATGAGAAAGTTATGCTTGGTCAAAATTTGGTTGACTTTTCCTAAGAAACCCTAATTTAGCAACTTTTGAATTTTGATGAATTAGGAGCATTCCTTGAGGAATCATGATCAACCCTTGATCAAATGATCAATATCACTTCAAAATGTTGATGTTGACCAAAAATATTGAAGTTTGACTGTATGTGGTCCACAATTGACTTTTGACCTAATACAGTCGATTCTCAAGCATCTGAGTAGTTTGACTGAGCAAACTTCTTGTGTAAGGTATGAAACTTGATATGTATGATCTTGTGAACACATTAGGACTGTGGAGAGAATATGAGGCCTTTGGATCTCACCCATCTTGATGAAAATGGAAACCCTAGTTCGAGGTTCATTGCTTTAGGAGAGAGTTTGTCTGGTTAACTTTTGGGCATCCTTGAGAAAGTTGAGGATCTCCATGAACATATGTTGAGTAAAATGGGAGGCCAAATTTTGGGGTACAACACAGGTATTAATCTATAATATGTCGTCCAGATAGTTTTCCTAGCTTGTTACAGGTATTAATCTGGAACTTGAAAATGGTTAATGATAGCTATTTGTTGATTGACCTTTCCCTGAAAAGGTAAAACATTAGCTGTATGCAATCTCATGATGTATGAAATGCATGGTGTCCTCAAAATAAATGAGATTATGCCGTATGCATTTATCATGTATGTAAATAAGATGTATGAAATGTGAAATGTTATTGAAATGTATCTCTGTCTGGAAAATAAATCCTTGACAAATGCTGGGAAGATTTGGGAAATGAAATCTCAGATCGTTGCTGCAGACAAAGAGTATGCTCCTCTTCGGACCTTGTTTTTAGGATGTTTCCACTGGGGAATCCTGTTTTGTTGTTTGAAGAGAACTCCGCTGGGGAACATTGACTTTGCTTAGGAAGAATTTGTGGGGGAGTGTTGATCTCTGCTTGGGGAAAAAGAGTTCAGGAGTCTCAGTTGTCTGTTACTCTACTGGTGTGTTATCTTGGGGAAGATTAAATTGACTCTTATCTGGTCGTATTCCAGGCTTCGCAAAAAATTTCTTGGGGAGAGTGAAGTTAGGATGTTATCTGGTTGGATTCCCAGCTTCACAACAACTTGCTGGGGATAAGGAAGTTAACTGTTATCTAGTCGGATTCCAGGCTTTGCAATTACTTGCTAAAAGGATGAAGTTGAACTGATATCTAGTCGGGTCCAGGCTTTACAGTAACTTACTGGGGATTATAAAAAAGTCTGCTGGGGAAGAGGAGTTGTGGTCCCTTGATTTGTAGAAATCGGAGAGGCAAACTCAAGCTAGTGAATCTGTATTTTGTTGGGGAAATAAACCCTGTCGCCAGTCTGTTGGGGAAAAGTCTTCTTTTTGGCAGAAATCCTCGAGGATTCTTGAGGTTGACTCAGTTGGAGAGAAGTTTTCAGAGATTGAAAACCTGGCTAGGGTCACCCTATGAAAAGGACTTTCTGGGGGATTTGTCATTACCCTTAGTAGAAGATGTTTGTGGCACTGCCTGGAAATGTTTGACTGTACGTAATCCTTTGCTGGGATTTGTGTTTAATGCCTCGAGTGATTTAGATACAGACCTGTTCCTAGTTACTCAGTATTTCTTGAGAGATTCCTTGGAATCTCGATTGGACTGCCCCAGGTATGTTAGCTAATGATCATGTCGTGCCCCTTGCTTATAGGAGATATGTTTTTGGAAGTGTCTTCCCACTTGAAGTGATTTTGTTCATTAAGAGAGTTTTCGTTCACTGGATATTTGTCGTGCGACTTTCTCTGCTGTCAAACAGTTAGCCCTATGCAAACAGTGATACTCAAATAATTCAAAGTTTATGCGTGTCTTTTAAGTTTTGAAAATGCGTTTTAGCAGATAAAAGAATTTTTGCAGGAAAATTCAACTCAGGATTTAGAGTAAAGCCTTACAGGAGTCAGGATACCTTTTGTAACAGTATGCTTTCGAATTAACCCATGCTTCAATTAGGAATTTTGAAGGGTTGTAACGTGGCTTAGTTCACGGTTTAAGAAACAAAGGATAAATGCTCGAATTTTTATTTGCACCCACCCGTTCTTTGTGATGTTCTTCAATCCTAAACTCAATTAATTATACGTTCGGATTCCAATGACGTTTTGGTGATGGTTCAGACAAGTTTAGTTTATTTGAAGGAAAACATTTTTTGTAACATTTTTCACGTTGTTGAGGATTTGCAGTGACCTCTTTTTGATTTATTATCCCATGATTTTGCCTGACTATTCCTGTTTTGAGATTACAGTCAGCGGGATGCCCCAGTTTTTTTCTTAAGTCTCCTTTATAGGTTTTGACTTAGCGAGCTTTTCTTTTTTTGAGAGACAATGACTGCCTATGTGATAGGGAACTATCACTGTCTTTTGATTCCAGAGGAATGTTTTTGACATCATTCGTTGTATTACAAAGTGAAAGTTTGCGAATGAACACACATTTGAATTAACTGAGAGACTACCCTGCCCCGGGTTTTGACTAAAGGTTTCAATTTGTGTGAAAAAGAAAACTTCTACTTCTTTGGCTCAAAGGGGTTGACTAGGGATTATCTTCATTATAACTCAAGTTTTTAGGATTTGAAAGAACACCTGTACATCGTCAGCAAGGTCTGTCTAAAAGCATACTGTATGGGATTAAGGCATTGTTTTCGTCATCCTCCCTCTAAAGGCTTGTAACTTTTAGCAAGAGTTGAGAGTATAAAGCATAGTTTAAATATAATGAAAACGAATGGATGAATTCAAGACAAACATATGAAATGCATCAATGAAACAAAGTTTGACATTAATAGATAAGTGTTTGAACAAGCAAAAGAAATTGCAATTGAAAATTCAAATGAACAAAAGCCTTTTTGTCTGAACTTGTCACTTCAGGTGGTGAGTCTTTGAGGGATGGCAGAAGAATTCAATCTGACCATCTTGTGTGAACTCCAGTATTCCTTCGTCGATCAAGTCTTGAATCTTATTTTTCAATGCCCAACAGCTATTTGTATCATATCTTGGACTATTGGAATGAAATGCACATATTGTATCAAGATGATAGTTAGGAGTGGAGGTATTAGGATTTCGAGGAGGATCCCTCAATGTAATCAACTCCAACTTCAACATGTGCTGCAATAATTGGGCCAATGACATGTTGATGTTAGTAAATTGTCTCTCGGGCTTATTTTGCCTTTGCTGATTTTCTTATTGACATTGACGAGGTTGTTGTTGGGCCTGTGACATGGCGGCAATTCGGAATTGTCTGTTTTCCCTTGAACCAGCTTCTTGTCTCATGGGAGGCTGAGTAGTGACTTGATCCCCAATCTTGACCGTTTGTTTCATATGGTTGCAACCGTCTTGATGAAGTTGGTTGACAAGGGCTCTCAACTCTCCTTATCCTTGAGCCAGGTTTTGGATAAGAGCCATCTGGCCCACCAGTTGTCCCATCATTTTGTCCTTCATTATGTCTCTCTCGGTTTGTAGCCACTCCAACCGGTCATCTCTGTCGTCCCTAGAGTTTCCCATGATCATGCCCCTGGTGAGGAGCGTGTTCACCTCTTATTGTCCCTTAGATAGGTTTAAGAACATATTTTGAAGTTGAGCATTTTGAATCTGAATGCTCTTGATGGTCTAGTCTAGGGCCATCCTTACTGAAATAAACAGTAAGAAGATAAGAAAACCTGTACGGGAAAACCTGTTATGATGACATGCGTGATATATGGATGCAATGTTTTCAAGGATCTCGCGGGGTAAACACAAGAAGATGTTAGAATTTAAACGTTGATCAATAGCTTTGATTGGAAAACTTTGTATCGGTGGATGTCCTTCCACGAGAATAAAGCTCACCATGTCAAGTGGGTTGTAGCTTTTGACTCAAGTTACCGTGCTTTGGTCTTGACGGCGTTTGATTAGAGAACGGATCCTTTTGCCCCTTGATAGGCGCCTGGTTCAATATGACCCTGCATCATAGGCCCTTTAAGATCCTTGAAATGGTTATTGAAAATGCTATGGTATGATGTTATGTACAAGTATGCAAAGTAAGCAAGTTGTTATGTACAAATATACACACAAAGCAGACAGGTCCTTAGGTTTAGGCTCGCATGAAGTTTATAGGTAAGTACCCTCTTGAAGTTTAGTTGATTCAAATTTGTCCTAGAAATAGTAACCGGGTTCTAAGGGACCTCAATATCACTAATCTGTCTTATCGGGCATTGTTTAAGCGCAAGCCTCTTTCACGGCGACCGAAATATATCGAGAAGTCAGATCTCAATGAGTGTAGTATCGAGTATCAACCAACTTCAAACTGCACCAAAGCCGGTTATCTCACTACGTCCTAATGGTCAAGTTGGTCAAGTAAAGGTTCTAAAAGTCAGTTAGTGCTTCATGACACCACACAGTGGCCCCGTATTCTCCTTAACTACTCAAGGGCTACGAGTACCCACAAATGTGTCACACTAATGTAGCTATTGCTTAGACCATGTCGGTATATCCACACGGTTTCCACAACGTATTGCTACTTACCTATAAGGTATCCCAAATCCGGGTAGAGAATTAAAACAAGCCCAAACAAGGAACCAAAATGTAAAGAAAACAAGTCAAATAATGAAAGCAAATAAAGGTGATCTAGCCCTAAGGTAACCCCACTTTTGAGTTATCCCCAACAGAGTCGCCAGTTCTGTAATACGGTGGGATAACTGACTTGGGATGTTTTGCGTTTGATCGTAATTGTTGCGGTTAGCAAGAGTCGCCACTGACTTTTCTTTTATCCAAAAGGAAAGGTGGAAAAGAACAGGAAAGACCTTTGAGATTATTTCTTGAGTTCGGAGGGTAGATTATGAAAAGGAAAGGTGTTAGCACCCTTTTCATCCATAGTTATCTATGATATCTTAGTTGCTTGCTAGATCATTTGCTTTTGTTTGAAATGTGCTTTGTGTGGTTTTGAAAGTATTTTGAAAAGGCACCTTCGTTTAGGAAAACTTTGTAATAGTTCTCGTTCGTAAGAACATATACAAAGTGTTGGACTTTTGAAAATGTTTCATGTTTGGAAGATATTTTGAAAGTGTTTTTTGAAAGTGTTTTGTGTTTGTTTTGAAAATAAGCAAGGATGTTTGTTTTGAAAATGAGCAAGCAACTAGGAACAATCTACCTACTCAAAAGTCTTTGTTCATTTCTTTCTTTCCTTTGATATTGCTATCTTACCATTGATTGGTAAGAAGCCTTATCTTTGGATGTAAAGGGACGGGCGTGGGTCATCGTATAGTCATTATAGCAATATTGTAAGATGTCTTAGCATTTCTCTTTGAGGGACTAAGATCATTTTGAAATGCAATATTTATAGCGTCATCGAGGGACTATGATCTTGTATTTTTGATTGCTTTTTGCTAAGACATTCACATGCATAACATGGCCATTTTTGTAAGGCAACAAAGTGGAATTACCTTAAGGGTGTAAGTGTGCAAGTGTGTTTGATTTACTTGCATTGTTTATCTTGAATTAGGGTTTGCTAATCATTAGTTTTAGTCTTGCCATACAAACCCTAATTACTAACATTTATATTAAAACGATAAATTGCGGAAAGTAAAATTACTACACTATTACATCATTAGGGGAGGGGGTATACAAATTTACAAATGGGGATTGCAAGAAAATTAAACCTAATTATCTATTACAACTATATTGAATATTATACAAGAGTTGAATAAATGTACAAGAAAATAAACGGAAAGGAAGATGATTTTTGTTTGGTTTTTTGAGGAAAGGGTCTTGGTTTTAACCTAATTAACTAAAAGAAATAATTAATTAAATTAAGAAAATTAAACCTAAATTAATTAAGAAAAGAAATTAAGTTAGAAAGCATTTTTTAGGATTTTTTAGAAAAGGTTTTAAGTTTAATAAAAATAGTATGGAAATTAATAAATTAAAAGAAAACTTAAATTCTAAGTTAATTTTAATTAAAAAGAGAATAACTAAACCTAAATCTAATTATTAATTTAATAAGAAAAAGAAATTAAGTTTTTTATAAGAAAAATGTTTTTTGTCTTTTGTTTTTTAAATGAATAAAATATATAGAATGCAAATAATAAATAAAAATATTTTTTGGAATTTTTTATATGAAAATAATAATAATAAAAATATAAAGAAAAAGTAAAAATAAAATTAAAAAAAAAAAGATTAAAAAAATGTTTTATGAGCTGAGACATGAGCTTATGTATTGGCTCATGTATTGGCTCATGCATGTTTCGTATTGGCTCATGTGTCGGCTCATGTATTGGCTCATGTATGTTTCTTGCTCCTGGAAGTCAAAATAACTCAGTATGAGTCGACGCATACTGGTTTTGTATCGACTCATAACTATTTCGTGTCGACACATACATGTTTCGTGTCGACTCAAAACCTGTTTTGAACATAATATGTGTCGACTCATAGCATTTCGTGTCGACGCATAACTGCTGTTTTTTGCTTTTATCACTGTTTTGAAACATGTAAAAGTTAATTCTCAACATATGGTTAGTGAAAATGAAAAGAAAGCATATGGTTAGCTTCAAGGCAATGATATCTGCATTTTATCTTCACAAATGAACCATTAATGATGCTTGTATTAAGAGTTCAAAGTCAAGAAAACATACCTTGAAACTGAAATTTGTGCTTTGAGTTTGAGCTGCTGTATAGACTGTTGTTGAGCTTGGGAAGTGATGATAGTGATGTTACAGAAGTTATTTTTGTGTTTGAACAACTTCTATATGATGTATGTATAGTGTTTAGATGGTTTGTTTGGAGAAAACTTGCAAGGTATGAGATTCAAAGATTTGGACTTCAAAGCTCAAAATGGAGGTTTTATGTACAATTTTGGTTTTTGACAGCAAAAATGATTTTGAATGTTAGTTTCCCCTTCTTTTTTTTCCTGACATGTTTCTCTTGCAATTTTCCTCTCTATTTATAGAGAAGGTTTGAGACTTCAAACAACTCAGATTTTGAGTCACATGTTATGACTATCTTGCTTGTTTTTGAAGCAAGCATGAAGAACATGTTTCCAATGCTTGTACCAAGCTATCTAAAGTGGTTGATCACTTTAAACATGTTTACTCTGACTTGTAGAGGTCGAATGTGATTAGAACAACAAGTTATAGGCTCAAGAAATTGACTTTATGATTAAAGTGAACTTTGCAAGAATGGCAATGGTGCCTTTGTGCCAAAAAATGGAAAGATTCAATGGACAATACTTGAACCACTTGGATAATGGTTCAATAAATTGTGTAAACATCTGATCATGGATAGATTTTCAAGTCAAGAGGCCTGCAAAGTGAAGATTATGCAGCATGGCTAAAATTTTGGTTCCTTGTTCATCACAAATCTGCCTTGTAAATCAAGAATGAATGTCCAACTTCAGATCCTTGAATCTCCTAGCTCACATATGATAAATTCATGCTCTTGGATGTTTTGGAAAGCTTGAAACACCCTCTATTTTCATGTTGGCCATTTTGAAAAAATCATCTTGTAACTATGTGAAAAAATGCCAAGAAGTTGGGATTAAATCCTGACAAAAACCGCTGAAAATTTCTAAGTGTTTATTCAAAAATACCACGACTTCATGAATTTATAACTCAAAATCCAAGCATTTATAGAAAAAGTCCTGCCCTACATAGTTTTATATCTCATTGAGATATACAACTTTCATGTTGGAAGTTTTCCTTGAATCATCTTTTATTATGGTGAAAAGTTGGCATGAAGAAATGAAATTATCATGTATAAAAAATACTTAGAAAAATTTCTAAGTATTGAAGAGTTTGAATTTTCACATTGAATTTTGAATTTCTTGATTTCTTGATGATCAAGTTTCATATTTTTGAATGTCTTGATGAATTTTAATCTTTGAGGCTTAATGTTGACCAAAAAGTCAAAGTTTGACTTTTGGTGCTACAATTGACTTTTTCATCAGTACAGCTGATTTTTGGTCTCTTGGTCAATTGATTGAGAAGACTTGAAACTTGACATGAGCATTCTTGAAGGTCCATAATGATCCAAGAACGTCACTTGAAGTATTAGAAGTCCAATTGTCCTTATACAAATTCAAACCCTAATCTTGAGGTATCAGTGTTGAGGAGATGGCTTGACCTAGTCAATACTGGTGCAAGCTTGAGATTTCGTAGATCTTTGTGAGAAATATCTTGAGAAATGAGAGGGAAAATTTTGGGGTACAATAGGGTCTTTTGGTGGAGACCCTGGGAGGATTGGCGGAAATGGTTATGATTGAAACATCCTTACAAGAAACAGTCGTGACAGGATTCTTCTCAAATAAGATCTCTTTATCATCCATCAGGCGCTGAACACCTGCTTTCAAAAAATAAAAACCAGTCAGTAGAGATAAACATAAGTAGAAACCTTCGCCACAGCCCGGAAATAAATCAGCTTTCAACAAATTCCACTTAACAGTCATGAGAGGAGTAACAAGTTCCTCAATAGAAGTAACAAACGTATTATCATCAACAGCATTAGCACCACGGTCGTGCTTGGGCACGGGAGCAGTTATAACATTGGGAATCTCATGAGCGTCAAATTCAATTTCCTTCGCCTAGATTAGGTCTTGCACCTTGTTTTTCAAAGCCCAACAATCGTTTGTATCATGACCTGGACTTTCTGAGTGGTAAGCACAACGAGCATTTGGTTTGTAGCGAGGAGATGCGGTGTTGGGATTCTTGGGAGATTTCCTCAAGGTAACCAGATTGGATTTCAGTAGATGAGGAAAAACTTGAGACAAAGTCATATTTATCCATGTGAATTTCCTTACAGGTCTTTCTACTCTAGGCTGATTATTTCGTTGTTGAGTAGCTGCAGGCTTAAATATCATAACATACCCGAATGTTGGATGGTGCTCAGTTCTTCCCTGATTTCGTTAATTGTAAACAACACTGACCTCTTTTTTCCCTATGAAAGGTCTCTTTCTCGCACTTGAAGAGGCATCCTTCTGAATCTTGCCACTTCTAATCCCAGCTTCCACTATTTCTCTTGTCAAAATCAATTCAGTAAAGCCAGCTGAGGAGCTTCCAATCAGATGATTAAAAAATGGACCAGATACGGTACCCAAAAACATATCCACTAACTCCCTATCAGACAGGGGGGGTTGGACTCTTCCTGCTAAGTCCCTCCACTTCTGAGCATAGTCTTTAAAACCCTCGCTCAAACCCATAGACATACCTTGGAGTTGTGTACGGGTGGGAGCAAGGTCTGCATTATACTGATACTTCTTATAGAATGTAGCATCCAGGTCTTCCCAGCTATGAATATTGGTCCCTTCCAGCGGGTAAAACCACTCTAGTTGAGTCCCGAATAAACTGTCTTGAAAGAAATGGACCAACAAGTCCTTGTCTGCAGTGTAAGGCTGAATCTTCCTCACATAAGATCAGAGATGCATCTTCGGACATGAGACCCCATCATATTTGGAGAACAGCGAAACCTTGAACTTATGCGGGATAACAACCCCATAAACCAAACCCAGCTCTTCAAAATCCAGCCCAAGCACCTTCTAGATTTCCATTGCATTCAGACGCTCTTCCAGCTATTTTTATTTTTCGTCGGCCAGAGGATACTTCTCCTCATTATAGTCAGTCTCATTATCAGATTCCCTTGGACTGGGGTCTTCCTCTCTTGTCTCCCCTTCTTGATTATCTCCTTCTTTTGATGAAGATGTTAGCTCTACCGCTCGCCTTAACGGTCCTTTGAACCTCCTTCCCAGATTCACCACACCAGCTGTCTTCCTTGGCTTCTTGGTATTCTCTTTAACAATCAGGGCTTTCAGTTCCTGTTGCCCCTTGGCCAGAGCCATGATCATTTGTTGAAACTGAGCATTTTGAGTCTGTAGATCCTTCACTGTTTGTTTGAGAGCCATTTATTTACTACTGAAATAAAGAGCGAAGGAGATGAGAACCCTGCTATGAACCTATTTATGTAATGATATGTATGATATGTGTATGCAATGATTTCAAGGATTTAGGGAAATTTAAATTTGTGAACCAAAATGAAACAATGATTTTATTAGTAGAATTCAAAATACAATTGCCTTTTAGGCGTTCAATTGAAAATTCTGAAAACTAAGAAATCAGGTTTCCTGTGGGCGCCTCCTCTTCGTTTCGAGATAGACACTAAGACCTCTTTCCTCGTGAAGTTGTTTCGTGAGCTCTAAATTTTTCCTCTCATGGGCATAGAAATGATCTCTATAAGTATCTCTCTCTTTCTTCAGCTGAATCCAGGATCTCTGTAGTTCTCCAGATCAGTGGGCATATCAGGATGAAGGATTGTATAGGGAATATCCCCTTAAGTAATGGGCTCCACAATCACTAGTAAGATGGCTATATATGGCATCATAAGGTTCTGAGCACGAGCTCGTACCCATTGGAGATAAGGTTCCATAGGGATGGAAGTCTTCGGTCCCAAAGTCTTGGTGTCAAATCTGTTTACCATACCCCAAGCTCGTATGAACCTCTGACGATACCCTTGAACGTCATCCTCATAGTTAAACATACTGCCCTGGATAAGCATCTCGTAAGGACCATCCCTTCGAGCATAACCAAATTATCGCAGTGCCAGAGAAGGATTATAGGTTATGCCTCCCCTAATGCCGAGTAATGGGACATTAGGGAATTCCCTGCAGCAGTAAATACTAGAAATATCTCCCATAGATCGGGAATACCAGAGAATATTCATGTGAGAAAGTGATATCATCCTTTGCGACCAGCCCAAACCTTCTTCATTCTTCAGTATTGTTTTAAGGAGGTGAGAAATAAACCACCTCGAAAGCAATGGCACACAGCACATAAGAATCCCTATATTCTTCGTGGTACGAGTGTGGAAGGTATGCAAGATGTCTCCAAGTAAAGTGGGCACAGGGTTACGAGAGAGGAAGACCTTGATAGAATTCACATCTATGAGTAAGTCTAGATTAGGGAACAGTACTAACCCATAGATTAGAAGGGCCAAGACCTCCTCAATAGCCTGGAAGTCCAAATCATCCTAAAATAGCTGAGCCTTCTCTATTAGGAACTTGGCTAGAAAACCCTTAACTCCGCTTCTTGTTTCCTAATTGGATACAATGTCGAACAGTTTCAGGTGCAAAGTTGCTGCAATGATCTCTGGCTTTGGAGCTACTTCCAAACTGGTGAAAGGCAACCTTTTCCAAAATAGGTATACCCAATTGTGATACGGTGGCAGAATCGACTGTTAATACTGGTTTGCGTTTTTTGTTTGCAAATGTTGTGGTAAGCAAGAGTCGCCATAGACTTTTCTTTTATCCAACAAAGGAAAAGGTGAAAAGAACAGAAAAAATACCTTTCAAGAGTTTTCTAAGTAAGGGGGGTATATTATGAAAAGGGAATGTGTTAGCACCCTTTCCATCCATAGTTATCTACGGGATCTTAGATACTTGCTCATTTTGAAAATTGCTTGTGCTTTGTGTGTTTTGAAAATGCCTTAGTGCGGTGATTCGCTTTGTGATGACTCTTGTATCGGTACTCAAGAGTGTTGACAAAGAAAATGTTTTTGAAAGTGTTTTTGAAAATATTTTTGTGTAGGTGCAAAAAGTTGTTTTGAGTAAGCACCTAAAAACTTATCTACTTATACTCGAAAAGGTCGTTCTTTTATCCCTATCCTTTAGATAGTGCTATCCTACTATTAGTGAGTGGGTAGCCCTATCGTTGGATGTGTGGGGGACATGCACGAGTCATCATTATGGTCATAGAAGGCAACATATAGGGATACCTTAGTAGTTCAAATGGACTGTCATCATATATTCGTAGGCAACATTGAGGGACAAGATCATTTCTCGTAGGAAACTCGAGGGACATTGAGGGACTATGATCTTTATGATGACTTTAACCGAGGGTCTTTGCTAAGGATATCCCTACGTTCGAGGGACATGACCATTGTTTTTCCGAAGGCAACAAGTGAGGTTACCCTAGAGGTGCGAGTGTGCAAATGATTCAGTTCCGTTGTTTATCTTGCAATTAGGGTTTTCTATCGTTCATTTTTATCTTTTCATACAATCCTATTAATCTAAGCATTGCATAAAATATAGTACCTGAAGGTAAAGGCGGAAAAGTAAACCTAGGCTATTACAGAGTTTTGGGGCAGTTACATAATAGTGAAGAGTGCAGAAAAGAAATCCTAAAACTATTACATCCCAAAAGCAATTACATGATAATGATAAAAAAAGCGGGAAAAATAAAGCTACGCTATTACAGTTGAACGCGCCCTATACACTTTATCTTGAAAAGTAAAAATAAGATGAAAATAGCAAAGAAAATATTTTGGTGATTTTTTTCTAAAAAATGATTTATGATAATTAATTAAATAAATCTAAAAAACCTAATTAATTTTAATTAATAAAAAATGTTAATTTTAAAAAAAATTAATTAAAATGCCTAAATCCTAATTAATATTAATTAATAATAAAAAAGGTAATTTTGAAAAAAAAGGTTAATTAAAAAAAACCTAAAAATATAATTAATTTTAATTTAAAAAAGGTTAATTTTGAAAGAAAAAAAAGGTTAATTAAAAAAACCTAAAACCTAATTAATTTTAATTAAAAAAAGGTTTTAAAAAAAGTTTATGTATTATGATTAACAAAAAAGAATTAAGTTTTCCAAAAAATAGATAGGGGAAGAAACATCAATGAAAAATAGGGTTAGAAAATACAAATAATGCAAATGTCAGGGGTGAGTGTTGAATCAAAAATTAATTTAAAACCTAAAATTAAATTTTAAAAAAATCTAAAATTAATTATTCGAGTTTATTATGAAAAATCAAAGGTTTGTGAAAAATGTTAAGTTTTATGAAAAAAGGTTTTAAACAGAAAGAATGGAAATAGATAAAAGGATAAATATAATGGAAGAAAACCAAAACCAATAGGGGTGGGTGTTGAACCAACGCCCTTAGCCTCCTCAGGATGCCTGCCTTGCCATGAGTCATTCATTGGTTGTTATTCTATTTTGGCCTCAGCGTTTTGTAATAAATCTGCATGAGACCATTAGATGGTTCAAACCTGTAGTATTGAATCTCATGAAAACATTAAACAAATTAGTATACCATGAAATACAAAGAAAATAAATATATAAAATTTTGAAATGTTAAAACCGATATGGCATGCATGAATGCTTCTACACCCTTTGGATCATGGAGATCAAACAAGCCTTACCCTTACTGGAGAAATAGTGAAAGTAGTGAGATGGGGGTTTGTAACGAGGATGACTTATTTGTAGTGAGATGGAGGTTTGTAACAAGGATTTCAAGATTTTTAGGGTTCTTGAAAGAATTTGATATTTTGACAGGGTTGCGGAAAAGTTTTTTTTTTCGCCGCCCTATTTGTGTGAAAAGAATGAGATTATATAATGGAAATTTGAGCAAAGATATGGGCTTTGGATATGCAATTGGGCCTCCAATAACCACAAGCAATAGTGCAGATTTTTATTCACTTGAGTCTGACACGTTCCAGGCTAAATTGCAGGGACTTTAGTGCAATTTTTGAAGTTGAAATATGAAAACAAAATATAGCCGACATCGAGAGCTAACTCTTGTCCGAAAATGGGCTCAATCGGATAAACATTGAATTAGTTATGAATTTTTGAAGTTTTACCTCAGACACACTTATTTTGGGCTCCACTGTCAGCTCTGACACGTTCTTCAATAAAAAACTGGTATTGATCGGAGCTGAACCTCGTCTCGACTTTGGAAGAAACGTTGTAGATCTCTGAGTCAGTAACCTTGTGTAAAAAGATGGGCCCAATCCGATAAAAATTGACCGAGTTATGAATTTTCGAAGTTTCGACCCATATGAAATAATATTCAGCATTCAGGATTTTCGGTGCGTCACGCGTACTCTAGGCAAAGAACAGAGGCCTTTTGGATACCGTTTGAACTCGATACCTCTTGTGAAAACGTAGCCAACTCAATTTGTGAAATTTTGGCACCGGAACCAGCTCAATACGATGAAAATCGACCAAGTTATTATTTTTTGAACATGACGCAAATAAACTTCTATCACAAATTTTCTGTACGAAAATACTTGATAAATCCGCATTTTTAAAGACTTTCTGATCGAAATTGGCTTCCAGTCGTGAAAGATGAAAATGTAGATGATGTCAATACAGAATTTTGGCCACCAGAACAGGTTCAAAATGAGTCACGGTATTCAAGTTATGAATTTTTTAGTGCGTAAAAACTGCACTTTCAGCACACCTTTTCACCATATTTCTTCGAGAAAAATTGCACATTCGGAGACCTTATTTAAAGAATTGGCTCTAGAGCTGAACCTGAATTTGAGAATATGTTATCAGAGATATCTTGGCGAAAGAAAACCTAAATATGACGCGCCGAGTTGGACTTGTGAATCTTGGAACCCCGAATTGTTGTGAAACAACAAACCGATCTTCAGCACGGAAAATACTCTGAGAACATCCATTGGCGAAATAAACGTCACTTGTAACCTGACGAAGCTTGCTAAATATACCTTTATTCCATAACCATAAAACCAATGATATACGTGTATGAAAATAAAGAGGGTAAATTTTGGGGTACAACAGCTGCCCCTGTTCAATCTTCTTAAACCTGAAGATTTAGATTGGCTAATCTGCCTTTCGTGATCTAAAGGTAGAAGATGATTGAACACTAGAGTTCCTAAAAATTTGCACTCGCATAAAGTAACACCGTTGGTTGATGATGTCAGGAATGGGCTTACAGATGCTATTTCGAGAAGATGACGAACGTTCGTCGGAGATGAGTTTAAAGATGCCATCCGGAGAGTCGTTTGAGAGTCATCGGAGATGGGCTTAAAGATGCCATCCAGAATAATGTTGACTTCATGAGATATTCCTTTATGGGAATTACTATACCTGTTGTTGGGGAGGACTCCGCTGAGGAATGTTGATCTCTGATTTGGGAAATAGAGCTCAGGAGCTTCAGTTATCCATTACTCTATTGGGGAGTCATCTCTTGGTTGAAGAGACGGAAGTGAACTACTATCTGGTCAAGATCCAGGCTTTACAGTGGCTTGCTGAGGATAATAAGGCTAACTGCTATCTGGTCGTGCTCCAGGCTTCACAGCGACTTACTGGGGGAGATGAGATTAAACTGTTATCTGGTTAGGATCCAGGTTTCGCAGTAATTATATACATTGAATTGTTATCTGGTCGTATCCAAGCTTCAGCGATTTGAAGAAATTAAGTTGTTATTTGGTCAGGTCCAGGCTTCAACTTGAATCTGAGGTGTACCATTATCTGGTCGTATCCAGGCTTCGGTGATTTGAAGAAATTAAGCTGTTATCTGGTCGGGTCCAGGCTTCAACTTGAATCTGAGGTGTACTGTTATCGAGTCGTATCCAGGCTTCGGTGATTAAGCTGTTATCTGGTCGGGTACATGATTCAACTTGAGTCTGAGGTATACTACTATCCGGTCGAGTCCAGGCTTCATAGTAACTGACATAGTAAACTGCTATCTGGTCGGATTCCAAGCTTCGTAATGCTTTATACTATTATCCGGTCGAAATCCAGGCTTCACAGTGTCTTTGAAGAAGTGAACTACTATCTGGTCAAATTCTAGGCTTCGCAGAACCTTATATCGTTATCTGATCAAAATACAGGCTTCACAGTGTGTTTGAAGAAGTGAACTACTTTCTGGTCGGATTCTAGGCTTCGCAGCACCTTATACTGTTATCTGGTCGAAATTCAGGCTTCAGTGTTTTTGAAGAAGTCAACTACTATCTGGTCGGATTCCAGGCTTCACAACACCTTATACTGTTATCTGGTCGAAATCCAGACTTCACGGTGTCTTAAATTGGAATGGAAAGATCTGACTGAACCAGAGAAGATCTTGGATTAACTTTGACTGGAATGGAAATCAGAAGAATCTTAGCATCGATTCAACTGATCCAGACGAAAGTCTTAGAATATATTTAACTGGAGTGGTAATCAGAGAGATCTTAGCGTCGACCTGCCTGACCCGTGGAAAATATTGGATTAACTTTGACTGGCATAGTAATCAGGAGAATCTTAGTATTGATTCGATGACCCAGACGAAAGTCTTGGGACTTCTTCCACTGAAATGGTAATCAGAGAGACCTTAGTGTCGACCTGTCTGACCCAGGGAAAATCTTGGATTAACTTTGACTAACATAGTAATCAAGAGAATCTTAGTAGCGATTCAACTGACCCAGACGAAAGTCTTAGAACCTCTTCCACTGGAATGGTAATCAGAGAGACCTTAGTGTCGACCTGTCTGACCCAGGGAAAATCTTGGGTTAACTTTGACTGGCATAGTAATCAGAAGAACCTTAGTAGTGATTCAACTGACCTAGACGAAAGTCTTAGAACATCTTCAACTTGCATAGTAATGAGAGAGACCTTAGTGTCGACCTGTCTGACCCAGGGAAAATCTTGGGTTAACTTTGACGGGCATAGTAATTAGGAGAATCTTAGTAGCGATTTAACTAACCCATACGAAATTCTTGGAACCTCTTCCACTGGAATGGTAATGAGAGAGATCTTAGTGTCGACCTGTCTGACCCAGGGAAAATCTTGGGTTAACTTTGACTGGCATAGTAATTAGGAGAATCTTAGTAGCGATTCAACTGACCCAGACGAAAGTCTTGGAACCTCTTCCACTGGAATGGTAATCAGAGAGACCTTAGTGTCGACCTGTCTGACCTAGGGAAAATCTTGGGTTAACTTTGACTGGCATAGTAATCAGGAGAATCTTAGTAACGATTCAACTGACCCAGACGAAAGTCTTGGAACCTCTTCCACTGGAATGGTAATCATAGAGACCTTAGTGTCGATCTGTCTGACCCAGGGAAAATCTTGGGTTAACTTTGACTGGCATAGTAATCAAGAGAATCTCAGTAGCGATTCAACTGACTCAGACAAAATTCTTGGAACATCTTCAACTGGCATAATAATCAGAGAGATCTTAGTGTCGATCTGGATGATCCAGAGAAAATCTTAGGTTAACTTTGACTGGCATAGTAATCAGGAGAATCTTAGTAGTGATTCAACTAACCCAAATGAAAGTCTTGGAACATCTTCAACTGGCATAGTAATCAGAGAGATCTTAGTGTCGACCTGGATGATCCAGAGAAAATCATAGGTTAACTTTGACTGGCATAATAATCAGGAGAATCTTAGTAGCGATTCAACTGACCCAGACGAAAGTATTGGAATATCTTCCACTGACATAGTAATAAGAGAGACCTTAGTGTCGACCTGTCTGACCCAGAGAAAATATTAGGTAAACTTTTACTAGCATAATAATCAGGAGAATCTTAGTAGCGATTCAACTGACCCAGATGAAAGTCTTGGAATATCTTCCACTGAAATGGTAATCAGAGAGATCTTAGTGTCGACCTGTCTGACCCAGGGAAAATCTTGTGAGGACATCTTTCTGAGGAAAATCCTGGAATGGCCCTTTGTTAGACGTAGCATGTTAATTTGATCTTTTCCATGAAAGGTAAATAGTTATTCGTATGCAATGTTATGATGTATGAAATGCATTGTGATGATGTTCTCAAAATAAATGAGATTGTGTTGTTTGCAATATGTATGTGCATGCCATGATGTATGAATATGAGATGCTATTGCAATATTTCTTAGTCAGGGAAAATAAATCTCGGACTGCTATTGAAGAGTATTGGGGAGGCTGAATTCTTCATTTCCACTGGGGATGGTGAATGGAGATGACTATGCTGTGGATTTACTCCTTTCTGTTTGTGAATATCCTGCCGGTAGAGACTTTGCCTGAGAATAACTCTGCGGGGGAATAACTCTGTTTGAGAGAAGAGATGTATTGCTGGAAGATTTTGCTGACTCGGAGAAATAAACTCTGCTGGGGGATGAACTTTTGTAGCTGGAGAAATAAACTCTGTTGGGGATTGAGCTTCTATATCCAGAGAAATAAACTCTGCTCGAGAGGAGGTTCCGCAGTCAAAGAAATAAACTCTGCTTGGGATAAAGTTTTATAAACCGTTTGCGATTATAAAACCCAACTGGGAATATAGAAATCAGCTCTCTGAAGGAACTTTGCTAGGGAAAGTAACTCCTGTTTGGGGAAGAAGAGATAAAAACTTTGGTTGTTTCTACTCTGTGGGGAATGTTGACGTCACGGGGTCATATGTTGAGGATACGACGATGACTTTGCATCAAGACGTTTCTTCCTCTGTAGCTGTTGGAGAAAGTACCTTCATAGGTTTTGTGGATGAATCTATGTGTTGAAATAAGTGTCAGAATGACATCAGTCTCTAGATCATATCTGAACTGTATTAGGAATATGTGTTGAATGAGTGTCAGAATGACACCCGTCTCTGGATTGTATCTGCATTGTACTTGAAACATGGTCTGGATAAGTATCAAGATGACATCCGGCTCTGGATCATACCTTAACTGTTGCTAGAAGATAGTCTGGAATAAGTATTAGGATGACATCTGGCTCTGGATCGTACCTGAACTGTTTCTAGAAGATAGTCTAGAATAAGTATCAGGATGACATCCGACTCTGGATCGTACCTGAACAGTTGCTAGAAAAATAGTATGGAATAAGTATCAGGATGACATCCGTCTTTGGATCATACCTGAACCGTTTCTAGAAGAGAATCTGAAATAAGTGTCAGGATGACATCCGCCTTTGGATCGTACCTGAACCGTTTCTAGATGAGAATCTGGAGTAGGTGTCAGGATGAAACCCGTCTTGGATCATACCTGAACTGTTTCTAGATGAGAATCTGCTTAATCAGAATGTTTCCGTTGGGGAAGGGAAACTCTGTAATCCGCTTGGGGAATCCTGAGAAGCTTGGCGACTTCATCGGGGAGTTTTTGTTGGAGCAGTAATTTGCCGAGGGTATGAGATCACCTGACATTAATAGGCTGTAAGCTGAGAACACGACGGTGATCTTGTAGTAGAATGCCCCTGTCTCGATACCTGTTGTAGAAAATATCAATCGAGGATTTTGTAGATGGTTTGACTATTATCCCAACTCTTGGAGTCCTTGGTGAATGCAGATCAAGGTTATTGTATCCCAAAATTTTCCCTCCCATTTTACTCAACATATATTCATTGAGTTCCTCAACTTGCTCAAGGATGCCCAAGAGTTGACCAGACAAACTCTCTCCTAAACAATGAACCTCCAACTAGGGTTTCCATTTTCATCAAGATGGGTGAGCTCAAAAGGCCTCATATGCTCTCCATAGTCCTAATATGTTCTCAAGACCATCCATGTAAAGATTCATTCCTTGCACAAGAAGTTTGCTCAGTCAACTGCTCAGATGCTTGAAAATCAACTGTATTAGGTCAAAAGTCAACGGTGACTCACATACAGTCAAACTTCAAGATTTTTGGTCAACTGCACCAAATGCTAAAAATATCCGGTGAAGGGGAATATTACCACTGTGCATGGCAAAAAGGAGTATATGGTGAGCCACCTAAACTCCTTCAGGTATGTGGAGATGGACGGGGAATTCATAGAGACTCCTTGTCAAAACTTTGAAGAGGTTCCCCAGATTTTGGCGTCAACCGAGACTACTACCAGCACCAAACCACCTCCGAAGATGGCTTCTCTCAAGGATTCCAGAGCAGTGGTCGAAGAAGGTGGGTGTACCAACTAGGGACAGCTCCCTGATTTTACTCACAAAACTGACAAATTTGGTTTGGGCTTTACTTCAGGGGCTCAAAGGGCTGTTCGGCACGCTCGAGCTGGAGGACCTCCCCGACGCATCAACAATCGTGGGGTCAATGCTATTGAAGACAATGAGGAAGACTCTGATATTGACAGCTAGATTTACCCGACTACCAATGGTGGACCGAGTAATTGGACGGCCATAGATTTTATACTAGTTTCTTTTATTCCGCAGTAATTGCCTTACTTGTTTTCTGAGTTTGTAATGGACAATTTAAACTTTATGGCCTTGTGTCTTACCGGAGGCACAATGGTTCTATCTGTGAGGGTTATTATATGTCATTTCATATATCATCAGTAAAACATTGGACGTTCCTTGTATACAAATTTTGCGCTCTCTGTTTTTCTTTTATGTTTTTACTTTATCAAAACAGCTATGCTCTTACACACACTCACATATCAAACTGCAGATCCATATCCACTCTGGATCCCATTGATAACATTTCTGCTATTGCCAGTTATGACTTTGAAAATCCGATCAACCAAGCCGAGGACGAAGGTGAGGACGATTGTGAGGTACCTGGAGAACTTGCTAGACTGTTACAGCAAGAAGAGAGGGCCATACAACCTCATGAAGAGCCAGTTGAGATTATAAACTTGGGCACGGAGGTGGACAAAAAAGAAGTCAAGATCGGCGCAAATATGGAGACTAAGATCAAACAGCAGTTGATACAAATGATGCATGACTACATTGTGATATTCGCCTGGTCATATAAAGACATGCCTGGTTTAGACACTGATATCGTGGTACACCGTATGCCGACTAAAGAGGATTGTCCTCCGGTTAAATAGAAGGTTCACCGTATGCACCCTGAAATGTCAGAGAAGATCAAGGTAGAGTTCATGAAGCAGTTCGAAGCGGGGTTCTTAACTGTCACCTCCTATCCGCAGTGGGTTGCTAACGTTGTTCTGGTACCTAAGAAGGACGGCAAGGTACAAATGTGTGTGGACTATAAAGACCTGAACAGGGAAAGCCCCAAGGATGACTTTCCGCTTCCCCACATTGATGTTCTGGTTGATAACACCGCACAACACAAGATCTTCTCCTTCATGGATGGTTTCTCTGGCTACAACCAGATCAAGATGGCTCCTGAAGACATGGAAAAGACAACCTTCATCACACAGTAGGGCACCTTCTTCTACAAGGTGTTGCCTTTTGGGTTGAAGAATACTGGGGCAACTTATCAGCGAGCCATGGTCGCCTTGTTCCATGATATGATTCACCATGAGATCGAGGTTTATGTTGATGACATGATAGCCAGGTCTCAAACCAAAGAGGAACACCTTGATCATCTACAAAAGTTGTTCGACAGGTTGAAGACATACAAGCTGAGGTTGAATCCAAACAAGTGAACCTTCGGGGTAAGGTCAGGTAAGCTTCTGGGTTTCATCGTCAGTGACAAAGGTATTCAGGTAGACCTCGCAAAGGTAAAGGCCATACAAGAGATGTTGGCTCCCCGTACTGAGAAGGAAGTTAGAGGTTTCTTGGGACGCTTAAATTATATCGCCAGGTTCATTTCACATCTGACTGCTACTTGTGAGCCCATCTTCAAGCTTCTGAAGAAAGATCAAGTGGTAAAGTGGAATGACGAATGCCAGACTACTTTCAAAAAGATCAAAGAATATCTTCAAGAACCACCAATTCTGATGCCTCCGATTGAAGAAAGACCTTTGATATTATACTTAACAGTGCTAGACAATTCAATAGGGTGTGTGCTGGGGAAGCATGACGAGTCTGGTCGAAAAGAGCACGCAATATACTACCTTAGCAAAAAGTTTACCGACTGTGAGACAAGATACTCATTACTCGAGAAAACTTGTTACCCTTTGGCATGGGCTGCTCACCGACTGAGACAGTATATGTTGACCCACACTACTCTGTTGATATCTAAGATGGATCCAATCAAATACATCTTCGAGAAGCCCGCACTCTCCGGAAGAATGGCGAGATGGAAAATGATCTTAACTGAATACGATATACAATATATAACCCGGAAAGAAATCAAGGGGAGTGTATTGGCTGATCATTTGGCTCATCAGGTCGTGGAAGACTACCAGTCCATGAATTTTGAGTTCCTAGACGAGAATATTATGCTGGTAACTGACTACAAAGAACCTGGACCGGATGAAGGACCCGAGGAAGGATCCTGATGGACTATGGTTTTTGATGGAGCTTCGAACGCACTCGGTAATAGCATTGGCGCCGTAATCATATCTCCTAAGGGCTGTCATACGCCTTTCACTTCCCGACTATGTTTCAACTTCAATAATAACATGGCGGAGTATGAAGCCTGCATCATGGGTCTTAAAGCCGCTATCGACCTCAGGATCAAGTTCTTAAATGTCTTCGGGGATTCAGCCTTGGTAATAAGTCAGATCAAAGGAAAATGGGATACGAAGCATCCAAACCTCATCCCATACAAAGGGCACGTGCTGACATTACTCCCAAACTTTGAGGAGGTAACCTTTGAACATTTCCCACGAGAGTAGAATCAGTTAGCGGATGTGCTAACCACCATGTCTTCTATGTTCAAGGTCAGGTGGGACAACGAACCTCCCCGAATCACCATTGAAAGGTTGGATGAACCAGCGCACTGTTGCGAGATTAATACTGAAGAGGTAGCAGATAAACCTTGGTTTCATGAAGTGAAGAAGTACCTCGAGACTCAAGAGTATCCCGAAGGGGCATCTGTCAATGATAAGAAGTTTCTGAGAAGGTCCGCTGCGAAATTCTTCCTCAGTAATGGAATCCTCTCCAAGCGCATCCATGACTCTACCTTACTGCGGTGTGTAGACAAGAGCGAAGCAGAGAGGATTATGACAGATTTACATGAGGGTACCTTCGGAACCCATTCAAGTGGACATACCATGGCTAAGAAGATCCTACGGGTAGGATACTACTGGTCCACTTTGGAAGTAGATTGTTATCAGCACTCTCGAACTTGTCATAAGTGCCAAATCCATGTTGATAAGGTGCATGTGCCTATGGTTCCTTTGAATGTCTTGACAGCTCCGTGGCCCTTTGCAATGTGGGGCATTGACATGATCATAGAAATCAGGCCTACCGCTTCCAATGGGCATCGCTTCATACTGGTAGCCATTGATTACTTCACAAAATGGGTTAAGGCGGCCTCTTTTGCTACTGTGACCAAGAATGTTGTGGCGCGGTTCATCAGGCATAACCTGATTTGTCGGTATGGTGTGCCAAAGAGAATTATCACTGACAATGGTACGAATATCAATAACACGATGATCACTGAGCTATGTAAGCAATTCAAGATACAACATCATAACTCTTCTCCCTACCAGCCGAAGATGAATGGCGCTGTTGAAGCGGCTAACAAGAACATCTAGAAGATTATACAGAAGATGACAGTGACATACAAAGACTGGCATGAGATGTTACCATTCGCTCTTCATGGGTACCGTACCTCAACGCAGACGTCGACAAGGGAAACACCCTACTCTCTGGTATATGGCATGGAGGCAGTCCTACCCATTGAGGTCCAGATTCATTCTTTTAGGATTATGAAAGATGCAGGTTTGAACAAAGGCGACTGGATCCAAACTCGACTTGATCAACTAAATTTGATCGATGAGAAGAGACTTACTGCTGCCTGTCATGGTCAAACGTATCAAAAACAAATGATCAAGGCTTTCAACAAAATAGTCAGACGTCAAGAATATCAAGTCGGAGATCTAGTAATCAAGCACATCATACTGCCGAAAGGTGATCCCAGGGGCAAATGGACTCCCAAGCACGACGGGCCATTTGTGATTAAAAACATTTTCTTGGGTGGAGCCATGATTCTGACCACCATGAACGGTGACGACCTTCCTCACCATGTCAATGCGGACATAGTGAAAAGATACTACACATGATAAAAGACCCGCTAGGTTGACTGGCCTAGGAAAAAATAAGGGCTTCCCGGAAAACCAAAAGGGTTCAGGCAAAAATAAGGGATGAAAATGAAAAAATTTGTACACCTGGCAAGTCGAAAACCTGAAAAGGCGGCTTGGGAAAAAAAGGGTATCTCGGTGGACTGAAAACCCGAAAGGGCAGTCCAGGCAAAAGTTAGGGATGTAAAGCGTATCACTATGTCCCATTGGATCACCTGGCAATCAGACCTCAGTATTAACTATCAAGCTCGAACGACACAAATCAATCTAATCAGCTTCAGACAAGTAAACAAAGTGATGAGACGCTCGAAGACAGAGCGGCAATAAAAGAATTGGAACCCAATGGGATTGTTGTACATAACTGTTTTCTTATTAAACAATATTGTATAATTTCCATTTTTCAGCGGCATTCTCTTACTAGAGCGTCAGCTCCCTTGTACAAAAACGCCTGTTATAGGCCAACTTTGAAAATCAATACAAATCATTTTACAAACTATGTGTTTCTTTTTCTTTTTTGTTTTGTTTTGCAAGAACGTACAATGATTTATTCTTGACATGTGCATGTGAATATGATTGTTGTTCATAAATATTTACATAAGAAATGGAAAGACAATTGCTCATAACTTAAGAAACAGGGGCAAAAATAAGAAATGTCAAACCTGACAGTTACTCTATCCAGCAGGTACCAGGGCAAAGACAAATTTGAAGCACAATCATCAATATACACGACCTCGTGACATCTGTACTCCCCACAGAGTAAAAGCAATAAAAGCATTGATATCAGCTTTCCCAAAACAGGAAGTAATCTCCCCAGCCACGGTCTTTCAGAAATCTGACATCTATATCCCCCAGCCGAATCTCATAATCGCAAGTGGGTCATAAAATTTGTCTCCCAAGCAGAGTTGATTTCTCTGAATACAGAAACTCAACCCCCAACAGAGCTTATTCCTTCAACCATGGAAGTTCATCCTCCAACAGAATTATTCCCCCAAAGAGCTATTCTCAAACAAGATTATCAGTTCCCGAAATCAAACGTGTCAACTAAGCTACGTGACCAAATGAAGTAACCCTACTATTGAGGTTCCTTCCCATAAGCCCTACTATCGAGGCTTTCATCTTGAAGTAACCCTATTATCCAGGTTCCTTCCCATAAGCCCTACTATCCAGGCTCTCAACCCGAAGTAACCCTACTATCCAAGTTCCTTCTCATAGCCCTACTATCCAGGATTTCATTTTGAAGTAACCCTACTATCCAGGTTCCTTCCCATAATCCCTACTATCCAGGCTTTCATCTCGAATTAACCCTACTATCCAGGTTCCTTCTCATAGCCCTACCATCCAGGCTCTCATCCCGAAGTAACCCTACTATCCAAGTTCCTTCTCATATCCCTACTATCCAGGCTTTCATTTTGAAGTAACCCTACTATCCAGGTTCCTTCTCATAGCCCTACTATCCAGGCACTCATCCCGAAGTAACCCTACTATCCAGGTTCCTTCCCATAGCCCTACTATCCAGGCTCTCATCCCGAAGTAACCCTACTATCCAGGTTCCTTCTCATATCCCTACTATCCAGGCTCTCATCCCGAAGTAACCCTACTATCCAGGTTCCTTCTCATAGCCCTACTATCCAAGCTCTCATCCCGAAGTAACCCTACTATCCAGGTTCCTTCTCATAGCCCTACTATCCAGGCTTTCATTTCGAAGTAACCCTACTATCTAGGTTCCTTCTCATAGCCCTACTATCCAGGATCTCATTTCAAAGTAACCCTATGATCTAAGTTCCTCCTCTCTTTCCTTCAAACAACAATTTACAACACTGTAAGATCTGACCCAACCAATTACGGTCGATTTCACATTTCCCCAGTAAGTCGCTGTGCAGCCTGGACCCTGACCAGATATGCACTTTACCTCCACCTCCTCAAACATGAGTTAATTCCCCAGTAGAGTAACGGACAACCGAAGCTCCTATACTCTATTTTCCAGGATGTAAATCAACATTCCCCGGCGAAGTCCTCCTCAACGGCAGGTGCAAGAATTCTCGCAAAGGAATCTCTTATGCAACCGATATCCTATCTGGATGGCATCTTTAAGCCCATCTCCGAGGATTCTCTATCGACTTCCAAATGGAATCTGTAAGTCCATTCCCGATATCACCAATCAGTATTACTTCATGCGAGTGCAAATTTCTGCGCACTCTAGTGTTCAATCATCTTCTACCTTCAGACCACGAAAGGAAGACCAACCAATCTACATCCTCAGGTTTAAGAAGATTGAACAGGTTCAGCTGTTGTACCCCAAAATTTGCCCTCCCATTTTATTCAACATATGTTCATTGAGATCCTCAACTTGCTCAAGGATGCCCAAGAGTTGACTAGACAAACTCTCTCATAAAGCAATGAACCTCCAACTAGGGTTTCCATTTTCATCAAGATGGGTGAGCTCAAAAGGCCTCATATGCTCTCCATAGTCCTAATATGTTCTCAAGACCATCCATGTTAAGATTCATGCCTTGCACAAGAAGTTTGCTCAGTCAACTACTCAGATGCTTGAAAATCAACTGTATTAGGTCAAAAGTCAATTGTGACTCACATACAGTAAAACTTCAAGATTTTTGGTCAACATCAACATTTTTAAGTGATATCCATCATTTGATCAAGGTTTGATCATGATTCCCCAAGAAATGCTCCTAATTCATCAAAACTCAAAAGTTGCTAAATTAGGGTTTCTCAGGAAAAGTCAACCAAACTTTGACCAAGCATAACTATCTCATACTTTATCAGAAATTTCCAATCCAAGCCTCATTCGGAAGAGAATCCAATTCCCTACAACTCATCTTCAACCCTCAAGCTCAAAAATGCACTCATGAAAAGATATGAATTCAGACATTATAGGCCATTCCAAAAAGTCAACAAAAACACCTTTTGGGTCAAAGCTTCTTACATGAACATGGAGGATCCAATTGAGGTGAAACCAAAAGGTTGTTTAGGGGACATACTAAGCTTTCTAGAAAGTCCAAGAACACCCCCTTTGGGTCAAAATTGAAGGACATATGCATTGTCAAAATTGGCCATTTTTGGAAAATTATCCAAAGTCAACAATGCCCAAAATTGCATTTTTTGTCAAATGGGCCTAACTTTTTATGCTTGCATCTTACTTCTAGCAACGTCCACGACCCAAACACTCTCTCATATATTATTTACTTTATTTATTTAATTTAATTTTGATTTTTATCATTTAAAAGTCAAATTAAATCAAATAAATGATATAAAATATGGAAGATTTGTTTTTGATCTGATTTTGAATAGAATCACAATTCATTTATGCTGTCAAACAGGATCAAATCGCGCCAAGGGTGATTGGGATGAAAATGGTATGATTTGGCTTGATTTAGAAATAAATAATGCAAGGATGGAATCAAATCAAATCTTGTTAATTGGAAAAGATATGAATGTTTTTGTTGACCTAATGCAGTCTATTACATATACATAACAATTCCAAGGCACAAGAACATGGGTTGGACGTGTAAAACTGCAAGAGCAAGAACTCAGTTTTTGGACAAAAAAGTGAGCATCGGATTCTACCCTACAACCATCCTCAAGGAGATTTAAGGATTGCAACACGTTCCTGGCAATCTCATGAAGCTAACTGCAACTTTTGCACGCACCAAAACACTCAGAATCATAAAATCCACAACCCTGTTATCCAACTATTTTTGATTTTTGATTACGTGTATACATGCTTTTTCAATGAAATTTCATATATTCTTGTTTATCACAAAGTTTCGATGCTTGCTGAATCGTTTAATTGAGTTTTGAGCGCAGGGATGGAAGGTTGCCATTCTTAGGGTTTCCAAGCTCATTTTGGGGCTTCCCTATATTGGCAAAATTAGACTAAATCGTGGGCACCATTGAACTCAGGGCACGATTTCTGACTATCCTTTGCCTTTAGTTAAAATTTATTTGGCTTGTATTGCATTTTCAATTGTTGTAGGTTTGTAGCTATGGACAAAAACTATCACTATAGCCTCCAGTTACAGTTTTTTCTGTAGGTAAAAGGTTGGCACCTAAAACAACAGTCTTGAGGAAAGAGATGATCACGTGGCTGAATCCCACTGGCTCATTTGAATTCACGCGCGTGTTCTGGGCATAAAGCGTTATTTCCATTATATTATTATTTTGTCATTTATGTTAATGAATAACAAGTTGGCCTGGTGGTAAGGAGGAATGCGTGTGAGGTGAGAGTCCTGGGCTCGATACCCAGGTCTGGCATTTTTATATTTTCTAACTATTTAATTTCAGATCCTGTATGTCTCACCTTCTAAGCACCTAGAATGCGCCCCAGATCCATCCATTGAATCATCTCCATCACAGATCCAAGGTCTCACACAGGCAAAGTCCATGGTGCACCCTCAGAAGGAACCCCCACTGGATCACGCGCAAGGCAATTGGGCCTATCCCTCTGGGCTTCAGCAATTCAGCCATACACCCCCTGGAGTGCTAACAACATCAGGCCCAATTTTATTTTCTTTTTCTATTACTTATTATTTTATTTGTTTTATTTATTTAATCATTTTACAACATAAAAAAAATCATTGTTTTTTTATTAAAAATATAAAATCACAAAAATGTAGAATTAGGTTTTTTTATTAAAATTAGTTTTTTTGGGAAATTAATTAATTTAATGATATTGACTTGATTGTTTTTATAATTAAAATTAATTAGATAAATTAGGTTTAATTCACAAATATTTAATTTTCTCAATAAAATACCAAAAAAATGTTTTTCCTTAATTAATTAGATTTAGGTTAAGATTTCAAATATTTTTCTCAATAATAAAATACAAAAAAAATATTTTCTCTTTAATTGATTAGATTTTTTAGGACTCAGACTTTATTCTCGTATTTAATTCGTCGCGCATGCCTTTAATTTCTTTTAATTCCAATTATTGTATCTGCTTTGAGTTTGTAATAAATTAATTAGGATTTTGAATTTCCGCATCTTTATTTTCAGTCAAATATTTGTGTATCTGTCCAAAAGCCTTGTAATAGCGTAGATTTTCTTTTTCGTTTTTAATTTCCGCAACTATTAAACTGGTAGATATATGGACATTAGGATTGTATGCGAAATATAAACCAAGAATTAAAAAGTTAGATAACCCTAATTGTGCAAAGATAATTAATTGAAAAAAAAGCACACTTGCACATGCTCACTCCTAGGGTTTTGCCTCACTTGGTTGCCTCAGAAATAATGGTCGTGTCCCTCGAACGAAGGGATATCTTAGCAATAACCCGTAATTCAAAGTCGTCATAAAGATCATAGTCCCTACTTGTCCCTCGAGTTTCCTACGAGAAATGATCTTATGACGACAGTCCCTTCGAAATGCTAAGGTATCCTTACTTGTTTCCTTCAGCGACCATTTCGTCCCTTTCGAATGTCCCTTAAAACTCCAACGACGAAGCTAACTACTCCTTAATAGTAGGATAACATTGTCTAAAGGAAAACGAACAGACTTTTTTCGAGTAGGTAGATAGTTCCTAGGTACTTGCTCAAAACAAACAATTTTTCACATTGAAACTTTCAAACATTGTTTCAAACAAAGTTTTCAAAACACTTTATCACACCCTTGAGGACTGATACAAGGGTTACCATAAAGTGGAACGCCACACTAAGGCATTTTCAAAGCTTTTCAAAACAAACACACACGAGCAATTTTTAAAAAAATGAGCAAGTACCTAAGAGCTCATGGAAAACCATGGATAGAAAGGGTGCTAACATCTTTCCTTTCTATAATATACCCCCCGTGCTCAGAAAACTCTCGAAAAAAGGTTTTTATGTTCTTTTTCCTTTTCCTTTATTGTATGAAATAAAAGTCGATGGCAACTCTTGCTTACCGCAACATTTGCGAACAAAAAATGCAAACTAGTATAACAGTCAGTTCTGCCACCGTATCACAAAGGTAATAAACCTTTTACTGATTTATACAAGTGACGAGATGACAGGACGTAATCGTACGCTTTAATCCCTAACTTTTGCCTGGACTGTCTTTTCAGATTTTTAGTCCACCGGGATACCCTTTTTTGATCAAGCCGCCTTTTCAGGTTTTCGACTTGCCGGGTGTACAATTTTTTTGTTGTTTTTATCCCTAATTTTTTCCCAAACCCTTTTGGTTCACCGGGATGCCCTTATTTTTTCCTAGGCCAGTAAACCTAGTAGGTCTTTATTCATGCGTATTATTTTACGACTATGCCCATGTTCACCGGGTACGGAGAATTGTCATTATCCATAGTAGTAAGTGTTGCCACACTGCCAGAAGATGTTTGTTTGATCGTACAAGATTCGTTGCTGGAATTCATATCCAATGCCCCAAGTGATTCAAATGGAGATCTGCCACTGGCTACTTGGCATCTTTGAGATATTCCTTGAATCTTGACTTGACTTCCCCAGATGATGGACAATGATCATGCCGTTCCCCTTGGTTGGAAGTGTTTTTGCACTTGAGGTGATCCTTTTCATTGAGAAGGTTTTTGTTCACTAGATATTCGTCATGCAAATTTCTCTGCTGTTGAACAAATAGTCATATGCAAACAATGGTATTTTAAGAATGCAAAGCTTATCTCTGTCTTGAAGTTTGAAAATTCATTTTTTAGTAAAACCAACAAATTTTGTAAAAGTGTGATGTCAACTCAGGATTTATAGCAAACCTTACAGGAGTCAGGATACCTTTTGTAACAATATGCTTTTGAACTAACCCATGCTTCAACTAGGACTTTTAAGGGTTATAACATGGCCTGGTTCACGGTTCAAGAAACAAAGGATAAAGGCTCAAATTTTATTTGTACCCAACCCACTCTTCGTGATGTTCTTCAGTCCTATGCTCAGTTAATTGTGTGTTTAGATCCCAATTGAGTATGAAATCTTTGCTCTGATACTTGGTGATGGTTTAGAAATTAAACCTTTGTTTGAGAAGAGGCAGTCATTTTTGTAATCTTCTTTTTGTCGAGGATTTGTAGTAACCTCTTTTTTAGTTTTCGTTATCCCTTCTTTTGCCTGAACTGTTTTCTTTGTGATTACAGTCAGTGGGATGCCCCAGTTTTTTCTTAAGTCTCCTTCATAGGTTTTGACTTAATGGGCTTTTATTTCGAGATAATGACTGTAACACTCCAATTCTACCCCAAGAAATTACGTAAATAAATCAGAGTTAAAAAAATTCAATCATGCAAACGAATTGGGACGTCACAAGTTATTCTAACAAAAATTCATTGCATTCATCGTGGATATATAAAACTTTTAAAACATCGGATGAACCATCATCATAACATCTATAATTAAATAAATCATCATCTACGCATCGTAATTCTCAATAACATCTTTAAACAACAAAACAGCAACTCTGAAACATCACATATTTAATAATAATCAATTTAACGTTCAACAATTGAAAAATCAACAATAAAAAACAACAAGCGTTCATCCCCCCGAGTGTTACATATCAGAGCAATGACACCGACTCGAACTACAGAAGGTATACAACCTTCACTCTCGATTACCTGCACGTTACCAACATAAGGGCAACATTCAAACATAAGGGGTGAGATATCTAACAATATAATAAATCGCATGATAATTAATATATTAAATTAGATCAATAACATCACCACTTCTCATCTCATAATCAACAACAATCTCGACAATAATACACATTCACAACATGAATACAACTCCTTTATGCTATCATATGATGCGACTCAATACTATGCAAATGCATGTGGTACCATTGGAGCAGAATTCCCATCTCAAAAATTTGCTAATTAATAGAGGCATCAATAAGGCATAGTCTTCATCTCAAAATTCGCCAATACAGGCCATCTCAACGAGCATAAGCTCCATCTCAAAAATGCAATGTATGCGACACAACCATGAATGTAATAACAACACCCAAGTTAACAACATCTCAAATCATCTCAAAAACATCTCAATTAACATCTCAAAAGCATCTCAACGTCTCATCATCAACATCTCATATCATCAAAATAATTTATTAAACATCATTTATTTATTATAACTCATCAAATATCATTTATTTATTATAAATCATCAACAAAACATCATGAATAACTTCTCACTAACAACTCAGTTGTACATTAAGTCCACAGTAAGTCACTACTGCTATTCTATAACTCTAGCGTCATTACCGTCACTATCCTACCGTTATAGTTCAAACAACAGCTTCTAAGCATCTAACTTCCACATTCTGTATGAAAACAACGTAAAGGCCAACGCAACTTCTGACCAACTCAACTTCTAACCAACACAACTTCTAATAACACAACTTCTAATAACGCAACTTATGACCAATACAACTTCTGACCAACTCAACTTCTGACCAATACAACTTCTGGCCAATACAACTTATGATGATGCAACTTCTGACTAACCCAACTTCTGACCAATACAACTTCTGATGACGCAATCTTCTGACAACCTAACTTCTAAACAATACACCCTTTACCATCAGAACTTCTACTTTCTAATAATCCAACGCAACTTCTAACGTCAGAACTGCTACTTTTTTATTAATCCTACTATTTTAATTCTTAGCCTGATATCAACCTAACTAAGAACAGTATGACTAACTCCATCTCCAAATTAATTCATTATTCTAAAACAGTAGCGCCTGATATCAATTTGCCTAATTCTGCATTTTCTCTTCCTTGCAATATTCTGCGTTTTCATCACTGCAATATTCTATGTTTTCTTCCCTGCATCTCACTATGGGATTCATTCTTAAAGCCCTAAAACTTAACATAATCATGATAATTCATCACCTATAATTACCTTATAATTCTACATCAATTAAACAACATCATGACATCAATATTCATCTAAAATTCATCAATTTTCATCATACAACAATCATGTATTTTCAATTCAAGAACAAGACAAAAATCACCTCTAACCCCACATACCAATCATCATAAACCCAATTATAGAGTCAGAACTCCATCCTTACCTTGGATTGAAGGTCGCTCTACAATTTCTGGTTGAATTCTCGTTCTTGCCGTTTTCCACTTTTTCCAGCAGCTTGCTGTTCTCCTCTCAATCCTTATTCTTCTACTGCTTCTTTCTTTCTATTCTATTCCAACAACAATAAAATAACCCTATTTTTCTTTATTCCTTATTGGGCTTAAAACCAATACACCCTCTTATTACTTCTACTCCTTTAAAAACAAGCCCACATCAAATAATATTATACTTCTAATATTATTTCACCACTTAATAAAATAATTAAATCCAATTAATTATAATACAACTTCACAAATATTCCAAAAATAATTTAATTAAATAATTAATTAAATTACGGGAGTTACAACTCTTCCCCACTTAGAATATTTTCGTCCTCGAAAATTTACCTCAATCAAACAATTCAGGATAGGAGCCTCGCATCTTGCTCCCCAACTCCCAAGTCATGCTTTCACTAGCAGCTCCTAGCCAAACCACTTTAACCAAGGCAATCACTTTGCTCCTCAGAGTCTTTATTTCGCGATCTGCGATCCGTACAGGCATCGTCTCCACCGTAAGATTATCCCGTACTTGCACATCGTCCATATGAATCACATGAGATGGATCTGAAATATACTTCCGAAGTTGTGACACATGAAACATATCATGCAAATTCGAAAGATTAGGCGGTAAAGCCACTCTATAAGCAACATTCCCCACTCTCTCTGAAATCTGATACGGTCCAATAAAACGAGAAGTGAGCTTCTTAGACTTCAACGCTCGTCCAACACCAGTCACATGTGTAACTCTCAAAAACGCATGATTACCAACTTGAAATTCTAAATCTTTCCTTCGCTTGTCATGATAACTCTTATGCCTACTTTGCGAAGCTTTCATCTTTTCTCGAATCAACTTGACCTTCTCAGTAGTCTCACGAACAAGTTCAGGTCCAAGTACTACACTTTCACCATATTCATGTTGTGATACGGTGGGAAGAACTGACTGTTTTTTGGAATGCTGGTTTGCGTTTTGCGTTTGTTTTTGCAAAATGTCGCGGTAAGCAAGAGTCACCACCGTCTTTTATTTTATCCAACAAGGAAAGGAAAAAAGCACAGAAAAATTCCTTTTTCGAGATATTTCTCGGGTTCGGGGGGTAGATTATAGAAAGGGAAGGTGTTAGCATCCTTTCTATCCGTGGTTATCCATGGGCTCTTAGGTACTTGCTCATATGTTTTCAAAATTTGCTTTTCTTTGTGTTTGTGGGTTTGAAGAAGTTTTTGTTTGAAAAAAGGAGTGTAAGTGTGAAAAGTATTTTTGTTTTGGAAAGAGCAAGTACTTAAGAACCATCTACCTACTCGAAAAAAGGAATCGTTCTATGCTATCTTCCTTTAGGAAATGCTATCCTACTATTGATGAGTAGGTAGCACCGTCGTTGGAGTTTTAAGGGTCAATTCGATTAAGGGACGTGCGGTTACTAAAGCAATGTTAGGACGCCTTAGCGGTAACCCTAATGTCTTAGATCATTTGTTTTGAGGCAACAATATCCGAGGCAACCGTTTCGAGGCGACTATGATCTTTGGACAAGAGGGCAACCTATAGAACAACCTATACTCAATGACCGCGTTATGAAGGCAACCAAGTGGGGTGTACCCTAAGAGTGCGCATGGGCGAGTGTGTCATTTTCAGTTAATTTTATCTTTGTACATGTCAATGGTTATCTAAGTTGATTTTAGGTTAAACATTCATTCTTGTCATGCATTCCTATTATCAAACATCTAACAGTTTATATTTTGCGGAAAATAAATTGCGGAAATTAAATTACAAGGCATCGAGTATTTACATCTCCAAAAGCAACCCTTTGAAATTTAAATGCGGAAAATAAATAAAGCAATAAAAATAATTGAAGTCCTATTAAGCTATTACATTCCGGGAACAAATACAAATATGATAAAATGGATCGCGGGCGGGAAATTAAATTGGGCGCAAGTTCTAGGGTTTTGACCCTTTGTTATTAAAGAAAAGATTTTTTTTGGTTATTTTTGAATTTATGAAAGAAATTAAACTAGATTAATTATTAAATTAATAAATAAATTAATTAATAAAAATATTTTTGGGTTTTTTATATTTAAAGAAATAAAAATAAATTTAATCAATGTTAATAAAAACCTAATTGTCTAAGTTAATTTTAATTATTGCAAAAAATATATTAAAGTTATTCCTAATTAAAACTAAATTAGTTAATTGATTTATGAATAAAAATAAAATACTGAAATTTAATTTAAGTAAAAAAACATTTTTTGGTTTTTATTTTATAGAGAAAATTATTTGATTGGTTAGTTAATAATAAGATAATAACAATAAATAATTAAAAGAAATAATAAAAAAAATAGAAAGAGTTAGGAGGTTTGGGCCTGTTTAGGGGGTTAGAATTTTAGAGGCCCAATTACGTTGGCCTGGCTTGACTTCTCTGGATTCCATGTGGCACTTTGACTTGGTAGCATGGTGGACGTCCATCTCTTGGCCCTCAGATCTGGCCTAAGGCCATCTGTCCATTGGAGATATGGAGGCGCATGATAGATCTCACGCTGGCATCAACACTGGATTACCTGAAGAAAAATAATAACAAGGCATATGGGGGACCTGGGATTCAAACCCAGGTCCTGCTGGTGACTGCCAACTCCTCTTTCCAATAGACCAACACGCTTCAATTGTTAATGTATTAAGAATAAAACATAATATTGGAAAACATGTTAATATGACAGAAAAAAAAAAAATAAAACGCGCGAATATTTGAACCAACCACAGGGGGAATGACACGCTTGTCGTCCCTAACCTCCAAACCCTGTAAATTTACCTACGGATTTAGATCCGTAGCTAAATTCATAGGATGTTCCAAAAATCAATTCTAGGCCATGAAAATTAAATCGAAGCGCATGGTTGAGTTCGTCTGGGCATCCTGAGTAAACCTATACCCTTCTTGAATCTTGATTTCCCCTGAAAAAGAAAACCCTAAAACACAAACGAAGAACCCTAGCTATGGGGGTTCTTCATCTAGGCCAGAAAAATGCAATTGGCTAATGCAGAACGCTTATAAATTTGACGAGAATTATGAATATGCCAAGAGTTTGTAAGAAAAGTGCAAGAATAAGGATCCACGAATTCAAACGAAAAGCAGTTTTTTGAGACACTTACAAAGCTTTTGGGCGTGTATGAGAGCTTGCTAGGGGGTGGTTATGACTCAGTGAACCTCCGTCAATTGATTGGCGTTGAGTTTTGCTTTTGAAAATGCCTCCAAGGATGATTTCAAGTTCACACTTTTTGTCAATTTTGCAAGTTTGGCTCTTGGTGTTCTTGCAGCCTCCAGGTCCCAATTTCGTGTGCTTTGGCTTGTATATGTATGATAAGATGTATTAGGTCAACATTTGTGGATTGAATCCTTGCACATCAATGCCATGAGATTGGATTTGATTCACCATTGAAGACTTGCCAAATTTATCAAAAACTCAATCTTTTTGCACATGGAATGCTTGATACGAATTTGATACACTTGATGATGATGATTCAATCCTGAAAATAGAAAAAGATCTCATGTAATCAAGTTTTGGGATTTTGTTTGATTTAAATTGATTAAAAATGGAATAATTCAATAAAAAATCAAATAAAATAATAAAATTTATAAATGGACATAAGGCTGAAGCTAGGACACGTGTGCAATGTGTCAATTCCAAATCAAGTGGAAAATAATGGGCCCATTTGACAAAATTTGAAGTTTTGGGGATAGTTGACTTTTTGCAATTTTGCAAAAATTCCAAACTTCAACAATGCATAACTTCTTCAATTTTGAACTTTTGGAAGTGTTCTTGGACTTTTTAGAAAGCTTGAGATGTCTTCTAACCAACCCTCTTAGTCTCATGTCATTTTGATATTCCATGCTCAAGTTATAAGCTTTGGAAAAAAAGGTGTTTTTGTTGACTTTCAAAAATGACCTATAATGTCCAAATTTATAACTTCTTGTGAGTGCATTTTCTGATCTTGGGGGTATGAAGATGGATTGTAGGAAATTGCATCCCCTTAAAAATGATCTTTGGATGGGTCATTTCTCATAAAGTATGAGAAAGTTATGTTTGGTTAAAGTTGAGTTGACTTTTCCTACAATACCCTAATTTAGCAACTTTTGAGTCTTGATGAATTTTGAGCAATCCTTGGTGAATCATGATCAAACCTTGATAAAATGATGAAATATACTTCAAAATGAGAATGTTGACAAAAAATATTGAAGTTTGACTGTTTATAGGTCACAGTTGACTTTTGCCCTATCATAGTCGATTTTTGGACCCTTTGAGCAATTGACTGACCAAACTTCCTCTACAAGGCTTGAAATTTGACATGGATGACCTTGAGAACATATTAGGACATTGGGGAGCACTTGAGGTCATTGGGACTCAAATATCTTGATGTAACACAAAACCCTAATTTGGGGTTGACTGCCTTAGGAGATAGCTTGACTGTCCAACTCTTGAGCAATCTTGAGCCACTTGGAGATTTTTCTTGCCATGTTTTGAGAAATATGAGAGGGAAAATTTTGGGGTACAATAGCTTCCCCTGTTCAATCTTCTTAACCTAAGGATGTAGATTGGCTTTCGTGCCTTTCGTGATCCGAAGGTGGAAGATGATTGAACACTAGAGTGCCCAGAAATTTGCACACGCATGAATGGTATCAGCATTGTGATGTCGGGAATGGGCTTACAGATGCCATTTGGAGATTGTTGATAGGAGGTCTGAACTTCGACTGGAATACGAATCAGGGAGATCTTAGCGTCAATCTTACTGAACCAGAGAAGGTCTTGGATTAACTTTGACTAGATAAGAATCGGAAAAATCTTAGAATCGATTTAACTGAACCAGACGAAAGTCTTGGAATATCTTCAACTGGAATAAGAATCAGGGAGATCTTAGCGTCGATATGACTGAACCAGAGAAGGTCTTGGATTAACTTTGACTGGATAGGAATCATAAAAATCTTAGAATCGATTTAACTGAACCGGACGAAAGTCTTGGAATATCTTCAACTGGAATAAGAATCAGGGAGATCTTAGCGTTGATCTGACTGAACCAGAGAAGGTCTTGGATTAACTTTGACTGGATAAGAATCAGAAAAATCTTAGAATCGATTTAACTGAACCAGACGAAAGTCTTGGAATATCTTCAACTGGAATAAGAATCAAGGAGATCTTAGCGTCGATCTGACTGAACCAGAGAAGGTCTTGGATTAACTTTGACTGGATAAGAATCAGAAAAATCTTAGAATCAATTTAACTGAACCAGACGAAAGTCTTGGAATATCTTCAACTGGAATAAGAATCAGGGAGATCTTAGCGTCGATCTGACTGAACCAGAGAAGGTCTTGGATTTACTTTGATTGGATAGGAATCAGAAAAATATTAGAAACGATTTAACTGAAGCAGACGAAAGTCTTGGAATATCTTCAACTGGAATAAGAATCAGGGAGATCTTAGCGTCGATCTAACTGAACCAGAGAAGGTCTTGGATTAACTTTGACTGGATAAGAATCAGAAAAATCTTAGAATCGATTTAACTGAACCAAACGAAAGTCTTGGAATATCTTCAACTGGAATAAGAATAAGGGAGATCTTAGCGTCGATCTGACTGAACCAGAGAAGGTCTCGGATTAACTTTGAATGGATAAGAATCAGAAAAATCTTAGAGTCAATTTAACTGAACCAGACGAAAGTCTTAGAATATCTTCAGCTGGAATAAGAATCAAGGAGATCTTAGCATCGATCTGACTGAACCATAGAAGGTCTCGGATTAACTTTGACTGGATAAGAATCAGAAAAATCTTAGAGTCGATTTAACTGAACCAGACGAAAGTCTTGGGATATCTTCAACTGGAATAAGAATCAGGGAGATCTCAGCGTCGATCTGACTGAACCAGAGAAGGTCTTTGACATAGCTGAGAATTTAACTACATCTTTCCTGAAAGGTAAAGGTCAGTCATATGCAATGCATGATATGGATCAAGCAATAATGTTCTCAAAATAAATGAGATTGTGTTATATGATGCGTATATGAATGCATCATGATATATGGAAATGTAATGTTTTAACTGAGGAAAATAAATCCCGGATAGCTGATGGAGAATAGAGTTGGATTCTTTGTTTCCGCTGGGGATGACAGATGAAGATGATAAACCTGCAGGAGAGGATGACTCTGTTGGGGGGAATAAACCGATGAGGAGATTACTCTGTGGGGAAGAGATGTTCTGCCAAAGATTCCACTGATAAATTCCGTCGGGATGAATTATCATTGCTGGTGATATTGACTCTGTTGAGGATTGATTTCTTGTTTGTGAAAGGAAAGAACTTCTCTAGGGACGATCTCTTAGTGGCGACTTCACTGGGGATAACCTGTTAGACTCTTGTGGGGATAATCCTTTGAGCTTTGCTGGAGACAATCTTCCTTTGAACTCGGTTAGGGATATTTATTTTTGTACTCCGCTGGGGATAAACTTCCAGAGTCTACTAGGGATGGTTCTCCCAACTCCGTTGGGGAAGCTTTTTCAGACTGCGCTGGGAAAATTTTAACTCCACTGGGGATATCTTGTACCCTGTCAGGGAGTATTCTTATATTCCGTTGGGGAATATTAAGACTGCCGGGGGTATCAAGCCTTTTTAGTGCTGATGGTAGATAAACTCTGCTTGGGGAGAATATTACCGATTCACTCACAGTTGCAGGTCTCATCTAGGGAGAGCTATCTTTACTGTCTTACTCTGCGGGGAGTGAAAGTATCTTAGCCATATTCTTCAACTGAATCTACCTTTGTACCTGGTGGACAGAGCAACTGTATAGTTTGGACAATTTTTACTGCCCCTGTTTCTGATGTTACCCGTAATCGTCTTTTTGTTTCGCATGTAAATATTCATGAGTAGCAATTAATGTCAAATGCATATATCAAAAATGAACATTGGACGTTCTTTGCAAATCAAAACAGATAAAGAAAAAACAGTTTGAAATTTCTTTGAAAATGAATTGTATTGATTTTGAAGTTTGGCCTGTAAATAGGCGTTTTTGTACGAGTGGCTGACGTCCTAGTAAGAGAACGCCGCCAAACAGACATAGTTTATACAATTTGTGAAAAACTTAACAAAACAGCTATGTGAATAATCCCACTGGGTTTCAACTTTGCTATTGCCTTTATGTCCTCGAGCATCTCATCACTTTGCTGCTTGGTTGAAGGTAGATCAGATTGATTAGCGCCGTCCGAGCTTGATAGTTGATACCGAAGTCTGGATGCAAAGTGATCCAATGAGACATAGTGTTACGCTTTGATCCCTAAATTTTTCCTGGACCGCCCTTTCGGGTTTTCAGTCCACCGGGATACCCTTTTTTGCCCAAGTCGCCTTTTTAGGTTTTCGACTTGCCGGGTGTACAAATTTTTTCATTTTCATCCCTTATTTTTGCCCGAACCCTTTTGGTTCGCCGGTAAGCCCTTATTTTTGCCTAGGCCAGTCAACCTAGCGGGTCTTTGATTATGCGTAGTATCTTTTCACTATGTCTGCATTGACGGGGTGAGGAAGGTCGTCACCATCCATGGTGGTTAGAATCATAGCTTCGCCTGAGAAAATGTTCTTAACCACAAATGGCCCTTCATAAGTAGGGGTCCATTTTCCCCTGGGATCACCTTGAGGTAGAATGATGCGCTTGATAACCAAGTCCCCAACTTGATACTCTTGTCGTCTAACTTTCTTGTTAAATGCCTTGATCATCCGTTTTTGGTACGTCTGACCATGACAAATAACGGTAAGTCTCTTTTCGTCGATTAAGTTCAGTTGATCAAGCTGGGTCTAAATCCAATCATCTTCGCTCAAACCTGCATCCTTTATAATCCAAAGAGAGGGTATCCGAACTTGAATGGGCAAGACTGCCTCCATGCCATAAACCAAGGAATAAGGTGTTGCCCCTGTTGACGTCTGTGCTGAGGTACGGTACCCATGAAGAGAAAACAGTAACATCTCGTGCCAGTCTTTTTATGTCACCGTCATCTTCAGCACGATCTTCTTAATGTTTTTATTAGCCACTTCTACAACCCCAGTCATCTTCGGCCGGTAAGGAGAAGAGTTATGATGCTGTATCTTGAACTGCTTGCAGAGCTCAGTGATCATCTTATCATTGAGATTCGTACCATTGTCTGTAATGATCCTTTCTGGTACACCGTATCGACAAATCAAATTATTTCGAATAAACTGTGCCACGACGTTCTTGGTTACAGTAGCAAAGGAAGCTGCTTCAACCCACTTCGTAAAGTAATCGATTGCTACCAGGATGAAACGATGCATGTTGGATGCCGTAGGTCTGATCTCGCCGATCATATCAATGCCCCACATTGCAAAAGGCCAAGGTGCTGTCAAGATGTTCAGAGGAACTGGATGTATGTGCACCTTATCAGCATAGACCTGGAACTTGTGAAAGGCCCGAGAATTCTGATAACAATCGGCTTCCATTGTGGACCAATAATATCCTGCCCGAAGGATTTTCTTTGCCATGGTGTGTCCACTGGAATGAGTTCCGAATATACCTTCATGTAATTCTGTCATGATCCTTTCTGCTTCGTTCTTATCCACACATCGCAGTAGGGTCGAATCATGGTTACGCTTGTAAAGGATACCATTACTGATGAAGAACTTTGCTGCGAATCTCCTCAGAAACTTCTTGTCATTAACAGATGCACCCTCGGGGTATTACTGAGCCTCAAGGTATCTCTTTACTTCATGAAACCATGGTTTATCTGCTACCTCTTCAGTCTCAATGTCACAACAATGTGCAGGTTCGTCCAATCTTTCAATGATAATCCGGGGAGCCTCGTTGTGCCAATTGACTTTGAACATAGAAGACATCGTAGCCAGCGCGTCCGCCAACTGATTCTCCTCTGTAGGGAAGTGTTCAAAGGTTATCTCCTCAAAATGTGGAAGCAACGTCAATACATACTCCTTGTAAGGAATAAGATTTGGGTGTTTTGTATCCCACTCGCCTTTGATCTAACTGATCACGAGAGCGGAATCTCCGAAGACACTTAGAAACTTAATCCTTTGGTCAATTGCTGCTCGAAGATCCATGATGTATGCTTCATACTCCGCCATATTGTTGGTGCAGTTGAAACATAGTCGGGCGGTAAACAGAGTATGAGAGCCTTTAGGAGATATGATCACGGCGCCAATGCCATTACCCAAAGCGTTTGAAGCTCCATCAAAGTACATAGACCATCGGGATCCTTCCTCAGGTCCTTCATCCGATCCAGGTGTCTCACAGTCAGTTACTAGCATGATATTCTCATCCGGAAATTCAAAGTTCATAGACTGGTAATCATCCACTGCTTGATGTGCCAAATGGTCTGCCAACACACTTCCCTTGATTGCCTTTTGGGTCATGTACTGGATGTCATACTCAGTCAAGATCATCTGCCAACTCGCTATTCTTCCGGACAAGGCAGGCTTTTCGAAGATATACTTGATTGGATCCATTTTTGATATCAATAGAGTAGTGTGAGTCAGCATATACTGTCTCAGCCGGCGAGCAGCCCATGCCAAAGCGCAACAAGTTTTCTCGAGCAATAAGTATCGGGTCTCGCAGTCGGTAAACTTTTTGCTAAGGTAGTAAATAACATGCTCTTTTCGGCCAGACTCGTCATGCTGCCCCAACATGCACCCCATTGAGTTGTCGAGTACTGTCAAGTATAAGATTAAAGGTCTCCCTTCAACTGGAGGCATCAGAATAGGTGGCTTTTGGAGATACTCTTTTATCCTTTCGAAAGCAGCCTGGCATTCATCGTTCCAACATACTACTTGATCTTTCTTCAGTAACTTGAAAATTGGTTCACAAGTAGCGGTCAAGTGTGAGATGAATCGGGCAATGTAGTTTAGTCGTCCCAGAAAGCCTCTGACTTCTTTCTCTATTTTGGGAGCTGGCATTTCCTGTATAGCCTTCACCTTTGCAGGATCCACTTGAATACCTTTATCACTTACGACGAAACCCAGCAGCTTGCCAGATCTCACCCCGAAGGTGCACTTGTTCGGGTTTAACCTCAGCTTGTACAACTTCAACCTGTCAAATAACTTCTGAAGGTGGTCCAAATGTTCTTCTTCAGTCTGAGATCTTGCAATCATGTCGTCGACGTATACCTCAATCTCATGATGGATCATATCATGGAACAAAGTGACCATGGCACGCTGATACGTTGCCCCAACATTTTTCAATCCAAAAGGCATGACCTTGTAGCAAAAGGTACCCCATTGAGTAACAAAGGTTGTCTTCTCCATGTCTTCGGGAGCCATTTTAATTTGATTATAACAGGAGAAACCATCCATAAAGGAGAATACCTTATGCTGAGCGGCGTTGTCAACCAGAATGTCGATATGAGGTAGAGGGAAATCATCCTTGGGGCTTGCCCTGTTCAGATCCCTATAGTCGACACACATTCGAACCTTACCATCTTTCTTTGGCACAAGAACCACGTTGGCCACCCACTGTGGGTAAGAAGTAACTGCTAGAAAACCGGCGTCAAACTGTTTCATAAATTCAGCCTTGATTTTCTCAGACATCTCTGGGCGCATTCGGCAGACCTTCTATTTCACTGGAGGACAGTCTTCTTTGGTAGGCAGGCGGTGAACCACAATATCGGTATCCAACCCAGGCATATCTTCATAAGACCAAGCGAAAATCTCAACATAGTCACGCAACATCTGAATCAACCGTTGCTTCACACTAAGCTCCAAATTTGCATCGATCTTGACCTCTTTCTTGTCTATCTCTGTACCCAGATTTACTGTTTCTACTGACTCTTCATGTGGCTGTATAGCCCTCTCTTCTTGGAGTAGAAGTCTTGCAAGTTCACCAGGCACTTCGCAATCATCTTCACCTTCGTCTTCGGCTAAGTTGATCGGACTTTCGAAGTCATAACTGGCAGTAGCAGAGTCGTTACCAGTGAGATCCAGAGTGGATGTAGACCTGTATACGTGAGTGTGTGTAAAATAGCTGTTTTGCAATATATGATAAAAGAAAAACAAGGAGCGCAAAATTTGAAATGCAAGAAACGTCCAATGCTTTTATTAATGATATATGAAAATGACACGCATAAAGCCCTAACAAATGAAGCCACAGTGCCCCGGGTAAGACACCGGGCCATAAAGTCTAAAACATTGTCTGTTACAAATTCAAAACAAAAAGTCTCATTACTGGTTAACAAAAGAAATTGGGATGAAGTCCTTTGCTGTCCAGTTGCCTAGTCCACCATCAGTAGTAGGATAGATCCAGCTGTCGAACTCAGAATCTTCCACATCGTCTTCAATGGCATTCACTCCTGAATTGGTGATGAATAGGGGAGGTCTTCCGATCCGTGCATTCCGAACAACCTTCTGAGCTTCTGCAGTGAAACCCAAACCAAACTTGTTAGTCTTCTGTGCAAAATTAGGGAGTTGTCCCCAATTTTCACACCCACCTTTCTCAACAACAGCCCGGGAATCCTTGAAGGAAGCCATCTTCATAGGAGGATCTTCAACAACAGTCTCAGTTGATGCCAGCGTCTGGGGAACCTTTTCAAAATGTTGAAACGGGGTCTCAATGAACTCCCCATCCATCTCTACATATCGGAAAGAGTTGAGGTGGCTCACCATGTACTCCTCCTCTCCTTGTACTGTCACAATCTTCCCTTTCACTTGGTACTTCAGCTTCTGGTGGAGCGTAGACGTTACTTCCCCAACTTTATGGATCCATGGGCGACCCAACAAACAAGAATAAGATGGCCGAATGTCCATCACATAGAATGTAGAGGTGAAAACCTGAGAACCAACCTTAATCGGAATATCCACTTCTCCATGCACCATCCTTTTAGACCCATCGAAGGCCCTGACGACAATGTTGCTTGGTTTCAACTCCAACCCTTCACAGTCCAACCGGTCTAGAGCTTTCTTAGGCAAGACGTTCAATGAGGAACCAGTATCCACTAATACATGAGCGAGAGTAGTGCCCCTGAATTCAATGGAGACATGCAGGGAATCGTTGTGATTCTTCCCTTTAGCAGTCAAGTCGGTGTCAGAGAAACCCAACCCATTATCAGTAGTCAGACTAGCCACGCAATCTTTAAACTGATAAGCTGATGTTTCTTGCGGTACGTGCGCAGTCTTCAGGAAGGCAATCAGAGCCTTGGCATGGGCTTCTAAGAATAGCAACAGAGATAACATAGAAATCTTGGACAGGGTTTGCCCCAGCTGCTCGACTACATTGTAGTCTCTCTTTTTGATGATCTTTAAAATCTCTTCCATCTCTTATCTGGAAGTTTCAACAGTAATCGTCTTTGGTGCCTCCGTCTGGGCAGGTTCATCAGTGGTCCCTTTGCCCCGAGTGTCAGATGACTCGGCGACAGGGGTAAGAATAAGAACTTGAACAGGAATAGCAGCAGGTACACTGGCAGGTGTAATAACAACAGGTTTCCAAACAGTTGGTGGAGAGATATCAGGGGAGAAAAGTCTTCCGTTGCGTGTGACTTTAGCAGGTCCAACAATATTGCTGATGTCAGTATCAGCATCCAACTCTTGTTTAACTCCATGAAAATAAACATCATCCCCGTAGTGCCAAGGGATAACTTTATCAGATGTATAGGGGATAGGCCCTGGAACAGTGATGATCAATGGTGCGATTCTTGGAACATATGTAATTCTAACAGGCTTCCTCGAGGGAGCCTTGGAATAATTGTCGAAAATGGTGATAATGGCAACTTCTTCAGTATGAACTAAAGGAACAACAGTCTTCTCAAACAGAATTTCTTTATTATCCATCAGGCGTTGGACACCTGATTTCAAAAGATGGCAACTGGTTGGTAGGGCAGAACACATACGACAACCTTCGTCACAACCCGGAAATAAACCGGCTGACAAAAGATTCTTCTTCATAGTAATCAAGGGAGTAGCAATATCTTTCACAGAAACCACAAACGAGTCTTCCTCTACAGCATTCACTCCATGCTTGGGCATAGGAGCAGTCACAACATTAGGTCTTTCGTGCGCCTTGAACTCAATCTCCTTAGCATCAATTAAGTCCTGTATTTTGTTTTTCAAAGCCCAACAATCGTCTGTATTATGTCCCGGGCTATCAGAGTAAAAAGTACAGCGGGCATTAAGGTTGTACTTAGGTGACGCAGTGTTGGGATTCTGCGGAGCCTCCCTTGGAGTCACTAGATTGGTTTTCAGTAATTGCGGCAGAATATGAGATAAAGTCATGTTGAGATGGGTGAATTTCCTTCGAGGTCTCTCGGTCTTCTGTTGATTGTTGCGCTGAGGAGCACCAACAGGTCTTGAAATGACCACCGTATTAACAGCTTGGCGGTGTTCAGGTCTATTCTGGCTTTTCGAACTGTAAACAACACTGGACTCCTTCTTAAAAGGCTTTTTCTCGGTGCTCGATGAAGCACCCTTTTGTATTTTACCAGACTTAATACCAACCTCAATCCTTTCACCGGTCATGATCAGCTCTGTAAATCCGGACGATGAACTCCCAATCAGATGGTTGAAATATGGACCAGACAAGGTCCCCAGAAACATATACACTAGCTCCCGATCAGCCAAGGGTGGTTGCACTCTTCCAGCAAGGTCCCTCCACTTCTGAGCATAATCTTTGAAACCTTTGCCCATTGCCATAGACATACCCTGGAGTTGGGTACGCGTAGGAGCGAGGTCGGCATTGTATTGGTACTGCCTGTAGAAAGCAGCAGCCAAATCTTCCCAACTACGGATACTAGCTCCTTCGAGCTGGTAAAACCATTCAAGCTGAGTCCCTGAGAGACTGTCTTGAAAGAAGTGGATCCATAGGTTCTTATCAGCGGTGTACGACTGAATCTTCCTTACATATGACCGGAGGTGCAGCTTCGGACAAGAAACTCCGTCATACTTAACAAAGGCTGGTGCTTTGAATTTGTGGGGAATCACCACCCCAGATGATAGACCCAGATCACCAAAGTCCAGACGGAATTTCGGCCACCAAAATGGGTTTAAAATGAGTCACGATCTTCAAGTTATGAATTTTTTAGTGCATAAAAATTGCACTTTCAGCACACTTTTTCACCATATTTCTTCGAGAAAAATCGCACATTCGGAGACCTTCTTTAAAGAATTGGCTTTTGAGCCGAACCTCAATTTGAGAATATGTTATCAAGGATATCTTGGCGAAAGAACACCTGAATATGATGCGCTGGGTTGGACTTGTGAATCTTTGAACCCCGAATTGTTGCGAAACGGCGAACCGATCTTCAACACGGAAAATACTCTGAGAACATCCATTGGCGAAATAAACGTCACTTGTAACCTGACAAAGCTTTCTAAATATACCTTGATTCCATAATCATAAAACCAATGATATGCGTGTATGAAAATAAGAGGGTAAATTTTGGGATACAACACCAATATCTGAGAGAACTCTTCCATGGTGGGTACCAACTGAAAGTCTGGAAAGGTGAAGCAATGGTGCTTAGGGTCAAAGAATTGAAAGAGCACACTCATCATCTTCTCATCAAAATCTGAGGTAACCAAATTGAGGATTCGACCATAGTTCTTGGTAAATAAAGAAGTCTAAAAAACCCTTGACGCTAACTCTTTAAGTTGCAGAGTTATCCTCACAAAGCTGATTCAGATGGTATTTCTACGAGCGGAAGCCATGATCTGCAAAACAGAACAAAGATAAATTCCCCTAATCCTTGAAATGGTTAGTGTAATGAAGAATGAATATTTATGATGCATGATGTCATGTTTAAGCAAACTAATCACACACAAGAAAAGCACACAATAGACCTTAGGTTCAAAGGCCTGCATGAGGTTTAGTCGGTTTCAAACCTGTCATAGAAATAGTAACCGGGTTCTAAGGATTCTCAATATTACTGATCTTTCTTTATCGGTATTATTTTAGCTTAGCAATCTTTTCTTGCGGTCGAAACATCCTAAAAGTCTGATTTCAATGAGTGTAGTATCGAGTATCAAATGATTCCCAGCTTTACACCGAGGCCAACTATATCACTAATTTCTAGTGACCAAATTTATTCAACTAAGGTTCTAAGGTTCATTAGTGCTTCAAGACACCACGCGGCGGCCCCGTATTCTCCTCGATTCGACACAAGGGATACCCGTACCAACCAAAGTGTGACACCAACACAGCTATCGCTTCAACCATATCGGTCTACACCGTACAGTCTCCATGATCTTTTGTTGTTTACCTAAAAGATGCCCCCAGATCCGGGTATAGGATCTTTACAAGAATACCCCAACAAAACCCTTAAGAGTAAAGCAGACAAGGCAAACAAAGAAAGCAATTTTAAAATAATCTAGACCCTAAGGTAAACCTCACTTTATCATTCTCCCCAGCAGAGTCGCCAGTTTTGTGATACGGTGGCAGAACCGACTATTATACTGGTTTTAGTTTTGTATTCATAAATGCCATGGTAAGCAAGAGTCGCCACCGACTTTTCTTTTATCCAACAAAGGAAAGGGTGAAAAGAATAGAAAAGACCTTTTTCGGTATTTTCTGAGTAAGGGGGGGTAGATTATGGAAAGGGAAGGTGTTAGAACCCTTTTCATCCGTGGTTTTCCACGGGCTCTTAGGTACTTGCTCATTTTTAAAAATTGCTTTCGTGTTTGTATGTTTTGAAAAGTTTTTGTTTGCTTTACGATAACTCTTGTATCAGTCCTCAAGAGTGTGATAAAGCGTTTCTTTTTTGAAAAGATTTTTGAAAGTGTGGTGTGAAAGTGAATTAGATTTGAGAAAGTACTTAAGAACTATCTACCTACTCGAAAAAGGGCATTCTTTTCCTCCTTTCCTTTAGATAGTTCTATCCTACTATTAGTGAGTAGGTAGCCCTATCGTTGAATGTTGAGGGACTATCGGAAGGGACATTTTATGGTCATTGAAAGCAACATGTAGAGATACCTTAGCAATTTGAAGGAACTGTTATCATATACTCATAGGCAACATCGAGGGACAAGATCATTTCTCATAGGCAACTCGAGGGACATTTAGGGAATATGATCTTTATGATGACTTTAAACTGAGGGACTTTGCTAAGATATCCCTACGTTCGAGGGACATGACCATTTCCGAAGGAAACCAAAGTGGGAAATACCCTAGGGGTGCAAATGTGCAATAGTGTGCCTTTTCAGGTATTTATATCTTGATGTTAATGATCTAAGATTAATTAATTGGTTCTTGCCATACACGCCTAATTTACTAGCAGTTTATATACATGCATATAATATAGTGCGAAAAGTAAAACCTACGGCTATTAGAAAGCTTCGGGGCAATTACAATTATATCTGAATGAAATGTAAAATGTGGAAATTAAAACCCTAATTAGACTATTACAAATCGGGCGCAGTTACATAATTAAAAAAGTAATCGTACGAAAATAATAATGCGCAAAAATTGAGACAGGAATAAGTTCTAAACCCTGAAAATCTAATTGTTTAATGAAAATATTTTTTGGTATTTTATAAAAAAATGTTTTGAGATTAAATTAAAGAAAACAAGTTAAAATTTAATTAAATTAAATTATTTTGCAAAAAATTAATTTTAATTAAAAAAACCTAAGTCCTATTTTTTATGATTTTTGTTGATTTTATGATTTAAAAAAAATGAATTTAAGAAAATATAAACTAATTAAAAAAAGAAAATAAAGAGAATAAAAAATGGAAATGGGCCTGGGGTGAGAAACCAGATTGGGGGGTGTTGCACTGAAGTTTGCTAAGGGCCCAGATTTGGTGGCCCAAAGCCTACGTGAGATCCAATGGGAGGGGTGCTTAAGGGTCCATCGTGGGGACTACTGGCTGGGTGTTAGATCTGGATTAGTGGATGATCCAGTGGTTGTGAAGGAGGATACATGATGGCTGTCTTGTAATGAAGCACACTGGAATCTGCAGGGAATATCAAGAAAAAATAGGAAAACGCTGGACCTGGGATCGAACCCATGTCCCTCTCCTATATGCTTACTGACCTTGCCAACAACGCTGCTTGTTAACTCGTTATACAAAGTGAAAAAAATAAAATAAAATATGAATCTCATTCAATTATTGAAGAACGCGTGCGTAGGTTTGAACTGGCCAGTGGGGCTGCGCCACACAATCATCTTCCTCACTCCTCCGTCGTATTTGCTTATGCATTTTTACCTACGGACATTGTCCGTCACTACAGCACCTGCAATTCTCAAAATTCAAAGCACACAATATAAATTAAGTCTAAAGTCATGGATCAATTGGGTTTGATCCCCCAAGCATGATGCCACTCATTTTTAAGCCCAATATTTCCTGTACCTGAAAACCCTAATTCAAAGGTCAAAACCCTAACAATGGCATATCGTCATACATTTATCAAAACAAGCAATTGATGATTCAAATATGTTCTAATCATTCATACAAGCAAGAATGCATGATCAAAATTCATTTATAATGCACGTATGACCATAACCATTTTAAAAAAAGAGAGAACAAACCGTGGCTGTGTTAAGCACGATTCTTGGAGTTTTGGCGCTTGGGAGTGATGCAGCTAGCTTTAGAATGCCTCCAGGAATTAATTGCAAGCTTCAGAATGCCCTGAGTCCTTATGCAACTCCAAATCCGATTGCCACATTTCTTTGAAATTCAAGCTTCTGAATAAAGTATTTTTGTAGCAGCTTCACCTCTCTCTAGGTCTGGAACGTTTATGCATATATAGTATATCGTATTAGGTTGACAAATATGGACTGAATCTTGAAGATTGGATGAAAAGGATTTGATTTGCATCTTAAAATTTTATGTTTCCAAATTTGGCCAAAACTTGCTCATTTCTCTCCAATCATCCCTTGAACAAAATTTTGATTCAATCTTCTGATGTTAGGCTCATGATCTGATCCTAAAACAAATCTTTGGATTTAATTCATCATTTTACTATTTTATTTGATTTATTAAGATTTAAATGAATAAAAATTCAAATAAATAAAAACAAATCTCATAAAAATAAAATAATGGATTTAAATATCTTGAATAAGTCCATGGATATGTTTGAGATCCAAAACCAACGGCCATTAGTGCAAAAAAATCCAAGTTGCTCACATTGACTTTTGTGCATTTTCATAAAATTGGTCAACTTTAGCAATGCATATCTTTCTCAATTTTAACCCTAAGAGGGTGTTCTTGGACTTTTTAGAGAGCTTAGGATGTCCTCTAAACAAACCTTTTGGTTTCATCTCAATTGGATCTTCCATGTTCATGTAAGGAGCTTTTACCCAAAAGGTGTTTTTTGTTGACTTTTTGAAAGGACCTATAATGTCTGAGTTTGTATCTTTTAAATGAGGCATTTCTTGATCTTGAGGTATGAAGAGAAGTTGTAGGAAATTTCATTCTATTCAAAATGAGCCTTGGTGGAAAAATTTATGATAAAGTATAAGAAAGTTATGCCTAGTCAAAGTTTGGTTGACTTTTCCTATAGAAACCCCAATTTGCCATTTTTGACTTTTGATGAGTTAGGAGCATTTCTTGAGGAATCATGATCAACCCTTGATCAAATGATGGATATCACTTCAAAATGTTGATGTTGATCAAAAATCTTGAAGTTTGACTGTATATAGGCCACATTTGACTTTTGACCCAGTATAGTTGATTTTCAGGCATTTGAGCAGTTGACTGAGCAAACTTGTTGTGCATGGCATGAAATTTGGCATGGATGACCTTGAGGACATATTAGGACCATGTGCAACATTTGAGAACATTGGGGTTCACACATCTTGATGAAAACTGAAACCCTAGTTAGAGGTTTATTTCCTTAGGAGGAGAATTTGTCTGGTCAATTCTTGGTCATTCTTGAGCAATTGAGAACCTTAATGAGCATGTCTTGAGTAAAATGAGAGGGAAAATTTTGGGGTACAACAGGGATCATTTCACATAGCTGTTTTTCTTTGTATAATACTTTGTATAGTTTTCATTCTTACAATGACATTCTCTTATTGGAATGTTTGTCCCATTGTACAAAAACACATGTTATAGGCAGACTTCTTCAGATTAATACAAAAGATATCTCTTTGAAAATGCATAAACTATTTGTTTTTATTTTTCTGTTTTGTTTTGCAAAAATGTCCAGTGATTATTTTTAACATATGCATTTGAATATAATCACCGTTTACAAATACACGCATAAAAACAGAAAGACAATTATTAATGGCTTTAAGAAATGAGACAATGTCTAAAAAAGCCATCTACAAATCCCCGCGGATACATCCTACAATAGATACAGAGACGTCCTCCCGCAAAGTCACTACCATATCTTTAGCATACAACCTAATGATGTCAGAGATTCCGACATCCCCCGCAGAGCAAGAGTCTCCAATCAACTCCCTAACATCTTGAAGAATTCCACAACACGGTTCTTAAACTTCTTAGGTTCCCCAACATGGCTTCATAAAAATCCCCAAGCAGTTTACGGAGTTTTCTTTCCCCAATAGAGTTTATTTCTCTAGCCACAGAAGTCCATCTCCTAGCAATTCAATTTCAACAAATAATGAAGAAACACATTCTTCATCCCCCGCTGAGTTGGTCTTAAAAAAGGAACCGCTTGGATTTCTCCCTAAGAAAACACCTCCCCAGCAGGTCGTCAAAATATACTCTTTAACATGGTTTATTTCCCAAACAAACTACAAATTCCCCAACTTGAGTTTTCTTCTTAGACGATTACAAATCAATAGAAAAAACTCCTCCTCCCCAGTAGAGTTTGCCACCATCCCCAGTGAGTTGTTGCAAAGACTAGAATCCGATCAAATAATAGTTAACTTCTTTATCCCCAACAAGTTATTAGCTTTCATTCTCTCTGATCAAGAGATAACTCCCCAGTAGAGCAATAGATAACTAAAACTCCTGAACTCTTTTCCCCAAGCAGAAATCAACACTCTCCACAGAGTTTCCCTCAAGCAAAATCAACGTCCTCCAGCAGATTTATCCTCAAACGAAAAAATAGGAATCCCCAGTGGAAACATTCTAAACAAATAATGAATAATCACATTCTTCATCCCCAGCAGCAGTCAGGGATTTATTTTCCCTCATTTCAGTGACGCTACAATGAAAAACTGATCAGTTCATATATTACATTCATACATTACTTTACAAACATCATAGCATATGCATACATAATACATATAGCACAATCTCATTTATTTTGAGAACATCATTACACAATGTATGTCATGCATCATGATATTGCATACGGCTAATTCTTTACCTTTTCAGGAAAGATCAACAAACAAATATCATCATCAATTTTCAACAAGTTCCGGATTAAAACCTGAAACAAGACATGACAATTATCTGTGAACCACTGATTGTAGATTAATACCTGAAACAAGACAGGACAATTATCTACATGAGCGGATTGAAGATTAACTCCCAAAACAAGACGGGGAAACTATCTTTCTTTCTTTGAGATCAGATATTAATTCCTAAAACAAGCCAGGGAAACTATCTCTACGACCAAGAAAAAGCAGGTTTCAAATTAATATCTGAAACAAGACAGGAAAACTATCTGTGAAAAACTGATTACAGATTAATACCTAAAACAAGACAAGACAAATATCGACATGAGCAAATTTAAGATTAACTCCTTAAATAGGACAAGGAAACTATCTTTCTTTCTCTCTTGTTAGGTAAAGATCAATTCCGGAAACAGGGGCGACTGTTGTACCCCAAAATTTGCCCTCTCATTTTTCAAGGCTTTCCTCACAATGATTCTCAAAATTCAAGCTTGCACAAGTACATTGGGATTTTCCAGCACCAGAATTAAAATGAAACTACCAAAAAGAGAGAAAACAGATAAAAATAATATTTTGACAAATTTGGAGGAAAATAGGTCTCCTTCGATTCAACCCCCTTCGATTGGGCATATGCTGCCTACATGTTTGTTTCGTTTGGACAAGCTTCGATGGGATAAAATAACCATCTCTATGCATCCTTCGAATCCACTTGTACTAAGGGCCTCTTGCAGAATTTGCCTCTCACAAGTTTTGTTTGAGCCAAGAGATATCTTCATACAAGCTTCAATTGGGTTTTTGTTTCCCTTTGAAACAGTGTCCTTGAACTCAGGAACGTCCTTCGACTCAGGAATATCCTTCGACTCAGGAATGTCCTACGACTCAGGAAGTAAAGGCCTCCTTTTGGTTTTCTTCAATTCAAAAAGTCAATAATCTTCTGAAAGCTTCCTTCGATTCAAAAGTTAATAACCTTCTGAAAAGTGTCATTCGATTGCACCATTCGCCCCTCACCTGTTTTCCTTGGATTCATAAGTTTTTGATTGGATGAATGGCTACCTTCCTATGACTTTCAAATTCATATTTATGTATGACTCGAATGCGCTTTCATATCATATTCGAATCCATATGCAAACCCTTCGACACGCCATAGTCCTGCATTATGACACACAACTTGGTGGTCCATTCGAAGGACTTGCCATAGTTGGGGAATAATTGTTCTCTTACTTTTGGGTCTGGTCGAAGGTTTGGGCATGAGTTATTAAAAGCAAGAAGACTCAAAATGGAATATTCAGCTAAGAAGGTCAATTCAAAGAACACACAGTTGGTTCATTCGAAGGACACACAACTGGTGAAAACGAATGCAGTGTTGTTCTAGTCTGGTCGAAAGGTGTAGAAAGAGGGAGGATTCGACTCAAAAGATCAAGTTGAACATTTAGACACATAGGCTAGGCTACGTGTTTTCCCTTTTCAAGCCTCAAACCTATGACTCACCCTATACTTAATTGTTTTTGCAAGCTAAAATAGGCCTTTACCCATTTGTTGTCTAAGATCACTTGCACTTAACAGCATAATACTACCTTTTAGAAAAGTTTGTCTTGAGCCTTGCGTCTGTTTTCCTTCAGAAAGAAGCAACCCATATGAACCATTCATCTTGCTTTTATGGCACAAGTGGACACTTACTTTCCAGCTGAGCCTTATTTTATTATTTTTGCTCCCCAAGCTTCCCAAAAGCCTTTCTCTATAAATAGAGAGTTCATTTTCACAAAGAAGGGGAGGATCTTTGGACCAGAGGAACGAATCCCCCAAAATTTCTCAAACACAACAAAAAACTCTCAAGTTCATCAACACTTGAGAAATCACAAAAAGGCCCAGAATCACATTCATCTCCTTCAATTCTGAAGAACAACCACACTTTAGTCTCCTTCGAAATCGAAGAAGCATCACACTTGCTTTTTTCCCTCTTTTGAATCCAGCATCCTGGGCCTCCACTCAAGGTCCCACATTCATTCAAGGCCTGAAGCAAGGTAAGTTATTCTTACCTTTGAACTTTTCGTTTCATGGCATAGTAATTTTTCCCTTTCGTTTGAAACATGTACATACTATTGTTCCTTTTGTTTCCACCCTTTTAACATATTTTTCAGAGCTAACCCTTTCATTTTGCTTTCTGTTTACCTGAACTTGCTTTAACTGTTAAACTGTTTACAAGACAAATATTAGCATGGCCTCAGGCCATGTTTCCATTTAATGCTTTAAATAAAAGAAACAGGAAACAGGAAATAGTAAACGAAGCTTCTGGCTTCTACCCTCTTTTTCCAACTCAAATGAAAGAGACAACCAGGAGGAAAACCATGTTGACTTCTAGGCCCAGACGAAAAGCATGCCTTCACTGATTCCAGGCTCAGTCGAAAGGAATTCCCTCACTTCTTTCGACCTCCAGTCGAAGAAGGCAACAAGGCAGAACCAGAAGGCTTCGCCATGCACATACTTATCCAATCGAAGGACATGACCTCACTGGTGCTAGCCCCAATCGAAGGAGGCCAACAAAATACAAATCGAAGGGTGCTTCTGCCTGGGTCGAAGATCTCATTTTCCTTTCTTTTATTTTGTTTTTGCCTTTACATTTTCTTGCCTTTCAATATGGTTGTAATAGTGTAGGACATTTATTTCCTGCATTTTTATTGCTTTGTACAAATGCTAGTAATTAGATGTGTATGGCAAGATAAAATCAACAAGTAGACAACCCAAAAATCAAAGACAATATGCATGCAATCAAACACACTTAGCACACATGCACCCTTAGGGTAATTCCACTTGTTGCCTTACGAAAATGGCCATGTTATGCATGTGGGATGTCTTAGCACAAACAAATCGAAGAAGATCATAGTCCCTCGATGACGCTATCAAAGTTGCCTTTCAAAATGATTTTAGTCCCTACAGAAAAGTGCTAAGTCATTTCACAACATTGCTATCATGGTCATATGATGACCCAACACTCGTCCCTTCACATCCAACGATGGGGCTTCTTATCAAATCAATGGTAAGGTAGCAACATCTAGAGGAGGAGGAAAAACACATCTGAAACCTTTTGAGTAGGTAGATTACTTTTAGTTACTTGCTCAATTTCAAAAACAAGCATCCTTGCTATTTTCAAAACAATCACATACACTTTCAAAACACTTTCCAAACATGAAATATTTTCAAAAGCTCAACACTTTGCATGCATTCTTACGAACGAGAATCATTGCAAAGTTCGCCTAAACGATGGCACCTTTTCAAAATACTTTCAAAAACCACACAAAAGCATAATTTTCAAACAAAAGCAAGTGATCTAACAAGTAACTAAGAGCCCATGGAAAACCATGGATGGAAAGGGTGATAATACCTTCCCTTTTCATAATCTACCCCCCCCGAACTCAAGAAAACATCTCGAAAGGTCTTTCCTGTGCTTTTTCACCTTTCCTTATTGGATAAAAGAAAATTCGATGGCGACTCTTGCTAAACCGCAACATTTGAGAATACAATCGCAAAACCCTCCAAGTCAGTTCTCCCACCGTATCACAGAACTGGAGACTCTGCTGGGGACTTTCTTCAAAAGTGGGGTTACCTTAGGGTTAGATCACATTTACTTGCTTACATTGTTTGATTTGCATGCTTTACATTTTTGTTCCTTGTTTGGGTTTGTTTTAAATCCTACACCCGGATTTGGGGACACCTTTTTAGGTAAGTGGAAATAAACTGTGAGGGAACTGTGCGGGGTATACCGACATGGTTGAAGCAGTAGCTATGTTGATGTGGCACTTTGGTTGGTACCGGTAACCCTTGAGTCAGTCAAGGAGAGTACGGGGCCGCCGCGTGGTATCGTAAAGCATCAACTGACCTTAGAACCTTAGTTGACCAACTTGGCCATTAGGACATAGTGAGATGACTGGCTTTGGTACAATCCGAAGTTGGTAGATACTCGATGCTACACTCATTGAGGCTTGACCCTTGAGTTTTGTTCGGTTGCGAGTCAATTGCTTATTGAACGAAGCTTGTGGGAAAGGCCAGTGATATTGAGATCCCTTAGAACCCGGTTACTATTAACTAGGATAGGTTGAGCCAACTAAACTTCAAGAGGGTACTTACCTACAAACTCCATGCAAGGCTAAAGCTAAGGACTTGTCTACTTTGTGTGTATATGATTATTTGCATATAAACTTACTTACCTCGCATATTTGTACATAACATCATAACATCATACCATAAGCATTTTCAATAACCATTTCAAGGATCTCGAGGGTCTTTGATGCAGGTTGTGATGAACCAAATGTCTAGCAAGGGGAAGGTGATTTATTTTACTTTGACCAAACGCCTTCAAAGATCAAGTACAACAAACTTGAGTCAAGGGCTATGACCCACTTGACATGGTGAGCTTAATTCTCGTGGAAAGACATCCACCGATACAAAGTTCTCCAATCAAAGTTGTTGATCAAAGTTCAATCTCTAACTTTTTCTTGTGTTTACCCCGCGAGATCCTTGAAAACATGAATCCACATATCATGCATCATATCATGACAGGTTTCTCCCATACAGGTCTCCTTATCTTCCTACTGCTTATTTCAGAGAGATGGCTCTAGAGCAGACTATCAAGGACATCCAGGCTCAAAACGCTCAACTTCAAGAGATGTTCTTGAACCTATCCAAGGGACAGGAAAAGTTGAAAGTACTCCTCGCTAGGAACCTGTCCAAAGAAAATTATGAAGACAATAAGGACGAACGGTTGGAACAACTGCAAGCTGAGGTTGAAGCAATGAGAACCCAGATGCTAGGGCAGATGGCTCTTATCCAAGGCCTAGCCCGAATACAAGAAGAGATGAGAACCATTATCAACCAACTTCGTCAAGACGGTTGCAACCGTATAGGGCTTATGTGATCGGTGGGAATAGAACTGACTATTTTGGAATGCTAGTTCGCGTTTGCGTTTGTTTTCGCAAAATGTCGCGGTAAGCAAGAGTTGCCACCGTCTTTTATTTTATCCAACAAGGAAAGGACAAAAGCGCAGAAAAATTCCTTTTTGAGATATTTCTCGGGTTCGGGAGGTAGATTATAGAAAGGGAAGGTGTTAGCACCCTTTCTATCCGTGGTTATCCACGGGCTCTTAGGTACTTGCTCATTATGTTTTCAAAAATTTGCTTTACTTTGTGATTGTGTGTTTGAAAAGAGTTTTTTGTTTGAAAGGGGTGTAAGTGCGAAAAGTTTTGTTTTTGTTTTAAAAGGAGCAAGTACTTAAGAACATTTACCTACTCAAAAAGGAATTAGACTGTGCAAATGTCCTTTAGACAGTGCTATCCCACTATTGAGGAGTAGGTAGCACCATCGTTGGAGTTTTCGGGTCAATTCGATTAAGGGACGTGTGGTCACTAAAGCAATGTTAGGATGCCTTAGCGGTAACCCTAATGTCTTAGATCATTTTATCCGAGGCAACCGTTTCGAGGCAACTTATGATCTTTGGACAAGAGGGCGACCTCTAAAACTTCATATACTCAATGACCACGTTCGAGACAACCAAGTGAGGTATACCCTAAGAGTGCGCATGTGCGAGTATGTTTATTTCAGTTGTATTATCTTTGTACATGTTAATGGTGAGCTACTGTTGATTTTAACTTATAAATTGATCTTGTCATACATTTTCTATTTATCAAACATCTAACAGTTGATAGTTGCGGAATTTAAATTACGGAAAATAAATCTAAGCTATTACAAGGCGTCAGGTATTTACATCGCCAAAAACAAACCCTTAAAAATTAAATTGCGAAAAGTAAATAAAAGCGATAAATGAATAAATAAAGTCCTAAGTTAAAAACTATTACATTCCCGAAGCAGTTACAATATTGAAATATGGATCAAAAATAATTCGCGCGCGAGAAAATTGAATCGGAGTGTCTTTGGGTTTTGACCCTTTTCATTAAATAAAGCATATTTTTGTTATTTTTTGAATTAAAAATTAGTCTAAGTTAATAATTGAATTAATTAATTTAATGAAATTTTTTTTGGTTTTTTTATTTTAATTAAGGAAATAAAATAAGAATGATTAAAAGATATTAAAAACCCTAATTCTATATTAATTTTAATTTAATGCAAAAGATATTAAAATTGTACCTAATTAAAAAAACTAAATTAATTGACTAAAATTTATTTACAAAAATAATAAAATAGTGAAATTAATAAAAATATTATTTTTTGGGTTTTCTGATTTTATATAAAAAATGTTAATTGGTTAATTTTTGATAATAATAATTAAATAAAATAAATAGAGAGAAAAATAAATAAACCAAAATGGGGGGTGTTTGCTTAATTTGATGGTAGAGTCAGCAATATCCAGGCCCAAATTCAATCAGCCTGCTTTCACTTTCCCATTCCAATATGCGCTGGTTGACTTTAGTCCATGGTGGATCTGCAACTCTGAATCAATGGATCTGCCTGGTGGGCCACTTGGTAGCTGAGATCTAGAGGCATATGGTGCACCACACCCTAAGCATTGCACATGAATACCTGAAGAAAAAATCAAATAAGGTTTTTTTTTTGGGGGGGGGGGGCTGGGATTCGAACCCAGGTCCCAAGGGGTTTTGCAATAGCACGCTCACCAACCAGCCAGCTTGTTCAATTGTTATTGGAATAAGAAATAAATAATATATGGGCAAATCAATTAATATGCTGGAAAATAAGAAAATATGGCGCGGTATTCAAACACACCAATCTGGCCGCGCCACGTTATCATCCATGTCATGGGGACTGTGGCTAAAAGTCCTTTTACCTATACCAACGGACGACTGTCCGTAGCTATACGTCATGATGTCTCAAAATCCACCACGAACCACTAAAATGCAAACTAAAGGCGTGGTTCTGCTCGCCTCTCCGCCCCGGTTCCAACCATGGTCCTTTTATTGACCAATTCCCCCTGTAACGAAAATCCCTGAAAGAACCCTAAAACCAGCTGCAATGGAAATTTGTGATATATGGCATGATAATGAAATTGACTAATGCAGAAATTTCGCAAATGATGCAAGGAATTCAAATATGCAATTATCTCAAAGAATGGATGCAAGACTGAAGCTTTACGATTCCATGAGTATGGCGGTTTTGGGCGACACTTACAGGGCTTTTGGAGGCAGGAGAACGCGCGATAATGATTGGTATTGCTTCAGTGAGGTGCAAGGAAGCGATCGGGACCTTTATTTGATCCTGAAAAGGCCTCTAAGCACGATTTCAGATCCAAGGTTTTCAAGCTTTTTTCTCCAATTCTTCTGGCGGTTTCTACAGAGCTTGTTGCGTCTTTTTGGTCTGCCTCACTTGTGTGCATATAATGGAATGTGTTTAGGTCAAAACTTGGGCCATAATCCTTATGCATTGAAGATGGAAGATTTGATTTTGATCACCATTAACAAGTTGCCATATTTGCATCAAATCTGAGATTTTGTGCATGTTTTGACTTGGCAAGAATTTGATTTTTTATGCATGAAAATCCATGATACAAGTTTGATTTGATTCATGATGATAATTGAAAGTTGTACCAATCACAAAGATATGATTTCATCAATTTTTAGATTTTATTTGATTTAATATTGATTAAAAATGAATTAAATCAATATAAATTAAATAAAATAGAAAAATAAATGAATGGCCATGACATCAAGTATGGTACACGTGTGTGGAATGAAAAGACCATATCAAGTGGAAAAGAGTGGGCCCTTTTGTCAAAAATTGGAGTTTTGAGGATAGTTGACTTTTGGCAAATTTGGAAAAATGCCCAACTTCAACAATGCATAACTTCTTCAATTTTGAACTTTTGGAGGTTTTCTTGGACTTTTTAGAAACCTTGAGATGTCCCCTAACCAACCCTTTTGGTCTCATCTCATTTTGATGTTACATGCTTAAGTTATAAGCTTTGGAAGAAAAGGTGTTTTTGTTGACTTTCAAAAATGACCTATAATGTCCAAATTTGTAACTTCTTGTGAGTGCATTTCTTGATCTTGGGGTGTGAAGATGGATTGTAGGAAATTGCATCATCTTCAAAATTAGCTTTGGATGGGTCATTTCTCATAAAGTATGAGAACGTTATGCTTGGTCAAAGTTGAGTTGACTTTTCCTACAAAACCCTAATTTAGCAACTTTTGAATCTTGATGAATCTTGAGCAATCCTTGATGAATCATGATCAACACTTGATCAAATGATGAATTATCCTTCAAAATGAGAATGTTGACAAAAAACTTGAGGTTTGACTGTATTTAGGACACAATTGACTTTTGTCATAACACAGTCGATTTTTGGGCCTCTTGAGCAATTGACTGACCAAACTTCCTCTGCAAGGCTTGGAATTTGACATGGATGAACTTAAGAACATATTAAGACATTGGGAATCACTTGAGGTCATTTGGATGTAAGGACCATGATGCAACACAAAACCCTAATTTTGACTTGACTGCCTTAGGAGGTGACTTGACTGTCCAATCCTTGAGCCAACTTGAGCAAGTTGAAGATTATTCTTGGAAAATCTTGAGAAATATGGGAGGGCGAATTTTGGGGTACAACAGTTTCCCCTGTTCAATTTTCTTAAACCTGAGGATATAGACTGGCTTTCGAGCCTTTCGTGATCCGAAGGTGGAAGATAATTGAACAATAGAGTGCCCAAAAATTTGCACTCGCATGGTGTAATATCAGCATTGTGATGTCGGGAATGGGCTTACAGATGCCATTTGGAGATTGTTGGTAGGAGGATGGGCTTACAGATGCCACCTGCAAGAATTTCGATTGCATAAGAGATTCCTTAGCGAGAACTTGCATACCTGTGGTTGTAAAAGATTCCACTGGGGAAGTTTAACCTTTGTTGAGATTTAGGAACTTGCTTGTACTTCAACTGAGAGAACGCCTCAGCTGAGTCTTAAGAACCTGTCCATAATTCAACTGGGGGGAAACATCTTCATCAAGATCTAGGAACTGTCTCGTGCTCAACGGAGTATACCGTCGAGGTTATAGAACCTGTCCATACTTATGACGGAGGAAAACATTAAGATCTAGGAACTGACTCGTGCTCAACAGAGTATACCACTGAGGTTATAGTACTCGTCCACACTATGACGTAGGGAAACATCTTCATCAAGATCTAGGAACTATCTCGTGCTCAATGGAGTATACCGTTGAGGTTATAGAACTTGTCCACACTATGACGTAGGGAAACATCTTCATCAAGATCTAAGAACTATCTCGTGCTCAATGGAGTATATCGTTGAGGTTATAGAACTCGTCCACACTATGACATAGGGAAACATCTTCATCAAGATCTAGGAACTATCTCGTGCTCAATGGAGTATACCATTGAGGTTATAGAACTTGTCCACACTATGACGTAGGGAAACATCTTCATCAAGATCTAGGAACTATCTTGTGCTCAATGGAGTATACCGTTGAGGTTATAGAACTTGTCCACACTATGACGGAGGAAAACATCAAGATCTAGGAACTGACTCATGCTCAATGGAGAATACCATTGAGGTTATAGAACTTGTCCACACTATGACGTAGGGAAACATATTCATCAAGATCTAGGAACTATCTCATGCTCAATGGAGTATACCGTTGAGGTTATAGAACTTGTCCATACTATGACGGAGGAAAACATCAAGATCTAGGAACTGACTCGTGCTCAATGGAGTATACCGTTGAGGTTATAGTACTCGTCCACACTATGACGTAGGGAAACATCTTCATCAAGATCTAGGAACTGTCTCGTGCTCAATGGAGTATACCGTTGAGGTTATAGAACTTGTCCATACTATGATGGAGGAAAACATCAAGATCTAGGAACTGACTCGTGCTCAATGGAGTATATCGTTGAGGTTATAGTACTCGTCCACACTATGACGTAGGGAAACATCAAGATCTAGGAATTGACTCGTGCTCAATGGAGTATACCGTTGAGGTTATAGTACTCGTCCACACTATGACATAGGGAAACATCTTCATCAAGATCTAGGAACTGTCTCGTGCTCAATGGAGTATACCGTTGAGGTTATAGAACTTGTCCACACTATGACGGAGGAAAACATCAAGATCTAGGAACTGACTCGTGCTCAATGGAGTATACCGTTGAGGTTATAGTACTCGTCCACACTATGACGTAGGGAAACTGTCGAGATTGAGAACCTTATCTGAAATTCAACCGAGGATAATTCAATTGAGATTTAAGAACCGGTCAGGTCTTCGACGTAATTGAGAACTTTAACTGTATCTTTCCTGAAAGGTAAAGGTCAGTCATATGCAATGCATGATATGGACCATGCAATGATGTTCTCAAAATAAATGAGATTGTATTCGTACGATGCGTATATGCATGTATCATGATGTATGGGGATATAATGTTTTAGCTGGGGAAAATAAATCCCGGAGCTGCTGGAGAACAGAGTTGAGTTCTTCATTTCCGCTGGGGATGATGAACGAAGATGATAAACCTGTAGGAGAGAAAAACTCCGTTGGGGGAATAAACTGATTAAGAGATTACTCCGAGGGGAATTACTCTGTGGGGAAGAGACGTTCTGCTGAAGATTTTAACGATAACTCCACTGGGGATTCTGTTGATAAGCTCTGTTGGGGATTTTAATGATGAACTCCGCTGGGGATAGAAAGAACTTCGCTGGGGATGATCTTTCAGTTGCAACTTGCTGAGGATAACCCAGTTAGACTCTTGTGAGGATAACCTTCTGAATTTGGCTGGGGAGATTTATTTATGCTCTGCAGGGGATAATCTTTCAAAATCTACTGGGTAAGGTGATTCAACTCTGGCGGGGAAGCCTTTTTAAAACTGCGTTGGGGAAATGGCTCCATTGGGGTATCTTGTATTCCGCAGAGAACATTCTTATATTCTGTTGAGGAATATTAAGACTTCCAGGGATGTTCTTATACTTGCTGGGGAATGTCTTTATACTCTGCTGAGGAATATTAAGACCTTCTGGGGATACCCAACCTTTTCAGGGCTGATGGTAGATTAACTCTTCTTGGGGAGAGTATTACTGATTTGTTCATAGCTGCAAGTCTTAGTAGGGAGAGCTACCATTACTGTTTTACTCTGTGGGGAGTGATGGTATCTTGGTCGTATTCTTCAGCTGAACCTACCTCGATACCTTAGTGGACAAAGTAACTACACAGTTTGGACATTTCTTATGCCCCTGTTTCTGATATTACCCGTAATTCGTCCTTTGTTTCACATGTAAATATTTATGAGCAGCAATTAATGTCAAATGCATATATCAAAAATGAACATTGGACGTTCTTTGCAGAACAAAACAGATAAAGGAAAAACAATTTGAAATTTGTCTGAAAACGAATTTGTATTGATTTTGAAGTTTTGGCCTGTAAATAAGCATTTTTGTACAAGAGGCTGATGTCCTAGTAAGAGAATGCCGCCGAACAAATAGAATCTATACAATTTGTGAAAAGAAAACAAAACAGCTATGTGAATAATCCCATTGGGTTCCAACTCTGCTATTGCCTTTATATCTTCAAGCGTCTCATCACTTTGCTGCTTAGTTGAAGATGAATCTGATTGATTAGTGCCGTCCGAGCTTGATAGTCGATACCGAAGTCTGGATGCGAGGTGATCCAATGAGACATAGTGTTACGCTTTAATCCCTAAGTTTTGCCTGGACCGCCCTTTCGGGTTTTCAGTCCACCGGGATACCCATTTTTGCCCAAGCCGCCTTTTCAGGTTTTCGACTTGCCGGGTGTACAGATTTTTTTCATTTTCATCCCTTATTTTTGCCCGAACCCTTTTGGTCCGCCGGGAAGCCCTTATTTTTGCCTAGGCCAGTCAACCTAGCGGGTCTTTGATTATGCGTAGTATCTTTTCACTATGTCTGCATTGATGGGGTGAGGAAGGTCGTCACCATCCATGGTGGTTAGAATCATCGCTCCTCCTGAGAAAATGTTCTTAACCACAAATGGCCCTTCGTAAGTAGGGGTCCATTTTCCCCTGGGATCACCTTGAGGTAGAATAATGCGCTTGATTACCAGGTCCCCAACTTGATACTCTTGTCGTCTGACTTTCTTGTTAAATACCTTAATCATTCGTTTTTGGTACGTCTGACCATGAAAAACAACAGTAAGTCTTTTTTCATCGATTAGATTCAGTTGATTAAGTCGGGTCTGAATCCAGTCATCTTCGCTCAAACCTGCATCCTTCATGATCCGGAGAGAGGGTATCTGAACTTCAATCGGCAAGACTGCCTTTATGCCATATACCAAGGAATAGGGTGTTGCCCCTGTTGACGTCCGTACTGAGGTACGGTACCCGTGAAGAGCAAATGGTAACATCTCGTGCCAGTCTTTGTATGTCACTATCATCTTCTGCATAATCTTATTAATGTTCTTATTTGCCGCTTCGACATCCCCATTCATCTTCGGCCGGTAGGGAGAAGAGTTGTGATGCTGTATCTTGAATTGCTCGCAGAGCTCAGTGATCATATTGTTGTTGAGATTGGTACCATTGTCCGTAATGATCCTCTCTGGTACACCGTATCGACAGATCAGGTTATGCCGAATGAACCGTGCCACGACGTTCTTGGTTACCATAGCAAAGGAAGCTGCTTCAACCCACTTCGTAAAGTAATCAATCGCTACCAGGATGAAACGATGCCCGTTGGATGCCGTAGGTCTGATCTCGCCAATCATATCAATGCCCCACATTGCAAAAGGCTAAGGTGCTGTCAAAACATTCAGAGGAACATGAGGTATTTGCACCTTATCAACATAGACTTGGCACTTGTGACATGTCCGAGAATGCTTATAACAGTCAGCTTCCATCGTGGACCAGTAGTATCCTGCCCGAAGGACTTTCTTTGCCATGGTGTGTCCACTGGAATGAGTCCCGAAAGTACCTTCATGTAGATCTGCCATGATCCTTTTTGCTTCATTCTTATCCATACAACGTAGTAAGGTCGAATCATGGTTACGTTTGTAAAGAATGCCATTGCTGATGAAGAACTTGGCTGCAAACCTCCTCAAAAACTTCTTGTCATTAACAGATGCACCCTCAGGGTACTCCTGAGCTTCAAGATACCTCTTCACCTCATGATACCAGGGATTTTCTGTTACGTCTTCAGTCTCAATATCACAGCAATGTGCAGGTTCATCCAATCTTTCAATGATGATCCGGGGAGTCTCGTTGTCCCAATTGACTTTGAAGATAGAAGACATCGTAGCTAGCGCGTCCGCCAGCTGATTCTCCTCTCTAGGGAAGTGTTCAAAGGTTATCTCCTCAAAATGGGGAAGCAATGTCAATACATACTCCTTGTAAGGAATAAGATTAGGGTGTTTCGTATCCCACTCGCCTTTGATCTGATTGATCACGAGAGCAGAATCTCCGAAGACACTTAGAAACTTAATCCTTAGGTCAATTGCAGCTCGAATACCCATGATGCACGCTTCATACTCCGCCATGTTGTTGGTGCAGTTGAAACATAGTCAGGCGGCAAATGGAGTATGAGAGCCTTTAGGAGATATGATCACAGCGCCAATTCCATTACCCAAAGCGTTCGAAGCTCCATCAAAGTACATAGACCATCGGGATCCTTCCTCAGGTCCTTCATCCAGTCCAGGTGTCTCACAATCAGTTATCAACATGATATTCTCGTCCAGGAATTCAAAGTTCATAGGCTGGTAATCATCCACTGCCTGATGTGCCAAATGGTCTGCCAATACACTTCCCTTGATTGCCTTTTGAGTCGTGTACTGGATGTCATACTCAGTCAAGATCATCTTCCATCTTGCTATTCTTCTGGACAAGGCAGGCTTTTCAAAGATATACTTGATTGGATCCATTTTTGATATCAACAGAGTAGTGTGAGTCAGCATATACTGTCTCAGCCGGCGAGTAGCCCATGCCAAAGCGTAGCAAGTTTTCTCAAGCAGTGAGTATCGGGTCTCACAGTCGGTAAACTTTTTGCTAAGGTAATAAATAGCATGCTCTTTTCGGCCAGACTCGTCATGCTGCCCCAACACACACCCTATTGAGTTATCGAGTACTGTCAAGTATAAGATCAGAGGTTTCCCTTCAACTGGTGGCATAAGGATGGGTGGATCTTGGAGATACTCTTTGATCCTTTCAAAAGCGGCCTGGCATTCATCATTCCAATGTACCACTTGATCTTTCTTCAGCAACTTGAAGATTGGTTCACAAGTAGCAGTTAGGTGAGAGATGAATCAGGAAATGTAGTTCAGTCGTCCTAGAAAGCCTCTGACCTCTTTCTCTGTCTTGGGAGATGGCATCTCTTGTATGGCTTTCACTTTGGTAGGGTCCACTTGAATACCTTTGTCGCTCACGACGAAACCTAGTAGTTTGCCAGACCTCACCCCGAAGGTGCACTTGTTCGGGTTCAATCTCAGTTTGTACAACTTCAACCTGTTAAACAGCTTCTGCAGATGGTCAAGGTGTTCGTCCTCAGTCTGGGACCTCGCAATCATATGGTCGACGTATACTTCAATCTCGTGATGGATCATATCATGAAACAAAGCGACCATGGCACGCTGATATGTTGCCCCAACATTCTTCAATCCAAAAGGCATGACCTTGTAACAAAAGGTGCCCCATTGAGTAACAAAGGTCGTCTTCTCCATGTCTTCGGGAGCCATCTTTATCTGATTATAACCGGAGAAACCATCCATAAAGGAGAATACCTTGTGCTGAGCAGTATTGTCAACCAGAACATCGATGTGTGGTAGAGGGAAGTCATCCTTAGGGATTTCCCTGTTCAAGTCCCTGTAGTCAACACACATTCGAACCTTACCATCCTTCTTCGACACAGGAACCACATTGGAAACCCACTGAGGGTAAGAAGTCACTGCTAGAAAACCGGCGTCAAACTGTTTCATAACTTCGGCTTTGATTTTCTCAGACATCTCTGGGCGCATACGGCGAACCTTCTGTTTTACCGGAGGACAATCTTCCTTGGTAGGCAGGCGATGAACCACAATGTCAGTATCCAACCCTAGCATATCTTCATAAGACCAGGCAAAGATCTCAACATAGTCATGCAGCATCTGAATCAACCGCTGTTTCACACTAAGCTCCAAGTTTGCACCGATCTTGACTTCTTTCTTGTTTGTTTCAGTACCCAGATTTATTGTTTCCACTGGCTCTTCATGTGGCTGAATGGCCCTCTCTTCCTGGAGTAGTAGTCTCGCAAGTTCACCAGGCACTTCACAATCATCTTCACCTTCGTCTTCAGCTAAGTTGATCGGATTTTCGAAGTCATAAATGGCAGTAGCAGAGTCGTTTCCAGTGAGATCCAGAGTGGATTGAGACCTGTATATGTGAGTGTGTGTAAAATAGCTGTTTTGCAATATATAATAAAGAAAAACAAGGAGCACAAAATTTGAAATGCAAGAAACGTCCAATGCTTTTATTAATGATATATGAAAATGGCACACAAAAGCCCTCACAAATGAAGCCACGGTGCCCCGGGTAAGACACCGGGCCATGAAGTTTCACAACATTGTCTGTTACAATTTCAAAACAAAGAGTTCATTACTGGTTAACAAAAGTAATAGGGATGAAGTCCTTTGCTGTCCAGTTGCTTGGTCCACCATTGGTCGTAGGATAGATCCAGCTGTCGAATTCAGACTCCTCCACATCATCTTCAATGGCATTTACTCCCGAGTTACTGATGAACACGGAAGGTCTTCCAATTCTTGCACTTCGAACAGCCCTTTGAGCTTCTGCAGTGAAACCCAAACCAAACTTGTTAGTCTTCTGAGTAAAATCAGGGAGTCGGCCCGAATTTACACACTCACCCTTCTCAATAACAGCTCGGGCATCCTTTAAGGAAGCCATCTTCATAGGAGAATCTTCAACCATAGTCTCAGCTGATGCCAGTGTCTGAGGAACCTCTTCGAAATGCTAAAGTGGGGTTTCAATGAACTCCCCATCCATCTCTACGTATCTGAACGAGTTGAGGTGGCTGACCATGTTCTCTTCCTCCCCTTGAACTGTCACAATCTTCCCTCTGACCGAGTACTTCAGCTTCTGGTGGAGTGTTGAGGTTACGACCCCAACTTTGTGGATCCATGGACGACCCAACAAACAAGAATAGGATGGCCGAATGTCCATCACGTAGAATGTAGAATTGAAGACCTGAGAACCAACTTTAATTGGAATATCAACTTCACCATGCACCATCCTTTTAGACCCGTCAAAGGCCCTGAAAATGATGTTACTTGGCTTTAGCTCTAACCCTTCGCAATCCAACCGGTCTAGAGCTTTCTTGGGCAAGACGTTCAATGAGGATCCAGTGTCAACCAATACATGTGCAAGAGTAGTTCCCCTGCATTCAATGGAGACATGCAGGGCGTCGTTGTGGTTCTTCTCTTTAACAGTCAAATCAGCGTCGGAGAAACCCAAACCATTATCAGCAGTTAAATTAGCCACACAATCGGTAAATTGATCAGCTGATGTCTCTTGTGGCACGTGGGCAGTTTTTAGGAAGGTAATCAGAGCCTTAGCATGGGCCTCTGAACACAACAATAGTGACAACATAGAAATCTTGGATGGGGTTTGCCCCAGCTGCTCAACTACGTTATAATCACTCTTCTTAATAATCTTCAGAATCTCTTCCATCTCCTGTTTGGAAGCTTCAACAGTAATGGTCTTCGGCGCCTCCGTCTGGGCAGGCACATCAGTGGTGATCCCTTTGCCCCGAGCGTTAGATGACTCGACGACAGGGGTAAGGATAGGAACTTGATCAGGAATAATGATAGGTACTCTTGCAGGTGTAATGACAACAGGTCTTCGGACAGTTGGTGGAGCAATATTAGGTGAGAAAAGTCTGCCGCTGCGGGTGACTTTAGCAGGCCCAGTAATGTTGCTGACGCCGGTATCAGCATCCAACTCTTGCTTAACTCCAAGAACATAAACATCTGCCCTATAGTGCCAAGGGACAGCTTTGTCAGAGGTGTAGGGGATGGGCCCCGGAACAGTGATGATTACGGGTGCGATCTTCGGAGTAGATGTAATTCTAACAGGCTTCCTCGGGGGAGCCTTGGGAGAATTGTAGAAAATGGTAATAATGGCAACTTCTTCAGAATGAACGGATGGAACAACAGTCTTTTCAAACAAGATCTCTTTGCTATCCATCAGGTTTTGGATACCTCACTTCAGAGATGGGCAACCAGCAAGTAAAACAGAACACATATGGCAACCTTCGCCACAGCCTGGAAATAAATCGGATAGTAACAGGTTCTTCTTGACAGTCATCAGAGGGGTAACAATATCATCCACGGAAACTACAAACAAGTCTTCCTCTACAGCATTTACTCCATGTTTGGGCATGGGAGCAGTCACAACATTAGGCCTCTCGTGCGCCTCAAACTCAATCTCCTTTGCATCAATTAGGTCTTGCACTCTGTTCCTCAAAACCCAACAATCATCTCTATTATGCCCCGGGCTATCAGAGTGAAAAGCGCAACAGGCATTAGGGTTGTACTTTGGTGATGTGGTGCTTGGATTCTTCGGAGCTTCTTTTAGAGTCACCAGATTGGTCTTCAGCAACTGTGGCAGAATCTGAGACAAAGTCATGCTGAGATGAGTGAATTTCCTTCGAGGTCTCTCGTCCTTTTGTTGATTATGATGCTGAGGAGCACCAGCAGGTTTTGAAATAACAACCGCGTTGACAGCTTGGCGGTGTTCAGGCCTATTCTGTCTTCTCGAACTGTAGACAACACTGGACTCTTTTTTAAACGATTTCTTCTCGGTGCTCGATGAGGCACCCTTCTGTATCTTCCCAGCCTTAATACCAGCTTCAATCCTCTCACTAGTCAAAATAAGATATGTAAACCCAGCTGAAGAGCTTCCAATTAGATGGTTAAAGAATGGACCAGACAGGGTCCCCAAAAACATGTCAACAAGTTCACGATCATCCAAAGGTGGTTGCACCCTTCCGGCAAGGTCCCTCCATTTCTGAGCATACTCTTTGAATCCTTCACCCGTTCCTATTGACATACCCTGAAGTTGGGTACGCGTAGGAGCGAGGTCGGAGTTGTACTGATACTGCCTATAGAATGCAGTAGCCAAATCTTCTCAGCTGTGGATACTGGCTTCGTCCAACTGATAGAACCACTCAAGTTGAGTCCCTGAGAGTCTGTCTTGAAAGAAATGGATCCACAAGTTCTTATCAGCAGTGTAAGGTTGGATCTTCCTCACATATGACCAGAGGTGCAACTTTGGACAGGAAACTCCGTCATACTTGGCAAAGGCAGGTGCCTTGAATTTATGGGGAATCACCACCCCAGAGGATAGACCTAGATCTCCGAAGTCCAGACCGGGCACCTTATGTATTTCTATAGCGCTCAAACGGTCTTCCAACTGTTTGTACTTATCCTCGGCAGGAGGATACTGTTCTTCATCATAGTCTGTCTCGTTGTCGGAGACCATAGGGCTAGGAGCCCTCCTTTCTTGTGGACTATCCTTCCCTCCAGATGAGGTGGTCAGATCAACTTCATTCTGCAGCCCGTTTCCAAACCTGCGTCCAGTATTGAACATGATGGTCCTCTTCTTCTTCTTCTTCTTTTTCTCCTTCAGAATCAAGGTCTTCAGGTCCTGCTGACCCTTAGCTAGATTCATGAACAACTCTTGAAATTGGGCATTCTGGGCCTGGAGGGCCTTGATAGCTTGCTCAGTTGAAGGTTCAGCAGACATGGTGATTGCTGAAATATACAGCGAAGAAGATAAGAGACCTATAAAAAGGGTACCTGTTTATGAATTGCATGGGATGAAATGCATATGATTTATGATTTCAAAGACAATCGAGATTCAAATTTGTAAACAAGAAAGGAAACACACTTTATTAGATTTAAACTTCAAAATTTAAATTGTTCAACAAATTGCCCTTATACTAAAAAGTAAACAAAAACTGTAAAAGAAATCATCAAAGGTCCATCAATGCTCCCATGGTCTCTTCTTCTCAGTGCGGACATAATCATTCAGGATCCGCTCGTTCTCCAGTTTCCTAGTCAGCTTCTGGATCTTCTGCTCATGTTCATTGAACCTCTCTCGGTAGGAATCCCGTTCTTCCCGCAGTTGCATCCAAGACCTCTTCAGTGTCCCAATATCAGTGGGCATATAAGGGTGGAGAATAGTTGGAGGAACCTCCTCCTTATTAGCAACTTCAAGAGTGACATGCTTGACAGCTTTGTATGGCATACCTAGCTTCTGGGCACAGATGCGGACCCATCTGAGATATGGCTCCATTGGCAGAGAAGTCTTTGGACCCAATTCATGTGGATCAGATTGGTGAACTCTGTCCCAAGCCCTTATAAATCTACGACGTAGATCGTCGTTATCTCCCTGAAAATCAAAGATGATATGAGGCATCAACATCTCATGAGGCCCTTCTCTTCTGGCTCTTCCAAACTGACGGAGAGCTAAACATGGGTTGTAAGAAATCCCTCCATGGGTTTCGATCAATGGAACATTAGGATACTCTCCACAGCGATCAATGACAGTCACCTCATCCATACCTTTGAGAGTCCAGATAATGTCATTATTAGAAAGAGACATCACCCTATAAGCCCAGCCCATTCCTTCTTTGTTCTTCAGTACGGACTTAGGGAGGTGCGAAATAAACCACCTTGATAATAAAGGAGCACAACATATCAAAGTTCCCCGCTTTCGGGCAGTACGAGCATAGAGCTGATGAAGGATGTCACCCAAGAGAGTAGGTATATGGTTCTGAGAGATGAAGATCTTTATGGCATTAATATTAACAAAAGTATCAGGATTTGGAAACAATACCAAACCATAAATCAAAAGAGCCAGAACATCGTCGTACGCCTTGAAGTCTAAGCTGTCCCAGAAGTAATTAGCTTTGTCAACCAAAAACTTAGCCAGAAAACCCTTAGCTCCACTTCTAGTCTCCTAGTTAGCCATTACCTCCTCTTTGGTCAAGTGAAGGGCTGCAGCAATTTCTTCGGGCTTAAGAGTCTTTTCCCAACCAGTAAATGGAGTCTGTTCCAGGACGGAGATATCGAGCAGCTCAGAGAACTCTTCTAGGGTAGGCACCAGTTGGAAGTCCTGGAAAGTAAAACAATGGTACAGCGGATCATAGAATTGGACCAGAACACTCATCATTTGTTCGTCCAATTTTGAAGTGACCAAACTGAGAAGAGAACCATGCCTTCTGATGAAGGAAGTAGTGTCTGGAATCCTGACAACCAAATCTTTAAGCAGGGTAGGTACTTGGACAAAGTTGATCCGGATAGTATTCCTACGCATGGGCATCATGATGACCTACAAAACAGAGCAAAGATGAAACCCTCTTGTCTTTGAAATAGGTTAGTCTTTATGCAAAATGTATGCAATGTTATGATGTCATGATGTCATGATAAAGGCACCCCACAAGTATCCACAAAAAGCAAACATGGTAAAGGCATACAAGTCACACTGAGAGCCCTTAGGTTTCAGGCTGGCATGGAGCTTAGGTACTACCCTCTTTCAATTCAGTTGGTTAAGACATGTCCTAAAAAATAGTAACCGGGTTCTAGAGGATCTCAATATCACCGACTACCCTCAATCGGTCATAATTCCAGTTTAGCAACCTTTTCTTGCGGTTGGAATCATCGCGAGAGTTTAGTCTCAATGAGTGTAGCATACTGCTACTGTTCTATGGCCAAGTTGGTAAATTTAAGGTTCTAAGGTCAGTTGGTGCTTAATGACTCCTTAGAAGACCCATATTCTCCTCGTTCCAACACAAGGGATATCGGTACAGACTAAGGTGCCACACCAACGTAGCTACTGCTTCATCTGTATCGGTCTACGCCGTACAGATCCCTCACAGTTTATTGCTACTTACCTAAAGGGTATCCCCAGATCCGGGTTAGGATCTATAGAACTCCGATACAAGCCCATAAAATTAAAGCATACAAAGCATACAATTGAAAACATAGTGATCTAATCCTAAGGTACACCTCACTTATAAAAAGCGTCCCCAGCAGAGTCGCCAGTTCTGTGATCGGTGGGAATAAAACTGACTGTTTTGGAATGCTGGTTCGCGTTTGCGTTTGTTTTCGCAAAATGTCACGGTAAGCAAGAGTCGCCACCGTCTTTTATTTTATCCAACAAGGAAAGGACAAAAGCACAGAAAAATTCCTTTTTGAGATATTTCTCGGGTTCGGGAGGTAGATTATAGAAAGGGAAGGTGTTAGCACCCTTTCTATCCGTGGTTATCCACGGGCTCTTAGGTACTTGCTCATTATGTTTTCAAAAATTTGCTTTACTTTGTGATTGTGTGTTTGAAAAGAGTTTTTTGTTTGAAAGGGGTGTAAGTGCGAAAAGTTTTGTTTTTGTTTTAAAAGGAGCAAGTACTTAAGAACATCTACCTACTCAAAAAGGAATTAGACTGTGCGAATTTCCTTTAGATAGTGCTATCCCACTATTGAGGAGTAGGTAGCACCATCGTTGGAGTTTTCGGGTCAATTCGATTAAGGGACGTGTGGTCACTAAAGCAATGTTAGGATGCCTTAGCGGTAACCCTAATGTCTTAGATCATTTTATCCGAGGCAACCGTTTCGAGGCAAATTATGATCTTTGGACAAGAGGGCGACCTCTAAAACTTCCTATACTCAATGACCACGTTCGAGGCAACCAAGTGAGGTATACCCTAAGAGTGCGCATGTGCGAGTGTGTTTATTTCGGTTACATTATCTTTGTACATGTTAATGGTGAGCTACTGTTGATTTTAACTTACAAATTGATCTTGTCATACATTGCCTATTTATCAAACATCTAACAGTTGATAGTTGCGGAATGTAAATTGCGGAAAATAAATCTAAGCTATTACAAGGCGTCGGGTATTTACATCTCCAAAAACAAACCCTTAAAAATTAAATTGCGAAAAGTAAATAAAAGCGATAAATGAATAAATAAAGTCCTAAATTAAAAACTATTACATTCCCGAAGCAGTTACAATATTGAAATATGGATAAAAAATAATTCGCGCGCGAGAAAATTGAATCAGAGTGTCTTAGGGTTTTGACCCTTTTCATTAAATAAAGCATATTTTTGTTATTTTTTGAATTAAAAATTAGTCTAAGTTAATAACTGAATTAATTAATTTAATGAAAACATTTTTGGTTTTTTTATTTTAATTAAGGAAATAAAATAAGAATGATTAAAAGATATTAAAAACCCTAATTCTATATTAATTTTAATTTAATGCAAAATATATTAACATTGTACCTAATTAAAAAAACTAAATTAATTGACTAAAATTTATTTACAAAAATAATAAAATAGTGAAATTAATAAAAATATTATTTTTTGGGTTTTCTGATTTTATATAAAAAAATTTAATTGGTTAATTTTTGATAATAATAATTAAATAAAATAAATAGAGAGAAAAAGAAAAAAACCAAAATGGGGGGTGTGGGCTTAATTTGATGGTAGAGTCAGCAATATCCAGGCCCAAATTCAATCAGCCTCCTTTGACTTTCCCATTCCAATGTGCGCTGGTTGACTTTAATCTATGGTGGATCTGCAACTCTGAATCAATGGATCTGCCTGGTGGGCCACTTGGCAGCTGAGATCTAGAGGCATATGGTGCACCACACCCTAAGCGTTGCACATGAATACCTGAAGAAAAAATCAAATAAGGTTTTGGGGGGGGCCTGTGATTCGAACCCAGGTCCCAAGGGGTTTTGTAATAGCACGCTCACCAACCAGCCAGCTTGTTCAATTGTTATTGGAATAAGAAATAAATAATATATGGGCAAATCAATTAATATGCTGGAAAATAAGAAAATATGGTGCGCTATTCAAACGCACCAATCTGGCCACGCCACGTTATCATCCTTGTCATGGGGACTGTGGCTAAAAGTCCTTTTACCTATACCAACGAACGACTGTTCGTAGCTATACGTCATGCTGTCTCAAAATCCACCATGAGCCACTAAAATGCAAACTAAAGGCGTGGTTCTGCTCGCCTCTCTGCCCCGGTTCCAACCATGGTCCTTTTATTGACCAATTCCCCCTGTAACGAAAATCCCTGAAAGAACCCTAAAACCAGCTGCAATGGCATTTTGTGATATATGGCATGATAATGAAATTGACTAATGCAGAAATTTCGCAAATGATGCAAGGAATTCAAATATGCAATTATCTCAAAGAATGGATGCAAGACTGAAGCTTTACGATTCCATGAGTATGTCGGTTTTGGGCGACACTTACAGGGCTTTTGGAGGCAGGAGAACGCGCGATAATGATTGGTATTGCTTCAGTGAGGTGGAAGGAAGAGATTGGGACCTTTATTTGATCCTGAAAAGGCCTCTAAGCACGATTTCAGATCCAAGGTTTTCAAGCTTTTTTCTCCAATTCTTCTGGCCGTTTCTACAGAGCTTGTTGCGTCTTTTTGGTCTGCCTCACTTGTGTGCATATAATGGAATGTGTTTAGGTCAAAACTTGGGCCATAATCCTTATGCATTGAAGATGGAAGATTTGATTTTGATCACCATTAACAAGTTGCCATATTTGCATCAAATCTGAGATTTTGTGCATGTTTTGACTTGGCACGAATTTGATTTTTTATGCATGAAAAGCCATGATACGAGTTTGATTTGATTCATGATGATAATTGAAAGTTGTACCAATCACAAAGATATGATGTCATCAATTTTTAGATTTTATTTGATTTAATATTGATTAAAAATGAATTAAATCAATAAAAATTAAATAAAATAGAAAAATAAATGAATGGCCATGAAATCAAGTATGGGACACGTGTGTGGCATCAAAAGACCATATCAAGTGGAAAAGAGTGGGCCCTTTTGTCAAAAATTGGAGTTTTGAGGACAATTGACTTTTGGCAAATTTGGAAAAATGCCCAACTTCAACAATGCATAACTTCTTCAAATTTGAAGTTTTGGAGGTGTTATTGGACTTTTTAGAAACCTTGAGATGTCCCCTAACCAACCCTTTTGGTCTCTTCGCATTTTGATGTTCCATTATCAAGTTATAAGCTTTGGAAAAAAAGGTGTTTTTGTTGACTTTCAAAAATGACCTATAATGTCCAAATTTGTAACTTCTTGTGAGTGCATTTCTTGATCTTGGGGTGTGAAGATGGATTGTAGGAAATTGCATCATCTTCAAAATTAGCTTTGGATGGATCATTTCTCATAAAGTATGATAAAGTTATGCTTGGTCAAAGTTGAGTTGACTTTTCCTACAAAACCCTAATTTAGCAACTTTTGAATCTTGATGAATCTTGAGCAATCCTTGATGAATCATGATCAACCCTTGATCAAATGATGAATTATCATTCAAAATGAGAATGTTGACAAAAAACTTGAGGTTTGACTATATTTAGGACACAGTTGACTTTTGCCCTAACACAGTCGATTTTTGGGCCTCTTGAGCAATTGATTGACCAAACTTCCTCTACAAGGCTTGAAATTTGACATGGATGAACTTAAGAACATATTAAGACATTGGGAAGCACTTGAGGTCATTTGGATGTAAGGACCCTGATGAAACACAAAACCCTAATTTTGACTTGACTGCCTTAGGAAGTGACTTGACTGTCCAATCCTTGAGCCAACTTGAGCAACTTGAAGATTATTCTTGGCAAATCTTGAGGAATATGGGAGGGAAAATTTTGGGGTACAACAGCTTACAATCAGGATTGGAAATCAAGTCACTGCTCAGCCTCCCATGAGACAAGAAGCCGGAATACCTCCCCAATTTTCTACTACCTCACGAGCCCAACAACAACCTCGCCAACAACAACAGGGTAATCGACGTAGGCGGAATACGTCTGAAAGACGCTTCACCGAAATTGACATGTCATTATCTCAAGCACTGCAACACCTGTTGGAAGCCAAGCTGGTTGTATTTAGGGACCCTCCTTAGAATCCCAACAGACCCTCCCCAAAGTACAATCCAAATGCAAGATGTGCGTACCACTCCAACAGTCCGGGACATGACACCAATAGTTGTTGGACATTGAGAAATAAAATTCAAGACCTGATCGATGAGGGAGCACTAGAGTTCACACAAGATGGTCAGATTAAGTTCTTCTGTTATCCTTCAAAGGCTCACCACCTAAAGTGACAAGCTCAGACAAAGAGGCTTCTTTTCATTTGAATTTTCAGTTGTAATTTCTTTTGCTTGTTCAAACAATTATCTATTAATGTCAAACTTTGTTTTCATTAATGCATTACATATGTTTGTCTTGATTTGATCCACTCATTTTCATTACATTTAAACTATGCTTTTTACTCTCTTTATGACATTCAACTCTTGCTAAAAGTTACAAACCTTTAGAGGGAGGATGACGAAAACAATGCAATAATCTCATACAGTATGCTTTTGAACAGACCTTGCTGACGATGTACAAGCATTATTTCAAACCCTAAACACTGGAGTTATAAGGAAGATAATCCCTAGTCAACCCCTTCTGGCCAAAGAAGCAGAAGTTTTTCTTTTTCACAATTTGAAACCTTTAATCAAAACCTGAGGCAGGGTAGTCTCTCAGTTAATTCAAACGCGCGTTCAAATCGCAAACTCTCATCTCGTAATACAACGAATGATGTCAAGAAACATTCCTCTGAAATCAAAAGACGGTGATGGTTCCCTATCACATAGGCAGTCATTATCTCTCAAAAAAGAAAAGCCCATTAAGTCAAAACCTACAAAGGAGACTTTAGAAAAACAGCGGCATCCCGCTGACTGTAATCCCAAAACAAGAACAGTCAGGCAAAAATTAGGGATAACAAATCAAAAGAAAGAGGGCACTACAAATCCTCAACAACATGGAAAATGTTTCAAAAAATGATTGCCTTCTGATAAACTAAACTTGTTTGAACCATCACCAAAACGTCATTCTAGACTCAATTGGGGTTCAAACACACAATTAGCTAAGTTTAGGACCGAAGAACATCACGAAGAACGGGCGGGTACAAATACACTTTGAGCCTTTATCCTTTGTTTCTTAAACCGTGAACCAAGCCACGTTACAACCTTTCAAAAGTCCTAATTGAAGCATGGGTTAGTTCGAAAGCATACTGTTACAAAAGGCATCCTGACTCCTGTAAGGCTTTACTCAAAATCCTGAGTTGAATTTTTCTTACAAAAATTTCTTGCTAAAAAAAAACGCATTTTCAAAACTTCAAGACAAGCATAAACTTTGCATTACTTGAATATCACTGTTTGCATATGGCTAATTGTTTGACAGCGAAGAGATTCACATAATGAATATCCGATGAACGAAAGCTCTCTCGGTGAACAAAATCAATTAAAGTAGGATGACACTTCCATTAACGAATCTCCTATCAACAAGGGGGCATGATATGTCACTATCCAGCACACCTGGGGTAGTCCAGTCAAGATTCCAAGAAATCTCTCAAGAGTTGCAGAGTAACCAGGGGCAAGTATCCATCTGCGTCAGTTGGGGCATTGAACGTCAATCCCGACGAAGGGTTACGTACAGTTAAACATTTCCAGGCAGTGCCACAAACACTCGCTACTAGGGGTAGTGACAAATCTCCCCCAAATCCTTCTCATAGGATGATTCCCCAACAAGAGTTTAATCTCTAAACACATTTCCCCAGCTGAATAAACACTCCCCACTGAGTCCATCTTCCCAAGCAGAGTATATCTTCCAACCAAGATTCTATTCCCCAGCAGAGTACAAATCCCTCAACGGAACCCAAATTCCCCAGATGAGTCCATCATCCCCAGCTGAGTATGTCCTCCCCAAGCTAAGTCTGTCTTGCCTGACTGAGTCTATACTCTCCAGTTAGAATTTCCCCTTCAAATGATTGCAAATCACAGGGCCACAACCCCTAATCCTTAGTAAAGTCTTCAACAAAGCCTTTATTATTACCAAGAAATGCTATGAAGCCTGGATCCGACCAGATATTAGCACAATTTTCAAGTTATACTGAAGCCTGGACCCGACCAGATAACAGTTTGACTTTTTCAATTTCTGAAGCCTGGACCCGACCAGATAACAGTTTGATTTCTTCGATTACTGAAGCCTGGATCCGACCAGATAACAGTTTGACTTCTTGAGTTACTGAAGCCTGGACCCGACCAGATAACCGTTGATATCATTTCTCAAAGAGCTATGAAAACCTGGACACAACCAGCCTAACTCTTCAAAGATATAGAAGAATCTAAACTTAATCCAACCAAGGTTTTAACTACTTGTTCCCAGTAGAGTTTCCTCTTTATTCCCCAACAAAGGACTGAGAAACCTGGACCCGGCCAGATATCATTCCTCACTTCCATCTTTTCAAGAAATTCATTGCAAAGCCTGGATCTGACCAGATAACAATCATCCTCAGAGATTCATTGTGAAACCTGGAAACCGACCAGATAACAACTTAATCCCCAAGCAGTTCATTGTGAAGCCTAGATCCGACCAGATAACAATTAACTTCATCAAAGAAATCTGCAAAGCCTTGATCCGACCAGATAACAATTTTCAAGCAGTTCATTGTGAAGCCTGGACCCGACCAGATAACAATTAACTTCATCAGAAATCTGCAAAGCCTGAACCTGACCAGATAACAGTTTTCAAGCAGTTCATTGTGAAGCCTGGACCCGACCATATAACAATTAACTTCAATAGAAATCTGCAAAGCCTGGACCCGACCAAATAACAGTTTACAAGCAGTTCATTGTGAAGCCTGGACCCGACCAGACAATAATTAACTTCATCAGAAATCTGCAAAGATTGGACCCGACCAGATAACAATTTTCAACCAGTTCATTGTGAAGCCCGGACCCGACCAGATAACAATTAACTTCATTAGAAATATGCAAATCCTGGACCTGAGCAGATAACAGTTTTCAAGCACTTCATTGTGAAGCCTGGACCCGACCAGATAACAATTAACTTCAATAGAAATCTGCAAAGCCTGGACCCGACCAAATAACAGTTTACAAGCAGTTCATTATGAAGCCTAGACTCGACCAGATAACAATTAACTTCATCAGAAATCTGCAAAGCCTGGACCCGACCAGATAACAGTTTTCAACCAGTTCATTGTGAAGCCTGGATCCGACCAGATAACAATTAACTTCATCAGAAATCTGCAAAGCCTGGACCCGACCAGATAACAGTTTTCAACCAGTTCATTGTGAAGCCTGGACCTAACCAGATAACAATTAACTTCATCAGAAATCTGCAAAGCCTCGACCCGACCAGATAACAATTTTCAACCAATTCATTGTGAAGCCTGGATCCGACCAGATAACAATTAACTTCATCAAAGAAATCTGTAAAGCCTGGATCCGACCAGATAACAGTTTTCAACCAGTTCATTGTGAAGCCTGGACCCGACCAGATTACAATTAACTTCATCAAAAATCTGCAAAGCCTGGACCCGACCAGATAACAGTTTTCAAGCAGTTCATTGTGAAGCCTGGACCCGAACAGATAACAATTAACTTCATCAAAGAAATATGCAAAGCCTGGATCCGACCAGATAACAGTTTTCAGAAGCAGTCTATTGTGAAGCCTGGACCCGACCATATAACATTTGACCTCATCAAACCTCATAAATCTGCAAAGCCTGGATCCGACCAGATAACAGTTTTCAACCAGTTTATTGTGAAGCCTGGACCCGACCAGATAATAGTTTCCGAACGGTATATTGTGAAGTCTGGACCCGACCAGATAACAATTAACCATGATCCCCAAAAAGACACTATGAAACCTGGATTCGACCAGATAATAGTACAACTTTCCAAAAGACAATAAAGCCTGGACCCGACCAGATAACAGTCTTCAAGAAGTACTATGAAGCCTGGATCCGACCAGATAACAATTAATTCATCCTTACCTCCAACAAATCCTGGATCCGACCAGATAACAGTTAACCTCCACATCCCCAGTAAGTTGCCATGAAACCTGGACCCGACCAGATAGCGACCGACTACTTCATCCTCAGTAATTGTGAAGCCTGGATCCGACCAGATAACAACTGATCTTTGAGTGATGTTCCCCAACAAAAGCATTTCTTCAATAGAATTTGAAGATATGCATATTCTTAATTTCCAACAGGCGATCAAGGATTCAACCTCCGAATATTTCCTCAACAGTAGTCAGGGATTTATTTTTCCAGACAAAAACACACATTTCGCATTCATACATCATAGCATGTACATAACAATGCACTTAGCATGATACCACATCTGGTAAGCATCATGCAAGCATCTGCATTTTTATAACCCCCTTTCTCACAGGTAAAATAGCAAGTCTAGTATGGATCAACAGGATATTTGTGCTGATACTTCTTCCAGAGTTTACCAACATTCCTCCAAATGGCATCTATAAGCCCTTTCACCATCCGTATTCGAGTGCAAATTTCTAGGCACTCTAGTGTTCAAACATCTTTCACCATTAAGTCACGGATGCCGGATCCGCCAACCTAACTCTTCAGGTTCAAGAAGTTTGAACAGGGGCAGCTGTTGTACCCCAAAATTTTCCCTCTCATTTTTCAAGGCTTTCCTCACAATGATTCTCAAAATTCAAGCATGCACAAGTACATTGGGATTTTCCAGCACCAGAATTAAAAGGAAATTGTCAAAAAGAGAGAAAACAAATAAAAATAATATTTTGACAAATTTGGAGGAAAATAGGTCTCCTTCGATTCAGCCCCCTTCGATTGGGCATATGCTGCCTGCATGTTTGTTTCGTTTGGACAAGCTTCTAAGGGATAAAATAACCATCTATATGCATCCTTCGAATCCACTTGCACCAAGGGCCTCTTGCAGACTTTTCCTCTCACAAGTTTTGTTTGAGCCAAGAGATATCTTCATACAAGCTTCAATTGGGTTTTTGTTTCCCTTTGAAACAATGTCCTTCGACTCAGGAACGTCCTTCGACTCAGGAACGTCCTTCGACTCAAGAATGTCCTTCGACTCAGGAATGTCCTTCGACTCAGGAAGTAAATGCCTCCTTTTGGTTTTCTTCAATTCAAAAAGTCAATAATCTTCTGAAAGCTTCCTTCGATTCAGAAGTTAATAACCTTCTGAAAAGTGTCATTCGATTGCACCATTCTCCCCTCACATGTTTGCCTTGGATTCATAAGTTTTCGATTGGATGAATGGCTACCTTCCTGTGACTTTCAAATTCATCTTCATGTATGATTCGAATGCGCCTTCATATCACATTCAAATCCATCTGCAAACCCTTCGACAAGCCATAGTCCTGCATTATGACACATAACTTGGTGGTCAATTCGAAGGACTTGCCATAGTTTGGGAATAATTGTTCTCTTACTTTGGAGTCTAGTCGAAGGTTTGGGCCTAAGTTATTAAAAGAAAGAAGACTCACAATGGCATATTCAGCTAAGAAGGGCCATTCGAAGAACACACAGTTGGTTCATTCGAAGGACACACAACTGGTGAAAACGAATGCAGCGTTGTTCTAGTCTGGTCGAAAGGTGTAGAAAGATGGAGGATTCGACTCAAAAGATCAAGTTGAACATTTAGACCCATAGGCCAGGCTACTTGTTTTCCCTTTTCAAACCTCAAACTTATGACTCACCCTATACTTAATTGTTTATGCAAGCTAAAATAGGCCTTTACCCATTTGTTATCCAAGACCACTTGCACTTAACAGCATAATACTATCTTTTAGAAAAGTTTGTCTTGAGCCTTGCGCCTGTTTTCCTTCAGAAATAAGCAACCCATCTGAACCATTTATCTTGATTTTATGGTACAAGTGGACACTTACTTTCCAGTTGAGCCTTATTTTATTATTTTGCTCCCTAAGCTTCCCAAAAGCCTTTCTCTATAAATAGAGAGTTCATTTGCACAAAGAAGGGGAGGATCATTGGACCAGAGGAACGAATCCCCCAAATTTTCTCAAACACAAAAAAAACTCTCAAGTTCATCAACACTTGAGAAATCACAAAGAAGGCCCAGAATCACATTCATCTCCTTCAATTATGAAGAACAACCACACTTCAGTCTCCTTCGAAATCGAAGAAGCATCACACTTGCTTTTTCCCCTCTTTCGAATCCAGCATCCTGGGCCTCCACTCAAGGTCCCACATCCATTCAAGGCATGAAGCAAGGTAAGTTATTCTTACCTTTGAACTTTTCATTTCATGGCATAGTAATTTTTCCCTTTCGTTTGAAACATGCACATACCATTGTTCCTTTCGTTTCCACCCTTTTAACATATTTTTCAGAGCTAACCCTTTCGTTTGGCTTTCTGTTTACCTGAACTTGCTTTAACTGTTAAACTGTTTACAAGACAAATACTAGCATGGCCTCAGGCCATGTTGTCATTTAATGCTTTAAATAAAAGAAATAGGAAACATGAAATAGGATGAAATTCTGGCAGCAGATACTCAATGTCATAGTGAATGTTATGACACCGTATCTGACTTTCTATAAGACAGTAAATAAAAACAGTAAAGAACACAGTCAATTGTTTACCCAGTTCAGTGTGAAACAACACCTACTCTGGGGGATACCAAGCCAGGGAGGAAATCCACTATAAGAGATATTAATTCAGGAATAAACCAACCAGTTTATCTCCTTCACTTAAGACCTACCCAATGCAACTTCAATCTAAGTTCAACTTAAACCTGAGTTCCTACTCACTCCCCCTCAATCACAGCAGTGATGCTTAAAACAATTGACTAATGAAATAATGAAGACACTCTTCAGAACATACACTTGATTATACTTCACAGCTTTTTAATCAAGTAACACAAACACTCGTGCTTCACAGCTTTGAGTGATACAAAAACCTAACTTGACTTTGCTACAAAGCTTTAGTCAAGAGACACAAAACACTCTTGCTTCAAAGCTTTGAGTGATACCAAAACCCTTACAATCAAAACCTATTCCAAGTCACTTATCACAATGATACTTGCTTGGATTACAGTAGTTAAAACTATACAGCTCCTAATTGATCTTCAGTCCAAAGAGTTACTTTCCAAACAACAATCCTGTTGAATATATAGCAGTTGTTTCTTCAGTTAGGGTTTCCACAAAAAGCTAGGGTTAATTAGGTTTAACCTTAAGACTTGGTCACAAGACTTTATCAACCAGATTAGGGTTGATCTAGGTTAACCTAAAGTCCACGTGAGATTCTGTTCTGGAAAGAATGAGCCATCTTCCTGAAAAATCTCAGAATTAACCAAACTGCATATCTGTTAGATCAGTACAGGATGTCTTAACATTTGTTATGACATCAAAATTCCTGTTTACTGATTTTGGTAGAAGGAAATAAATGTGATCTTTTGCAAAATGCTCAGATACACACTCATACACAGTAGCTACTGTATGCCATACTTTTTCTGCATAAAGAACCTAATAATCCAGAATGTTATGACATCAGTCATGACATTTACACACCTGGTTTTACCAAAAATACATGCCAATAACTAAACACTTACAAACTGCCCCTTTGGCAGATTTTTGGCTAAAACCCCTAAGCAATCAGAGAATAGAGAGCAGCATAATGAATATGACTGCAGAAAAAATATGAGGTCTACCACAAAATATCTCCCCCTCTTTAGCCACAAATAGGCCAAAGATATATGTACTTATATGTTATACAGTTATCCAAAATAAGTAATAAAAGCAACAAATAAAATCTGAAAACACTTGCATCAACAGGAACCATGATCAGGCTTGTCAACTCCTCCAAACTTTAAGCACTGTCCTCTTCAGAGGAGCTACTTTCTTCAGCATTGAGCTGATCTTCAGCAGCACCCTCTTCCCTTCTGTCTCCTTCAGTCTCCTCCTATTCTAATCTGGCAATTAGGTTCTCTAGAGTATTTTTCCTTGTCTCCAGCTCTTTGCAGGTCTCTTTCAATACAGCTATAACATCAGATGTCTTGGACTGAGTTTTTACAGTTGATGTTTCAGCTGATGTTATGATAATGTCAGGAACATGAGATCCCTGAAATAGCTTGTAGTGTAACCCAAGAGCAGGAGCTCTTTTGCAAGCAGTATCTCTTTCCACCATGATATCAGGGTACTGAGCAAGGATGATTCCACATAGAAGGGAGGTAAAGGCAATAGGGCCTTTAACAACATAGCTTCCAACATGTTTTAAAGTTTGTTCAAAAATATACCTTCCATAGTCAAATTCAGTCCTGGTACCAATAGCATAAATGAATCTCCCCAATCCTGTAGAGATGGTTGATTTATGGTTTGTAGGGACCCAGTTGGCTGCACCAATCTTGTGCAGGATGGCAAATTTTATGCTTAGCTTGCTAGCATTCAGCTTGCCTTTTGAGGGCCAACACTTGACTTGTCTAGCTGTGATGGTTTGGCATACTTCATTGTCAGTAACTTCTAGTTTAGGGCAAGCCTCATTTGATCTTCCAAGAAATTTGTTAATTTCAGATGAAGAGAAATTAACCCTTCTTCCTCTCACATATACACATTCAAAGTCAGCTGACCTTCCATCAGCACATTCATCAGACAAATTCACTATGAATTCCTTGACCAGATTTTCATAGCATTTGGTAAATTTTACCACAGTCTTCATTAGTCCAGCAGCTTTGATCAGGTCCATGATTTCCTTGCAGTCCATGGCACCATTGTTTAGTTCTCTTTCCAAGGCTATTCTCTTCAAGCAAACATACTTCCATTTGTTGGCATTTTCAGGGTGGTGAAATGATATGTTGTCAGTGGGGACTTCAGGAACTCTAGCCATTTTGCTGGAAGGGAGTTTCCTTTTGAGAGGGATGTCTTCAGCATTAATTTCAAATTCTGATTCCTCATCAGAATCAGTAGGCTCAGGTTCTTTTCTCTTCTTTGTTATTGGTTGTCTTGCAGGCTTTGAGAGACTCCCAATATGCACTTGGGTTTTCACCTTCCCTTTGGACAGTCCAGTCTTCACAGTTTCTGCACCAGTCTTGCCTTCAGACCTGGTTTTCTTATCAGCAGGTTTCTCTTTGGTCAGACATTTTGCAGTATCTTGATTACCCTTCCTGTTCATCATTCTCCTAGCTATGCTAGGGTTGATATTTGCAATTAGGTCATTGTCTGAGTATTCCTCATCCACATCAATAACAGGTGGTTCAACATTCTTTTCTGAGGGGTTCTGAATATCATCAAGGTTTTCAGATGATTTTTGAATGTTGTCATTTGGTGTCTCAACATTCTCAGAGACATCTGGATTTGCTTCAACATTTGGGCTTGCTGATTCTTGATTTAATGGAACAGAAATCCCTGGTACAGAGTGGTTCTCACTCAGGATTCTTGTAACAAGCCTAGCTATTGCTTGATGTACATAAGCTGATCCTTCCCTATTTGGTACAGAAGATGAAGGTTGAGAAGGATTACCAGATGAAGTAGCCTGAGACCTTCCTGCATGCCTTGTTCTCAGCTTTTTGACCTTGGAAGGGTTAGTTTCCATTTCTCTAAGAGGAGTGATCTCCAGGACTTCAGAATCCATGCATGAGGTGATTGCCCGAGAATCTTGATCAGATGATGAAGATGAAACGGTCGTCTTGGATGAGGATGATGTTTGAGACATTTTGATAGTCTTAGAAAACCAGTACCAACTAGAGAGAAAACTTTGATTGAGAGAATGGGAGTTGTTGCAAAGTCGAGAGAGGAAGGAGGCAAATGTGTGTCTATTCAACTTCTTAATAGTTTTGAAAGAATTGGGGAAATATATGATTAACCCACTCAAAATAGACTTAACAAAAATAACTCCTTCAACCCTTGTTTTAAGCAAAATTAATTGCTACAATTTCTCATGTTGGCAAATACCCAACTTGCCCCTCAAGTTTTCAAATTGATTTGCATCAAGATCCTTGGTAAAAATGTCAGCCAGCTGTAGCTTAATGGCAACATGTTCCAGTTTAATTGTCTTCTCCTCTACAAGGTCTCTGATAAAGTAATGTTTAAGGTCAATGTTCTTGGTTCTGCTATGCTGAATAGGGTTCTTGGAAATATTGATTGTACTCAGATTGTCACAATACAATGTCACAACATCTTGTGTGACATTATACTCAGTGAGCATCTATTTTATCCAGATAATTTGAGAACAGCTACTACCAGCTGCAATGTATTCAGCCTCAGCACAAAAATGAAAAGGAAGTCTTTTGGCATGTATCATAGCTCTGGCAGATTCCTGTATGGTCCTATTTTTGTTTTCTACAACTCCATTTTGTTGAGGATTTATAGGAGAAGAGGATTCATCACTAATTCCTTCTGAGGAACAGAACTCATTAAACTTACTGTTTTCAAATTCCTTGTCATGATCACTTCTGATTCTGACAATACACCCTTCTTTTTCTCTTTGAATTCTTTTGTACAGTTCTTTAAAAACTTCAAACACATCAGATATTTCCCTAATGAAGTTAATCCAGGTGAATCTGGAAAAGTTATCCACCACAACATAGGCATATCTCTTTCCTCCAAGACTTTCCACCTGCATTGGTCCCATATGAAGAAGTTCTAGAACCTTAGAGGTGGTCAGATGTCTTGACTTTGGATGTGACATCCTAGTCTGCTTACTAACCTGACATTCACCACAAACTCTCCTTTCATCAATTTGCAGTCTTGGAATCCCTCTGACTGCCTCCATGGAGATAATCCTTTTTATTCCTCTTAGATGAAGATGGCCAAGTTTTTGGTGCCACAGTTTCACCTCTTTTTCTTCTTTGGCAATAGAACACACAGTGGAGTAATTAGTGTTCTCAGGCTCCCACAAGTAACAATTGTCTTTAGATCTGACTCCTTTCATTACAACTTCTTGTTTTTCATTAATTACAAGACATTCAGATTTTGAGAAGTTGACCTTGAATCCTAGATCACATAATTGACTGATACTAATGAGATTAGCAGTCAGGCCTTTTACCAATAGTACTTCATTCAGATTTGGAACTCCAGGGCAGTCCAAATTACCAACTCCTTTGGTTTCACCTCTAGCACCATCTCCAAAGGTCACATAACTAGTGGTGTGAGGTTTAACATTATTGAGAAGGTTCTTGATTCCAGTCACGTGCTTAGAACACCCACTGTCAAAGTACCAGTCTTCCTTTGCAGAGACTCTCAGGGAAGTGTGGGCTATCAGGGCAGTATCCTTTTTCTTCCATTGAGGAGTATGTGGAACCCTGTTAGACTTAGGTTTGACACCTGGGTTCTGATTAGGGTATCCATACAATCTGAAGCAGAAAGGCTTTATGTGACCAAACCTCCCACAATGATGACATCTCCATCTTTGGTACCTTTTCTTCATATTTCTCTGTTCCCGATGTTGAGTGTTATGTTGTGACATCTGCTTTGACATTTGTTTATCAGACCTGTTCTTCTTGTCTGCACCAGATTTCTTTGCTGCCACAAATCCTAGACCAGACTTGTTTCTCACATTTTGTCCAACCTGAAGGATTTCTTCCAATTTGTCAGTTCCATTTGTCAGCATCTTGACAGATTTGGTCATCTGGTTCAGTTTTGAGTTTAGCATTTGAACTTCCCCTTCTAGATGACTTATAGTTTCAAGGTCTGCCCTTTTTTCAGCCTCCAACTTTATGATGAGTTTTGTTTGTCTCTCATTTTGCACACAGACTTCAGCACTTCTGATACACAATTTCTTATAAGTATCAGCCAGTTCTTCAAATGTCACTTCCCTATCACTAGTGTCACTTTCAGAGGTACAAACACCAGTTAGTGCAGTAACTAGTTTGGCAGATTCTTCTTCAGAATTGCTTTCTGAATCACAGTCAGACCAGGTAGCAGTCATTCCTTTCTTTTGTTTCTTAAGAAAGGTAGGACATTCAGCTCGAATATGCCCATATCCTTCACAACCATGGCATTGAATTCCTCTGCCTTGATTTCCCTTCTCTTCAGACCTTGGTCTTCTGTTGGAGTCATAAGATCTGTTAATGTCAGAGGGGATGTTCTCAACATTTGACCTTGACTTTGGATCCATTCTCTTGATGAGTATGTTGAATTGTCTTCCAAGCATGGCTATAGCTTCTGAAATATTTTCTTCTTCATTCTCCTTTTTTTTATCTTCAGAGTTGGATACAAGTGTTATGCTCTTGTTTTTCTTGTCAACATTGTCACTGATCCCCATCTCAAAAGTCTGAAGAGACCCAATGAGTTCATCCACCTTTAACTTGCTGATATCCTGGGCTTCCTCTATAGCAGTTACCTTCATTGCAAATCTTTTAGGCAGGGATCTGAGAATCTTTCTCACCAGTTATTCTTCAGACATCTTTTCTCCCAATGCTCCTGAGGTGTTGGCAATCTCCAAGATGTTCATATGAAACTCATGAATGGTTTCATCTTCCTTCATCCTTAGGTTCTCAAACTTGGTAGTCAGCATCTGAAGCCTTGACATTTTTACTTTGGAAGTGCCCTCATGGGTAGTTTTGAGAGTGTCCCACACTTCCTTGGCCAGTTCACATTGATGTACTAGTCTGAATATGTTTCTATCAATTCCATTGAACAAGGCATTTAAAGCTTTGGAATTACCCAGGGCTAACTCAACTTCTTCTTTGCTCCATTCTTCCTCAGGCTTCAGACTGATTGTCCCATCTTCCTCAGTTATGGTGGGATGGTTCCATCCTTTGTCAGCAGCTCTCCAAGCCTTTTTGTCCAGTGATTTTAAGAAGGCAATCATACGAGGTTTCCAGTAGTCATAATTTGTTCTATCCAGAATGGGTGGTCTATTTCCAAAAACTCCTTCTTTCTCCATAGTGCCAGAAAGTGATATCCCTAGATCTCACCCAGTAATACAGGCAGGGTGCCTGCTCTGATGCCAATTGAAATTCTGGCAGCAGATACTCAATGTCACAGTGAATGTTATGACACCGTATCTGACTTTCTATAAGACAGTAAATAAAAACAGTAAAGAACACAGTCAATTGTTTACCCAGTTCAGTGTGAAACAACACCTACTCTGGGGGCTACCAAGCCAGGGAGGAAATCCACTATAAGAGATATTAATTCAGGAATAAACCAACCAGTTTATCTCCTTCACTTAAGACCTACCCAATGCAACTTCAATCTAAGTTCAACTTAAACCTGAGTTCCTACTCACTCCCCCTCAATCACAGCAGTGATACTTAAAACAATTGACTAATGAAATAATGAAGACACTCTTCAGAACATACACTTGATTATACTTCACAGCTTTTTAATCAAGTAACACAAACACTCGTGCTTCACAGCTTTGAGTGATACAAAAACCTAACTTGACTTTGCTTCAAAGCTTTAGTCAAGAGACACAAAACACTCTTCCTTCAAAGCTTTGAGTGATACAAAAACCCTTACAATCAAAACCTATTCCAAGTCACTTATCACAATGATACTTGCTTGGATTACAGTAGTTAAAACTATACAACTCCTAATTGATCTTCAGTCCAAAGAGTTACTTTCCAAACAACAATCCTGTTGAATATATAGCAGCTGTTTCTTCAGTTAGGGTTTCCACAAAAAGCTAGGGTTAATTAGGTTTAACCTTAAGACTTGGTCACAAGACTTTATCAACCAGATTAGGGTTGAGCTAGGTTAACCTAAAGTCCACGTGAGATTCTGTTCTGGAAAGAATGAGCCATCTTCCTGAAAAATCTCAGAATTAACCAAACTGCATATATGTTAGATCAGTACAGGATGTCTTAACATTTGTTATGACATCAGAATTCTTGTTTACTGATTTTGGTAGAAGGCAATAAATGTGATCTTTTGCAAAATGCTCAGATACACACTCATACACAGTAGCTACTGTATGCCATACTTTTTCTGCATAAAGAACCTAATAATCCAGAATGTTATGACATCAGTCATGACATTTACACACCTGGTTTTACCAAAAATACATGCCAATAACTAAACACTTACATAGGAAACGAAGCTTCTGGCTTCTACCCTCTTTTTCCAACTCAAACGAAAGAGACAACCAAGAGGAAACCCATGTTGACTTCTAGGCCCAGACGAAAAGCATGCCTTCACTGATTCCAGGCTCAGTCGAAAGGTATTCCATCACTTCTTTCCACCTCTATTCGAAGAAGGAAACAAGGCAGAACCAGAAGGCTTCGCTATGCACATACTTATCCAATCGAAGGCCATGACCTCACTGGTGCTAGCCCCAATCGAAGGAGGCCAACAAAATGCAAATCGAAGGGTGCTCCTGCCTGGGTCGAAGAGCTCATTTTCCTTTCTTTTATTTTGTTTTTGCCTTTACATTTTCTTGCCTTTCAATATGGTTGTAATAGTGTAGGATATTTATTTCCTGCATTTTTATTGCTTTGTACAAATGCTAGTAATTATATGTGTATGGCAAGATAAAATCAACAAGTAGACAACCCAAAAATCAAAGACAATATGCATGCAATCAAACACACTTAGCACACATGCACCTTTAGGGTGATTCCACTTGTTGCCTTACGAAAATGGCCATGTTATGCATGTGGGATGTCTTAGCACAAACAAATCGAAGAAGATCATAGTTCCTCGATGACGCTATCAAAGTTGCCTTTCCAAAAGATCTTAGTCCCTACAGAAAAGTTCTAAGTCATTTCACAACATTGCTATCATGGTCATACGATGACCCAACGCTCGTCCCTTCACATCCAACGATGGGGCTTCTTATCAAATCAATGGTAAGGTAGCAACATCTAAAGGAGGAGGAAAAACACATCTAATACCTTTTGAGTAGGTAGATTACTTTTAGTTACTTGCTCAATTTCAAAAACAAACATCCTTGCTATTTTCAAAACAACCACATACACTTTCAAAACACTTTCCAAACATGAAATATTTTCAAAAGCTCAACAATTTGCATGCATTCTTACGAACGAGAATCATTGCAAAGTTCGCCTAAACGATGGCACCTTTTCAAAATACTTTCAAAAACCACACAAAAGCACAATTTTCAAACAAAAGCAAGTGATCTAACAAGTAACTAAGAGCCCATGGAAAACCATGGATGAAAAGGATGCTAATACCTTCCCTTTTCATAATCTACCCCCCCGAACTCAAGAAAACATCTCGAAAGGTCTTTCCTGTGCTTTTTCACCTTTCCTTATTGGATAAAAGAAAAGTCGGTGGCGACTCTTGCTAAACCGCAACATTTGCAAACACAATCGCAAAACCCTCCAAGTCAGTTCTCCCACCGTATCACAACGACTATCTTTATCACCATGGGCATGAAATCGCGAAACAAGACGAGTTTACCAACAAATTGATTGTAGATCAATTCCCGAAACAAGACGGGGCGACTATCTACATGACAAACACTTCCTTCAAGATATCTACTATTTCAGTATAAAGCGCCAAAGATTTATTCTGATACTTCTTCCAATTTCTGCCAACAGTCACTCTGGATGGCATCTTTAAGCCCATCTCCGACGAATCCATGTCACTCTCCAAATGACATCTATAAGCCCATTCCCGACGCAATCAACCAACCTGCCATTGAAATGCAAATTTCTGGGCACTCTAGTATTCAATCATCTTCCACCTTCAAGTCACGAATGGCGGACTCGCCAATCTAACTCTTCAGGTTTAAAAAGATTGAACAGGGGCAACTGTTGTACCCAAAAATTTTTCCTCTCATTTTTCAAGATATTTCCTACAAAGATCTTCAATGACTCAAGTTTGCAAAAGCATCGACTAGGTCAAATAATCTCCTCGGCACTGATGCCTCAAACCAGGGTTTGAGTTTGTACAAAGGTAGTTGGATTTCTAATGTTTCAAATGACTTTCATGGATCATTATGGACCCTCAGGATTATTTCTGTCAAGTTTCAAGACTTGGATCACAATTTTCCAAGAAAGTCATTCAAATTATCAAAAGGGAAAAATGGGCAAAATTAGGGTTTTGACTGACAATGACTGAACTTTGATTTTTGACCTAATACCTGGCTTATTGGTTGGAAGCATGATCTCAAGGATCCGAGCGCGTCATTTTGACCTAATTGCATATTTCAATTCATCTCCTGAGATTAGTGGATTGATAGACAAAATTCGGTCAACTGGTGGAAAAAGTCAATTGTACACTAAAAATTCATACTTTGACTTTTTGACCAAAATCGAGTCCCAAAAATCACATTTCATCAAGACATCTATAATAAGTTCATTGCTTCATGACATCTTTTCACTACAATTCAAAATAGTTCAAGATGTTACAAATAATTCAAGTTATTACAAAGTTGATTTTTTTGCAAAAAAATTACAAATTCTAAAACTATGTCTTGGTTGAACTTTTCCCTTTGACTCAAAACCTTGCCACAATGCTTTGTCTTTGATACAATTTGCATAAATTTCTCCATAAACCAAACTTGTTTCATGCTGCAAACTATGTTGTCCAAGTTATTGCTGAACAAAGTATGATATGCTACTTCTATAAATTGCCACAACACTCCAAAACCATTTTCCATTACCGTCCTACAAAAAACCTTGTGCTATGCTGCACCATAAACCTGTTACAAAACCTGCGTATGTTGTCCTATACAGTCCAAAAAAAAACCAGTCCAAAACTGTTCTATGCAGTCTGCTCCAACCTGCATCATAATAGCCACAAAATTGCACCAAAATGGCAAAAGAAAATTGTGTGAAAAAAGTATCCAAACAGTAGGCAAAAGCAGTTCAAAATAACTTATTTTATTTCCCTCCTAAACCTCAGTCAAGGATCTACAAAGGGGACTATTTCATAAGACATAGGGATGGGATTATTTTTTGGAGAGGAAAAGAGAGAAGAGAAAAACAAAACTTTTGTTAAACTCAACTCATTCATAAAACTCAGCTCATTCGTAAAACTCTGCTAATCTTCAACTCTGTTTTACACTCACAAAACAGAAAAATCCTTAACCCATTATTGTACAACCTTGCAAACTTTCCCCTAAACCAACTACCCAAATACCCCATTTACAACACATAGAGATTGTTCTAACATAAGAACATTTTCTGTAACACCGTTATCATCACCTTCCAAACATAAACAAAAAAATAGTACTTTGCACCTTTGACTGGGTTGGAGCGATTCTCGAACTTTATGACACAGAGCAAGGATTGGAGTAGCTCCAAAGAGGAGCTCGGTTATTCATCACTTCATATCCGGAGATATCTGTATGTATTCTAAAGTTTCACTTCAAGAGGTATACTTTTTTCCCAAACTGTAATATCTTTATCCATACATCATTTTCTATTTGTGTTCAAAAGATATGTAAAATATAAATCAAAAAAAGAAATCTCAGTAAAAAAGCCAAGACATTGGGCTGACATGGGTGCCCGTGTCACACGACATGGTCGTGTCAGCTCATTTGTTTGAAAAAATCTAACAAAAGTGCAGGACGGAATGCTGACACGGGTGCCCGTGTCCCAGGACACGACCCGTGTCAGACATAATGGAACTATAAGATAACAAAAATGCAGGTCAGGGTGCTGACACAGGTGCCCGTGTCATAGGACATGGCCCGTGACAGGTTTACTGGAATTAGAAACATGCAAAAGTGGCAAGTCAGGGTGCTGACACGGGTGCCCGTGTCACAGGACACGGCCCGTGTCAGCTTAGTTGGTACAAAAGGAAAAATGCGCATGGATCATCACAGGGTGCTGACACGGGTGCCCGTATCACAAGACATGGGTGCCTGCGTCACAAGACACGACCTGTGTCAGACCAGACAGCATAAATCTTAATTTTTTTTTTACTTTTTGCTTTTATTTTCATTCGATTTGGTTGTAATAGTAAAATTAGGTTTTATTTGCTTTTATCTCCCCATTTGAAAACTTATACCCCCATCCCCTAAAGTGATGTAATAGCGTAGGATTTTAATTTCTGCAAATTTATGGTTTTAACATAATTTTTAGTAATTAGGGTGTGTATGGCAAGATAAAATCAACCGTTAGAAAACCCTAATCTCAAAAACAATGCATGCAATCAAAAACACTATTCACACGTACACCTCTAAGGTAACCTCGCTTGTTGCCTCAGAAAAAAGTCATGTCTCTCGAATATGGGCATTTTAGCAAAGAACCTCGACAAAAAAGATCGTAGTCCCTCGATGTCCCTCAATGTTGCCTTTGCTAAACAATCTAGTCCCATATGAAAATTGCTAAAATGTCTCATAAGTTGCCTTCTATGACTATACGATTGACCCATGCTTGTCCCTTCACATCCAATGATGGGGCTTCTTACCAATCAATGGTAAGATAGCAACATCTAAAGGACTAGGAAAAGAACAAAGACCTTTTGAGTAGGTAGGACGCTCGTAGTTTCTTGCTTACAAATCAAAACCATTTTCACACTTATACTTTCAAAAACACCTTCAAAAAACAAACATCTCTTTGAACTATTTTCAAAACCAACACTTTGTATACATTCTTATAGAGACAAGAATCATTACAAAGTTTGTCGAAACAAAGGCGTTTTCAAAATACTTTCAAAAACCCACCACAAATATGCTTCAAACAAAGCATTTTTCAAAGTGATCTAGCAAGTAACTAAGAGCCTGTAGATGACTACGGATGAAAAGGGTGCTAACACCTTCCCTTTTCATAACCTACCCCCCGAACTTAAGAAAATATATCGAAATGTCTTTCCTGTTCTTTTCACCCTTCCTTTATTGGATAAAATAAAAGTCGGAGGCAACTCTTGCTATCCGTAATAATTGCAATCAAACGCAAAACACCCGAGTCAGTTCTCCCGTCGTATGACACTTAAGAATTGCGTCTTTAAAGTCTTCAACACTTGGTAATCGAAAGTTGTTTATAGATAACCTTGGGCCTTTAGAACTTTAAGTCTTTGGAATCTTTAGACCTTCTGTCTTTAGAATCTTTAGCACTTGGTTCTTTAAGAATCCCTATCTTTAGAACCTTATTATTAGAAACACAAAGTCTTTAACATCTAGACTTCAGTTAGAAACGTTGTCTTCAGATCTTTTAACTTTGTCTTCTTTGAAACATGTTATCTTTAGAAGCTTGAGTCTTTATCATTTGGATGTAAGTAAAGACTTTTGTCTTCATATCTTTTGACTTTGTTTCTTTGAAACACATTGTCTTTTAGAAACGTGAGTCTTTACCATCTTGACTTTAGTTTACAACTTCTATCTTCAGATCTTCTGACTGGTTTTCTTAGAACATGTTGTCTTTAGAAGCTTGAGTCTTCAGCATCTAGACATTAGTAACAACTTCTGTCTTCAGATCTTTTGACTGGTTTCTTCATACAAATATCAAGGCTTACACTACGGAGCCTTCTGAAGTGTCTTACTACTGTTTAAAAGAACTTATGTAACGTAGAAGTGAAATCATTTCTCTTCTAATATCTCGGCCACACCATCCATTAGAAGCAGAACATGTTTGTTAAGTACACAAAAATAACAAACTTTAGTATAACACAATTGTTCATACAATCATACTCATTTGTTATCACCAAAACTCAAAGATAATATTGCAGAACCAAATCTTGTTCTTACAATCTCCCCCTTTTTAATGATGACAAAACTATGTATTTTGAAGACACAATTTTGTACATATATTCATAATTAGTGAAATTAGAAGGGTAAGAAATACTTATCTTGTTTCTGATACTCCCCCTTAGCCAATGACTTGATGAAGATCGAATATCCTGACTCTGAACCATTTGAGTAAAACTCCCCCTGGTTTTAATAAATCAAATATCAAGATCTTGAGAGTCCTGACTTTAGGAATTTCAAACAGTCTTCAACTTCTTATTTGCTCTGTTCTTCTGGAAGACATATGCTTCTGCTTTTTATTCTTATGTTCCGATTATTACATTCTAAGACATTATACATCTTCTAAACATTATGATACCAAAATCAAGATAACTTTAACTTTCAGAAAGTTCTCAACTTCTGAATAGTATTGGGTCTATCTGATTCTTGAACATATGTTCATAGATTATACATCTTCTAATATATGAAAAATCAATTCTTAAGAACTTTAACAGAGTTCTTTCATTTTGACATGTCTTAGAATGACTAGTGAACCTGTTCAGAGTTCCTCGATTAATTATCAAACAGACAAGCACACGTTAGTGGTTAAATACATATCTTATATCATTTTATTATTGTGATGAGTTTTTACATTTCTTTAGGTTCATTAAAATATTATACTTCTCCCCCTTTTTGACATCATCAAAAAATAAAAAATAAATAAATAATTATGTGGAAAGACAAAAAAACTTTTTTTAAAAAATATTAAGATAATATGTCAATTAATTATGAGAATAATTTATCCGAAAATAGCAGATGCAAACAAGAAAACTAAACGAGAATACTATTTCCTAGGTTCCAGAAGTTGGACGAGCAGATGATGAAGGTTCATAAATTTTTTCCAAAATGATCTTGAGCATATTTTGAACAGATTCATTGACCATGTCTTGAGCTTTGAAGTGTTCTCTGAACATCTTTTATTCTTCCTTTATTTCATTAATGTTTGTTTTCGTATCGCAGTCAGACTCAGAGTTTGATACCATCAGAGCTTGCTGCTTACCTTTTTCTTCAGCAGCCTTTGCAGCTTCTACAGTCAATCTGGCTTCTTCTACAACTTTAACTTCTTCTTCTGCTTTTAATCTTGATGCTTTAGCTTCATCCAGTCGAGTTTTTTCTTCAGCTTCTCTTTGGTTAGCAGCAATTAGTTCAACATGTCTAAGTCTTTCTCTTTCTTATTTTCTTCCAGTTACCATTTGAACATCCCCAATTTTGGATGCTTCAGCGGAAGAATTCATTCGTTCAACCTTAGAAGACATCCACTTCTGAAACTTCTTCCAAGAACCATCCATGTCTTGAGGCTCAGTATTTGTGCTTGCCTCTTCCTTTAACTTAGCAACCCTTTTCTTAGCCTTGATTCTAAAGATGTTAATGCATTCATCCAAGTTTTTAGGATAAGGTTTTTCATAAACAAGCAAGCCTAGGTTGGGTTTAGGATGGCTTGGTTCATAAGTTTGTTCATGAGAATTTTGTGGTAAAGGTTTGGTAATATTGAAAAGTTCTGAACAAGTGAAAGGTTCAATTAAATAAATTTCAATAGCTTCATGATTATCAAAGATTATTCTTTCTGATATTTCGAGAATAGAGGGAGAAGTTGGATCAGGATGAATGATGGGTGAGTCATGAAGGGTGGTTTCTTTGTTGAAGAAGGAAAAATGAAGATTGGTATTGAAAGTAGAAGGGTGAGAGTCTTGTGGAGGTAATTGAGTTGAGGTTAATGGAGAATTGGAAGTATGTATTAGTTCTGATGAAATGAAGGTATTGAAAGATGGAATAAGATTTGAAGCATGAGCTTGTGTTGTGGTGGATTTAGAAATGATTGATTTTGATGGTGGAAAAGACTTATTTGAAGTTACAAGAATTTTAATTGTAGTGGTGTTGGAAACAGTTGGATTATTTACAACTAGAACAGAAATAGAAGTGGTAAGGGTGGATGATGGAACAAAAACTTATTTTTGTGTGATGGTGGTTGGAATAAATGAGACTATATCAATAATTTTAGAAACAAATAATGAAACAGGTACAAAAGTATCAACAATAGACTTACTAGTTATTACAGGAGTTTCATTTCCAAGAATGGCATCTTTTAGAAAGCTAGACTTCTTTTTATTTTTATTTTTCTTCTCTGGTTCAGAATCTTTTGAGCTTCTCTTCCTTTTACCAACAAAACAATCAACACTCTCAGCAGGAAAATCTGAGTAATTAAAGTTTGACATATCATGTCTTTCTTGTTGCATCATTAGAACGTATGCACCCATGCTGGATACCGAATCTCGTTTGGAGAACAGAGGATAGTCCCTCACATGAATTCTTTTGTGGTGATAATTCTCAGATGGTTCAATCAGAGGCTTGACCTAGAGCTCTTCAATCAACCTCATGTTCCTCAAGGTTTACCCATTAAAGGAGTCTCTAATGCTTGGAGTCAGATCTTCTTTATAGTTGGCTTCTTCAATCAAAAACTTTACCAAGCCATTTCAATAAAATTATCAGCTAGAATTCGTCCACAGGGAATATTGGGAGATACCTTTTTGTTGGAAAGTGCGGTGGTTCTGGTCTTTCTAATAGAATCCCTCAAATAATTAAACAAAATGAAAGGAAGATAAATCCTTTGTTTGGACATCAGAAAGTACAACATAACCTTTTGATTGATGTTGAAATGATTAGAGGAACTTAAAGGTAGTCTAGGGTTTATGCAACCCAGAATAATCTTATGCCATACTCTGAGATTATCGTTAAGATCCTTGCTTTTGTACTTGCATTTCTCAGCAGAAAAAATTGTAAACAATAGTTTATCTAAAGAATTTTTTCCGCCTTTGATTTATTGTCCAATCCATACTCACGTTTTCCTCTCAATAACTTCAATCCCAACAGTTTTGCAATGGACTCTTCAATGATGATGATCATTTGTCCAATAACATCCGAAGCAATATGAAAGTCATCACAATCAGCATTTTTCCAAAAATCTATCACTATCGCCTTAGAAACAGGACCATGAAGCCTTTGGAAATAATTTTCCCAGCCTTGAGCCTTTAGTTCTTCTTTTAAGTCACACCCATTTGAAGCGAGATTGTCAAAATCAACCATCAACTCCTTAAGAACAATCAACTTCTTTGGTTTTAGGTTACAGTGAACTTAAGGACTTTTCCACATAATATGATTGTCATCAGTAGGATTTGCTGAAGATGAGGGAACTTCAGTTGATGAAGAGGGAGCGATGGTTGATGAAGACGGAACTGTTGAAGATGATAGAACCATTGTTGAAGACGAAGATGTAATGGTTGACAATGTTGTGACGAATAAATTGAGGGATTGCTCCAGTTCACTAGAAAACTTAACAACTTCTTGAGCAGGAGTCATCATTGTTAAGGATGGATGGAGATGTAGAAGACGGTTGTAGATGAACTTTTGAAGAGGATGAAGAAACCTTAGAGAGAGACGAGGAAAAGTTGAGAGAAAAAAGGGTTTTAGGGTTTTTAACAAGTGTAGGGAGTGACGTATGGTTATGGGTGTTTTAAATAGGAATAGAAAAATTAATGGGGTTGTAATTAACAAAAGTAATCATGATGTATCAATTCAAGAAATTGCACGACGTTCATAGTCTAGCTTAGGTAACGTGTGATGGTTAGGAATAATCAAGGATTACATGTGTTAACTACTTTGTCTAACTAAGTGACACAATCAATTTACTCAGGGTCTGAATGACCAAAAGGTTTCATCTGATCAGAGATATTTCTGACTGAAGCATCCTCTGATAATAGAGATTTTAGATACAGCTTTTGATTTAGTTATTTCTTATGCTTTCTTCAGAGCACTCTTTTAGAGGTTCTAAATTATCTTCATATTGATTCCTCCTATCTCTTTGAGTATTCTCAGTTTTTTGATTTGAGAAGAGTAACCTTCTTCTGAAATATAATGTTTAATCTGAGAACTAGAATCAGAGTCTTCTTTAAACTATCTCATCATTTTTCTTTTTAGAATTACCATTCTGAACTTTTTAAAAGAATCCTCAGAGCACAGATATTCTAATCTTTTATTATCAAAATTATCCAATTGTTTGTCAAACTTCCTTTGAACATAAGCTTATTTTCAGAAGTTCAATGTTTCATGAACTTCTGAGAAGCTATGTGCTCGACAAAAGGTTAATGTCTTCTGAAGTTTTGATTTCTTAAACGAATTGCAAAATTTGTTCTAATACAGATATCATCAAACTTTGACGATTTTGACTGATAATCTTGTTCTTGGAAATGCTGAGCTAACTTGTTTAGAGTTAGTTCTTTGAACATACTTCAAATGAATCAATGAGCGTTCTTTCCTCACCAATGTCTTGACTTCTGTAAAGTCTCTTTTGACAGAATCAAAGATTAGATCTTCTGCATAAGATCTCCTGTCTTCTTGAATAGACGGTTTTATCATGAGATTCTTATATATCATAAGATATCAATCTTTCTTCTTTTGAAAAGATTCCTAACGAGGTCTTTGAGAAATTCAAGGGTGGACTAATCTGTTTCTCGAAAACATCTCATATTTCTCAATGGAACTTAATCAAAGGCATTCAATGGATATAACTTCTTATCTGATGAATCTTTTCTTGTTAGCTTTTTCTTTAATTTTCTGGATTTAGACAGTAGTTGGAAATTGAATAACTATCACCTTAGAGTATTTCTTCACAAAGCATCTGGATCTTTATCTGACATTGTTAGGTGTTCGAATATCTATCAATAACAAAACCGAACTCTGATACCAATTGAAGGTGTGAAGAAAATGCAGGAAGGGGGGTTTGAATTGGGTTTTAGTTTTTTTTCTTTTTAACTTTCGCTTCTAAGCATTCTTTGTTGAACAATGCTTCTCATTGTTACTTCTAAGTAATGCTTCTAATAAAATTCATAACTCTAAAGTATAAGCAAAAGTAAAGAATACGTGACATATCCTGGTTCACTTGAGAAACCCCCAAGCTAATCCAGTCCACCCTTCCGAGGTGATTTCTCCTTGAACTCAAGGACTTAATCCATTATAATCAATGTGATTACAATCGCACGCGCAACTGTCGGTGACTAACATCCAATGAAACATCCAGGGATCCAAACTGGATATAATGTTTAGTGACCCAACAGAATCCGATTCTCCAGAATCTCCTATCAGGATTTCCTTCCAATGATATCCATCAATGATCTCAGAAGGCCTACCTTCACTCAGTCCCCTTTGAGATATGACTAACATTGACCCAATATAATCCACTACCAGGATTTCATCTATGATGGACGCAGCCAAAGTCATCTTAAGTCTTATGATCATCACTCGATCACTTGAGCTGCCAATCAATTCTAAAAAGAATGGTTTTCTGGAGATTACACGAGTGCTTCTTATCAAGCAGATTAATCCTAATTTAAGTACATATTGTTTGAAACAATTTTGAGCAACAACTCTTGTGTACAAACAATTTACATGAAGATCTTAATAAATAACGCAATCTAAGCAACAACTCTTGTGTTTTACATATTTCTACAAAGATGAATCTAATCTAAATTAAGTGCAGCATCTTGTACTCTTCTTGTCTTCATCTTTTTTGTTGAGCAAACTATTAGCAATAACTCCTTTCTTCTTCATAATTTTGTTAAGATGTATATTGTATTCCTTACTTTTTTTAAAACTTTCGCTTCTAAGCATTGTTCGTTGAACAATGCTTCTCATTGTTACTTGTAAGTAATGCTTCTAATCAAATTCATAACTCTAAAGTATAAGCAAAATTACAGAATACATGACATATCCTGGTTCACTTGAGAAACCCCCAAGCTAACCTAGTCCACCCTTCCGAGGTGATTTCTCGTTGAACTCAAGGACTTAATCCACCATAATCAATGTGATTACAATCGCACGAGAAACTGTTGATGACTAACATCCAATGAAATATCCAGGAATCCAAATTGGATATAATGTTTCGTGACCCAACAGAATCCGATTCTCCAGAATCTCCTATCAGGATTTCCTTCCAATGATATCCATCAGTGATCTCAGAAGGCCTACCTTCATTGAGTCCCCTTTGAGATATGTCTAACATTGACCCAATATAATCCACTACCAGGATTTCATCTATGATGGACGCAGCCAAAGTCTTCTTAAGTCTTATGATCTTCACTCGATCACTTGAGGTGCCAACAAATTCTAAACAGAATGGTTTTTCTGGAGATTACATGAGTGCTTCATATCAAGCAGATTAATCCTAATTTAAGTACATCTCTTGTGTACAAAAAATTTACATGAAGATCTTAAGAAATAACGCAATCTAAGCAACAACTCTTGTGTTTTATATATTTCTACAAAGCTGAATCTAATCTAAATTAAGTGCAGCATCTTGTACTCTTCTTGTGTTCATCTTCTTTGTTGAGAAAACTATGAGCAATATCTCCTTGCTTCTTCATAATTTTGTTAAGATGTGTATTGTATTCCTTACGTTTTTTTAACTTTCGCTTCTAGGCATTATTCGTTGAACAATGCTTCCCATTGTTACTTCTAAGTAATGCTTCTAATCAAATTCATAACTATAAAGTATAAGCAAAAGTAAAGAATACATGACATATCCTGGTTCACTTGAGAAACCCCCAAGCTAATCCAGTCCACCCTTCCGAGGTGATTTCTCCTTGAACTCAAGGACTTAATCCACTATAATCAATGTGATTACAATCGCACGGGAAACTATCGGTGACTAACATCCAATGAAACATCCAGGGATCCAAACTGGATATAGTTTTTAGTGACCCAACAGAATCCAATTCTCCAGAATCTCCTATCAGGATTTCCTTCCAATGATATCCATCAGTGATCTCAGAAGGCCTACCTTCACTCAGTCCCCTTTGAGATATGACTAACATTGACCCAATATAATCCACTACCAGGATTTCTATGATGGACGCAGCCAAAGTCTTCTTAAGTCTTCTGATCTTCACTCGATCACTTGAGGTGCCAACCAATTCTAAACAGAATGGTTTTCTGGAGATTACACGGTTTCTTTTTATCAAGCAAATTAATCCTAATTTAAGTACATATTGTTTAACACAATTCTGAGCAACAAGTCTTGTGTACAAACAATTTACATGAAGATCTTAAGAAATAACGCAATCTAAGCAACAACTCTTGTGTTTTGTATATTTCTACAAAGCTGAATCTAATCTAAATTAAGTGCAGCATCTTGTACTCTTCTTGTGTTCATCTTCTTTGTTGAGCAAACTATGAGCAATATCTACTTGCTTCTTCATAATTTTGTTAAGATGTGTATTGTATTCCTTACTTTTTTTTAACTTTCGCTTCTAGGCATTATTCGTTGAACAATGCTTCCCATTGTTACTTCTAAGTAATGCTTCTAATCAAATTCATAACTATAAAGTATAAGCAAAAGTAAAGAATACATGACATATCCTGGTTCACTTGAGAAACCCCCAAGCTAATCCAGTCCACCCTTCCGAGGTGATTTCTCCTTGAACTCAAGGACTTAATCCACTATAATCAATGTGATTACAATCGCACGGGAAACTGTCGGTGACTAACATCCAATGAAACATCCAGGGATCCAAACTGGATATAGTTTTTAGTGACCCAACAAAATCCGATTCTCCAGAATCTCCTATCAGGATTTCCTTCCAATGATATCCATCAGTGATCTCAGAAGGCCTACCTTCACTCAGTCCCCTTTGAGATATGACTAACATTGACCCAATATAATCCACTACCAGGATTTCTATGATGGACGCAGCCAAAGTCTTCTTAAGTCTTCTGATCTTCACTCGATCACTTGAGGTGCCAACCAATTCTAAACAGAATGGTTTTCTGGAGATTACACGGTTTCTTTTTATCAAGCAAATTAATCCTAATTTAAGTACATATTGTTTAACACAATTCTGAGCAACAAGTCTTGTGTACAAACAATTTACATGAAGATCTTAAGAAATAACGCAACCTAAGCAACAACTCTTGTGTTTTGTATATTTCTACAAAGCTGAATCTAATCTAAATTAAGTGCAGCATCTTGTACTCTTCTTGTGTTCATCTTCTTTGTTGTGCAAACTATGAGCAATATCTCCTTGCTTCTTCATAATTTTGTTAAGATGTGTATTGTATTCCTTACTTTTTTTTAACTTTCGCTTCTAGGCATTATTCGTTGAACAATGCTTCCCATTGTTACTTCTAAGTAATGCTTCTAATCAAATTCATAACTATAAAGTATAAGCAAAAGTGAAGAATACATGACATATCCTGGTTCACTTGAGAAACCCCCAAGCTAATCCAGTCCACCCTTCCGAGGTGATTTCTCCTTGAACTCAAGGACTTAATCCACTATAATCAATGTGATTACAATCGCACGGGCAACTGTCGGTGACTAAGATCCAATGAAACATCCAGGGATCCAAACTGGATATAATGTTTAGTGACCTAACAAAATCCGATTCTCCAGAATCTCCAATCAGAATTTCCTTCCAATGATATCCATCAGTGATCTCAGAAGGCCTACCTTCACTCAGTCCCGTTTGAGATATGACTAACATTGACCCAATATAACCCACTAACAGGATTTCATCTTTGATGGACGCAACCAAAGTCTTCTTAAGTCTTCTGATCTTCACTCGACCACTTGAGGTGCCAACCAATTCTAAACATAATGGTTTTTTTGGAGATTACATGAGTGTTTCTTATCAAGCAGATTAATCCTAATTTAAGTACATATTGTTTGACACAGTTCTGAGCAACAACTCTTGTGTACAAACAATTTACATGAAGATCTTAAGAAATAACGCAATCAAAGCAACAACTCTTGTGTTTTACATATTTCTACAAAGATGATTCTAATCTAAATTAAGTGCAGCATCTTGTACTCTTCTTGTCTTCATCTTTTTTGTTGAGAAAACTATTAGCAATAACTCCTTTCTTCTTCATAATTCTGTTAAGATGTATATTGTATTCCTTACTTTTTTTATAACTTTCGCTTCTAAGCATTGTTCGTTTAACAATGCTTCTCATTGTTACTTATAAGTAATGCTTCTAATCAAATTCATAACTCTTAAGTATAAGTAAAAGTAAAGAATACGTGACATATCCTGGTTCACTTGAGAAACCCCTAAGATAATCCAGTCCACCCTTCCGAGGTGATTTCTCCTTGAACTCAAGGACTTAATCCATTATAATCAATGTGATTACAATCGCACGGGAAACTGTCGGTGACTAACATCCAATGAAACATCCTGGGATCCAAACTGGATATAGTTTTTAGTGACCCAACAGAATCCAATTCTCCAGAATCTCCTATCAGGATTTCCTTCCAATGATATCCATCAGTGATCTCAGAAGGCCTACCTTCACTCAGTCCCCTTTGAGATATGACTAATATTGACCCAATATAATCCACTACCAGGATTTCTATGATGGACGCAGCCAAAGTCTTCTTAAGTCTTCTGATCTTCACTCGATCACTTGAGGTGCCAACCAATTCTAAACAGAATGGTTTTCTGGAGATTACACGGTTTCTTTTTATCAAGCAAATTAATCCTAATTTAAGTACATATTGTTTAACACAATTATGAGCAACAAGTCTTGTGTACAAACAATTTACATGAAGATCTTAAGAAATAACGCAATCTAAGCAACAACTCTTATGTTTTACATATTTCTACAAAGATGAATCTAATCTAAATTAAGTGCAGCATCTTGTACTCTTCTTGTCTTCATCTTTTTTGTTGAGAAAACTATGAGCAATAACTCCTTGCTTCTTCATAATTTTGTTAAGATGTATATTGTATTCCTTACTCTTTTTTTAACTTTCGCTTCTAAGCAATGTTCATTGAACAATGCTTCTCATTGTTACTAGTAAGTAATGCTTCTAAACAAATTCATAACTCTAAAGTATAAGCAAAATTAAAGAATACATGACATATCCTGGTTCACTTGAGAAACCCCCAAGCTAACCCAGTCCACCCTTCCGAGGTGATTTCTCCTTGAACTCAAGGACTTAATCCACCATAATCAATGTGATTACAATCGCACGAGAAACTGTTGATGACTAACATCCAATGAAATATCCAGGGATCCAAACTGGATATAATGTTTAGTGACCCAAAAGAATCCTATTCTCCAGAATCTCCTATCAGGATTTCCTTCCAATGATATCCATCAGTGATCTCAGAAGGCCTACCTTCACTCAGTCCCCTTTGAGATATGTCTAACATTGACCCAATATAATCCACTACCAGGATTTCATCTATGATGGACGCAGCCAAAGTCTTCTTATGTCTTATGATCTTTACTCGAGCACTTGAGGTGCCAACCAATTCTAAACATAATGGTTTTTCTGGAGATTACATGAGTGCTTCATATCAAGCAGATTAATCCTAATTTAAGTACATTTTTTTTGACACAATCTTGAGCAACAACTCTCGTGTACAAACAATTTACATGAAGATCTTAATAAATAACGCAATCTAAGCAACAACTCTTGTGTTTTATATATTTCTACAAAGATGAATCTAATCTAAATTAAGTGCAGTATCTTGTACTCTTCTTGTGTTCATCTTCTTTATTAAGCAAACTATGAGCAATATCTTCTTGCTTCTTCATAATTCTGTTAAGATGTATATTGTATTCCTTACCTTTTTTTTAAACTTTCGCTTCTAGGCATTATTCGTTGAACAATGCTTCTCATTGTTCCTTCTAAGTAATGCTTCTAATCAAATTCATAACTATAAAGTATAAGCAAAAGTAAAGAATACGTGACATATCCCGGTTCACTTGAGAAACCCCCAAGCTAATCCAGTCCACCCTTCCGAGGTGATTTCTCCTTGAACTCAAGGACTTAATCCACTATAATCAATGTGATTACAATCGCACGAGCAACTGTCGGTGACTAACATCAAATGAAACATCCAGGGATCCAAACTGGATATAATGTTTAGTGACCCAACAAAATCCTATTCTCCAGAATCTCCTATCAGGATTTCCTTCCAATAATATCCATCAGTGATCTCAGAAGGCCTACCTTCATTGAGTCCCCTTTGAGATATGTCTAAAATTGACCCAATATAATCCACTACCAGGATTTCATCTATGATGGACGCAGCCAAAGTCTTCTTAAGTCTTATGATATTCACTCGATCACTTGAGGTGCGAACCAATTCTAAACAGAATGGTTTTTCTGGAGATTACATGAGTGCTTCATATCAAGCAGATTAATCCTAATTTAAGTACATATTTTTTGACACAATCTTGAGCAACAACTCGTGTACAAACAATTTACATGAAGATCTTAAGAAATAACGCAATCTAAGCAACAACTCTTGTGTTTTATATATTTCTACAAAGCTGAATCTAATCTAAATTAAGTGCAGCATCTTGTACTCTTCTTGTGTTCATCTTCTTTGTTGAGCAAACTATGAGCAATATCTCCTTGCTTCTTCATAATTTTGTTAAGATGTGTATTGTATTCCTTACTTTTTTTAAACTTTCGCTTCTAGGCATTATTCGTTGAACAATGCTTCCCATTGTTACTTCTAAGTAATGCTTCTAATCAAATTCATAACTATAAAGTATAAGCAAAAGTAAAGAATTCATGAAATATCCTGGTTCACTTGAGAAACCCCCAAGCTAATCCAGTCCACCCTTCCGAGGTGATTTCTCCTTGAACTCAAGGACTTAATCCACTATAATCAATGTGATTACAATCGCACGGGCAACTGTCGGTGACTAACATCCAATGAAACATCCAGGGATCCAAACTGGATACAATGTTTAGTGACCCAACAAAATCCGATTCTCCAGAATCTCCTATCAAAATTTCCTTCCAATGATATCCATCAGTGATCTCAGAAGGCCTACCTTCACCCAGTCCCCTTTGAGATATGACTAACATTGACCCAATATAATCCACAACCAAGATTTCATCTATGATGGACGCAACCAAAGTCTTCTTAAGTCTTCTGATCTTCACTCGACCACTTGAGGTGCCAACCAATTCTAAACATAATGGTTTTTTTGGAGATTACATGAGTGCTTCTTATCAAGCAGATTAATCCTAATTTAAGTACATATTGTTTGACATAGTTCCGAGCAACAACTCTTGTGTACAAACAATTTACATGAAGATCTTAAGAAATAACGCAATCTAAGCAACAACTCTTGTGTTTTACATATTTCTACAAAGATGAATCTAATCTAAATTAAGTGCAGCATCTTGTACTCTTCTTGTCTTCATCTTCTTTGTTGAGCAAATTATGAGCAATAACTCCTTGCTTCTTCATAATTCTGTTAAGATGTATATTGTATTCCTTACTTTTTTTATAACTTTCGCTTCTAAGCATTATTCGTTGAACAATGATTCTCATTGTTACTTCTAAGTAATGCTTCTAATCAAATTCATAAATCTAAAGTATAAGCAAAAGTAAAGAATACGTGACATATCCTGGTTCACTTGAGAAACCCCTAAGATAATCCAGTCCACCCTTCCAAGGTGATTTCTCCTAGATCTCAAGGACTTAATCCATTATAATCATTGTGATGACAATCGCACGGGAAACTGTCGGTGACTAACATCCAATGAAACATCCAGGGATCCAAACTGGATATAATGTTTAGTGACCCAACAGAATCTGATTCTCCAGAATCTCCTATCAGGATTTCCTTCAAATGATATCCATCAGTGATCTCAGAAGGCCTACCTTCACTCAGTCCCCTTTGAGATATGACTAACATTGACCCAATATAATCCACTACCAGGATTTCATCTATGATGGACGCAGCCAAAGTCTTCTTAAGTCTTCTGATCTTCACTCGATCACTTGAGGTGCCAACCAATTCTAAAAAGAATGGTTTTCTGGAGATTACACGGTTGCTTTTTATCAAGCAAATTAATCCTAATTTAAGTACATATTATTTAACACAATTCTGAGCAACAACTCTTGTGTACAAACAATTTACATGAAGATCTTAAGAAATAACGCAATCTAAGCAACAACTCTTGTGTTTTACATATTTCTACAAACATGAATCTAATCTAAATTAAGTGCAGCATCTTGTACTCTTCTTGTCTTCATCTTTTTTGTTGAGAAAACTATGAGCAATAACTCCTTGCTTCTTCATAATTTTGTTAAGATGTATATTGTATTCCTTACTCTTTTTTAAACTTTCGCTTCTAAGCAATGTTCGTTGAACAATGCTTCTCATTGTTACTGGTAAGTAATGCTTCTAATCAAATTCATAACTCTAAAGTATAAGCAAAATTAAAGAATACATGATATATCCTGGTTCACTTGAGAAACCCCCAAGCTAACCCAGTCCACCCTTCCGAGGTGATTTCTCCTTGAACTCAAGGACTTAATCCACCATAATCAATGTGATTACAATCGCACGAGAAACTGTTGATGACTAACATCCAATGAAATATCCAGGGATCCAAACTGGATATAATGTTTAGTGACCCAAAAGAATTCTATTCTCCAGAATCTCCTATCAGGATTTCCTTCCAATGATATCCATCAGTGATCTCAGAAGGCCTACCTTCACTCAGTCCCCTTTAAGATATGTCTAACGTTGACCTAATATAATCCACTACCAGGATTTCATTTATGATGGACACAGCCAAAGTCTTCTTAAGTCTTATGATCTTCACTCGATCACTTGAGGTGCCAACCAATTCTAAACAGAATGGTTTTTCTGGAGATTATATGAGTGCTTCATATCAAGCAGATTAATCCTAATTTAAGTACATTATTTTTGACACAATCTTGAGCAACAACTCTTGTGTACAAAAAATTTACATGAAGATCTTAAGAAATAACGCAATCTAAGCAACAACTCTTGTGTTTTACATATTTCTACAAAGATGAATCTAATCTAAATTAAGTGCAGCATCTTGTACTCTTCTTGTCTTCATCTTCTTTGTTGAGCAAATTATGAGAAATAACTCCTTGCTTCTTCATAATTCTGTTAAGATGTATATTGTATTCCTTACTTTTTTTTATAACTTTCGCTTCTAAGCATTATTCGTTGAACAATGCTTCCCATTGTTACTTCTAAGTAATGCTTCTAATCAAATTCATAAATAGAAAGTATAAGCAAAAGTAAAGAATAAATGACATATCCTGGTTCACTTGAGAAACCCCCAAGCTAATCTAGTCCACCCTTCCGAGGTGATTTCTCCTTGAACTCAAGGACTTAATCCATTATAATCAATGTGATTACAATCGCACGGGCAACTGTCGGTGACTAACATCCAATGAAACATCCAGGGATCCAAACTGGATATAATGTTTAGTGACCCAACAGAATCCGATTCTCCAGAATCTCCTATCAGAATTTCATTCCAATGATATCCATCAGTGATCTCAGAAGGCATACCTTCACTCAGTCCGCTTTGAGATATGACTAACATTGACCCAATATAATCCACTACCAGGATTTCATCTATGATGGACGCAGCGAAAGTCTTCTTAAGTCTTCTGATCTTCACTCGACCACTTGAGGTGCCAACCAAGTCTAAACATAATGGTTTTTTTGGAGATTACATGAGTGCTTCTTATCAAGCAGATTAATCCTAATTTAAGTACATATTGTTTGACACAGTTCTGAGTAACAACTCTTGTGTACAAACAATTTACATGAAGACCTTAAGAAATAACGCAATCTAAGCAACAACTCTTGTGTTTTACATATTTCTACAAAGATGAATCTAATCTAAATTAAGTGCAGCATCTTGTACTCTTCTTGTCTTCATCTTTTTTGTTGAGAAAACTATGAGCAATAACTCCTTGCTTCTTCATAATTTTGTTAAGATGTATATTGTATTCCTTACTCTTTTTTTAACTTTCGCTTCTAAGAAATGTTCGTTGAACAATGCTTCTCATTGTTACTGGTAAGTAATGCTTCTAATCAAATTCATAACTCTAAAGTATAAGCAAAAGTAAAGAATACGTGACATATCCTGATTCACTTGAGAAACCCCTAAGATAATCCAGTCCACCCTTCCGAGGTGATTTCTCCTTGAACTCAAGGACTTAATCCATTATAATCAATGTGATTACAATCGCACGGGCAACTGTCGGTGACTAACATCCAATGAAACATCCAGGGATCCAAACTGGATATAATGTTTAGTGACACAACAGAATCCAATTCTCCAGAATCTCCTATCAGGATTTCCTTCCAATGATATCCATCAGTGATCTCAGAAGGCCTACCGTCACTCAGTCCCCTTTGAGATATGACTAACATTGACCCAATATAATCCACTACCAGGATTTCATCTATGATGGACGCAGCCAAAGTCTTCTTAAGTCTTCTGATCTTCACTCGATCACTTGAGGTGCCAACCAATTCTAAACATAATGGTTTTTCTGGAGATTACATGAGTGCTTCATATCAAGCAGGTTAATCCTAATATAAGTACATTTTTTTGACACAATCTTGAGCAACAACTCTCGTGTACAAACAATTTACATGAAGATCTCAATAAATAACGCAATCTAAGCAACAACTCTTGTGTTTTATATATTTCTACAAAGATGAATCTAATCTAAATTAAGTACAGCATCTTGTACTCTTCTTGTGTTCATTTTCTTTATTGAGCAAACTATGAGCAATATCTCCTTGCTTCTTCATAATTCTGTTAAGATGTATATTGTATTCCTTACCTTTTTTTTTTAACTTTCGCTTCTAGGCATTATTCGTTGAACAATGCTTCTCATTGTTCCTTCTAAGTAATGCTTCTAATCAAATTCATAACTATAAAGTATAAGCAAAAGTAAAGAATACGTGACATATCCTGGTTCACTTGAGAAACCCCCAAGCTAATCCAGTCCACCCTTCAGAGGTGATTTCTCCTTGAACTCAAAGACTTAATCCACTATAATGAATGTGATTACAATCTCACGGGCAACTGTCGGTGACTAACATCAAATGAAACATCCAGGGATCCAAACTGGATATAATGTTTAGTGACCCTACAAAATCCGATTCACCAGAATCTCCTATCAGGATTTCCTTCCAATGATATCCATCAGTGATCTCAGAAGGCCTACCTTCACTCCGTCCCCTTTGAGATATGACTAACATTGACCCAATATAATCCACTACCAGGATTTCATCTATGATGGACGCAGCCAAAGTCTTCTTAAGTCTTCTGATATTCACTCGATCACTTGAGGTGCCAACCAATTCTAAACATAATGGTTTTTCTGGAGATTACATGAGTGCTTCTTATCAAGCAGATTAATCCTAATTTAAGTACATATTGTTTGACACAATTCTGAGCAACAACTCTTGTGTACAAACATTTACATGAAGATCTTAAGAAATAACGCAATCTAAGCAACAACTCTTATGTTTTACATATTTCTACAAAGATGAATCTAATCTAAATTAAGTGCAGCATCTTGTACTCTTCTTATCTTCATCTTCTTTGTTGAGCAAATTATGAGCAAAAACTCCTTGCTTATTCATAATTCTGTTAAGATGTATATTGTATTCCTTACTTTTTTTATAACTTTCACTTCTAAGCATTATTCGTTGAACAATGCTTCTCATTGTTACTTCTAAGTAATGCTTCTAATCAAATTCATAACTCTAAAGTATAAGCAAAAGTAAAGAATATGTGACATATCCTGATTCACTTGAGAAACCCCTAAGATAATCCAGTCCACCCTTCCGAGGTGATTTCTCCTTGAACTCAAGGACTTAATCCATTATAATCAATGTGATTACAATCGCACGGGCAACTGTCGGTGACTAACATCCAATGAAACATCCAGGGATCCATACTGGATATAATGTTTAGTGACACAACAGAATCCAATTCTCCAGAATCTCCTATCAGGATTTCCTTCCAATGATATCCATCAGTGATCTCAGAAGGCCTACCGTCACTCAGTCCCCTTTGAGATATGACTAACATTGACCCAATATAATCCACTACCAGGATTTCATCTATGATGGACGCAGCCAAAGTCTTCTTAAGTCTTCTGATCTTCACTCGATCACTTGAGGTGCCAACCAATTCTAAACAGAATGGTTTTCTGGAGATTACACGGTTGCTTTTTATCAAGCAAATTAATCCTAATTTAAGTACATATTGTTTAACACAATTCTGAGCAACAACTCTTGTGTACAAACAATTTACATGAAGATCTTAAGAAATAACGCAATCTAAGCAACAACTCTTGTGTTTTACATATTTCTACAAAGATGAATCTAATCTAAATCAAGTGCAGCATCTTGTACTCTTCTTGTCTTCATCTTTTTTGTTGAGAAAACTATGAGCAATAACTCCTTGCTTCTTCATAATTTTGTTAAGATGTATATTGTATTCCTTACTCTTTTTTTAACTTTCGCTTCTAAGAAATGTTCGTTGAACAATGCTTCTCATTCTTACTGGTAAGTAATGCTTCTAATCAAATTCATAACTCTAAAGTATAAGCAAAATTAAAGAATACATGACATATCCTGGTTCACTTGAGAAACCCCCAAGCTAACCCAGTCCACCCTTCCGAGGTGATTTCTCCTTGAACTCAAGGACTTAATCCACCATAATCAATGTGATTACAATCGCACGAGAAACTGTTGATGACTAACATCCAATGAAATATCCAGGGATCCAAACTGGATATAATGTTTAGTGACCCAAAAGAATCCTATTCTCCAGAATCTCCTATCAGGATTTCCTTCCAATGATATCCATCAGTGGTCTCAGAAGGCCTACCTTCACTCAGTCCCCTTTGAGATATGTCTAACATTGACCCAATATAATCCACTACCAGGATTTCATCTATGATGGACGCAGCCAAAGTCTTCTTAAGTCTTATGATCTTCACTCGATCACTTGAGGTGCCAACCAATTCTAAACAGAATGGTTTTTCGGGAGATTACATGAGTGCTTCATATCAAGCAGATTAATCCTAATTTAAGTACATTTTTTTTGACACAATCTTGAGCAACAACTCTCGTGTACAAACAATTTACATGAAGATCTTAATAAATAACGCAATCAATGCAACAACTCTTGTGTTTTATATATTTCTACAAAGATGAATCTAATCTAAATTAAGTGCAGCATCTTGTACTCTTCTTGTGTTCATCTTCTTTATTGAGCAAACTATGAGCAATATCTCCTTGCTTCTTCATAATTCTGTTAAGATGTATATTGTATTCCTTACCTTTTTTTTTTAAACTTTCGCTTCTAGGCATTATTCGTTGAACAATGATTCTCATTGTTCCTTTTAAGTAATTCTTCTAATCAAATTCATAACTATAAAGTATAAGCAAAAGTAAAGAATACGTGACATATCCTGGTTCACTTTAGAAACCCCCAAGCTAATCCAGTCGACCCTTCCGAGGTGATTTCTCCTTGAACTCAAGGACTTAATCCACTATAATCAATGTGATTACAATCGCACGGGCAACTGTCGGTGACTAACATCAAATGAAACATCCAGGGATCCAAACTGGATATAATGTTTAGTGACCCAACAAAATCCGATTCTCCAAAATCTCCTATCAGGATTTCCTTCCAATGATATCCATCAGTGATCTCAGAAGGCCTACCTTCACTCAGTCCCCTTTGAGATATGACTAACATTGACCCAATATAATCCACTACCAGGATTTCATCTATGATGGACGCAACCAAAGTCTTCTTAAGTCTTCTGATCTTCACTCGATCACTTGAGGTGCCAACCAATTCTAAACATAATGGTTTTTCTGGAGATTACATGAGTGCTTCTTATCAAGCAGATTAATCCTAATTTAAGTACATATTGTTTGACACAATTCTGAGCAACAACTCTTGTGTACAAACATTTACATGAAGATCTTAAGAAATAACGCAATCTAAGCAACAACTCTTGTGTTTTACATATTTCTACAAAGATGAATCTAATCTAAATTAAGTGCAGCATCTTGTACTCTTCTTGTCTTCATCTTCTTTGTTGAGCAAATTATGAGCAAAAACTCCTTGCTTATTCATAATTCTGTTAAGATGTATATTGTATTCCCTACTTTTTTTATAACTTTCACTTCTAAGCATTATTCGTTGAACAATGCTTCTCATTGTTACTTCTAAGTAATGCTTCTAATCAAATTCATAACTCTAAAGTATAAGCAAAAGTAAAGAATACGTGACATATCCTGGTTCACTTGAGAAACCCCTAAGATAATCCAGTCCACCCTTCCGAGGTGATTTCTCCTTGAACTCAATGACTTAATCCATTATAATCAATGTGATTACAATCGCACGGGCAACTATCGGTGACTAACATCCAATGAAACATCCAGGGATCCAAACTGGATATAATGTTTAGTGACCCAACAGAATCCAATTCTCCAGAATCTCCTATCAGGATTTCCTTCCAATGATATCCATCAGTGATCTCAGAAGGCCTACCTTCACTCAGTCCCCTTTGAGATATGACTAACATTGACCCAATATAATCCACTACCAGGATTTCATCTATGATGGACGCAACCAAAGTCTTCTTAAGTCTTCTGATCTTCACTCGATCACTTGAGGTGCCAACCAATTCTAAACAGAATGGTTTTCTGGAGATTACACGATTGCTTTTTATCTAGCAAATTAATCCTAATTTAAGTACATGTTGTTTAACACAATTCTGAGCAACAACTCTTGTGTACAAACAATTTACATGAAGATCTTAAGAAATAACGCAATCTAAGCAACAACTCTTGTGTTTTACATATTTCTACAAAGATGAATCTAATCTAAATTAAGTGCAGCATCTTGTACTCTTCTTGTCTTCATCTTTTTTGTTGGGCAAACTATGAGCAATAACTCCTTGCTTCTTCATAATTTTGTTAAGATGTATATTGTATTCCTCACTCTTTTTTTAACTTTCGCTTCTAAGCAATGTTCGTTGAACAATGCTTCTCATTGTTACTGGTAAGTAATGCTTCTAATCAAATTCATAACTCTAAAGTATAAGCAAAATTAAAGAATACATGAAATATCCAGGTTCACTTGAGAAACCCCCAAGCTAACCTAGTCCACCCTTCCGAGGTGATTTCTCCTTGAACTCAAGGACTTAATCCACCATAATCAATGTGATTACAATCGCACGAGAAACTGTTGATGAATAACATCCAATGAAATATCCAGGGATCCAAACTGGATATAATGTTTAGTGACCCAAAAGAATCCGATTCTCCAGAATCTCCTATTAGGATTTCCTTCCAATGTTATCCATCAGTGATCTCAGAAGCCTACCTTCAATCAGTCCCCTTTGAGATATGTCTAACATTGACCCAATATAATCCACTACCAGGATTTCATCTATGATGGATGCAGCCAAAGTCTTCTTATGTCTTATGATCTTCACTCGATCACTTGAGGTGCCAACCAATTCTAAACAAAATGGTTTTTCTAGAGATTACATGAGTGCTTCATATCAAGCAGATTAATCCTAATTTAAGTACATATTTTTTGACACAATCTTGAACAACAACTCTCGTGTACAAACAATTTACATAAAGATCTTAATAAATAACGCAATCTAAGCAACAACTCTTGTGTTTTATATATTTCTACAAAGATGAATCTAATCTAAATTAAGTGCAGCATCTTGTACTCTTCTTGTGTTCATCTTCTTTGTTGAGCAAACTATGAGCAATATCTCCTTGCTTCTTCATAATTCTGTTAAGATGTATATTGTATTCCTTACCTTTTTTTTTTAACTTTCGCCTCTAGCCATTATTCGTTGAACAATGCTTCTCATTGTTCCTTCTAAGTAATGCTTCTAATCAAATTCATAACTATAAAGTATAAGCAAAAGTAAAGAATATGTGACATATCCTGGTTCACTTGAGAAACCCCCAACCTAATCCAGTCCACCCTTCCGAGGTGATTTCTCCTTGAACTCAAGGACTTAATCCACTATAATCAATGTGATTACAATCGCACGGGCAACTGTCGGTGACTAACATCCAATGAAACATCCAGGGATCCAAACTGGATATAATGTTTAGTGACCCAACAAAATCCGATTCTCGAGAATCTCCTATCAGGATTTCCTTCCAATGATTTCCATCAGTGATCTCAGAAGGCCTACCTTCACTCAGTCCCATTTGAGATATGACTAACATTGACCCAATATAATCCACTACCAGGATTTCATCTATGATGGACGCAGCCAAAGTCTTCTTAAGTCTTCTGATCTTCACTCGATCACTTGAGGTACCAACCAATTCTAAACATAATGGTTTTTCTGGAGATTACATGAGTGCTTCTTATCAAGCAGATTAATCCTAATTTAAGTACATATTGTTTGACACAATTCTGAGCAACAACTCTTGTGTACAAACATTTACATGAAGATATTAAGAAATAACGCAATCTAAGCAACAACTCTTGCATTTTACATATTTCTACAAAGATGAATCTAATCTAAATTAAGTGCAGCATCTTGTACTCTTCTTGTCTTCATCTTCTTTGTTGAGCAAATTATGAGCAAAAACTCCTTGCTTATTCATAATTCTGTTAAGATGTATATTGTATTCCTTGCTTTTTTTATAACTTTCGCTTCTAAGCATTATTCGTTGAACAATGCTTCTCATTGTTACTTCTAAGTAATGCTTCTAATCAAATTCATAACTCTAAAGCATACGCAAAAGTAAAGAATACATGACATATCCTGGTTCACTTGAGTAACCCCCAAGCTAATCCAGTCCACCCTTCCGAGGTGATTTCTCCTTGAACTCAAGGACTTAATCCACTATAATCAATGTGATTACAATCACATGGGCAACTGTCGGTGACTAACATCCAATGAAACATCCAGGGATCCAAACTGGATATAATGTTTAGTGACCCAAGATAATCCAATTCTCCAGAATCTCCTATCAGGATTTCCTTCCAATGATATCCATCAGTGATCTCATAAGGCCTACTGTTGTACCCCGAAATTTTCTCTCCCATATTTCTAAAGACATGTCAAGAATAATCTTCAAGTGGTTCAAGATGGCTCAAGAGTTGGACAGTCAAATCACCTCCTAAGGCAGTCAATTCAAAATTAGGGTTTTGTGTTGCATAAAGGTCCTTACATCCAAATGACCTCAAATGCTCCCAATGTCCTAATATGTTCTCAAGTTCATCCATGTCAAATTTCAAGCCTTGCAGAGAAAGTTTGGTCAGTCAATTGCTTAAGAAGTCAAAAAATCGACTTTGCTAGGGCAAAAGTCAATTGTGACCCAAATGCAGTCAAACCTCAAGATTTTTTGTCAACATTCTAATTTTGAAGGATAATTCATCATTTTATCAAGGGTTGATCATGATTCATCAAGGATTGCTCAAGATTCATCAAGATTCAAAAGTTGCTAAATTAGGGTTTTGTAGGAAAAGTCAACTCAACTTTGACCAAGCATAACTTTCTCATAATTTATGCAAAATGACCCATCCAAAGCTAATTTTGAAGAGGATGCAATTTCCTACAATCCATCTTCACACCCAAAGATCAAGAAATGCTCTCACAAAAAGTTACAAATTTGGACATTATAGGTCATTTTTGAAAGTCAACAAAAATACCTTTTTTTGCCAAAGCTTATAACATGAGCATGGAATATCAAAATGTGATGAGACCAAAAATATTGGTTATAGGACATCTCAAGGTTTCTAAAAAGTCCAAGAACACTTCCAAAACTTCAAAATTGAAGAAGTTATGCATTGTTGAAGTTGGGCATTTTTCCAAAATTGCCAAAAGACAATTATCCTCAAAACTCCAATTTTTGACAAAAGGGCCCACTTTTTTCCACTTGATTTGGTCTTATTACACCACACACGTGTCGCATCTTTAATTTCATGACCAATCCTTTAATTTTCTATTTTATTTAATTTTTATTGATTTAATTCATTTTAAATCAATATTAATTCAAATAAAATCTAAAAATGGATGGAATAATATCTTTTTGATCATTGCAGCTTTCAATTATCATGATTCATCAAATCAAATCCGTATCAAGCCTTTTTGTGCAAAAAAAATCAGATTTGGCATATTTATGGAAACTTGATAATGGTGATCAAATCATATCTTCCATCTTCAATGCATATGGATTCAAGGCCCAAAGATTAACCTAATTCATTCCCTTATGTATACACAAGCCATAGAGATCAAGAATACGCCCTAAGGACTGCAAAAACGATAAACTCAGAATTGAAAAAAACCTTGAAAAAGTGGGAGATCAAAATCAATATTAGAGCTCGATTCAAAGCAAAAGCTTGACACTAATCTCTTGCTGGCAATCCCTTGAAGCGATACCAATCAAAACCAAGCCTTCTCATCGCCTGAAACTCACTGTAAGTGTCCACGAACCAAGCTCTGAACATGAAATCCAAGTCTCTAATTCTTGCATCCTTTCATTAAAATCTTTGCATATTTGTGTTTGTCGTTTGATTTAGAACATTTTGGCAATATTCAATTTTATGTTCAGAGCCTGTATCATGATACCCGAAGCTAGGGTTCTTGTTCTTGTTTTTTAGGCATTTTTGATGCAGGATAAATTGAGACTAATGATGGGTATAAAGATGATCAGGGGAGAGAGACGAATGCAGTGATGGTCTCCATTGGCATTTATATGGCCTGTAGCTCATGATAGGATGATGCCATGGATTTAGTTGTGGAATGAAATCCGCAGGAAAAAAATACAGTCTTCGTTGAAGAAGACGAAGACGTGTCCTAGCTTCATTGGACAATTCAAACAAATCGCGCGTTTTTTTTTATTTTCAGCATAATTAATTGACTTGTCCATATAATATTTGTTGTATATTCTATTAACAATTACGCAGCATGGTTGAGTTGGCAAGGGAGGCGTGTCATTAAGCATTGGGACCTGGGTTCGAATCCCAGGTCCCCCAAAACTTTGTTGAATTTTTTCTCCAGGTATTCACATGCAGCACTCCAAGCGTGGCACACCATGCATCATTGCCTGATCTCCTGCCAGATGGCCCTCAGGCCAAATCCAAGGATCCAGATTGAAGGTTCACCATGAACCCTGGTCGACAGGCGCCTATGGAATCACAAAGGTCAACCAAGGCCAACGTTATTGGGCCTGGAGATTTGCTATTTCACACTCCATTTGGGCTTGAACCCCCTGAGTATTTCTTTTACTTTTTATTTCTTTTTTCTCTATTTATTTATTTATTTATTTTGTTAATTATTATTATTATTATTATTATTAAAAACTAACCAATTATTTTCTAAATTAAATCAGAAAACACAAAAATATTATTACTATTAATTTCACTATTTTATTTTGTAAATAAATAATTAATTAATTTAGTGTTAATTAGGTTAATTTTAACATTTTTGCAACAAAATAAAATTAATGTAGAATTAGGGTTTTTAATAACTTTTAAACTTTTTTTATTTTATTTCCTTAATTATAAAAAACCAAAAATATTTTCATTTAATTAATTAATTCAATTATTAACTTAGACTTAATTTTTTAATTCAAAAAATAACAAAAATATGCTTTCTTTAATAAAAAAGGGTCAAAACCCTAAAAATGTTCCGATTTAATTTTCTCGCACGCGTATTATTTTTATCCAATAATGTAATTGCTTCGGGAATGTAATAGTTTTTAAATTAGGATTTTATTTATTTATCGCTTTTATTTACTTTCCGCAATTTAATTTTAAAGGGTTTGTTTTTGGCGATGTAAATACCCGACGCCTTGTAATAGCTTAGATTTAATTTCCCGCAATTTAATTTCCGCATAATATTAACTGTTAGATGTTTGATAATTAGGGAATGCATGACAAGATCAATCTTTAATCTAAAATCAACATAGCTCACCCATAACATGTACAAATAAAATTAACCGAAATAAACACACTCGCACAGGCGCACTCTTAGGGTACACCTCACTTGGTTGCCTCGAACGTGGTCATTGAGTACAAGAAGTTTTAGAGGTCTTCCTCTTGTCCAAAGATCATAGTTGCCTCGAAACGGTTGCCTTGGAAAAATGATCTAAGACATTAGGGTTACCGCTAAGGTGTCCTAACATTACTTTAGTGACCACACGACCCTTAATCGAATTGACCCGAAAACTCCAACGACGGTGCTACTTACTCCTCAATAGTGGGATAGCACTGTCTAAAGGACATTTGTACAGTTTAATTCCTTTTTGAGTAGGTAGATGGTTCTCAAGTACTTGCTCCTTTTAAAACAAAACAAAACTTTTCGCACTTACACCATTTTCAAACAAAAAAAAACTCTTTTCAAACCCACAATCACAAAGAAAAGAAAACTTTTGAAAACACTTTGAGCAAGTACCTAAGAGCCCGTGGATAACCACGGATAGAAAGGGTGCAAACACCTTCCCTTTCTATAATCTACCTCCCAAACCCGAGGCATATCTCAAAAAGGAATTTTTCTGTGCTTTTGTCCTTTCCTTGTTGGATAAAATAAAAGACGGTGGCGACTCTTGCTTACCGCGAAATTTTGGGAAAACAAACGCAAACACGAACCAACATTCCAAAAACAGTCAGTTCTCATTCCCACCGATCACACCTACCTTCACTCAGTCCCCTTTGAGATATGACTAACATTGACCCAATATAATCCACTACCAGGATTTCATCTATGATGGGCGCAGCCAAAGTCTTCTTAAGTCTTCTGATCTTCACTCGATCATTTGAGGTGCCAACCAATTCTAAACAGAACAGTTTTTCTGAAGATTACATGAGCGCTTCTTATCAAGCAGATTAATCCTATTTTAAGTACATATTGTTTGACACAATTCTGAGCAACAACTGTTGTGTACAAACAATTTACATGAAGATCTTAAGAAATAAAGTAATCTAAGCAACAACTCTTGTGTTTTACATATTTCTACAAAGATGAATCTAATCTAAATTAAGTGCAGCATCTTGTACTCTTATTGTCTTCATCTTTTTTGTTGAGCAAACTATTAGCAATAACTCCTTGCTTCTTCATAATTTTGTTAAGATCTATATTGTATTCCTTTTTTTTTAACTTTCGCTTCTAAGCATTGTTCGTTGAACAATGCTTCTCATTGTTACTTGTAAGTAATGCTTCTAATCAAATTCATAACTCTAAAGTATAAGCAAAATTAAAGAATACATGACATATCCTGGTTCACTTGAGAAATCCCCAAGCTAATCAAGTCCACCCTTCCGAGGTGATTTCTCCTTGAACTCAAGGACTTAATCCACCATAATCAATGTGATTACAATCGCACGGGAAACTATTGGTGACTAACATCCAATGAAATATCCAGGGATCCAAACTGGATATAATGTTTAGTAACCCAACAAAATCCGATTCTCTAGAATCTCCTATCAGGATTTCCTTCCAATGATATCCATCAGTGATCTCAGAAGGCCTACCTTCACTCAGTCCCCTTTGAGATATGACTAACATTGACCCAATATAATCCACTATCAGGATTTCATCTATGATGGACGCAACCAAAGTCTTCTAAAGTCTTCTGATCTTCACTCGATCACTTGAGGTGCCAACCAATTCTAAACAAAATGGTTTTTCTGGAGATTACATGAGTGCTTCTTATCAAGCAAATTAATCCTAATTTAAGTACATATTGTTTGACACAATTCTGAGCAACAACTCTTGTGTACAAACAATTTACATGAAGATCTTAAGAAATAATTCAATCTAAGCAACAACTCTTGTGTTTTACATATTTCTACAAAGATGAATCTAATCTAAATTAAGTGCAGCATCTTGTACTCTTCTTGTCTTCATCTTCTTTGTTGAGCAAACTATGAGCAATAACTCCTTGCTTCTTCATAATTCCGTTAAGATGTATGTTGTACCCCAAAATTTGCCCTCCCTTTTTCACAAGAAATCACAACCCCAGGGTTTTCTTTGATTTTTGAGATTGGCTCAGGAATTGATCAAGCAGACCTTTCTTTGGCAACAAATCCGGAATTAGGGTTTTCGCTCATATTTCTCAGAAGAAACTGGATCCTCAGTAATTCAGTTAACTGTTACATTGTTTTCACGCTTGGTCAAGTTCATTGGTTGTTTCTCAAAGCCTGATTATCTAGGATAAGAGCTGAGACTTTTGTTTGGAACATTAAGGCACCTTCTTGTTAGTGGAGTGAAAGGTTTACCATTTAATGGAATGCTTGTTTGTGTAACTTTACAATGCATATGTTAATTGGAATACCATGCGTATTGTGATTGATGCAAGGTTGCGAGACTGCAAAGTTTGTTGATTATTTATTTTATCTGTATTAGAACTATTGGGACACAGTTTCAATTATTTTGATTTAAGAGTCTTAAATAATTAAATAAACATGCAAGGAAGAATTGAAAAGATAATTGGCAGTAGAAATTTTCTTTTGGGTAAAGACTTTTATTTACTTCAAATGTTGTTACAAAATTTATTTGAATATTATAAGATTACAACTTATAGTATTTAAGATAATATTTGTTTACAATAAATGAAAAAATAAATCTAAGCCTAATCTCCTAAGATCTTTGGCTTCTACTGCTTCTTCTATTGCCCATGATGCATTCACCTAAAAAAGAAGAAAGGAAAGAAATTAGCACAATTAACTGAAAATAATTTTCAAGCAGAAGAAAAGAAATCATCATTAAAGTTTGTCGGTCGGAATCAGAATGCTATTTGTTCATCATGTTTTATTTTCCTCTTTGCAAATCACAAGAAGATTACTCTTCTTAGTTCACAAAGAGAAAAGTAAAAACAAATAATAAAATGCAAGCATGTCAAACTAGATGCAAAAACATGGTTCAAATACAAAGGTACAAGGCTGCATACAAAGCAAACTATACTGCAAATTGAATTTCAAACTGCAGTAACCAAGCATGTCAAACTGAGTTACAAAACAAGTCAAGAAGCATAGCAACTAAAGAAACCAAGTACGCAATGCAGAAAGTATGCAAACTTTCAAAGAAAATAAGTACAGAAAGTACACAATGCAGAGAGATAAACTAAATTACAAGCCAAAGAGGCTTGTCCTAGCCATCATCACTTTCCAGCCTAGACAAACTTTTCAGAATTAAAATAATAAACAAAAGTGCTTATGAGAGAGAGAGAGAAAGAGAGGACCTAGTGAGAAGTTTTACAGTTTGGCTAAGGCTGGCATACGCTATCAAAGAAACAAAAAGATATAAAAGAGAAGAGACTTCATAACAGTCCAGGAGAGAGGAAAAATACAAAAGCTCCAAAACCCTGCATAACTGTAACAAAAAGCTACAGCAACAAACTTGCAGTTTCAAAACTGCAAATCAAACAAGCCAAAACCTGTTGTCAAGCCTGCACAAAGGCCAAACCAAGACTACTGCAACTTACCCAAACTGCAAGTCAAAACCCATTAAACCATAAGCCCGCTAGCAACAAAACTACAAGTTACAAATTCCCCAACCTGCATAAACTGCTATAAAAACACCAAAACTGCTCAAAACACAAACTCAAAAAAAAACAACAAAATAATTTTAAAGCTCAAACCTGTTAACTGAAAAATACAAGCTTGCATCTCAAAACTGCAAACCTGCTTGCAAAAACCAAAAACCTGCATAACAACAACAAACTGCAAACTTGCTTGCAAAACTGCAAACTTGCTTGCAAAACTGCAACTTACCTAAACTTGTCAAAACTACAAACTCAAACAAGCTCAACAAGCCTGAAATACCAACTGCAAAACAAACTGCAAACCTGCAGTTCCAACTGTAGTTCCAACTGCAAACCAAACTATTAAACCAAAACTATCACCAACAAGTTCAAACCAACAAAAAGGCAGTTTCAGATTTTTTCTTCATCATTAACAACAAACAAAACAAGTTTCAGAGGTTTATCAATCATCATTAACAAACCAAGAGGAGAAAGGAAGAGCTTGCAGAACAAACTAACAACAGTTTTAGATTTCCTTTCATCATCAACAAGGAGAGGGGAAGAGTTTTAGAAGCAAAACAACATAGGGTTTCATAATTCTTTCATCATCAAAATCAAACAACATAGGGTTTCAGAACAAATTTTCATCATTAACAAAAAACAACCACAAATCATCAAGCTCAGTTCAAACAACATAGTTTCAGAAAATACTCATCATCAACAAAGAGAAAGAGGAAAAGTTTCAGAAGCAAACAGTCTCAGAGGTTCATCATCAATATACAGAAAAAGATACCAGAAGCCAGAAGCATGTCCATCTCCTCTTCCTCTGCCTAGCCTCCAAGGAGCGCCATCGGCCGGTCTCACATCCCTCTCTCTCCATCGATTTTTTCAGAAGCAAAATGCCAAGGTACAGTTTTTTTCCTCAAACTTTCGCTGCATCTCACACATAAACATCAAAGGATTAAAACATGCAGACAATAAACATGCAAGAATCAAATCAAACGAACAACAAAACTGTAAAAAACCCTAAAGGACAGAACGAACCTTACCCTTTGCATCTAAGGCTTTGAAGCGTTAGGAAGATGAGGGAATGAGAGGAGATGCTCCGGTGTCTAGGGCATGGAGGGAGTTTCAAGGATCAGAAGCCTTCGCTTGAGAAAGACGAAGAGAACGAGAGAAGAAGAGCGGCGCCGCTGTAAGCCAAACAACAAACCCTAAACAATGAACATTAACCCTAACAAAACGTTGTACAACAGCATTCTGGGCCTGACCCGCCCCAAACTGTGCCAAGCCCAAGCGCTTCTGCCTACACCCCCCCTCATTTTCTTTCTATCTTGTTCTTCTTCCTTTGGGCCACCCAAAAAAAACATTTCCATAAAGCCCATTTTTTTTAAACCAAATACTTTATTTATTTGTTTTCATTCTAAATAAATTCTTTTCATTCCTTTTGTTAATAATAAAATTAATGTATTAAATTTTTGTTTTGATATAGTTTCTTTTTTTAAATAATTGTTACATTTAATTAAATACAAAAAATACAAAAATAATGGAATCTTTAATTTAAATAATTTTTTCTTTCTTTAAAACTTTTTATTTACACAATTAATAAAACACATTAATAATAATACTTAATCTTTATTAGGTTAATTTTTATTTGTTTATTTGTAAATAAATATATGCATCTCATAGTTCTTTGATTTTCCTTATTTAATAATTCGTTATAATTTTTGCATTGAATTGCGACAGTTCGATTTGGTTGTAACATGTATTTGAACATTATTATTCTGATAAGACTCATCCCCATTTGTAAATAATTGTACCCCCATCCCCGGATACTCTTTTGTAATAACTTAGACTTTAAATTCCCATAATTTATTGCTTTCAATATACTGTATAGTAATTAGGGTTTGTATGCGAATAATCTAAAATCAATCGCTAGATGACCTAATACAAGAATAAATGCATGAAAATCAATACACAATTCACACTTGCACCTCTAGGGTAACCTCGCTTGTTGCCTCGGAAAATGCAATCATGTCCCTCGAATATGAGACACTCTAGCAAATGCCCCTTCAATAAGCAAAGATCATAGTCCCTCGATGACCCTCGATGTTGCCTTCGATAAAATGATCTCGTCCCTTACAAAATTGCTAGAGCGTCTCACAAGTCGCTTTCAATGATTGTATACGATGACCCGCGCCTGTCCCGTTTAACATCCTAACACAAGGTTGTTCACCAAATACAATGGTGAAATAACACTGTTAAAAGGGTTAAAAACATAAGAAAGATCTTTGAGCAAAATAGGGTAGATAGCTCTTAGTTACTTGATCAAAAGCTTGCAAAACATCCTTGCTATTTTCAAACACACCTCCACAACACAATTTCAAAAAAAAACTTTCAAAACATTGAAATATATTTTCAAAAATACACACACCTTTGTATATATTCGAACAAGAATCATTACAAAGGTTGCCTAGACAAGGCCTCTTTTTCAAAGCATTTTCCAAAACCACACACACAAAGCACCATCTCAAACAATTGAAAAGTAAAGGCAAGTTATCTAAAACAAGTAACTAAGAGCCCATGGATAACCATGGATGAAAAGGGTGCTTGCACCTTCCCTTTTCATAATTTACCCCCCGAACCCAAGAAAACATCTCAAAGGTCTTTACTGTGCTTTTTGACCTTTCCTTAGGATAAAATAAAAAGTCGGTGACGACTCTTGCTAAACCGAAACATTTGTGAACACAAATGCAAAACCTCAAGTCAGTTCTCCCACCGTATCACAATGTATATTGTATTCCTTACTTTTTTTTAACTTTCGCTTCTAAGCATTATTCGTTGAACAATGCTTCTCATTGTTACTTCTAAGTAATGCTTCTAATCAAATTCATAACTCTAAAATATAAGCAAAAGTAAAGAATACTTGACATATCCTGGTTCACTTGAGAAACCCCAAGCTAATCCAGTCCACCCTTCCGAGGTGATTTCCCCTTGAACTCAAGGACTTAATCCACTATAATCAATGTGATTACAATCGCATGGTCAACTGTCGGTGACTAACATCCAATGAAACATCCAGGTATCCAAACTAGATATAATGTTTAGTGACCCAATAGAATCCGATTCTCCATAATCTCCTATCAGGATTGCTTCCAATGATATCCATCAGGGATCTCAGAAGGCCTACCTTCACTCAGTCCCCTTTGAGATATGACTAACATTGACCCAATATAACCCACTACCAGGATTTCATCTATGATAGACGCACCCAAAGTCTTCTTAAGTATTTTGATCTTCACTCGATCACTTGAGGTTCCAATAAATTCTAAACAGAATGGTTTTTTTGGAGATTACATGAGTGCTTCTTATCAAGCAGAATAATCCTAATTTAAGTACATATTATTTGACATAATTCTAAGCAACAACTCTTGTGTACAAACAATTTACATGAAGATCTTAAGAAATAACGCAATCTAAGAAACAACTCTTGTGTTTTACATATTTCTACAAAGATGAATCTAATCTAAATTAAGTGCAGCATCTTGTACTCTTCTTGTCTTCATCTTCTTTGTTGAGCAAACTATAAGCAATAACTCCTTGCTTCTTCATAATTCTGTTAAGATGTATATTGTATTCCTTACTTTTTTTTTAACTTTCGCTTCTAGGCATTATTCGATGAACAATGTTTCTCATTGTTACTTCTAAGTAATGCTTCTATTCTAATTCATAACTATAAATTATAAGCAAAAGTAAAGAATACGTGACATATCCCGGTTCACTTGAGAAACCCCCAAGCTAATCCAATCCACCCTTCCGAGGTGATTTCTCTCTGAAATCAAGGACTTAATCCACTATAATCAATGTGATTACAATCGCACGGGCAACTGTCGGTGACCAACATCCAATGAAACATGCAGGGATCCAAACTGGATATAATGTTTAGTGACCCAACAGAATCCGATTCTCCAGAATCTCCTATCAGGATTTCCTTCCAATGATATCCATCAGTGATCTCAGAAGTCCTACCTTCACTCAGTCCCCTTTGAGATATGACTAACATTGACCCAATATAATCCACTACCAGGATTTCATCTATGATGGATGCAACCAAAGTCTTCTTAAGTCTTCTGATCTTCACTCGATCACTTGAGGTGCCAACCAATTCTAAACATAATGGTTTTTCTGTAGATTACATGAGTGCTTCTTATCAAGCAGATTAATCCTAATTTAAGGACATATTTTGTGACACGATTCTGAGCAACAACTCTTGTGTACAAACAATTTACATGAAGATCTTAAGAAATAACACAATCTAAGCAACAACTCTTGTGTTTTACATATTTATACAAAGATGAATCTAATCTAAATTAAGTGCAGCATCTTGTACTCTTCTTGTCTTCATCTTCTTTGTTGAGCAAACTATGAGCAATAACTCCTTGCTTCTTCATAATTCTGTTAAGATGTATATTGTATTCCTTACTTTTTTTTAACTTACGCTTCTAAGCATTATTCGTTGAACAATGCTTCTCATTGTTACTTCTAAGTAATGCTTCTAATCAAATTTATAACTCTAAAGTATAAGCAAAAGTAAAGAATACGTGACATATCCTGGTTCACTTGAGAATCCCCAAGCTAATCCAGTCCACCCTTCTGAGGTGATTTCTGCTTGAACTCAAGGACTTAATCCACTATAATCAATGTGATTACAATCACACGGGCAACTGTCGGTGACTAATGTCCAATGAAACATCTAGGGATCCAAACTGGATATAATGTTTAGTGACCCAACAGAATCAGATTCTCCAGAATCTCCTATCAGGATTTCCTTCCAATGATATCCATCAGTGATCTCAGAAGGCCTACCTTCACTCAGTCCCCTTTGAGATATGACTAACATTGGCCCAATATAATCCACTACCAGGATTTCATCTATGGTGGACGCAACCAAAGTCTTCTTAAGTCTTCTGATCATCACTTGATCACTTGAGGTGCCAACCAATTCTAAACAGAACGGTTTTTCTGAAGATTTCATGAGTGCTTCTTATCAATCAGATTAATCCTAATTTAAGTTCATATTGTTTGACACAATTCTGAGCAACAAATCTTGTGTACAAACAATTTACATGAAGATCTTAAGAAATAATGCAATCTAATCAACAACTCTTGTGTTTTACATATTTCTACAAAGATGAATCTAATCTAAATTAAGTGCAGCATCTTGTACTCTTCTTGTCTTCATCTTCTTTGTTGAGCAAACTATGAGCAATAACTCCTTGCTTCTTCATAATTCTGTTAAGATGTATATTGTATTCCTTACTTTTTTTTAACTTTCACTTCTAAGCATTATTCGTTGAACATTGCTTCTCATTGTTACTTCTAAGTAATGCTTCTAATCAAATTCATAACTCTAAAGTATAAGCAAAAGTAAAAAATATGTGACATATCCTGGTTCACTTGAGAAACCCCAAGCTAATCTAGTCCACCCTTCCTAGGTGATTTCTGCTTGAACTCAAGGACTTAATCCACTATAATCAATGTGATTACAATCGCACAGGCAACTATCGGTGACTAACGTCCAATAAAACATCCAGGGATCCAAACTGGATATAATGTTTAGTGACCCAACAGAATCTGATTCTCCAAAATCTCCTATCAGGATTTCCTTCCAAAGATATGCATCAGTGATCTCAGAAGGCCTACCTTCACTCAGTCCCCTTTGAGATATGACTAACATTGACCCAATATAATCCACTACCAGGATTTCATATATGATGGACACAACCAAAGTCTTCTTAAGTCTTCTGATCTTCACTAGATCACTTGAGGTGCCAACCAATTCTAAAAAGAATGGTTTTTCTGGAGATTACATGAGTGCTTCTTATCAAGAAGATTAATCCTAATTTAAGTACATATTGTTTGACAGAATTCTGAGCGACAACTCTTGTGTACAAACAATTTACATGAAGATCTTAAGTAATAACACAATCTAAGCAACAACTCTTGTGTTTTACAAATTTCTACAAAGATAATTCTAATCTAAATTAAGTGCAGCATCTTGTACTCTTCTTGTCTTCATCTTTTTTGTTGAGCAAACTATGAGCAATAACTCCTTGCTTCTTCATAATTTTGTTAAGATGTATATTGTATTCCTTACTTTTTATTAACTTTCGCTTCTAAGCATTATTCGTTGAACAATGCTTCTCATTGTTACTTCTAAGTAATGCTTCTAATAAAATTCATAACTCTAAAGTATAAGCAAAAGTAAAGAATACGTGACATATAATGGTTCACTTGAGAAACCCCGAAGCTAATCTAGTCCACCCTTCCGAGGTGATTTCTCCTTGAACTCAAGGACTTAATCCATTATAATCAATGTGATTACAATCGCACGAGAAATTGTCGGTGACTAACATTCAATGAAACATCCAGGGATCCAAATTAGATATAATGTTTAGTGACCCAACAGAATCCGATTCTCTAGAATCTCCTATCAGGATTTGCTTCCAATGATATCCATCAGTGATCTCAGAAGGCCTACCTTCACTCATTCCCCTTTGAGATATGACTAACATTGACCCAATATAATCCACTACTAGGATTTCATCTATGATGGACGCAGCCAAAGTCTTCTTAAGTCTTCTGATCTTCACTCGATCACTTGAGGTACCAACCAATTCTAAACAGAATGGTTTTCCTGGAGATTACATGAGTGCTTCTTATCAAGCAGAATAATCCTAATTTAAGTACATATTTTTTGACACGATTCTGAGCAACAACTCTAGTGTACAAACAATTTACATGAAGATCTTAAGAAATAACACAATCTAAGCAACAACTCTTGTGTTTTACATATTTCTACAAAGATGAATCTAATCAAAATTAAGTGCAGCATCTTGTACTCTTCTTGTCTTCATCTTCTTTGTTGAGCAAACTATAAGCAATAACTCCTTGCTTCTTCATAATTCTATTAAGATGTATATTGTATTCCTTACTTTTTTTTTAACTTTTGCTTCTAGGCATTATTCGATGAACAATGTTTCTCATTGGTACTTCTATGTAATGCTTCTATTCTAATTCATAACTATAAATTATAAGCAAAAGTAAAGAATACGTGACATATCCTGGTTCACTTGAGAAACCCCCAAGCTAATCCAATCCACCCTTCCGAGGTGATTTCTCTCTGAAATCAAGAACTTAATCCACTATAATCAATGTGATTACAATCGCACGGGCAACTGTCGGTGACTAACATCCAATGAAACATGCAGGGATCAAAACTGGATATAATGTTTAGTGACCCAACATAATCCGATTCTCCAGAATCTCCTATCAGGATTTCCTTCCAATGATATCCATCAGTGATCTCAGAAGGCCTACCTTCACTCAGTCCCCTTTGAGATATGACTAACATTGACCCAATATAATCCACTACCAGGATTTCATCTATGATGGACGCAACCAAAGTCTTCTTAAGTCTTCTGATCTTCACTCGATCACTTGAGGTTCCAACCAATTCTAAACATAATGGTTTTTCTGTAGATTACATGAGTGCTTCTTATCAAGCAGATTAATCCTAATTTAAGTACATATTTTCTGACACGATTCTGAGCAACAACTCTTGTGTACAAACAATTTACATGAAGATCTTAAGAAATAACACAATCTAAGCAACAACTCTTGTGTTTTACATATTTATACAAAGATGAATCTAATCTAAATTAAGTGCAGCATCTTGTAATCTTCTTGTCTTCATCTTCTTTGTTGAGCAAACTATGAACAATAACTCCTTGCTTCTTCATAATTCTGTTAAGATGTATATTGTATTCCTTACTCTTTTTTTTAACTTACGCTTCTAAGCATTATTCGTTGAACAATGCTTCTCATTGTTACTTCTAAGTAATGCTTCTAATCAAATTTATAACTCTAAAGTATAAGCAAAAGTAAAGAATACGTGACATATCCTGGTTCACTTGAGAAACCCCAAGCTAATCCAGTCCACCCTTCTGAGGTGATTTCTGCTTGAACTCAAGGACTTAATCCACTATAATCAATGTGATTCCAATCACACGGGCAACTGTCGGTGACTAACGTCCAATGAAACATCTAGGGATCCAAACTGGATATAATGTTTAGTGACCCAACAGAATCAGATTCTCCAGAATCTCCTATCAGGATTTCCTTCCAATGATATCCATCAGTGATCTCAGAAGGCCTACCTTCACTCAGTCCCCTTTGAGATATGACTAACATTGGCCCAATATAATCCACTACCAGGATTTCATCTATGGTGGACGCAACCAAAGTCTTCTTAAGTCTTCTGATCATCACTTGATCACTTGAGGTGCCAACCAATTCTAAACAGAACGGTTTTTCTGAAGATTTCATGAGTGCTTATTATCAATCAGATTAATCCTAATTTAAGTTCATATTGTTTGACACAATTCTGAGCAACAAATCTTGTGTACAAACAATTTACATGAAGATCTTAAGAAATAACGCAATCTAAGCAACAACTCTTGTGTTTTACATATTTCTACAAAGATGAATCTAATCTAAATTAAGTGCAGCATCTTGTACTCTTCTTGTCTTCATCTTCTTTGTTGAGAAAACTATGAGCAATAACTCCTTGCTTCTTCATAATTCTGTTAAGATGTATATTGTATTCCTTACTTTTTTTTAACTTTCACTTCTAAGCATTATTCGTTGAACATTGCTTCTCATTGTTACTTCTAAGTAATGCTTCTAATCAAATTCATAACTCTAAAGTATAAGCAAAAGTAAAAAATACGTCACATATCCTGGTTCACTTGAGAAACCCCAAGCTAATCCAGTCCAACCTTCCTAGGTGATTTCTGCTTGAACTCAAGGACTTAATCCACTATAATCAATGTGATTACAATCGCACGGGCAACTGTCGGTGACTAACGTCCAATAAAACATCCAGGGATCCAAACTGGATATAATGTTTAGTGACCCAACAGAATCTGATTCTCCAAAATCTCCTATCAGAATTTTCTTCCAAAGATATGCATCAGTGATCTCAGAAGGCCTACCTTCACTCAGTCCCCTTTGAGATATGACTAAGATTGACCCAATATAATCCACTACCAGGATTTCATATATGATGGACACAGCCAAAGTCTTCTTAAGTCTTCTGATCTTCACTCGATCACTTGAGGTGCCAACCAATTCTAAACAGAATGGTTTTTCTGGAGATTACATGAGTGCTTCTTATCAAGAAGATTAATCCTAATTTAAGTACATATTGTTTGACAGAATTCTTAGCGACAACTCTTGTGTACAAACAATTTACATGAAGATCTTAAGAAATAACGCAATCTAAGTAACAACTCCTGTGTTTTACAAATTTCTACAAAGATGAATCTAATCTAAATTAAGTGCAACATCTTGTACTCTTCTTGTCTTCATCTTTTTTGTTGAGCAAACTATGAGCAATAACTCCTTGCTTCTTCATAATTTTGTTAAGATGTATATTGTATTCCTTACTTTTTATTAACTTTCGCTTCTAAGCATTATTCGTTGAACAATGCTTCTCATTGTTACTTCTAAGTAATGCTTCTAATAAAATTCATAACTCTAAAGTATAAGCAAAAGTAAAGAATACGTGACATATACTGGTTCACTTGAGAAACCCCGAAGCTAATCTAGTCCACCCTTCCGAGGTGATTTCTCCTTGAACTCAAGGACTTAATCCACTATAATCAATGTGATTACAATCGCACGAGAAACTGTCGGTGACTAACATCCAATGAAACATCCAGGGATCCAAATTAGATATAATGTTTAGTGACCCAACAGAATCCGATTCTCTAGAATCTCCTATCAGGATTTGCTTCCAATGATATCCATCAGTGATCTCAGAAGGCCTACCTTCACTCATTCCCCTTTGAGATATGACTAACATTGACCCAATATAATCCACTACCAGGATTTCATCTAAGATGGACGCAGCCAAAGTCTTCTTAAGTCTTCTGATCTTCACTCGATCACATGAGGTGCCAACCAATTCTAAACAGAATGGTTTTCCTGGAGATTACATGAGTGCTTCTTATCAAGCAGAATAATCCTAATTTAAGTACATATTGTTTGACACAGTTCTGAGCAACAACTCTTGTGTAAAAACAATTTACATGAAGATCTTAAGAAATAACGCAATCTAAGCAACAAATCTTGTGTTTTACATATTTCTACAAAGATGATTCTAATATAAATTAAGTCTAGCATCTTGTACTCTTCCTGTCTTCATCTTCTTTGTTGAGCAAACTATGAACAATAACTCCTTGCTTCTTCATAATTCTGTTAAGATGTATATTGTATTCCTTACTTTTTTTAAACTTTCACTTCTAAGCATTATTCGTTGAACAATGCTTCTCATTGTTACTATAAAGTAATGCTTCTAATCAAATTCATAACTCTAAAGTATAAGCAAAACTAAAGAAAACGTGACATATCCTGGTTCACTTGAGAAACCCCCAAGCTAATGCAGCCCACCCTTCCGAGGTGATTTCTCCTTGAACTCAAGGACTAAATCCACTATAATCAATGTGATTACAATCGCACGAGAAACTATCGGTGACTAACATCTAATGAAACATCCAGGGATCCAAATTAGATATAATGTTTAGTGACCCAACAGAATCCGATTCTCCAGAATCTCCTATCAGGATTTGCTTCTAATGATATCCATCAGTGATCTCAGAAGGCCTACCTTCACTCAGTCCCCTTTGAGATATGACTAACATTGACCCAATATAATCCACTTCCAGGATTTCATCTATGATGGACGCAGCCAAAGTCTTCTTAAGTCTTCTGATCTTCACTTGATCACTTGAGGTGCCAACCAATTCTAAACATAATGGTTTTTCTGGAGATTACATGAGTGCTTCTTATCAAGTAGATTAACCCTAATTTAAGTACATAATGTTTGACACAATTCTGAGTAACAACTCTTGTGTACAAATAATTTACATGAAGTTCTTAAGAAATAATGCAATCTAAGCAACAACTCTTGTGTTTTACATATTTCTACAAAGATGAATCTAATCTAAATTAATTACAACATCTTGTACTCTTCTTGTCCTCATCTTCTTTGTTGAGCAAACTATGAACAATAACTCCTTGCTTCTTCATAATTCTGTTAAGATGTATATTGTATTCCTTACTTTTTATTAACTTTCGCATCTAAGCATTATTCGTTGAACAATGCTTCTCATTGTTACTTCTAAGTAATGCTTCTAATCAAATTTATAACTCTAAAGTATAAGCAAAAGTAAAGAATATGTGACATATACTGGTTCACTTGAGAAACCCCGAAGCTAATCCAATCAACCCTTCCGAGGTGATTTCTCCTTGAACTCAAGGACTTAATCCACTATAATCAATGTGATTACAATCGCACGAGAAATTGTCGGTGACTAACATCCAATGAAACATCCAGGGATCCAAATTAGATATAATGTTTAGTGACCCAACAGAATCCGATTCTCTAGAATCTCCTATCAGGATTTGCTTCCAATGATATCCATCAGTGATCTCAGAAGGCCTACCTTCACTCATTCCCCTTTGAGATATGACTAACATTGACCCAATATAATCCACTACCAGGATTTCATCTAAGATGGACGCAGCCAAAGTCTTCTTAAGTCTTCTGATCTTCACTCGATCACATGAGGTGCCAACCAATTCTAAACAGAATGGTTTTCCTGGAGATTACATGAGTGCTTCTTATCAAGCAGAATAATCCTAATTTAAGTACATATTGTTTGACACAGTTCTGAGCAACAACTCTTGTGTAAAAACAATTTACATGAAGATCTTAAGAAATAACGCAATCTAAGCAACAAATCTTGTGTTTTACATATTTCTACAAAGATGATTCTAATATAAATTAAGTCTAGCATCTTGTACTCTTCCTGTCTTCATCTTCTTTGTTGAGCAAACTATGAACAATAACTCCTTGCTTCTTCATAATTCTGTTAAGATGTATATTGTATTCCTTACTTTTTTTAAACTTTCACTTCTAAGCATTATTCGTTGAACAATGCTTCTCATTGTTACTATAAAGTAATGCTTCTAATCAAATTCATAACTCTAAAGTATAAGCAAAACTAAAGAAAACGTGACATATCCTGGTTCACTTGAGAAACCCCCAAGCTAATGCAGCCCACCCTTCCGAGGTGATTTCTCCTTGAACTCAAGGACTAAATCCACTATAATCAATGTGATTACAATCGCACGGGAAACTATCGGTGACTAACATCTAATGAAACATCCAGGGATCCAAATTAGATATAATGTTTAGTGACCCAACAGAATCCGATTCTCCAGAATCTCCTATCAGGATTTGCTTCTAATGATATCCATCAGTGATCTCAGAAGGCCTACCTTCACTCAGTCCCCTTTGAGATATGACTAACATTGACCCAATATAATCCACTTCCAGGATTTCATCTATGATGGACGCAGCCAAAGTCTTCTTAAGTCTTCTGATCTTCACTTGATCACTTGAGGTGCCAACCAATTCTAAACATAATGGTTTTTCTGGAGATTACATGAGTGCTTCTTATCAAGTAGATTAACCCTAATTTAAGTACATAATGTTTGACACAATTCTGAGTAACAACTCTTGTGTACAAATAATTTACATGAAGTTCTTAAGAAATAATGCAATCTAAGCAACAACTCTTGTGTTTTACATATTTCTACAAAGATGAATCTAATCTAAATTAATTACAACATCTTGTACTCTTCTTGTCCTCATCTTCTTTGTTGAGCAAACTATGAACAATAACTCCTTGCTTCTTCATAATTCTGTTAAGATGTATATTGTATTCCTTACTTTTTTTTAACTTTCGCATCTAAGCATTATTCGTTGAACAATGCTTCTCATTGTTACTTCTAAGTAATGCTTCTAATCAAATTTATAACTCTAAAGTATAAGCAAAAGTAAAGAATATGTGACATATCCTGGTTCACTTGAGAAACCCCAAGCTAATCCAATCAACCCTTCCGAGGTGATTTCTCCTTGAACTCAAGGACTTAATCCACTATAATCAATGTGATTACAATCGCACGAGAAATTGTCGGTGACTAACATCCAATGAAACATCCATGGATCCAAATTAGATATAATGTTTAGTAACCCAACAGAATCCGATTCTCCAGAATCTCCTATCAGGATTTCATTACAATGATATCCATCAGTGATCTCAAAATGCCTACCTTCACTCAGTCCCCTTTGAGTTATGACTAACATTGACCCAAAATAATCCACTACCAGGATTTCATCTATGATGGACGCAGCCAAAGTCTTCTTAAGTCTTCTGATCTTCACTCGATAACTTGAGGTGCCAACCAATTCTAAACAGAATGGTTTTTCTGGAGATTACATGAGTGCTTCTTATCAAGCAGATTAATCCTAATTTAAGTACATATTGTTTGACACAGCTCTGAGCAACAACTCTTGTGTACAAATAATTTACATGAATATCTTAAGAAATAACGCAATCTAAGCAACAACTCTTGTGTTTTACATATTTCTACAAAGATGAATATAATCTAAATTAAGTCCAGCATCTTGTACTCTTCTTGTCCTCATCTTCTTTGTTGAGCAAACTATGAACAATAACTCCTTGCTTCTTCATAATTCTGTTAGGATGTATATTGTATTCCTTACTTTTTTTTAATTTTCGCTTCTAAGCATTATTCATTGAACAATGCTTCTCATTGTTACTATTAAGTAATGCTTCTAATCAAATTCATAACTCTAAAGTATAAGCAAAAGTAAAAAAAACGTGAAATCTCCTGGTTCATTTGAGAAACCCCCAAGCTAATCCAGTCCACCCTTCCGAGGTGATTTCTCCTTGAACTCAAGGACTTAATCCACTATAATCAATGTGATTACAATCACACAGGCAACTGTCGGTGACTAACATCCAATGAAACATCCAGGGATCCAAACTGGATATAATGTTTAGTGACCCAACATAATCTGATTCTCCAGAATAACCTATCGGGATTTCCTTCAAATGATATCCACCAGTGATCTCAGAAGGCCTACCTTCACTCAGTCCCCTTTGAGATATGACTAACATTGACCTAATATAATCCACTACCAGGATTTCATCTATGATGGACGCAGCCAAAGTCTTCTTAAGTCTTCTGATCTTCACTCGATCACTTGAGGTGCCAACCAATTCTAAACAGAATGGTTTTTCTGGAGATTACATGAGTGCTTCTTATCAAGAAGATTAATACGAATTTAAGTACATATTGTTTGACACAATTACGAGCAACAACTCTTGTGTATAAACAATTTACATGAAGATCTTAAGAAATAACTCAATCTAAGAAACAACTCTTGTGTTTTACATATTTCTACAAAGATGAATCTAATCTAAATTAAGTCCAACATCTTGTACTCTTCTTGTCTTCACCTTCTTTGTTGAGCAAACTATGAGCAATAACTCCTTGCTTCTTCATAATTCTGTTAAGATGTATATTGTATTCCTTACTTTTTTTTAACTTTCGCTTCTAAGCATTATTCGTTGAACAATACTTCTCATTGTTACTTCTAAGTAATGCTTTTAATAAAATTCATAACTCTAAAGTATAAGCAAAAGTAAAGAATACATGACATATACTGGTTCACTTGAGAAACCCCCAAGCTAATCCAGTCCACCCTTCCGACGTGATTTCTCCTTGAACTCAAGGACTTAATCTAATATAATCAATGTGATTACAACCGCACGGGCAACTGTCGGTGACTAACATCCAATGAAACATTCGGGGATCCAAACTGGATATAATGTTTAGTGACATAACAAAATCCGATTCTCCAGAATCTCCTATCAGGATTTGCTTACAATGATATCCATCAGTGATCTCAGAAGGCCTACCTTCACTCAGTCCCCTTTGAGATATGACTAACATTGACCCAATATAATCCACTACCAGGATATCATCTATGATGGACGCATCCAAAGTCTTCTTAAGTCTTCTGATCTTCACTCGATCACTTGAGGTGCCAACCAATTCTAAACAGAATGGTTTTTCCGGAGATTACATGATTGCTTCTTATCAAGCTGATTAATCCTAATTTAAGTACATATTGTTTGACACAGTTCTGAGCAACAACTCTTGTGTACAAACAATTTACATGAAGTTCTTAAGAAATAACGCAATCTAAGAAACAACTCTTGTGTTTTACATATTTCTACAAAGATGAATCTAATCTAAATTAAGTGCAGCATCTTGTACTCTTCTTGTCTTCACCTTCTTTGTTGAGCAAACTATGAGCAATAACTCCTTGCTTCTTCATAATTCTCTTAAGATGTATATTATATTCCTTACTTTTTTTAACTTTCGCTTCTAATAATTATTCGTTGAACAATGCTTCTCATTGTTACTTCTAAGTAATGCTTCTAATCAAATACATAACTCTAAAGTATAAGCAAAAGTAAAGAATGCGTGACATATACTGGTTCACTTGAGAAACCCCCAAGAAAATCCAGTCCATCCTTCCAAGGTGATTTCTCCTGGAACTCAAGGACTTAATCCACTATAATCAATGTGATTACAACCACACGGGCAACTGTTGGTGACTAACATCCAATGAAACATCCAGGGATCCAAACTGGATATAATGTTTAGTGACCCAACAGAATCCGATTCTCCAGAATCTCCTATCAGGATTTGCTTCCAATGATATCCATCAGTGATCTCAGAAGGCCTACCTTCACTCAGTCCCCTTTGAGATATGACTAACATTGACCCAATATAATCCACTACCAAGATTTCATCTATGATGGACGCATCCAAAGTCTTCTTAAGTCTTCTGATCTTCACTCGATCACTTGAGGTGCCAACCAATTCTAAACAGAATGGTTTTTCTGGAGATTACACGAGTGCTTCTTATCAAGCAGAATAATCCTAATTTAAGTACATATTGTTTGACACCATTTTGAGCAACAACTCTTGTGTACAAACAATTTACATGAAGTTCTTAAGAAATAACGCAATCTAAGAAACAACTCTTGTGTTATACATATTTCTACAAAGATGAATCTAATCTAAATTAAGTACAGCATCTTGTACTCTTCTTGTCTTCACCTTCTTTGTTGAGCAAACTATGAGCAATAACTCCTTGCTTCTTCATAATTCTGTTAAGATGTATATTGTATTCCTTACTTTTTTTTAACTTTTGCTTCTAAGCATTATTCGTTGAACAATGCTTCTCATTGTTACTATTAAGTAATGCTTCTAATCAAATTCATAACTCTAAAGTATAAGCAAAACTAAAGAAAACGTGACATATCCTGGTTCACTTGAGAAACCCCCAAGCTAATCCAGTCCACCCTTCCGAGGTGATTTCTCCTTGAACTCAAGGACTTAATCAAATATAATCAATGTGATTACAATCACACGGGCAACTGTCGGTGACTAACATCCAATCAAACATCCAGGGATCCAAACTGCATATAATGTTTAGTGACCCAACAAAATCCAATTCTCCAGAATCTCCTATCGAGATTTCCTTCCAATGATATCCATCAGTGATCTCATAAGGCCTACCTTCACTCAGCCCCCTTTGAGATATGACTAACATTGACCCAATATAATCCACTACCAGGATTTCATCTATGATGGATGCAACCAAAGTCTTCTTAAGTCTTCTGATTTTCACTCGATCACTTGAGGTGCCAACCAATTCTAAACAGAATGGTTTTTCTGGAGATTACATGAGTGCTTCTTATCAAGCAGAATAATCTTAATTTAAGTACATATTGTTTGACACAATTCTGAGCAACAACTCTTGTGTTTTACAAATTTCTACAAAGATGAATCTAATGTAAATTAAGTGCAGCATTTTGTACTCTTCTTGTCTTCATCTTCTTTGTTGAGCAAACTATGAGCAATAACTCCTTGCTTCTTCATAATTCTGTTAAGATGTATATTGTATTCCTTACTTTTTTTTAACTTTCACTTCTAAGCATTATTTGTTGAACAATGATTCTCATTGTTACTTCTAAGTAATGCTTCTAATAAAATCCATAACTCTAAAGTATAAGCAAAAGTAAAGAATATGTGACATATACTGGTTCACTTGAGAAACCCCCAAGCTAATCCAGTCCACCCTTCCGAGGTGATTTCTCCTTGAACTCAAGGACTTAATCCACTATAATCAATGTTATTCCAATCGCACGGGAAACTATCAGTGACTAACATCCAATGAAACATCCAGGGATCCAAACTTGATATAATGTTTAGTGACCCAACAAAATCCGATTCTCCAGAATCTCCTATCAGGATTTCCTTCCAATGATATCCATCATTGATCTCAGAAGGCCTACCTTTACTCAGTCCCCTTTGAGATATGACTAACATTGACCCAATATAATCCACTACCAGGATTTCATCTATGATGGACGCAGCCAAAGTCTTCTTAAGTCTTCTGATCTTCACTCGATCACTTGAGGTGTCAACCAATTCTAAATATAATGGTTTTTCTGGAGATTACATGAGTGCTTCTTATCAAGCAGAATAATCCTAATTTAAGTACATATTGTTTGACACAATTCTGAGCAACAACTCTTGTGTACAAACAATTTACATGAAGATCTTAAGAAATAATGCAATCTAAGAAACAAATCTTGTGTTTTACATATTTCTACAAAGATGAATCTAATCTAAATTAAGTGTAGCATCTTGTACTCTTCTTGTCTTCACCTTCTTTGTTGAGCAAACTATGAGCAATAACTCCTTGCTTCTTCATAATTCTGTTAAGATGTATATTATATTCCTTACTTTTTTTAACTTTCGCTTCTCAGAATTATTCGTTGAACAATGCTTCTCATTGTTACTTCTAAGTAATGCTTCTAATCAAATTCATAACTCTAAAGTATAAACAAAAGTAAAGAATACGTGACATATACTGGTTCACTTGAGAAACCCCCAAGCAAATCCAGTCCATTCTTCCGAGGTGATTTCTCCTTGAACTCAAGGACTTAATCCACTATAATCAATGTGATTACAACCGCACGGGCAACTGTCAGTGACTAACATCCAATGAAACATCCAGGGATCCAAACTGGATATAATGTTTAGTGACCCAAAAGAATTCGATTCTCCAGAATCTTCTATCAGGATTTGCTTCCAATGATATTCATCAGTGATCTCAGAAGGCCTACCTTCACTCAGTCCCCTTTGAGATATGACTAACATTACCCAATATAATCCACTACCAGGATTTCATCTATGATGGACGCAACCAAAGTCTTCTTAAGTCTTCTGATCTTCACTCGATCACTTGAGGTGCCAACCAATTCTAAACAAAATGGTTTTTCTGGAGATTACACGAGTGCTTCTTATCAAGCAGAATAATCCTAATTTAAGTACATATTGTTTAACACAGTTTTGAGCAACAACTCTTGTGTACAAATAATTTACATGAAGATCTTAAGAAATAACGCAATCTAAGCAACAACTCTTATGTTTTACATATTTCTACAAAGATGATTCTAATCTAAATTAAGTGCAGCATCTTGTACTCTTCTTGTTTTCATCTTCTTTGTTGAGCAAACTATGAACAATAACTCCTTACTTCTTCATAATTCTGTTAAGATGTATATTGTATTCCTTACTTTTTTTTTAACTTTCGCTTCTAAGCATTATTCGTTGAACAATGCTTCATATTTTTCCTATTAAGTAATGCTTCTAATCAAATTCATAACTCTAAAGTATAAGCAAAACTAAAGAAAACGTGACATATCCTGGTTCACTTGATAAACCCCCAAGCTAATCCAGTCCACCCTTCCGAGGTGATTTCTCCTTGAACTCAAGGACTTAATCAAATATAATCAATGTGATTACAATCACACGGGCAACTGTCGGTGACTAACATCCAATCAAACATCCAGGGATCCAAACTGCATATAATGTTTAGTGACCCAACAAAATCCAATTCTCCAGAATCTCCTATCGGGATTTCCTTCCAATGATATCCATCAGTGATCTCAGAAGGCCTACCTTCACTCAGCCCCCTTTGAGATATGACTAACATTGACCCAATATAATCCACTACCAGGATTTCATCTATGATGGATGCAACCAAAGTCTTCTTAAGTCTTCTGATCTTCACTCGATCACTTGAGGTGCCAACCAATTCTAAACAGAATGGTTTTTCTGGAGATTACATGAGTGCTTCTTATCAAGCAGAATAATCTTAATTTATGTGCATATAGTTTGACACAATTCTGAGCAACAACTCTTGTGTTTTACAAATTTCTACAAAGATGAATCTAATCTAAATTAAGTGCAGCATTTTGTACTCTTCTTGTCTTCATCTTCTTTGTTGAGCAAACTATGAGCAATAACTCCTTGCTTCTTCATAATTCTGTTAAGATGTATATTGTATTCCTTACTTTTTTTTAACTTTCACTTCTAAGCATTATTTGTTGAACAATGATTCTCATTGTTACTTCTAAGTAATGCTTCTAATAAAATCCATAACTCTAAAGTATAAGCAAAAGTAAAGAATATGTGACATATACTGGTTCACTTGAGAAACCCCCAAGCTAATCCAGTCCACCCTTCCGAGGTGATTTCTCCTTGAACTCAAGGACTTAATCCACTATAATCAATGTTATTACAATCGCACGGGAAACTATCAAAGACTAACATCCAATGAAACATCCAGGGATCCAAACTTGATATAATGTTTAGTGACCCAACAAAATCCGATTCTCCAGAATCTCCTATCAGGATTTCCTTCCAATGATATCCATCATTGATCTCAGAAGGCCTACCTTTACTCAGTCCCCTTTGAGATATGACTAACATTGACCCAATATAATCCACTACCAGGATTTCATCTATGATGGACGCAGCCAAAGTCTTCTTAAGTCTTCTGATATTCACTCGATCACTTGAGGTGTCAACCAATTCTAAACATAATGGTTTTTCTGGAGATTACATGAGTGCTTCTTATCAAGCAGAATAATCCTAATTTAAGTACATATTGTTTGACACAATTCTGAGCAACAACTCTTGTGTACAAACAATTTACATGAAGATCTTAAGAAATAATGCAATCTAAGAAACAAATCTTGTGTTTTACATATTTCTACAAAGATGAATCTAATCTAAATTAAGTGTAGCATCTTGTACTCTTCTTGTCTTCATCTTCTTTGTTAAGCAAACTATGAGCAATAACTCCTTGCTTCTTCATAATTCTGTTAAGATGTATATTGTATTCCTTAATTTTTTTAACTTACGCTTCTAAGCATTATTCGTTGAACAATGCTTCTCATTGTTAATTCTAAGTAATGCTTCTAATAAAATTCATACCTCTAAAGTATAAGCAAAAGTAAAGAATACGTGACATATCCTGGTTCTCTTGAGAAACCCCAAGCTAATCCAGTCCACCCTTCCGAGGTGATTTCTCCTTGAACTCAAGGACTTAATCCACTATAATCAATGTGATTACAATCGCACGGGCAACTGTCGGTGACTAACATCCAATGAAACATCCAGGGATCCAAACTTGATATAATGTTTAGTGACCCAACAAAATCTGATTCTCCAGAATCTCCTATCAGGATTTCCTTCCAATGATATCCATCAGTGATCTCAGAAGGCCTACCTTCACTCAGTCCCCTTTGAGATATGACTAACATTGACCCAATATAATCCACTACCAGGATTTCATCTATGGTGGACGCAGCCAAAGTCTTCCTAAGTCATCTGTCTTCACTCGATCACTTGAGGTGCCAACCAATTCTAAACAGAATGGTTTTTCTGGAGATTACATGAGTGCTTCTTATCAAGCAAATTAATCCTAATTTAAGTATATATTGTTTGACACAATTCTGAGCAACAACTCTTGTGTACAAACAATTTACATGAAGATATTAAGAAATAACGCAATCAAAGCAACAACTCTTGTGTTTTACATATTTCTACAAAGATGAATCTAATATAAATTAAGTGCCACATCTTGTACTCTTCTTGTCTTCATCTTCTTTGTTGAGCAAACTATGAGGAATAACTCCTTGCTTCTTCATAATTGTGTTAAGATGTATATTGTATTCCTTACTTTTTTTAACTTTCGCTTCTAAGCATTATTCGTTGAACAATGCTTCTCATTGTTACTTCTAGGTAATGCTTCTAATCAAATTCATAACTCTAAAGTATAAGCAAAAGTAAAGAATACGTGACATATCCTGGTTCACTTGAGAAACCCCAAGCTAATCCAGTCCACCCTTCCGAGGTGATTTCTCTTTGAACTCAAGGACTTAATCGACTATAATCAATGTGATTACAATCGCACGAGCAACTGTCGGTGACTAACATCCAATGAAACATCCAGGGATCCAAACTAGATATAATGTTTAGTGACCTGTGATACGGTTGGAGAACTGACTTGAGGTTTTGCGTTTGTATTCGCACTTGTTCGGTTTAGCAAGAGTCGCCACCGACTTTTATTTTATCCTAAAGGAAAGGTTAAAAAGCACAGGAAAAACCTTTTGAGATGTTTCGTGGGTTCGGGGGGTAGATTATGAAAAGGGAAGGTATTAGCACCCTTTTCATCCATGGTTATCCATGGGCTCTTAGTTACTTGTTTTAGATCACTTGCCTTTGATTTTTGATTGCTTGAAATGATGGTGTGTGTGTGTGTGTTTGAAAATGTTTTTAAAAAGATGCCTTGTCTAGGCAACCGTTGTAACAATTCTTTACTCGAATGTTTTACAAAGGTGTTTGTCTTTTCGAAAAGATATTTCAATGTTTTTGAAAGTTGTTTTGAAAGTTGTGTTGTGGAGTGTGTTTTGAAAGTAGGCAAGTGTGTTTTGCAAGTTTATCAAGTAACTAAGAGTTGTCTACCCCTAAATTTACTCAAAGATTTTTCTCATGTTTTAACCCTTTTAACAGTATTGTTCCACCATTGTATTTGGTGGATAATCTTGTGTTAGGATGTTAACGGGACGGGCGCGGGTCATCGTGTGGACCATGAATGCAATGGTGCCAAGTGTCTTTGGCAATTTTGCTTGAAGGGACTATGATCATTTTTTAGGCAACTACGAAAGCGTCATCGAGGGACTATGATCATTTGATTTTTTTTGTTTTTCCAAAGAAACTCAACGTGCAAGCATGGCCCATTTTGGAAGGCAACAAGCGGGATTACCCTAGGGGTGCAAGTGTGAATGGTGTATAGATTGTCATGCATTTATCTTGGTGTTAGGTTATCTAGCGATTGATTTTAAATCTTCGCATACAAACCCTAATTACTATACAGTATATAGAAAGCGATAAACTGCGGAAATTTAAAATCTAAGCTATTACAAATAAGTATCCGGGGATGGGGGTACAAATATTTACAAATGGGGGATGAGATTTGTCGGAATAATGGTGTCCAAATGATATTTACAACCAAATCGAATTGCATTCTCAATGTAAAGTATAGCAATGTATAAGAATGAAAGCAAATGTATCAAAAGTATTGGTGAAAGTGTATGTGATAATTTACAAGTGATGCAAATATGTTAACTTAATGCAAATTTAAGTATTTATTAAGTATTATTATCTTTTTTGTGTTTTTGTTAAATATGTACAAACAAAAGTTTTTAAGAAAAGAAAAGAAAATGCTTAAGAAATTCTATTTTTTATGTATTAATGTTTTTTTTATATATTTTAGTTAATATACAAAAGGGTTTTAAAGAAAAGAAAAGAAAATTGTTTAAGCCTAATAAAATCTAATATTTACATTTTAAGTGTAAAAGAAAAAAAATATTAGTAAGATTTTTACAAAAAAAAAAAGGGAATTAATGTTTTATTCTTATTTAGCCAAAATATTAGCTTGAGTTATATACAAAAAATAAAGTGATAAACATAATATTAGTTTGAAGTAAACAAAAAAAATAAATAATAAAAATAAAATAAAAAAAGGCAAGAAGATTGAATGGGCCTTAGAGGGGAAAGCTGGGTGGCCCAAACACTTAATCAGAATAAAGAAAAAAAGGGGGGGGGGGCTGTTTGTGATGGGCTTAAGGCTATTTGAATGGGGCAAGGCCCATTGCGTTTGACAACATTTTCTAAGGGTTTTCGTTGTTTTGTTTCATTTTGCAATTAGGGTTTGTTGAGTTACAGAGGCGCCGTTTCTAGCATCGTATTCTTCGTCTCTCCTTGAGCCATGGTTCTGAACAAGCTTCCTCTCTGCCTATGGCCACCAGGCGCCGCCTCTACTTACTCCTCTCCATGGTCACGCAGGCGGTGGTTTATACAAGGTAATGATTCTGTCTTAGCACATTTTAGGGTTTCAGTTCATGCATGCTTTTAACTTTTTCATGTATTGATTTTTATTATTTGGTGTTATTTGTTTCTTTTTGAGGTGCGTGAGAAGGAAGAGGACGATACCTTTTTTTTTGAGATGGAGGAATGGACTGGAGGCGCCTAGGGTGGTCGGAGATGGAGGGAGCAGTGATGCTGTGAGCTTTGCGGCCTTCCCTGGTTTGTCTAGTACCCTCTGTGGTTTTATGATGATATTTTTCTGAAAGCCCTAGTTTAATCACTTCTTTTCCTCTTCTTCTGCTTGCTTCTGTATGATTATTTGATAATATTCTTGCTTCTGAATACTGGTTGTTGGACCCTGTGATTGCTTGTTGCTGGACCCTGTGATGAGGTTGCTCTGAGGGTTTGTTGGTTATTGCTTAATGATGAACATGATTCTGAGTATGGATTTGTTTGCTTTTTCCTGAGTTTGATGATGAGTTCTGGATTGAAGGTAGTTTGGCTATTTTGGTTTTGATTTGTGGGGTTTAGGCCTCCTGTTTGAATAAGTTTAAGGCATGTTTTTGCTGTTTGCTTCTGGTTTGAAAAGCTTGAACAGGCGTGAGAGTTTGCTTGGTTTTTGACTAGCTTTGAGGCAGGTTGATGGCTTGAAACTACAGGCTTGTTGGCTTGTGTTGATGCAGGTTAGGCTGTTACAGTTTGGTGGTGGAATGTTTTGGAACAGGCAGGATGTTGGAAAGGCTTAAGGTTTAGGCTTATGTTCTGTGTTTGAAAACCGGTTTGAGATAGTTTTGACTTGAATATTTCAATGCAGTTTTGCTTGCTTAGGCTTGTGTTGCTGTTAATTGGAAGGAAGGAGTTTATATCCTTTTTGTGTGAACTCGTTTCCTTTGTTTTGTAGCCAGGCTGTTTGTTTTTTAACAAGTTTTTTGAATTAAGTCTTGGTTTGAATACCAATGCTTGAGCAGGTTGTAAGGTTTGAGGTTTACAGTTTTTTGTGATATCTTTTCCTGTGTTCATTCTGCCCCACCTCTGCTTGTTCTGATATCCCTTGTTTATATCTTTAGGCCTGCTGTACTGTAAGCTTCTTACTTCTCTCTCTTTCTCTCTCCACAGAAAAAAACATTGTTTATTGCTTTAAAATGTACTTTCTGAAAAATTGATTGGCTGGTAGATGATGATTTTTGAATATGTTTGCTTGCATCATACCTTTCTTCTGCATACTTTCTGTTTTTTTGTCTTGCTTTTGCTAGCTGGTAGGAAGCTTTGACGGTTCTGCACTTGGTTGGCCATTTTGACTTAGTTTGGTTTGAACTCTGTAGTTTGTACATGTTGTTTGTTTGGCATCTTGAACTATGCAGCTTGCTTGGCTTTTTTGACAATGCAATTTGGTTGGAAACTATGCATTTTGTTTAATATGCTGCCTTGTACATCTTTTATTGCTTGCAAACATTTTCTACCCCTCTTTGTGAACCAAGAATTTTCTTGTGATTTGCAGAGAGGGCGAACAACTGATTCCGGCCAATAACTTTTATTGATGAGTTTTTTTTAAATATCTGTCTTCCTTTTTTTTAATTAAATTCATCTGCATTTGACTTCCTCCTTTTCTTTGTTTTTTTGCAGATAAAAATTAATCGAGCAAAGGGGAGCAACAGTGGAAGATGAAGACTTAGGATAATTAGGATATAGTTTTATTTCATTTTAATTATTTGTAATATTATTATTGTAAACAAAATGTAAATAAATTCAGTGTTCCAATAATAATTTATAACAAATAATTAAAGATGAATAAAAATCCTTCTTTGCCAGTTAATTCTTTTTTCAATTCACTGTCCATTTAATTATTTAAGTTTCTTAAATTAAAATAACTGGAAGTAAATCCCAACTATTCTAACTTAGAATAAATAAATAATTAATAAACACTGTGATCTTGTCACTTAGCATCAATCAATAATAAACTCGGCGTTTCAATTAGCCATAAGCACTGCACAGTCAAATCAACAAACATCCATATTCCTTTGCCTTTACTGATTATACCAAACACTGCAAGCTCTCAATTCAAATGCCTCAGCTCATATCCCAGAATAAATTGAAAAGAACTATAGAATTAATTCTTTCTGAGAATGTGCGCACAAACCCTAGTTCTTGATTTAATTTTCACAGAAGCGTCTGCCTGATCAAACCCTGAGCCCAAACTCAAACAAATTAACCAAGACCCTGATAATCTGTTTGACTGATTCAAAATCAATGAAAAACCCTAATTTTGTCTGACTGATGAGAAAAGTCTGTTTGACCGTGTTGTACCCCAAAATTTGCCCTCCCATTTCCTTAATATTTTCTTACCACAAGACCCTTGGAGCTCAAGATCCAGTTAGGGTTTACCCTGCTCAAGACTCCTCCTTGCACTGTTGACCCAAATTAGGGTTTGTGTTTGCACAAAGATGTTTTGACCTAAAATTCCCAAGATGACTTTCATGCTTCATATTGGACTCCCAAGCTTATCCATACCAAGTTTCAAGCCTTGATTCCAATCTTTGCCCAGTCAATTGGACAGTTGACCTAGAAATCAGCTGTATTGGGGAAAAAGTCAATTGTGGTCCATTGACAGTCAAACCTCATGATTTTTGACCCACATCAACATTATGAACTCATATGAACCATTTGGTTAAATTTGGATCACAATTCCACAAGAAATTTGATCAGATCACCAAAAGGGCAAAATGGTCATTTTTAGGGTTTTGACTGCACAAAGGCAATTTTTGACTGTTTGACCTAGCCAATGGCAAACCAAGCTCACATATGGACTCAAGGACCCCATGGAATTGTCTTGACATGTTCAACAAATTCAAAAGATCCCAAATGCACAAGATTGACAGATGAATTTTCCAGTCAACTGAGCCAAATTTGACTGTATACTGAAAAGTCAAACTTTGACTTTTTGGTCAAAATCAAGTGTCAAGATTCATTTTTCATCAAAACATGTCAAAATATGAAACTTGTTCATCAAGAAATCAAAAATCACAAATTAGGGTTTGAAATGAAGAAATTTCATAACTTAGAATTTTTCTAAGTTATGAAAATTCCTAATTCTTTCCTAACTTTGTCCCATTTTTTCATCAAGATACATTTGGATTCAAGGAAAACTTAAAACATGAAAGTTGTAGTCCATTGCAAAATCTACAACTTTGATTCACAAAGTTTCCTCAAAAGAAGCTTGTAGCTTAAGTTATGATTTTTGGAACAAGGGTGCAAAACATTCTTAACTTAGAAAATTTTTGACCTATTCTAGGCAGGATCTTTGCCTAACTTCATGGCCACTTTTCACATGCTTCCACAAGGAATTTCAACTTTCATTACAAATATGGATTGTAGTACACATTCCAAGCTTTCCAAAATGTCCAAGAATTCATCAAACACCCTTATGGTTAGGGAGATTCGAATTTGGCAATATGGGCAAAAGTCACTTTGTTCATGAGCCATTTCCATGTTCATAACTTGTGCAATTTTTCAAATCAGCATGAGCAAGCTAGTTACAGGCCTCTAATCCTTTTCTTACTCAATAATTAAATGCCAATCCATTGTGCCAAGGCATTATTTTGTGCATTTGGTCATTGTATGAAGAATTAAACCTTAATTAGAAAAAGAAAATTATCCATTTTTGAAAAGTTACACTTTATGTCAAGTTTGCAAATCCAAGAAGTACAATGCAAATCCTTTTGGCACAAGTTCAGAAACATATCCCACTGATCAAGACTCAAGTGTGCAACATACTTGAGGGGCCTGCATAAGTCTAGAAACCAAGTTGACAATTTTTGCTTAAGTAAGAAGAAACCTTGCATTTTGTACAACAACTCTCATTGCTGCAAGAACTAGCCTAAGCAAACTTGTTAAACACATTCCATATATCATAACTGAGCTAACACATGAGCCAACCACTTCCAATACCTCTTCAAACACAGAAACACCATCCTCTTGCAAAAACAGAGTCCCTTCTGCAACTTGACTTCAATAAACACTTCCACTCGTGCGTTTTGGCTGAAACCTTTGCAAACACATTCCCTATCACCCACTGAAGTTATCCCAAGCATTGGACACGACCTATAACACCTCTAACCAACTTCACCATTTTCACTTTTTCTGTTTTGCAGGTTGGCTTCCATAGCTTGATTCATTTGGTTTCAAAGCAAGCTAAAGGTTGGAGAAGCATCCCTGACCTTCAAGCAAGTTGTACAAGTCCTCACATTGCACTGAAAGTACCTCCATTGCCAGACACGATCCAAGCTGAACAGGCAAGTTCATGGACTTCTATCTCTCAATCTAGGAAGAGTTAGTTTTAGGTTTATGAATGAAAAATGCTCTACTCATGGCCCTGAAGCTACACATATAATTACTTTCCATTTATATTGCATATGCTGAGAGAATTTAGGACCTGAATATTAGAAAAAAACTAGGTCAGGAATTGGGGGAGAAGAAATTCTCTCTCATTTCTGAGAGTTAGATCAAGTTCTTGGTATGTATGGATTCGTGGTTTGATGCTTGACATTTTTTATGTTATGAGTTTGTGCTGAAAATCAAAGAATCAGGAGTTGTGGTTGAAGCAAGGGAGCGCGCGCATTTTCAAACATTTGTCTGGAGGTTGAAGACAACCTCTCTTGGGTTGGGCCTGAGATTGCTTTTTTCTATTTGCACCACTGCATTTCACATGCACCCCCTGGCCCATTTTGAGTTTTATTTGTCATTTTTAACTTTTTCTTTTTGATTCTGATTTGTTATTTTCTATTAAAATATTAAAAATATTTTTCTCACATTTTTTACATTTTATTTGATATTTATTTGGTTTCATTTAGTTTTATATGTAAATAAATACATAATACCTTTTATTTAAAAATACAAAAAAAATAATACAAACACTTTTATTTTCTGATTTTTATTTTATTTTACCTTTGAAAACATTTTATAATATACTTTTTTTGTAAATACTAAATATTTTATTTTTGTACATATTTAATATATTTAATAAATAATATAAATACTTATATATTTATTAGTCTATTTAGGTTAAAAACATAAAAATAAAACATTTTTATTTTTATTAACATTTAACTTAAAAAATCACTTTTTGACAATATACTTTCTTTTTATTTATTTTTTATACATATTAATAAATATTGCATATAATAAATAATTAATACATTTTATTTAGCAAAATTAGGGTTTTACCCTAAACCTAAAAAATCCAAAAATTAAACCTTTTTATTTTTGTTTTTTTGACACATAAAAAATCCCTTTTACATACATATAAAAAATCATTTTTTGCATCTTGCATATTTATTGTATTTAATTATTGTGCAATTAAATACCTTGTAAATTCCATTTGGATTGTAATAGTTTAGGTTTAATTTCTTGCTAAAATATCCCCATTTGAACATTTGTACCCCCCATCCCATAATTTGTGTTGTAATAGTTAGGACTTTAAATTTCGCACTTTAAAGCTTTCTAATTATACCATGATAGAATTAGGGTTTTGTATGCAAAAAGCAACTAAACAAATAGTTTGACCTAAATTCAAGATAAACAAGCATGAAAATGGACAACACTAATCACACTTGCCCCCTTAGGGTTACTCCACTTGTTGCCTTCAATAATGGGCCATATTGCATGTTGAGTGTCTTTGGCAAAAACAAAATAATATCAAATGATCATAGTCCCTCGATGACGCTTTCGAAAGTTGCCTAAAAATGATCAAGTCCCTTAAAGGAAAAATTGCCCAAAGACACTTGGCACCATTGCAATCATGGTCTAAACGATGACCCGCGCCCGTCCCGTTCACATCCTGAGACAAGATTGTCCACCAAATACAATGGTGGAACAAAATTGTTAAAAGGGTTAAAACATAGCAAATATCTTTGATAAATTTAGGAGTAGACAACTCTTGGTTACTTGCCAACTTGCAAAACAAAAACACTTGCCTATTTTTCAAAACACACTTCACAACACACTTTCAAAACAACTTTCAAAAAACATTGAAAACTTTTAAAAGACATACATCTTTGTATACATCCCAACATGGATCATTACAAAGGTTGCCACCACATTGGCCTCTTTTCAAAACATTTTCAAACACACACACAAAGCACCATTTCAAACAATTGAAAATCAAGGCAAGTTGATCTAAGCAAGTAACTAAGAGCCCATGGATAACCATGGATAGAAAGGGTGCTAATACCTTCCCTTTCTATAATCTACTCCCCGAACCCAAGAAAACATCTCAAAGGTTTTTGTTGTGCTTTTTAACCTTTCCTTAGGATAAAATAAAAAGTCGGTGGCGACTCTTGCTCAACCGAAACATTTGCGAAAACAAACGCAAAACCTCAAGTCAGTTCTCCCACCGTATCACAGAACTGGCGACTCTGCTGGGGAGAACTTTTAAAGTGGAGTAACCTTAGGGCTTAGATCACCCTCTTGCATGATTAATTGTTTGCTTTGATTGCTTTACATCTTGGCTCTCTTGTTTGGGTTTGAAATCCTACACCCGGATTTGGGGAAACATTCATAGATAGCAATATGTTGTGGAAACTGTGCGGGGTATACCGACATGGTTGAAGCAATAGCTATATTAGTGCGACATATTTGTGAGTACCGGTAACCCTTGAGTTCAATCAAGGAGAGTACGGGGCCGCTGAGTGATGTCACTAAGCACTAATGACCTAGAACCTTACTTGACCATCTTGGCCTTTCATTAGGGGTAGTGAGATGACCGACTTTGATGCAGTCCGAAGTTGGTAGATACTCGATACTACACTCATTGAGGGTTGTTTTCTTGGGATATTTTGGTCACTAGTTAAGTGGCTAAACCAAAACAATGAACATGCAAAACAATCCAATGATATTGAGCTCCTTAGAACCCTGTTACTATTTATAGGACATGTTTTTAAGCCAACTACACTCAAGAGGGTACTTACCTATGAAACCCTCTGGATTTGCATACATCATGAGCATCATGAAACATCATATACATACACTAACCATTTCAAGGGTTTAGATCTTCATCTTTGTTCTTGTTTTGTAGGTCATGGAAATTCTTCGCAGGAAAACTATCCAAGTCAACCTTATGAGAATCCCTCCTCAACTCAAGGAGCTCACATCAAGAATTCTGGAAAGCTCTCCCTTCAGTGAAAGACATGGTAGACTGCTCAGCCTAGTCAACACCAGCATTGAAGAGGACATGGTAAAGGTGTTGTTCCAGTTCTTTGACCCCCTTCACCACTAATTCACTTTCCCCGACTACCAGTTGGTGCCCACTTTGGAGGAATTTTCTCAACTCCTGAGAATTCCTATTCTTAATCAACTACCTTTCAACGGTACGGAAAAGGAACCAAAGCCTGAAGATGTTGCTCAAGCACTACACTTGCAACCATCTGACATCAAGGGGAATTGGGAAACTAGAAGCGGTGTCAAAGGCTTCTTGGCAAAATTCTTGTTTGAGAAGGCACAAGAGTGATGGAATTCATTGGACCTACAAGCCTTTGAAGAAATTGTGGCACTCCTTATCTATGGGTTGGTCTTGTTCCTAAATCCTGACCAGCTTGTAGATGTCAACGCCGTCAAAATCTTCTTATCCAGAAATCCAATACCAACATTGCTTGGGGACATTCTTCACTCATTTTACACACGAACAATGAGAAAGAGGGGTGTTCTCATGTGCTGTACTCCTCTCCTTGCAAGGTGGTTTATTTCGCACCTTCCACAATCTGTCTTGAAGAATGACCAAGGCTTAAGGTGGTCACAACGGTTGATGATCCTTACTCACTCTGATGTACATTGGTGTTCTCGGTCCAGAGAAAATGGCATCATCGTCGATTGTTATGGAGAGTTCCCTAATGTTCCATTGCTTGGCATTAGAGGAGGCATTACCTACAACCCTTGTCTAGCCTTGAGACAATTTGGATATGCACGGAGGGATGGCCCTCACGACATGTTGATTCCTGACCTAGTTTTTGACTTCGACAACGATGCGCAAGGACTTCGCCAAAGATTCATCAGAGCTTGGAGGATGCCTAACAAGGTTGACAGTAAGACACTGGGACACAAGAACTCCATCCCTCTTGAGCCTTATCTCAAATGGGTACGAGCCCGAGCCCAGAGTCTAATGATGCCTTATCCTCATGTTCTCCCTATGATTAAAGAGCCCGTTAAGGAAGGAGAGGTTCCCTACACCATCCTATATCCTGACATGCCTACATCGTGGGAGGAGATGCAGAAGAGTTGGATCCAACTCAAGGAGGAACGGAACACTTTTGAAGCCAGCTTCTACGCCAGTGAGAAGAAGGTTCTAGAGCTTACCCGCCGACTCCATGAGGAAGATACCCTCAACACCTACATCGCACCAAAGAGGATGCGCAACATCTTTTTACCTTGAGAAGTTTTTTGTAATATTTGGCCCATGGGGCATTTATGTACTGACAAATTTCTTCTTATTAATATGACGTGCGTTCTTTTTGTTGGCAAAAATTTTGAATTTTCTAAATCCTTGAATGCATTGCATACATAAGCATATCATTCATCATACGCATAAGCAGGTCTCCACACCAGGTTTCCTTATCTTTCTGCTATTTATTTCAGTAAGATGGATCTCGAACAGACGGTCAAGGACTTGCAGTCTCAGAATTCACAGTTTCAACAACTCCTGATGACCTTGGCTAAGGGTCAGGAAGATCTGAAAGCCCTGTTGGGGAACAAAGAGCAAGTGAAAAAGAAGAAGAAAAGAATCGGGGTGGCTACCTTAGGAAGAAGGTTTGAGGGTGAAGCCAGAAGAGTCCTTGAATTTCCCCCTACATCTGAAGAGGGAACCAGTAAAGGAATGCGGCTGCGATACCTTCCGAATCCGAAGCTGAAGAAGAGGAGGCTGAAGAGGACGAAGACTACTATGATCAACAATACCCGCCCGCCGATGATAAGTATAAAGGCTTGGAAGACAGGTTGGCAGCTATGGAGCTGCAGAGAGTTCCTGGCTTAGATTTCGAAGATTTGGGATTAGTTGCCGGAATTGTGATCCCCCCAAAGTTCAAAGTGCCAGTTTTTGCAAGATATGACGGGCTATCCTGCCCGAAGATGCATCTCAGATCATATGTAAGGAAGATCCAACCTTACACTGCAGACAAGAACCTTTGGATCCATTTCTTTCAGGATAGCCTTTCAGGGGCTCAACTCGAGTGGTTCTATCAGCTGGATGGCGCCAGTATCCGAAACTGGGAGGACTTGGCCACCGCATTTTATAAACAGTATCAGTACAATTCTGACCTCACTCCTACGCGTACCCAACTCCAGGGTTTGTCACTAGGGACGGGCGAAGGATTCAAGGAGTATGCGCAAAAGTGGAGAGACCTTGCTGGCAGGGTGCAGCCACCACTGACTGACCGTGAACTTGTTGACATGTTCCTTGGGACCCTGTCTGGTCCGTTCTTTAACCATCTGATTGGTAATTCTTCTGCTGGGTTTACAGATTTGATCTTGACTGGTGAGAGGATAGAAGCTGGTATCAAGTCGGGGAAGATACAGAAAGGTGCCGCCGCGAGTACTGAAAAGAAGCCTTTCAAAAAGGAAGCTAGTGCTGTTTTTGGTCCCAGAAGACAAGTTAAGCCGGAACACCGCCAAGCTGTCAATGCATTGATAATTTCAAAGCCTGCTGCTGCTCCTCAACAGTTCAACCAACCAAGGGGTGAGAAACCCAAAAGGCAGTACACTCGGCTTAACATGACCCTGTCTCAGATTTTGCCGCAACTACTATCAACCAATCTGGTAACTATCAAAGAAGCTCCGAAGGTAGTGAACACAACTTCTCCAAAGTACAACCCCAACGCCCATTGCGCTTATCACTCTGATAGCCCGGGGCATACTACGGACGATTGCTGGGCTCTGAGGAATAAGGTTCAAGACCTTATTGATGCTAAAGAAATACAGTTTGAGGCGCCCGAAAGGCCCAATGTTGTGACTGCTCCCATGCCCCAGCATGGAGTGAATGCTATGGAAGAAGACTGATATGTAGCCTCCGTGGAAGAGATTGTTACCCCGTTGTTGACTGTCAAAAGGAATCTGTTTCTAGCCGGTTTATTTCCGGGATGTGGTGAAGATTGCCTTCTATGTGTTGTTTCGCCTTTTAGTTGTCCTTTGCTGAAATCAGGTATCCAAAGCCTAATGGATAACAAAGAAATATTGTTCGAGAAGATTGATGTTCCTGCTGTCCCCGCCGAAGAAGTTTCTATTGTCACTATTTTCAACAAACCTCCCAAGGCTCCTTCAAAGAAGCCTGTCAAAATCATGTCCACTCAGAAGATTGCTCCTATCATCATCACTGTTCCAGGGCCCCTCCCTTATGAGTCCGACAAAGCTGTCCCGTGGCACTATGGGGCAAATATTTATGTGCTTGGAGTGAAGCAAGAGTTTGATACAAGTACCGATGTCAGTAACTTCACCGGGCCTGCCAAAATTACTCGCAGTGGTAGGTTGTTTTTGCCAGATATCGCACCACCAGCTATTCAGAAGCCTCTTATCATCACACCTGCAAGTGTGCCTGTTCCCCTTCCTAATCAAGTTCCTGTTTCTACCCCTGCTGCCAAGTCATCTGACACTCGGGGCAAAGGGATTGCTACTGATTTGCCTGCCTTGACGGAGGCGCCGAAAACAACCACTGTTGAAGCCTCCCGGCAAGAGATGGAGGAGATCCTCAAGATTATCAAGAAAAGTGATTTCAATGTGGTTGAGCAGTTGGGGAACACCCCATCAAAGATCTCTATGCTATCACTGTTATTGTGTTCAGAGGCCCATGCTAAGGCCCTGATTTCCTTCCTGAAGACGGCCCATGTGCCGCAAGAAACTTATGCTGATCAATTTACCGATTGCATGGCCAACTTGACTGCCGATAATGGTTTGGGCTTCTCTGACGCCGATCTGACCGCCAAAGGAAAGAACCATAATGACGCCCTGCATGTCTCTATTGAATGCAGGGGCACTACTCTTGCCCATGTGTTGGTAGACACCGGTTCTTCATTGAACGTATTGCCCAAGAAGGCCCTAGACAGGTTGGATTGTGAGGGTCTGGAGCTCAAGCCCAGTAACATTGTTGTCCGACCCTTTGACGGTTCAAAAAGAATGGTACATGGTGAAGTTGACATTCCAATCAGAGTTGGTTCTCAAGTTTTTGATTCAACTTTCTATGTGATGGACATCCGTCCATCCTATTCTTGTTTGCTGGGTCGTCCATGGATCCACAAGGCTGGGGCTGTGACCTCCACACTACATCAGAAGCTTAAGTACCCAGTCAGAGGGAAGATTGTCACAGTGCAGAGGGAAGAAAAATATATGGTCAGCCACCTTAACTCGTTCCGGTACATAGAAATGGATAGGGAATTCATTGAGACTCCATTCTAACACTTTGAAGAGGTGCCTCAGACATTAGCATCAACTGAAACTGTGATTGAAGACCCTCCTTTTAAGATGCCTTCATTAAAGGATGCCCGGGCTGTGATTGAGAAGGGTGAATATGCAAACTGGGGCCGACTCCCTGACTTTACTCCGAAGACCGGCAAGTTTGGTTTGGGCTTCACTGCAGAGGCTCAGAGGGATGTTCGCAAAGCAAGGATTGGAAGACCTCCTGTGTTCATCACCAACCCAGGAGTGAATGCTATTGAAGACGACGTAGAGAAATCGGAATTTGACAGTTGGATCTACCCAACAACCGATAGTGACCAAGCAACTGGACTGCCAAACACTTTACACCTATTACTTTTGTCACTCAGTAATGAACTCTTTTGTTTTCAATTTGTAACAAACAATATGTTGAAACTTTTATGGCTCGGTGTCCTACCCGGGACACCGTGGCTTCATTTGTGAGGGCTTTTGTATGTCATTTTCATATATCATTAATCAAAACATTGGACGTTTGTTGCATTTCAAAATCTTGCGCTCCTTTTCTTTCTTTATTATATATTGCAAAACAACTATATTTACACACACTCACTTATACAGGTTCCAATCCACTCTGGATCTCACTGGAAACGACTCTGCTACTTCCAGTTATGACTTTGAAAATCCGATCAACTTAGCCGAAGACGAAGGTGAAGATGATTGCGAAGTGCCTGGTGAACTTGCAAGACTACTACTCCAGGAAGAGAGGGCCATTCAACCACATGAAGATCCAGTGGAAACAGTAAATTTGGGTACGGAGACAGACAGAAAAGAGGTCAAGATTGGTGCCAATCTAGAGTTTAGTGTGAAGCAACGGTTGATTCAGATGCTGCAAGACTAATTGGAAATCTTTGCCCGGTCTTACGAAGACATGCCTGGGTTGGATACCGACATTGTGGTTCATCACCTGCCTACCAAGGAAGACTGCCCTCCGGTTAAACAGAAGGTCCGCCGTATGCGTCCAGAGATGTCCGAGAAAATCAAAGCCGAGGTTATGAAACAATTTGATGCCAGGTTTCTAGCAGTGACTTCTTACCCTCAGTGGATTGCCAACGTGGTTCCAGTGCCGAAAAAGGATGGTAAGGTCCGAATGTGTGTTGATTACAGGGATTTGAACAGGGCGAGCCCTAAGGATGATTTCCCTCTGCCTCATATCGACGTTCTGGTTGACAATACTGCTCAGCATAAAGTTTTCTCCTTCATGGACGGCTTCTCCGGTTATAATAAGATCAAGATGGCTCCTGAAGATATGGAGAAGACCACTTTTGTTACTCAGTGGGGTACTTTTTGCTACAAGGTCATGCCTTTTGGGTTGAAAAATGCTGGGGCAACCTACCAACATGCCATGGTTGCTTTATTTCATGATATGATCCATCACGAGATAGAAGTATACATCGACGATGTGATTGCAAGGTCCCAAACTGAGGAGGAACACCTTGACCATCTACGGAAGCTGTTTGACCGTCTGAAGTTGTACAAGCTGAGGTTGAACCCAAACAAGTGCACCTTTGGGGTGAGATCTGGAAAACTACTAGGTTTCATTGTAAGAGACAAAGGTATTCAAGTGGACCCTGCCAAAGTGAAAGCCATACAAGAGATGCCAGCTCCCAAGACAGATAAAGAAGTCAGAGGCTTTCTAGGACGGTTGAACTACATTGCCCGATTCATCTCACATCTAACTGCTACCTGTGAACCAATCTTCAAACTACTGAAGAAAGATCAAGTAGTATGTTGGAATGATGAATGCCAGGCCGCTTTCGAAAAGATCAAAGAGTATCTCCAAGAACCACCCATTCTTATGCCACCGGTTGAAGGGAGACCTCTAATCTTATACTTGACAGTACTTGATAACTCAATGGGGTGTGTGCTGGGACAGCTTGACGAGTCTGGCCGAAAAGAGCATGCTATTTATTACCTGAGCAAAAAGTTTACCGACTGTGAGACTCGGTACTCACTGCTCGAGAAAACTTGCTGCGCTCTGGCATGGGCTGCTCGCCGGCTGAGACAGTATATGTTGACTCACACTACTCTGTTGATTTCAAAAATGGATCCAATCAAGTACATATTCGAAAAGCCTGCCTTGTCCGGAAGAATAGCAAGATGACAAATGATCTTGACGGAATATGACATCCAGTACACGACTCAAAAAGCAATCAAGGGAATTGTATTGGCAGACCATTTGGCGCACCAGGCAGTGGATGATTACCAGTCGATGAACTTTGAATTTCCAGACGAGGATATCATGGTGGTAACTGATTGTGAAGTACCTGGACCGGATGAAGGACCGGATGAAGGACCTGAGGAAGGATCCCGATGGTCTATGCACTTTGACGGAGCCTCGAACGCTTTGGGTAATGGTATCGGCGCTATGATCATATCCCCTAAAGGCACTCATACTCCACTCACTACTCGGCTATGTTTCAACTGCACCAACAACATGGCAGAGTATGAGGCATGTATCATGGGTCTTCAAGCCGCAATTGACTTAAGGATCAAGTTTCTGAGTGTCTTCGTAGATTCCGCTCTCGTGATCAATCAGATCAAAGGCGAGTGGGATACGAAACACCCAAACCTCATTCCTTACAAGGAGTATGTGTTGACGTTGCTTCCCCACTTCGAGAAGATAACTTTTGAACACTTCCCAAGAGAGGAGAATCAGTTAGCGGACGCGTTGGCTATGATGTCTTCTATGTTCAAAGTCAAATGGGACAACGAGGCGCCCCGAATCATTATCTGGAAATTGGATGAACCTGCATATTGCTGCGATCTCGAGACCAAAGAGGCAACGGAAAAACCTTGGTATCATGAGGTGAAGAGGTACCTTGAAGCTCAAGAATACCCCGAAGGCGCATCGGTCAATGACAAGAAGTTCCTAAGAAGGTTTGCAGCGAAGTTCTTCCTCAGCAATGGCATTCTCTACAAGCGAAACCATGACTCAACCTTACTGCGTTGTGTGGATAAGACTGAAGCAGAAATGATCATGGCAGAGCTACATGAAGGTACCTTCGGAACACATTCCAGTGGACATACCATGGCAAAGAAAATCCTTCGGGCAGGATATTTCTGGTCCACAATGGAAGCTGACTGTTACCAACATTCTCGGACGTGTCACAAATGTCAGATCTATGCTGATAAGGTGCACATTCCTCCGGTTCCTCTGAACATCCTGACGGCACCTTGGCCTTTTGCAATGTGGGGCATTGATATGATCGGCGAGATCCGACCTACGGCATCCAACGGAAATCGCTTCATCCTAGTAGCAATTGATTACTTCACGAAATGGGTTGAAGCAGCTTCCTACGCCACCGTAACCAAGAGCGTCGTGGCACGGTTCATTCGGCACAACCTGATCTGTCGATACGGTATACCTGAAAGGATCATTACGGATAATGGTACCAATCTTAACAACAAGATGATCACTGAGCTCTGCGAGCAATTCAAGATACAGCACCACAACTCTTCTCCTTACCGACCAAAGATGAACGGGGCTGTAGAAGCAGCGAATAAGAACATCAAGAAGATTGTGCAGAAGATGACAGTGACCTACAAAGATTGGCACGAAATGTTACCGTTTGCTCTTCATGGGTACCGTACCTCAGCACGGACGTCAACAGGGGCAACTCCCTTTTCCTTGGTCTATGGCATGGAGGCAGTCTTGCCTATTGAAGTCCAGATACCCTCTCTCCGGATAATGAAGGATGCAGACTTAAGCGAAGATGACTGGATCCAGACTCGGCTTGATCAATTAAACCTAATTGACGAAAAGAGACTCACTGCTATTTGTCATGGTCAGACATACCAAAAACGGATGATCAGAGCATTTAACAAGAAGGTCAGACGACAAGAGTATCAAGTCGGAGACTTGGTAATCAAGCGCATCATTCTTCCTCAAAGTGATCCCAGGGGAAAATGGACCCCTACGTACGAAGGGCCATTTGTGGTTAAACATATCTTCTCAGGAGGAGCTATGATTTTAACCACCATGGATGGTGACGACCTTCCTCACCCTGCCAATGCAGACATAGTAAAAAGATACTATGCATGAGCTAAAGACCCGTTAGGTTGACACACCTAGGAAAAAATAAGGGCTTCCCGGCGAACCAAAAGGGTTCGGGCAAAAATAAGGGATGAAATGAAAAAAATCTGTACACCCGGCAAGTCGAAAACCTGAAAAGGCGGCTTGGGCAAAAATGGGTATCCCGGTGGACTGAAAACCCGAAAGGGCGGTCCAGGCAAAAGTTAGGGATAAGCGTAATACTATGTCTCATTGGATCACCTTGCATCCAGAATTCGGCATCAACTATTGGGCTCAGACTTCGGCATCAATCAATCAGCTTCATCTTCAACTAAGCAGCAAAGTGTTGAGACGTTTGAAAACATAAAGGCGATAGCAGAGTTGGAACCCAGTGGGATTATTTTTCACATAGCTGTTTTGTTTCCTTTTCAAATTGTATAAACTCTATTTTGCTCGGCGGCGTTCTCTTACTAGGACGTCAGCCTCTTGTACCTAAAACGCCTATTTACAGGCAAATTTCAAAATCAATACAAGTTCAATTTTTCAGAAAAATTACCCATCGTTTTTCCTTTTTCTGTTTTGTTTTGCAAAGAACGTCCAATGTTCATTTTTGATATATGCATTTGACATTAATGGCTAATCATGAATATTTGCATACGAAACAAAAGACTAATTACAGATGACATCAGAAACAGGGGCAGTTTAGATTTGTCTAAGCGATCTAGTTGCTTTGTCCGCTAAGGTACCAAGGTAAGTTCACCTAAAGAACGTAACCAAGTTACCTCAACTCCACACAGAGTAAGACCAGATTTCAGCAATACTCTCCTCAAACAGAGTTTGTTTTCCCATCAGCCCTAAAAAGGCACATTATTCCCCTAGCAAGTCAGCGGTACTCTCCTCGGGCAGAGTTAGTCTGCCAACCTAAAGGAAGTTGGGCATCCCCAGAAGATCTCAACATTCCCCAGTGGAGAATAGACATTCCTCAGCAAGCATCCTCGACAGTCTTAATATAAGATTGTTCCCCGGCGGAGTACAGACATCCAGTGGAACCATTCCCTAGTACAGTTCAAAATTGTCCCCAGGAGAGTGGAATCCACATCCCCAATGAAGTCGCCGGTAGATTTTGAAGCTTATCCCCAGTAGATTCGGGAAGCTTATCACCTGCAGAGTACATACGTCTCTCCCCGGCTTCATTCAAAGGTTATCTTCCCACCAGGGCTTATAACTGGGTTATCCTCAGCTAATTACCACGGAAGGATCGTTCTCGCCAAAGTTCTTCCTATCCCCAGCGGAGTTCATCAAATTCCCCAACTTAACTTATCAGCGGAATCCCCAACGGAGTTTATCATTAAAATCCCCAACGGAGTTCTCATTAAAACCTCGGCGAAGCATCTCTTCCCACAGAGTAATTCCCCGCAGAGTAATCTCTCCAACAAATTTATTCCCCAACAGAGTCATCTTCTGCTACCGGTCTATTCTTGCAACCATTATCCCCAGCGGAAACGAAGAGTTCCACTCTTCAACATCAGCCCAGGATTCCACAAATCCCCGGCACTCGTCAAGGATTTATTTTCCTAGACGAAAATACATTCATAAACATTTCACATTTCATACATCCTGCTTACATACATGATAAAGTGCATACAACACTATCTCATTTTGAGCATCATAACATCATGCATTTCATACATCATGACATTGCATACAACTGATGTTTTTGCCTTTTCAGGAAAAGGTCAATCCAGAGATGATTACTGTCAACTATCACAATTCCAGATTCAATTCCTGTATCTAGCCAGGGAACATCTGTGAGCGTTTGATTGTAGATTCGATACCAGTATCTAGCCAGGGCATATCTGTATGAAGAGTTTGAATATCAACCCCTATAACAGGCCAGGAAATTATCTTTCATTCTCAGGTCAGAGGTTTACACCTGTATCCAGCCAGGAAAGCTTTCTCTACCAACCTTTTGCAATTCCAGATTCGATACTTGTATCCAGCCAGGGCATATCTGTAGACGACAATTCCAGATTCGATACCTGTATCCAGCCAGGGCATATCTGTAGACGACAATTCCAGATTCGATACCTGTATCCAGCCAGGGCATATCTGTAGACGACAATTCCAGATTCGATACCTGTATCCAGCCAGGGCATATCTGTAGACGAAAATTCCAGATTCAATACCTGTATCTAGCCAGGGCACATCTGTGAGCAACTAATTGTGGATTCGACTCCTGTATCTAGCCAGGGCATATCTGCATGAAGAGTTTGAAGATCAACATCTGTAATAGGCCAGGAAACATATTCCTTTCTCAAAGTACGCAAGTTCTCGCTAAGGAATCTCTTACGCGATCAACAATTCCAAATGACATCTATAAGCCCATTCCCGCCATCACATTGCTGATACTCCAGCATGCGAGTGCAAATTTCCGGGCACTCTAGTGTCCAATCTCCTTTTACCCTCAAGTCGCCAAAGGCAAACTTGTCAATCTAACTCTTCAGGTTCAAGAGGATTGAACAGGGGCAACTGTTGTACCCCAAAATTTTCCCTCCCATTTCCTCAATATTTTCTTACCACAAGACCCTTGGAGCTCAAGATCCAGTTAGGGTTTACTCTGCTCAAGACTCCTCCTTGCACTGTTGACCCAAATTAGGGTTTGTGTTTGCACAAAGATGTTTTGACCTAAAATGCCCAAGATGACTTTCATGCTTCATATTGGACTCCCAAGCTTATCCATACCAAGTTTCAAGCCTTGATTCCAATCTTTGCCCAGTCAATTGGACAGTTGACCTAGAAATCAGCTGTATTGGGGAAAAAGTCAACTGTGGTCCATTGACAGTCAAACCTCATGATTTTTGACCCACATCAACATTATGAACTCATATGAACCATTTGGTCAAATTTGGATCACAATTCCACAAGAAATTTCATCAGATCACCAAAATGGCAAAATGGTCATTTTTAAGGTTTTGACTGCACAAAGGCAATTTTTAACTGTTTGACCTAGCCAATGGCAAACCAAGCTCACATATGGACTCAAGGACCCCATGGAATTGTATTGACATGTTCACCAAATTCAAAAGATCCCAAATGCACAAGATTGACAGATGAATTTTCCAGTCAACTGAGCCAAATTTGATTGTATACTGAAAAGTCAAACTTTGACTTTTTGGTCAAAATCAAGTGTCAAGATTCATTTTTCATCAAAACATGTCAAAATATGAAACTTGTTCATCAAGAAATCAAAAATCACAAATTAGGGTTTGAAATGAAGAAATTTCATAACTTAGAATTTTTCTAAGTTATGAAAATTCCTAATTTTTTCCTAACTTTGTCCCATTTTTTCATCAAGATACATTTGGATTCAAGGAAAACTCAAAACATGAAAGTTGTAGTCCATTGCAAAATCTACAACTTTGATTCATAAAGTTTCCTCAAAATAAGCTTGTAGCTTAAGTTATGATTTTTGGAACAAGGGTGCAAAACATTCTTAACTTAGAAAATTTTTGACCTATTCTAGGCATGATCTTTGCCTAACTTCATGGCCACTTTTCACATGCTTCCACTTGGAATTTCAACTTGCATTACAAATATGGATTGTAGTACACATTCCAAGCTTTCCAAAATGTCCAAGAACTCATAAAACACCCTTGTGGTTAGGGAGAATCGAATTTGGCAATATGGGCAAAAGTCACTTTGTTCATGAGCCATTTCCATGTTCATAACTTATGCAATTTTTCAAATCAGCATGAGCAAGCTAGTTACAGGCCTCTAATCCTTTTCTTACTCAATAATTAAATGCCAATCCATTGTGCCAAGGCATTATTTTGTGCATTTGGTCATTGTATGAAGAATTAAACCATAATTAGAAAAAGTAAATTATCCATTTTTGAAAAGTTACACTTTATGTCAAGTTTGCAAATCCAAGAAGTACAATGCAAATCCTTTTGGCACAAGTTCAGAAACATATCCCACTGATCAAGACTCAAGTGTGCAGCATACTTGAGGGGCCTGCATAAGTATAGAAACCAAGTTGACAATTTTTGCTTAAGTAAGAAGAAACCTTGCATTTTGTACAACAACTCTCATTGCTACAAGAACTAGCCTAAGAAAACTTGTTAAACACATTCCATATATCATAACTGAGCTAACACACGAGCCAACCACTTCCAATACCTCTTCAAACACAGAAACACCATCCTCTTGCAAAAATAGAGTCCCTTCTGCAACTTGACTTCCATAAACACTTCCACTCGTGCGTTTTGGCTGAAACCTTTGCAAACACATTCCATATCATCCACTGAAGCTATCCCAAGCATTGGACACGACCTGTAACACCTCTAACGAACTTCACCATTTTCACTTTTTCTGTTTTGCAGGTTGGCTTCCATAGCTTGATTCATTTGGTTTCAAAGCAAGCTAAAGGTTGGAGAAGCATCCCTGACCTTCAAGCAAGTTGTACAAGTCCTCACATTGCACTGAAAGTACCTCCATTGCCAGACACGATCCAAGCTGAACAGGTAAGTTCATGGACTTCTATCTCTCAATATAGGAAGAGTTAGCTTTAGGTTTATGAATGAAAAACGCTCTACTCATGGCCCTGAAGCTACACATATAATTACTTTCCATTTATATTGCATATGCTGAGAGAATTTAGGACCTGAATATTAGAAAAAAACTAGGTCAGGAATTGGGGGAGAAGAAATTCTCTCTCATTTCTGAGAGTTAGATCAAGTTCTTGGTATGTATGGATTCGTGGTTTGATGCTTGACATTTTTTATGTTATGAGTTTGTGCTGAAAATCAAAGAATCAGGAGTTATGGTTGAAGCAAGGGAGCGCGCGCATTTTCAAACATTTGTCTGGAGGTTGAAGACAACCTCTCTTGGGATGGGCCTAAGATTGCTTTTTTCTATTTGCACCACTGCATTTCACATGCACCCCCTGGCCCATTTTGAGTTTTATTTGTCATTTTTAACTTTTTCTTTTTGATTCTGATTTGTTATTTTTTATTAAAATATAAAAAATATAAAAAATATTTTTCTCACATTTTTTACATTTTATTTGATATTTATTTGGTTTCATTTAGTTTTATATGTAAATAAATACATAATACCTTTTATTTAAAAATACAAAAAAATAATACAAACACTTTTATTTTCTGATTTTTATTTTATTTTACCTTTGAAAACATTTTATAAAAAAATATACTTTTTTTGTAAATATTAAATATTTTATTTTTGTACATATTTAATATATTTAATAAATAATATAAATACTTATATATTTATTAGTCTATTTAGGTTAAAAACATAAAAATAATACATTTTTATTTTTTATTAACATTTAACTTAAAAAAATCACTTTTTGACAATATACTTTCTTTTTATTTATTTTTTATACATAATTAATAAATATTGCATATAATAAATAATTAATACATTTTATTTAGTAAAATTAGGGTTTTACCCTAAACCTAAAAAATCCAAAAATTAAACCTTTTTATTTTTGTTTATTTGACACATAAAAAATCCCTTTTACATACATATAAAAAATCATTTTTTGCATCTTGCATATTTATTGTATTTAATTATTGTGCAATTAAATACCTTGTAAATTCCATTTGGGTTGTAATAGTTTAGGTTTAATTTCTTGCTAAAATATCCCCATTTGAACATTTGTACCCCCCATCCCATAATTTGTGTTGTAATAGTTAGGACTTTAAATTTCGCACTTTAAAGCTTTCTAATTATACCATGATAGAATTAGGGTTTTGTATCCAAAAAGCAACTAAACAAATAGTTTGACCTAAATTCAAGATAAACCAGCATGAAAATGGACAACACTAATCACACTTGCCCCCTTAGGGTTACTCCACTTGTTTCCTTCAATAATGGGCCATATTGCATGTTGAGTGTCTTTGGCAAAAACAAAACAATATCAAATGATCATAGTCCCTCGATGACGCTTTCGAAAGTTGCCTAAAAATGATCAAGTCCCTTAAAGGAAAAATTGCCCAAAGACACTTGGCACCATTGCAATCATGGTCTAAACAATGACCCGCACCCGTCCCATTCACATCCTGAGACAAGATTGTCCACCAAATACAATGGTGGAACAAAATTGTTAAAAGGGTTAAAACATAGCAAATATCTTTGATAAATTTAGGAGTAGACAACTCTTGGTTACTTTCCAACTTGCAAAACAAAAACACTTGCCTATTTTTCAAAACACACTTCACAACACACTTTCAAAACAACTTTCAAAAAACATTGAAAACTTTTAAAAGACATACATCTTTGTATACATCCCAACATGGATCATTACAAAGGTTGCCACCATATTGGCCTCTTTTCAAAACATTTTCAAACACACACACAAAGCACCATTTCAAACAATTGAAAATCAAGGCAAGTTGATCTAAGCAAGTAACTAAGAGCCCATGGATAACCATGGATAGAAAGGGTGCTAATACCTTCCCTTTCTATAATCTACTCCCCGAACCCAAGAAAACATCTCAAAGGTTTTTGCTGTGCTTTTTAACCTTTCCTTAGGATAAAATAAAAAGTCGGTGGCGACTCTTGCTCAACCGAAACATTTGCGAAAACAAACGCAAAACCTCAAGTCAGTTCTCCCACCGTATCACAGATGGATTCTTAAACCAATCTGAAAAATTAGGAAAAGCCTGAAGCTGTGATTTCTTGTGAAAAAGAGAGAGGGAAAATTTTGGGGTACAACAGTTGCCCCTGTTTAATCTTCTTGAACCTGAAGAGTTAGATCGGTAAGTTTTCCGTTTGCGTCTCGAAGGTAAAAGGAGATTGGACACTAGAGTGCCCGTAAATTTGCACTCGTCAGAATATGGATGCGGGAATGGGCTTAGAGATGCCATTTGGAGATGGGCTTAAAGATGCCATCTGGAAGGGGAGACAAAATCTTGTCGGGGATGGGCTTAACGATGCCACCTGGAATGTTTGTTGACCTGTATGTCATTGAAATTGACGCTTAATAATCTTATCCTAAAAATGGTAAAATGTTAGCTAGAAAACAAAGCTATGTTGCATGAAATGTATGATGCAATACATGTTATATCAATATTTATGACACGAATGTAATGATTGCGCATGTAAGCTGATGAGCTGTTTTGCTGAGGATAGATGGATCCTGGATAGCCGGAGATAATAGATTCTTGACTGCTGTCGGGGAAAGTGAATCCTTGACTGCTGCAGGGGGTTGCAAGAATCTTGTGATCGTTGAACATGAGAAGTCCTGGGACCGTTGTTGGGGACTCAGGAGCTTGGGTTGTATGCCACTTCGAGAATGAGAATCTTCATTCTGCTGGGAATATCAAGAACTCGGGTTATCTGCCACTTTGAGAATGAGAATCTTCATTCTGTTGGGAATATCAAGAACTCATGTTATCAGCCACTTTGAGAATGAGAATCTTCATTCTGTTGGGAATATCAGGAGCTTGGGCGCATGCCAATCTACTGGGGTTTCAAGGATGAGAGTCTTCATTCTGTTAAGGGTCAGAAACTGGGAGTATACCAATCTTCTGAGGTTTTAAGGATGAGAATCTTCATTCTGTTAAGAATCAGAAATTGGGAGTATACCAATCTTCTGAGGTTTTAAGGATGAGAATCTTCATTCTGTTAAGAGTCAGAAATTGGGAGTATACCAATCTTCTGAGGTTTTAAGGATGAGAATCTTCATTCTGTTAAGAGTCAGAAATTGGGAGTATACCAATCTTCTGAGGTTTTAAGGACGAGAATCTTCATTCTGTTAAGAGTCAGAAACTGGGAGTATACCAATCTTATGAGGTTTTAAGGATGAGAATCTTTATTCTGTTAAGAGTCAGAAATTGGGAGTATACCAATCTTCTGAGGTTTTAAGGATGAGAATCTTCATTCTGTTAAGGGTCAGAAACTGGGAGTATACCAATCTTCTGAGGTTTTAAGGATGAGAATCTTCATTCTGTTAAGAGTCAGAAACTGGGAGTATACCAATCTTTTGAGGTTTTAAGGATGAGAATCTTCATTCTGTTAAGAGTCAGAAACTAGGAGTATACCAATCTTCTGAGGTTTTAAGGATGAGAATCTTCATTCTGTTAAGAGTCAAAAACTGGGAGTATACCAATCTTCTGAGGTTTTAAGGATGAGAATCTTCATTCTATTAAGAGTCATAAACTAGGAGTATACCAATCTTCTGAGGTTTTAAGGATGAGAATCTTCATTCTGTTAAGATTCAGAAACTGGGAGTATACCAATCTTCTGAGGTTTTAAGGATGAGAATCTTCATTCTGTTAAGAGTCAGAAACTGGGAGTATACCAATCTTCTGAGGTTTTAAGGATGATAATCTTCATTATGTTAAGAGGAACAAATTTTTAGGAGCTTTAATTGTCCGTTATTCTGTTGGTGGTTGTAACTTCCAGCAGGTGATGAAGGAATTTGAAACTTGAAATGTAATTTGTTTTGGAGAATAAATCCTGGCCAAAGGTTGGGTATTGGAAGTCTTTGGACATCCTTGATGACTGCTGATTGCTTTGGGAGCAAGATCTTCAATGGTTGAGGGATTTCAGGGCCGCTGTTGGGGATTGAAAGTCCTTGGTGATTTGGGCTTAACGAGAATTCTGATGATCTCTACTGGGGATTTCAGAACCTGGGAGACTCATGCTGGAGGAGTGAGACTGAGAATCTTCAATCTGGTGGGAAATATCTCTGTGGGGAGAGTGTTCACTAGTCTGGTTCCGCTAGGGATTGATAGTTGGAAGTTTTAGCCCTGCTGGGGATTAACAACTTTGACTTCACTGGGGATGGAATTTTCAGATTTTTAGGGCTCCACTGGGGAACTGAAACTTAAACCTGAGGGGAATTAAGTCCTGGAAGGCTCTCTGGCTGGGGAAATCTGCTTTGAGGAAGCTTTTGTTCTGCTGAGGATCCTGAAGTTTAACTCTGTTTGGGGATTAAGTTCTGGATTTTAACCTTGTTGAGGCATTTGGAGTTTAACTCCACTGGGGATTCTTTCGGAAAGGGCATCAAGATATCTATCTGTACCTTTAACCTATCAGCAATCATCTTTCTTGATTTGTAAGAAAATGATTATGTTCGAATGCATATGCCTATTTAACAAAACATTGGATGTTTCTCAAATAAAACATAAGTGCAGAAGAGAAAAAGGAAGACCAAGCAAATTTCTGTATTTAGAAAAGTGTTTGTATTAACTTTCTATGAATATCTTTGTACAAAGGAGACAGGCATCCTAGTAAGAGGGTGTTGTCGTAAAAATTGAAAATTTTATACAAAAGAAAGATGGCTATGTGAAATAATTCTATGGGATCCCCATTCCGCTATAGCCTTCACAACTCTGAATATCCTGTCCATTCAATGCTTCGTCCGCCGATGACTGGATTGATCGGAAGCTTGGAGCTGGTTAAATAAGAGATTGTCCTTAAAGTGATCCGACGAGACATAGTCATACCCTTTAATTCCCTAACTTTTGCCTGGACTGCCCTTTCGGGTTTTCAATCCACCGGGAAACCCCTTTTTGCCCAAGCCGCCCTTTCGGGTTTTCGAATTGCGGGTGTACATATTTTTTTGTTTTATCCCTAATTTTTGCCTGAACCACCCTTTCGGGTTTTCGGTTCACCGGAATGCCCATTTTTGCCCAAGCCTCCCTTTCGGGTTTTCGACTTTCTGGGTGATCTTATGCGTAGTATCTTTTGACTATGTCTGCATTCGCAGGGTGCGGCAAATTGTCGCCGTCCATGGTGGTCAGAATCATTGCACCACCAGAGAATATGATCTTTATCACAAATGGTCCTTCATAGGTAGGAGTCCATTTGCCCCTGGGATCACTTTGCGGCAAGATAATCCGCTTGATTACGAGATCTCCGACTTGATATACTTGACGTCTGACTTTCTTGTTGAAAGCCTTGATCATCCGTTTTTGATACGTCTGACCATGACAAACAGTAGCGAGTCGCTTCTCGTTGATCAAATTGAGTTGATTAAGTCGGGTTTGAATCCAATCGTCTTCATTCAAACCAGCGTCCTTCATAATCCTTAAAGAAGGAATCTGAACTTCCATGGGTAGGACAACTTCCATGCCATATACCAAAGAAAATGGGGTTGCCCCTATTGAAGTACGTGCCATGGTACGGTATCCATGCAGAGCAAACGACAACATCTCATGCCAGTCCTTGTAGGTAACTGTCATTTTCTGAATGATCTTCTTGATGTTTTTGTTCGCAGCTTCAACAGCACCGTTCATCTTCGGCCGATAGGGAGATGAATTGTGATGATAAATCTTGAACTGTTCTCATAGGGCGGTGATCATAGTATTATTCAGATTGGTTCCGTTGTCCGTGATGATCCTATCGGGGACACCATACCGGCATATGAGGTTTTGCTTGATGAAGCGGGCAACCACATTCTTTGTAACGGAGGCGAAGGAAGCTGTTTCGACCCATTTGGTGAAATAGTCAATGGCGACCAAGATGAAGCGATGTCCATTGGATGCCGTGGGTTTGATCTCTCCAATCATGTCAATGCCCCACATTGCGAATGGCCAAGGAGCTGTCAGAACGTTGAGAGGAACGGGAGGAATGTGCACCTTATCAACATAGATTTGGCATTTATGGCAGGTACGGGAGTGTTGATAGCAATCAGCTTCCATGGTGGACCAGTAATAGCCTGCCCTTAGAGTCTTCTTAGCCATCGTATGTCCGCTCAAGTGGGTGCCAAATGTACCGCTGTGTATCTCAGTCATGATCAACTCTGCCTCAGCTTTGTCCACACATCGGAGTAAAACACAATCATGGCTGCGTTTATAGAGGATGTCGTTGCTCAGGAAGAACTTGGCAGCAAATTTCCTTAGGAACTTCTTGTCATTTACGGAAGCTCCTTCGGGATATTCTCTAGTCTGGAGATACCTTTTGATTTCGTGAAACCAGGGTTGTTCCACTACTTCTTCGGTATTAATCTCATGACAGTGCGCAGGTTCATCCATTCGCTCGATGGTGATTTGGGGAGCCTCGTTATCCCAATTGAGTTTAAACATGAAAGACATTGTAGCCAGAGCATCTGCTAGGTGATTCTCTTCTCGCGGGAAATGCTCGAAGGTGATTTGCTCGAAATGAGGCAACAATGTCAAGACATGTTCTTTGTATGGGAAAAGATTAGGATGTTTGGTGTCCCACTCTCCTTTGATTTGACTGATAACCAAGGCCGAGCCCCCAAATACGATCAGAGATTTGATCCCCAAGTCTATAGCAGCCTTGAGACCAAAGATGCAAGCCTCATATTCAGCCATGTTGTTGGTACAGCTGAAGCAAAGTCGGGCCGTGAAAGGTGTATGGCAACCTTCCGGGGAAATGAGTACCGCACCGATACCGTTTCCAAGTGCATTTGAAGCACCATCAAAGTACAGGGTCCATCGGGATCCATTTTCAGGTCCGTCATACGGTCTGTTACCTTCAATGTTGTCCAAAGTCATGATGTCCTCGTCCGGGAAGTCGAATCTCATGGATTGATAATCTTCGATAGCTTGATGCGCTAGATGGTCAGCTAGTACACTCCCCTTTATAGCTTTTTGGGTAGTGTACTGGATGTCATACTCAGTCAGGATCATCTGCCATCTAGCGATTCTTCTAGATAAAGCAGGCTTTTCGAAGATATACTTGATAGGATCCATTTTGGAAATCAGCAGAGTGGTATGAGTCAACATATACTGCCTTAGTCGGCGAGCAGCCCATACCAAAGCGCAACAAGTTTTCTCGAGCAGTGAATAGCGAGTCTCACAGTCGGTAAACTTTTTGCTAAGGTAATAAATGGAATGCTCTTTTCGACCAGACTCGTCATGCTGGCCCAGTACGCACCCTATTGAGTTTTCCAACACGGTCAGATACATGATCAACGGTCTTCCTTCGACGGGTGGCATCAGAATAGGAGGTTCTAGCAAATACTCCTTGATCTTATCAAAAGTAGCTTGGCAATCGTCGTTCCATTCGACTACCTGATCTTTCTTCAATAGTTTAAAAATTGGCTCACAGGTAGACGTCAGATGAGAGATGAATCTGGCAATGTAGTTCAAACGCCCCAAGAACCCTCTAACCTCCTTTTCAGTACGGGGAGCAGGCATTTCTTGTATAGCTTTCACTTTTGCTGGATTGACCTCAATGCCTTTGTTGCTGACAATAAATCCTAGAAGTTTACCAGACCTGACTCCAAAGGTGCACTTACTTGGATTCAACCTGAGTTTATATTCCTTCAATCTGGCAAACAGCTTCTGTAAATGTTCAAGGTGTTCCTCCTCTGTTTGTGATCGAGCTATCATGTCGTCTACGTAAACTTCGATCTCATGATGTATCATATCATGGAACAAAGCCACCATGGCGCGATGATAAGTTGCCCCTGCGTTCTTCAGTCCGAACGGCATCACCTTGTAACAGAAAGTACCCCATTGTGTAACAAAGGTCGTTTTCTCCATGTCCTCGGGGGCCATTTTGATCTGGTTGTAGCCCGAGAATCCATCCATGAAGGAAAACACATTGTGCTGAGCTGTGTTGTCAATCAAAATGTCGATATGCGGTAGCGGAAAATCATCTTTAGGGCTAGCCCTGTTCAAATCCCGGTAGTCCACACACATTCTGACCTTGCCGTCTTTTTTAGGTACTGGCACAATGTTAGAAACCCATTGTGGATAGGATGTAACAGCTAGAAAGCCAGCGTTGAATTGCTTCATTACTTCAGCTTTAATCTTCTCAGACATGTCGGGCCTCATTCGGCGGACTTTTTGCTTGATCGGTGGACAATCCTCTCTTGTAGGGAGACGGTGAACCACTATGTCTGTGTCTAAACCCGGCATGTCTTTGTAAGACCAGGCGAAGATTTCCACGTATTCATTTAACAGCTGTATTAAACGCTCTTTGACACTCGGTTCCAAATTGGCACCCACTTGTACTTCCTTCCGGTCTTCCTCTGTTCCTAAGTTGACTGTTTCCAACAACTCTTCGTGAGGCAAGATGGTCCTCTCTTCTTGTTATAGAAGTCTGGCTAGCTCCCCTGGTACTTCACAATCTTCGTCATCTTCATACTCAGCTTGATTGACCAAATCTTCAGAGTTATTGAAGGACATAGCAGAATAGTCACCCATAGAATCCGGAGTGGATGGATACCTGCATTTGTGAGTGTGGGTGTGTGTAAGGGATAGCCATCCTTAAACAAACAAAAATGCAAAAGGAAAGAAAATGAACACAGAAGTTTATAAATGAAAAACGTCCAATGATTCATTAAACATGGCATATGAATATGAAGAGAATCAAAACCCTTACAAATGGACCTACATGCCCTGGGCAAGGCACGAGGTCAAAAAGTAATGTGCAGATTGTTTAAAAGTAATTATTACAGACCAACAGGAAATGTTCGAAAGATAAATTACTGATTAATGAAAGTAATGGGGACGAAGTCTTTCGCCTCCCAGCTGTGCAGTCCCCCTTCGATGGTTGGGAAGATCCAATCTTCAATGTTCGCCTCTGCGTCTTCGTCTTCCAAGGCATTGACTCCATGAGGAGAAATCTTGATGGGTGTCCTTTCAATTTTTGAGCGACGCATAGCTTTTTGCCCCGCAGCGGTGAATCCCAACCAAAACTTGTCTGTCTTGTGGGGAAAGTCAGGCAACTGACCCCATGTTGAGCACTTTCCTTCCTTTACTGCAGCCTTTGCGTCTTTCAGAGATGCCATCCTGGCCACCTGCTTGGGTACCTCAGCTACCGTCCTTGCTACTGCAACCTTGGGAGAGACTTCCTCAAAGTGCTGGAATGGTGTTTCAATGAATTCGCCGTCCACTTCCACATACCGAAAGGAGTTCAGGTGACTGATCATATATTCCTCCTCACCGTGCACGGTTATGATCTTTCCTTTGACAGGGTATTTCAACATCTGATGTAGAGAGGAAGTGACCGCCCCAACATTATGTATCCATGGCCTTCCTAGCAAGCAGGAGTATGACGGACGGATGTCCATCACATAGAAAGTTGAATGGAATACTTAAGTGCCTACCTTGATGGGGATGTCGACCTCCCCATGCACCATTCTTTTAGACCCGTCGAAGGCCCTTACAATGATATTACTCGGTTTCAGCTCCAAGCCTTCATAATCCAATCGATCGAGAGCCTTCTTAGGCAGCACATTTAGAGAAGAACCAGTGTCGACCAAGACATGGGCGAGAGTGGTTCCTCGACATTCGACTGACACATGCAATGCTTCATTGTGCTTTCTTCCCTTCGGAGTCAAGTCAGCATCAGAGAAACCCAGACCGTTGTCGGCGGTAAGGCTGGCTATACAATCCTGGAATTGATCGGCTGAGGTTTCCTGGGGCACATGGGCTGTCTTCAAAAACCTTATCAAGGCTTTGGCATGAGCCTCCGAACAAAGCAGCAATGCTAACATGGAAATCTTAGAGGGGGTTTGCCCCAGTTGCTCTACCACGTCATAATCACTCTTCTTAATTATTTTCAGAATCTCCTCAATTTCTTTCTTAGAGGTTTCGGGGATGACCAATGGCTGAGCCCTCGTCCTGACGAGCTCATCTTGGATCCCTTTCCCCTTATCAGCAGAAGTAGGAGGGACAACCACAGGGGTGATGGCTTCTTCGATCAACGGAGTTCTTGCAGAAAGTTTTATCGGTGCAGGAGTAACTTTGGCAGCAGCTGAGGGTCCAAAAATTGCCTTTGGGGGGGCAATCTCTGGAGAGAAAATTCTCCCACTTCGGGTAATCTTGCTCGTACCGGCAATGTTTCCAATGTCGGTAGCTTCTTTGTCAGAGCTCTCTTCAGTTATCTCAATTTGTTTAACACCATGGTAGTAGATTTCTCCACCATAATTCCATGGTATTGATTTGTCAGATTTATAGGGGACAGGCCCAGGCATGGTTATTTTCAGAGGAATAATCTTCGTAGCTGATGTAATCTTAACAGGATTTTTAGGGACCTTGGAAAGATTGATGGAAATGGTGATTATTGAAACATCTTCGATAGGGGTTGGAGTAGCAGGAATCTTTTCGAAAAGAATTTGTTGGTTGTCCATTAGGCCTTGGATGCCTACCTTCAGTAATGGACAATCAATTGGTAGGGAGGAACAACAGTAGCAGTCTTCTTTACAACCTGGGAAAATCCCAGCTTTCAACAGATTCAACTTGATTGTTAGTAGTGGAGTTACCAGATCATCAACAGCAGAAACATACAGATCTTCTTCAACAGCATGGACGTTGTCACCATGCTTTGGCATCGGAGCGGATATTACGTTCGGCTTCTCAGGGGCGTCGAACTCAACCTCCTTTGCGTCTATCAAATCTTGAATTTTATTCTTTAGCGCCCAACAGTGGTTGGTGTCATGTTCGGCGCTATCAGAATGGTAGGCACATTTAGCGTTGGCATGATAGTATGGAGATGTGGTGTTAGGGTTTTTTGGTGCCTCCTTTAAACCAATTGTATTCAACTTCAACAAATGGGGAAGAACTTGTGCAGGCGTCATATTGATGCGGGTGAACTGCCGTGGTGGCCGTTCTACCCGTTGCTGGTTAGGTCTAGAATGATTGGTACGAGGCTGATCATTTGAAGAATTTTGAATCATCACAGCCCCTACGGTCGACCGACGCTCAGTTCTCCCCAATCCTTTTTGAGAATACACAACAACTGCTTCCTTCTTGGCGGGAAATGGCTTTTTAACAGTTGTAGATGCAGAGGCATCCCTTTGAATCTTCCCATTCTTAATACCAGCTTCCACTCGTTCGCCAGTCAGAATCAATTCAGTAAACCCTGCGGAAGAGCTCCCGATCAAATGGTTGAAGAACGGGCCAGATAGGGTCCCCAAGAACATATCAACTAGTTCCCTATCTGAAAGAGGTGGCTGCACTCTTCCGGCCAAGTCGCGCCATTTCTGGGCGTATTCTTTGAATCCCTCATTTGAAGCCATCCCCATACTTTGTAACTGAGTACGGGTTGGCGCCAAGTCAGCGTTATATTGATACTGGAGATAAAAGGCAGCTGCCAAGTCTTCCCAGTTATGCACTTCTGACCTCTCAAGCTGGTAAAACCAGTCTAGCTATGTACCAGACAGGCTATCCTGGAAGAAGTGTACCCAAAGATTTCTATAGGACGTATGAGGTTGAATTCTTCTGACATACGACCTCAGGTGCATCTTCGGACAAGACAGTCCATCATATTTTGCAAAGATTGGCACCTTAAACTTTGGAGGGATCACAATTCCAGCAATCAATCCCAATTCTTCAAAATCTAACCCGGGAACCCTTTGCAGCTCCATAGCTGCCAGTCTATCCTCCAGGTTTTTATATTTTTCGTCCGCTGGCGGGTATTGCTGCTCTGAGTAGTCTTCATCTTCCTCTGCCTCTTCCTCTTCAGCTTCGGACTCAGAAGGTAGTGCAGCTCCTTTTCCCTTACTGGTTCCCTCATCAGATGCGGAGGGAAATTCAAGAACTCTTCTAGCTTCATTCTCAAACCTTATTCCCAGTGTAGCTACCCCGACTCTTTTCTTCTTCTTTTTCACCTTTTCTTGCTCTTTGTTCCCAAGCAGTGCTTTTAGATCCTCCTGCCCCTTTGCTAAGGTCATTAGGAGCTGTTGAAACTATGAGTTTTGTGACTGCAGATCTTTGACCGTCTGTTCGAGATCCATCTTACTGAAATAAACAGCAGAAAGATAAGGAAACCTGGTGTGGAGACCTGCTTATGCATATGATGAATGATATGTTTATTCATGCAATGCATTCAAGGATTTTAGAAATTCAAAATTGTTGCAAACAAAAAGAACACAGGTCATATTAATAAGAAGAAATTTTGTCAGTACATAAATGCCCCATGGGCCAAATATTACAAAAGCTTCTTAAGGTAAAAAGACGTTGCGCATCCTCTTTGGTGCGATGTAAGTGTTGAGGGTCTCCTCCTCGTGAAGTCGGCGGGTAAGCTCCAAAACCTTCTTCTCACTGGCATAGAAGCTGGCTTCAAAAGTATTCCGCTCTTCCTTGAGTTGGATCCAACTCTTCTGCATCTCCTCCCATGATGTTGGCATGTCAGGATGTAGGATGGTGTAGGGAACCTCTCCTTCCTTAACAGGCTCTTTGATCAAAGGGAGAATATGAGGGTAAGGCATCATAAGACTCTGGGCTCGGGTTCGTACCCACTTGAGGTAAGGCTCAAGAGGGATGGAGTTCTTATGCCCCAGTGTCTTGCTATCTACCTTGTTAGGCATCCTCCAAGCTCTGATGAATCTTTGGCGAAGTCCTTGCGCATCGTTGTCGAAGTCAAAAACTAGGTCAGGAATCAGCATGTCATGAGGGCCGTCCCTCCGTGCATATCCAAATTGTTTCAAAGCTAGACAAGGGTTGTAGGTAATGCCTCCTCTAATACCAAGTAATGGAACATTAGGGAACTCACCACAATGATCGACGATGATGACATTTTCTCTGGACCGAGAACACCAATGTACATCAGAGTGCATGAGGGTCATCAACCGTTGTGACCACCTTAAGCCTTGTTCATTCTTCAAAATAGATTGTGGAAGGTGAGAAATAAACCACCTTGCAAGGAGAGGGGTACAGCACATGAGAACACCTCTTTTTCTCATTGTTCGTGTATAAAATGAGTGGAGGATGTCCCCAAGTAATGTAGGTATGGGATTCCTGGATAGGAAAATCTTGACAGCATTGACATCTATAAGTTGGTCAGGATTTGGGAACAAGACCAACCCATAAATGAGAAGTGCCACAATCTCTTCAAAGGCTTGTAGATCCAAGGAGTTCCAGCACTCTTGTGCCTTCTCAAACAAGAATTTTACCAAGAAGCCTTTGACACTACTTCTAGTTTCCCAATGCCCCTTGATATCCGATGGTTGCAAGTGTAGTGCTTGAGAAACATCTTCAGGCTTTGGTTCTTTTTCCGTACCGTTGAAAGGTAGTTGATTAAGAATAGGAATTCTCAGGAGTTGAGAAAATTCCTCCAAAGTAGGCACCAACTGGTAGTCGGGGAATGTGAAACAGTGGTGAAGGGGGTCAAAGAACTGGAACAACACTTTCATCATGTCTTCTTCAATGCTGGTGTTGACTAGGCTGAGCAGTCTACCATGTCTTTCACTGAAGGGAGAGCTTTCGGGAATTCTGGATGTAAGCTCCTTAAGTTGAGGAGGGATTCTCACAAGGTTGACTTGGATAGTTTTCCTGCGAAGAATTTCCATGACCTAGAAAACAAGAACAAAGATGAAGATCCAAACCCTTGAAATGGTTAGTGGATGCATATGATGTTTTATGATGTTTATGATGTATGCACAAACACATGTACAAGCAATTCACACAAAAACCCTAGTTTCAGGCTTGCATGAGGTTTCATAGGTAAGTACCCTCTTGAGTGTAGTTGGCTTAAAAACCTGTCCTATAAATAGTAACCGGGTTCTAAGGAGCTCAATATCATTGGATTGTTTTCCATGTTCATTGTTTTGGTTTAGCCACTTAACTAGCGACCAAAATATTCCAAGAAAACAACCCTCAATGAGTGTAGTATCGAGTATCTACCAACTTCGGACTGCACCAAAGCCGGTCATCTCACTACCCCTAATAAAAGGCCAAGATGGTCAAATAAGGTTCTAGGTCATTAGTGCTTAGTGACATCACTCAGCGACCCCGTACTCTCCTTGATTGAACTCAAGGGTTACCGGTACTCACAAATATGTCGCACTAATATAGCTATTGCTTCAACCGTGTCGGTATACCCCGCATAGTTTCCACAACGTATTGCTATCTATGAATGTTTCCCATATCCGGGTGTAGGATTTCAAGCCCAAACAAGAGAACCACAAAGGTAAAGCAATCAAAGCAAACAAATAATCATGCAAAAGGGTGATCTAAAACCCTAAGGTAACCCCACTTTTAAATTTATCCCCAGCAGAGTCACCAGTTCTGTAATACGGTGGGAGAACTGACTTGAGGTTTTGCGTTTGTATTCGCACTTGTTTGGTTTAGCAAGAGTCGCCACCCGACTTTTTATTTTATCCTAAAGGAAAGGTTAAAAAGCACAGGAAAAACCTTTTGAGATGTTTCGTGGGTTCGGGGGGTAGATTATGAAAAGGGAAGGTATTAGCACCCTTTTCATCCATGGTTATCCATGGGCTCTTAGTTACTTGTTTTAGATTACTTGCCTTTGATTTTTGATTGCTTGAAATGATGGTGTGTGTGTGTTTGAAAATGTTTTTAAAAAGATGCCTTGTCTAGGCAACCGTTGTAACAATTCTTTACTCGAATGATTTACAAAGGTGTTTGTCTTTTCGAAAAGCTATTTCAATGTTTTTGAAAGTTGTTTTGAAAGTTGTGTTGTGGAGTGTGTTTTGAAAGTAGGCAAGTGTGTTTTGCAAGTTTATCAAGTAACTAAGAGTTGTCTACCCCTAATTTTACTCAAAGATTTTTCTCATGTTTTAACCCTTTTAACAGTATTGTTCCACCATTGTATTTGGTGGACAATCTTGTGTTAGGATGTTAACGAGACGGGCGCGGGTCATCGTGTGGACCATGAATGCAATGGTGCCAAGTGTCTTTGGAAATTTTGCTTGAAGGGACTATGATCATTTTTTAGGCAACTACGAAAGCGTCATCGAGGGACTATGATCATTTGATTTGTTTTGTTTTTCCAAAGAAACTCAACGTGCAAGCATGGCCCATTTTGGAAGGCAACAAGCGAGATTACCCTAGGGGTGCAAGTGTGAATGGTGTATAGATTGTTATGCATTTATCTTGGTGTTAGGTTATCTAGCGGTTGATTTTAAATCTTCGCATACAAACCCTAATTACTATACAGTATATAGAAAGCGATAAATTGCGGGAATTTAAAGTCTAAGCTATTACAAATAAGTATCCGGGGATGGGGGTACAAATATTTACAAATGGGGGATGAGACTTGTCGGAATAATGGTGTCCAAATGATATTTACAACCAAATCGAATTGCATTCTCAATGTAAAGTATAGCAATGTATAAGAATGAAAGAAAATGTATCAAAAGTATTGGTGAAAGTGTATGTGATCATTTACAAGTGATGCAAATATGTTAACTTAATGCAAATTTAAGTATTTATTAAGTATTATTATCTTTTTTGTGTTTTTGTTAAATATGTACAAACAAAAGTTTTTAAGAAAAGAAAAGAAAATGCTTAAGAAATTCTATTTTTTATGTATTAATGTTTTTATATATATTTTAGTTAATATACAAAAGGGTTTTAAAGAAAAGAAAAGAAAATTGTTTAAGCCTAATAAAATCTAATATTTACATTTTAAGTGTAAAAGAAAAAAAATATTAGTAAGATTTTTACAAAAAAAAAAAGGAATTAATGTTTTATTCTTATTTAGCCAAAATATTAGCTTGAGTTATATAAAAAAAATAAAGTGATAAACATAATATTAGTTTGAAGTAAACAAAAAAAATAAATAATAAAAATAAAATAAAAAAAGGCAAGAAGATTGAATGGGCCTTAGAGGGGAAAGCTGGGTGGCCCAAACACTTAATCATAATAAAGAAAAAAGGGGGGGGGCTGTTTGTGATGGGCTTAAGGCTATTTGGATGGGGCAAGGCCCATTGCGTTTGACAACATTTTCTAAGGGTTTTTGTTGTTTTGTTTCATTTTGCAATTAGGGTTTGTTGAGTTACAGAGGCGCCGTTTCTAGCATCGTCTTCTTCGTCTCTCCTTGAGCCATGGTTCTGAACAAGCTTCCTCTCTGCCTATGGCCACCAGGCGCCGCCTCTACTTCCTCCTCTCCATGGTCACGCAGGCGGTGGTTTATACAAGGTAATGATTCTGTCTTAGCGCATTTTAGGGTTTCAGTTCATGCATGCTTTTAACTTTTTCATGTATTGATTTTTATTATTTGGTGTTATTTGTTTCTGTTTGAGGTGCGTGAGAAGGAAGAGGACGATACCTTTTTTTTTGAGATGGAGGAATGGACTGGAGGCGCCTAGGGTGGCCGGAGACGGAGGGGGCAGTGATGTTATGAGCTTTGTGGCCTTCCCTAGTTTGTCTAGTACCCTTTGTGGTTTTATGATGATATTTTTCTGAAAGCCCTAGTTTAATCACTTCTTTTCCTCTTCTTCTGCTTGCTTATGTATGATTATTTGATAATATTCTTGCTTCTGAATACTGGTTGTTGGACCCTGTGATTGCTTGTTGCTGGACCCTGTGATGAGGTTGCTCCGAGGGTTTGTTGGTTATTGCTTAATGATGAACATGATTCTGAGTATGGATTTGTTTGCTTTGTCCTGAGTTTGATGATGAGTTCTGGATTGAAGGTAGTTTGGCTATTTTGGTTTTGATTTGTGGGGTTTAGGCCTCGTGTTTGAATAAGTTTAAGGCATGTTTTTGCTGTTTGCTTCTGGTTTGAAAAGCTTGAACAGGCTTGAGAGTTTGCTTGGTTTTTGACTGGCTTTGAGGCAGGTTGATGACTTGAAACTACAAGCTTGTTGGCTTGTGTTGATGCAGGTTAGGCTGTTACAGTTTGGTGGTGGAATGTTTTGGAACAGGCAGGATGTTGGAAAGGCTTGAGGTTTAGGCTTATGTTCTGTGTTTGAAAACCAGTTTGAGATAGTTTTGACTTGAATATTTCAATGCAGTTTTGCTTGCTTAGGCTTGTGTTGCTGTCAATTGGAAGGCAGGAGTTTATATCCTTTTTGTGTGAACTCGTTTCCTTTGTTTTGTAGCCAGGCTGTTTGTTTTTTAACAAGTTTTTTGAATTAAGTCTTGGTTTGAATACCAATGCTTGAGCAGGTTGTAAGGTTTGAGGTTTACAGTTTTTTGTGATATCTTTTCCTGTGTGCATTATGCCCCACCTCTGCTTGTTCTGATATCCCTTGTTTATATCTTTAGGCCTGCTGTACTGTAAGCTTCTTACTTCTCTCTCTTTCTCTCTCCACAGAAAAAAGATTTGTTTATTGCTTTAAACTGTACTTTCTGAAAAAGTGATTGGCTGGTAGATGATGATTTTTGAATATGTTTGCTTGCATCGTACCTTTCTTCTGCATACTTTCTGTTTTTTTTTTGTCTTGCTTTTTCTAGCTGGTAGGCAGCTTTGACGGTTCTGCACTTGGTTGGCCATTTTGACTTAGTTTGGTTTGAACTTTGTAGTTTGTACATGCTGTTTGTTTGGCATCTTGAACTATGTAGCTTGCTTGGCTTTTTTGACAATGCAATTTGGTTGGAAACTATGCATTTTGTTTAATATGCTGCCTTGTACATCTTTTATTGCTTGCAAACATTTTCTACCCCTCTTTGTGAACCAAGAATTTTCTTGTGATTTGCAGAGAGGGCGAACAACTGATTCCGGCCAATCACTTTTAATGATGAGTTTTTTTTTAAATATATGTCTGCCTTTTTTTTAATTAAATTCATCTGCATTTGACTTCCTCCTTTTCTTTGTTTTTTTGCAGATAAAAATTAATCGAGCAAAGGGGAGCAACAATGGAAGATGAAGACTTAGGATAATTAGGATGCAGTTTTATTTCATTTTAATTATTTGTAATATTATTATTGTAAACAAAATGTAAATAAATTCACAGTGTTCCAATAATAATTTGTAACAAACAATTAAAGATGAATAAAAATCCTTCTTTGCCAGTTAATTCTTTTTTCAATTCACTGTCCATTTAATTATTTAAGTTTCTTAAATTAAAATAACTGGAAGTAAATCCCAACTATTCTAACTTAGAATAAATAAATAATTAATAAACACTGTGATCTTGTCACTTAGCATCAATCAATAATAAACTCGGCGTTTCAATTAGCCATAAGCATTGCACAGTCAAATCAACAAACATCCATATTCCTTTGCCTTTACTGATTATACCAAACACTGCAAGCTCTCAATTCAAATGCCTCAGCTCATATCCCAGAATAAATTGAAAAGAACTATAGAATTAATTCTTTCTGAGAATGCGCGCACAAACCCTAGTTCTTGATTTAATTTTCACAGAAGCGTCTGCCTGATCAAACCCTGAGCCCAAACTCAAACAAATTAACCAAGACCCTGATAATCTGTTTGACTGATTCAAAATCAATGAAAACCCCTAATTTTGTCTGATTGATGAGAAAAGTCTGTTTGACCGATTCTTAAACCAATCTGAAAAATTAGGAAAAGCCTGAAGCTATGATTTCTTGTGAAAAAGAGAGAGGGCAAATTTTGGGGTACAACATGACCCAACAGAATCCGATTCTCCAGAATCTCCTATCAGGATTTCCTTCCAATGATATCCATCAGTGATCTCAGAAGTCCTACTGTTGTATCCCAAAAGTTTCCCTCTTATTTTATCCACATTTCTCATCACAAGGCTCTTTGGACTCAAGATCAAGCTAGGGTTTGATCTGCTCAAGACATCTCCTTGCACTGTTGACTTAAATTAGGGTTTGAGTTTGCACAAGGAATTTTGGACTCTCAATGCTCAAAGTGACTTTCATACTTCATGTTGGACCATTAGGATTGCTCATACCAAGTTTCAAGCTTTGAATCAAATTTTTGCCCAGTCAATTGGACAGTTAACCTAGAAATCAGCTGTATTGGGGAAAAAGTCAACTATGGCCAATTTACACTCAAACCTCATAAATTTTGACCCATATCAACATTATGAACTCATATTAACCACTTAATCAAGTTTGGACCACAACTCCACAAGAAATTTGATCATATCACCAAAAGGGCAAAGTGGTCATTTTTAGGGTTTTGACTGCACAAGGGCAATTTCTGGTTTTTGACCTAGCCAATGGCAAATTGGGTTCAATCATGGATTCATGGACTCAATTTCAACATCTTGACCTATTCACAAGGTTCAAAAGATCTCAATTGAATTGGATTGACAGATGAATTTCTCAATCAACTGATCAAATTTTGACTGTACACTAAAAAGTCAAACTTTGACTTTTTGGTCAAAATCAAGTATCAGGAGTCATTTTTCATCAAAATATGTCAAAACAAGAAACTTGTTCATCAAGAAACCCATTTTTGCAAATTAGGGTTTAAAGTTGAAAATTTTCATAACTTAGAATTTTTCTAAGTTATGAAATTTTCTTAATTTTTCCTAACTTTGCCCAACATTTTCATCATGATGCATATGGATTCAAACAAAACATCCAACATGAAAGTTTTAGTCCTCCACAAATTATACAACTTTGATTCACAAAGTTTTCCAAAAAGAAGTTTGGATCTCAAGTTATGAGTTTTGGAACAAGGGTCCCTAAAACTTTTAACTTAGTGAAATTTTGCCCTAGTCTAGGCAGGATTTTGACCTATCTTCATGGCCATTTTTCACATAGTTCCACTTGGAATATCAAATTTAATTTCAAATATGGATTGTAGTTCATGTTGCAAGCTTTCCAAAATGTCCAAGAACTCTTCAAACTCATATGTAGTTAGGGAGAATCGAAGGCTTGAAGTTGGCAAAAACTCACTTTTCATCCATGGCATATTCATGTTGATACAAATTGCAATTTCAAGTCAGCATGCTTTGCACTAGTTTACAGGCCTCTAAACCATTCCACACTCAATAATTTAATGCAAATCCATTGGTCTAAGGCATTGTTTGGTCATTAGGGCATTTCATACAAGATTAATCCCTAAATGGTAAAAGGTACATTACCATTTTTGCAAAAGCATGCTTTATGTCAAAACCACAATCCTTGAGCATTGAGCAAGATCTTGTGCAGCAAATCAGATCCAAAAACTTGAGGGGCCAAGGCCAAAGTGTACAAGCATATGGATAGCCTGTACAAGCCTGTTTCAATCACTTCACACATTTTGCTTCATAAACAAGAAACATGTCCAAAACACTAGAACTTGAACATCAGCAAAAACTAACTTGGGAAAACATTTGAACCATCTTTCTCACACCTCTATGAGTCAGAAACACGATCTCTTGAGCCTTCAAACATCCCATAGCAAGAAATCACCTTCCATTGGCAAAACAGGGCAGCATCTGCAACTTGACTTCCATAGCACAATTTGCTCGTGCGTTTTCCCCCAAACCTGTTCAAACACCTTCCATTCAATCCATCCAAGCTATCCCAAACCTCAAACACCAACTGTAACTCCATTTACAGGGTTTGCCATTTTCATTTTGATCTTGTGCAGGTTGGGTTCTATAGACTTGTTCAAGTACATTCAAGGCAAGCTAGACATTGGAGAAGGTCAAGTGAAGTTCAAGAAAGCTCCCAGACATCTCAAGCCTTGTTGAAAAGCTCCACATTGCCCTACACGAAGTCAGCTGAAACAGGTTTTTATCAACTTCCTATCTCTCTATTTAGGAACATTTAGACTTAGGTTTGTGAATAAGAAATGTAGTATTCATAGCCATGAAGCTGTACATATGCTTAGTTTTCATTTTTATTAAGCGTGATAAGAGAATTTGATCCATGAACATACTGAAAAAATTAGGTTAGATTTTAGGGCCAGAGAAATTCTCTCTAGTCTTTGAGAGTTAAGACAAGTTGTTTATATGGTTGGATTCGTCTTGAAAAGTTCTACAACTTTGATGTTATGTGTTTTTGCAATAGAGCTCGTATACAGGATCTGGCAATTGTACAGGGCGCGTGCGTTTTTTGAAAGTCAGAGGTTGAAGATGAAGTGGTGGGCTGGGCTTGGTCCTGGCTCACTATTGACACCCCCCTTTTACTTTTTGCACCCCCTGGCCCAATTTCTTTATATTTTATATTTTTGTATTTTATTTTCATTTCTGATTTTATTTTATTATTTCCAAATATAAAAAATACTCAAAAATATTTTTATAAATTTTTTCATATTTATTTTGTATTTTATTTTCATTTTTTCTAACATAAAATTAATTTATTTATTATATACTTTTATTTTATTTATTGAAAACTTAAAAATAATATATTAATTATATTTTTATCTTATCCTTTATTTTATTCACACCAAAAAATATCATTCTAAATATGTTTTTATTTTTTGTATATATATTTTATTTTATTTTTATACATATTTAATATAATTAATATATATACACACTTTTATTTTTTAATAAATACTTGAGAATAAAAAAAACCATGAAAAAAATATACTTTTTTATTATTATTATTTATACTTAAAATAATACCTTTTTCTAAATATATTTAATTTTTTGTATATACATTATTTGATATTGTATATAAATAATGTAATTAATATATTTATTTTCTTAAAGAAAAATTAGGGTTTACCCTTAATAAAAAAATAATAATCCTTTTTATTTTTCCTTTCTTTAAAATTTTTTTTCATACATAAACAAACAAAAACCTTTTTTGCATAATTCATATTATTTGGTATATTTATTTATTTTATTTATTTAAATTTTGTCTATTTAATATTTATGCCATTGGATTCAATTTGGATGTAACAGTAAATTAGGGTTTATATTTCTTTTCAAATAATTCCCATTCAAAGATTGTACCCCCATCCCTATAATCATGTTGTAATAGCTTAGACTTTTAATTCTCGCACTTTATGCTTTCAATTATGCCATGATTAGAGATTAGCGTTTGTATGCAAAAATCCAAATCAACAAGTAGCTTGACTAGTACAAAGACAAAAATGCATGAAAATCAATACACAATGCACACTTGCACCCCTAGGATTACATCCACTTGTTGCCTTAAAAATGGGCCATGTTACGCATGTTGGGTACTTTGGCAAAACAAAAACAAAACAAAAGATCATAGTCCCTCGATGACACTATCTTGGTTGCCTATACAAAATGATCTAGTCCCTCAGAAAATTTTCCAAAAATACTTAACACAATTGCTATCATGGTCTATACGATGACCCGCGCCTGTCCCGTTTAACATCCTAATACAAGGTTATTTACCTAATACAATGGTAAAATAACACTGTCAAAAGGGTTAAAAACATATAGGAAAGATCTTTGAGTAAAATAGGGTAGATAACTCTTAGTTACTTGATCAAAACTTGCAAACACCCTTGCTATTTTCAAAACACACTTCACAACACAATTCCAAAACATTTCCCAAAAACAAACTTTCAAACATTGAAATATTTTCAAAAAGACAAAACACCTTTGTATACATTCAAACAAGAATCATTACAAAGGTTGCCACAATGATGGCTTCTTTTCAAAACATCTTCCAAAACCACACACAAAGCACCATTTCAAACAATTGAAAAGCAAAAGCAAGTGATCTAAACAAGTAACTAAGAGCCCATGGATAACCATGGATGAAAAGGGTGCTTGCACCTTCCCTTTTCATAATCTACTCCCCGAACCCAAGAAAACATCTCAAAGGTCTTTCCTGTGCTTTTTGACCTTTCCTTAGGATAAAATAAAAATTCGGTGGAGACTCTTGCTAAACCGAAACATTTGCGAACACAAACGCAAAACCTCAAGTCAGTTCTCCCACTGTATCACAGAACTGGCGACTCTGCTGGGGAAATAACTAAAATTGGAGTAACCTTAGGGTTTAGATCACCTTTGCATGCTTATCTTGTTTGCTTTGATTGTTTTACATTTGGTTCTCTTGTTTGGGTTTGAATCCTCCACCCGGATTTTTGGGAAACATTCATAGGTAAATAGCAATACGTTATGGAAACTGTGCAGGGTATACCGACATGTTTGAAGCAATAGCTATATTAGTGCGACATATTTGTGGGTACCGGTAGCCTTTGAGTCAATCAAAGAGAATACGGGGCCGCTGAGTGATGTCATGGAGCACTAATGAACTCTTAGAACCTTACTTGACCATCTTGGCCTTTTTTAGGGGTAGTGAGATGACCGGCTTTAGTGCAGTCTGAAGTTGGTAGATACTCGATACTACACTCATTGAGGGTTGTTTTCTTGGAATATTTCGGTCGCCAGTTAAGTGGCTAAACTGAAACAATGAACACAGAAAATAATCCAATGATATTGAGCTCCTTAGAACCCGATTACTATTTATAGGATAGGTTGAGTCAACTAACTTCAAGAGGGTACTTACCTATGAAACCTCATGCAAGCCTGAAACTAGGATCTTGTGTTATTTGCTTATACATATGCTTGTGCATACATCATGAACATCACGAAGCATCATTTGTATCCAATAACCATTTCAAGATCTTCATCTTTGTTCTTGTTTTGTAGGTCATGGAATCTCTTCGCAGAAAAACCATCCAAGTCAACCTTGTGAGAATCCCTCCTCAACTCAAGGAGCTTACTTCCAAGATTCCAGAGAATTCTCTCTTTAGTGAAAGACATGGTAGACTCCTCAACTTGGTTAACTCTAACATTGAAGAAGACATGGTGAAAGTCCTCTTCCAGTTCTTTAACCCCCTACACCACTGTTTCACATTCCCTGATTACCAACTAGTACCTACTTTGGAGGAATTTTCTCAACTCCTGAGGATTCCTATTCTTCATCAACTACCCTACAACGTTACGGAACGAGAACCAAAGCCTGAAGATGTTGCTCAAGCCTTACACTTGCAACCATCTGATATCAAAGGTCATTGGGAAACCATAAGTGGTGTCAAGGGTTTCTTGGCAAAGTTTCTGTTTGAGAAGGCACAAGACTGTTGGAATTCTCTAGATCTGCAAGCCTTTGAGGAGATTGTAGCATTTCTCATCTATGGGTTGGTCTTGTTCCCAAACCCTGATCAACTTATAGATGTGAATGCTGTCAAGATTTTCATATCTCGGAATCCTGTGCCTACATTGCTTGGGGACATCCTACACTCGTTTCACACACGAACAATGAGGAAAAGAGGTGTTCTCATGTGTTGCACTCCTCTTCTAGCAAGGTGGTTTATTTCTTACCTTCCCCAATCAGTTTTGAAGAATGAGCAGGGTTTAAGGTGGTCACAACGGTTGATGACTCTCACACATTCTGATGTTCATTGGTGTTCTCGGTCCAGAGAAAATGTCATCATCATTGACTGTTATGGGGAATTCCCTAATGTCCCACTACTTGGAATTAGGGGAGGCATTACCTACAACCCCTGTTTAGCTCTGAGGCAGTTTGGGTATGCCCGGAGGGATGGCCCTCATGATATGCTGATTCCTGACTTAGTTTTTGACTTCGACAATGATGCTCAAGGACTTCGACAAAGATTTATCCGAGCTTGGAGGATGCCCAACAAAGTGGATAGTAAGACACTGGGACACAAGAATTCCATCCCCCTTGAGCCTTATCTCAAGTGGGTACAAACCCGCGCCCAGAATCTTATGATGCCTTACCCCCACATTCTCCCTGTGATCAAAGAGCTTGTTATGGAAGGAGATGTTCCATACACCCTCCTACATCCTGACATGCCAACATCATTGGAAGAGTTGCAAAAGAGTTGGGTACAGCTCAAAGAAGAACGAAATACTTTTGAAACCAACTTATATGCCAGTGAGAAGAAGGTTTTGGAACTTACCCGTTGAATTCACGAAGAGGAGACTCTTAACACTTACATCGCGCCAAAAAGGATGCGCAACGTCTTTTTACATTAAGAAGCTCTGTAATATTTTGCCCATGGGGCATTTATGTACTAACAAATTTCTTCTTATTAATATGACGTGTGTTCGTTTTGTTTGCAACAAATTTGAATTTCTGAATCCTTGAATGCATTACATGAATAACATATCATTCATCATATGCATAAACAGGTCTTCACACCAGGTTTCCTTATATTTCTGCTGTTTATTTCAGCAAGATGGATATAGAGCAGTCAGTCAAAGATCTGCAAGCATAGAATTCGCAATTCCAACAACTCCTCATGACCTTAGCAAAGGGTCAAGAGGACCTTAAAGCACTGTTAGAGAAAGAGAAAGACAAAGAGAAAAAGAAGAAAAGGGATGGTATGGCCACTATGGGAAGAAGATTTGAGAACCAGACTAGAAGGGTCCTCGAGTTCCCCTCGACGTCTGACGAAGGGGCTGGTAAAGGTAAGGGAGTTGCAATGCCCTCTGAGTCTGAAGCTGAAGAGGAAGAAGAAGAAGAGGAGGAAGATTATTCTGAGCAGCAGTATCCTCCTGCGGACGATAAGTATAAAAATTTGGAAGAGCGGTTGGCAGCCATGGAAGTGCAAAGGGTTCCTGGATTGGATTTTGAAGAACTAGGGTTGGTTGCTGGGATCGTCATTCCTCCCAAGTTCAAAGTGCCTACATTTGCCAAATACAATGGTTTGTCCTGTCCAAAGATGCATCTGAGGTCCTACGTCAGAAAGATCCAACCTCACTCTTCTGATAAGGATCTGTGGGTCCACTTCTTTCAAGATAGTTTGTCGGGTACGCAGTTGGACTGGTTCTATCAACTTGAGAGATCTGATGTTCATAACTGGGAGGATTTGGCTGCTGCTTTCTATCGACATTACCAATATAACGCAGATTTAGCACCTACTCGTACTCAACTACAGAGTATGGGTATGGTTTCTAATGAGGTCTTTAAGGAATACGTGCAGAAGTGGCGAAATTTGGCTGGAAGGGTGCAACCACCATTGTCGGATAGAGAGATGGTTGATATGTTTTTGGGGACCCTGTCAGGTCCATTCTTTAATCACTTAATCGGGAGCTCATCTGCAGGGTTCACCGAATTAATACTGACAGGTTAAAGGGTCGAAGCTGGCATTAAGAGTGGTAAAATTCAGAAGGATGCAGTTGCTTCCACTGCTGTCAAGAAGACCTTCCCAGCCAAGAAAGAAGCTTCTGCTTTTTATTCCCAGAGAAATCAAGGAAGAACGGAGCACCGACCAACGGTGGGGGCTGTGATGATCCAGAACTCCTCAGTCGATCAACTTCAAAGAAGTCAACCTAGGGCTAACCAGAATAGGGTGGAAAGGCCACAACGGCAATTCACTCGGATCAATATGACACCGGCTCAGGTCGTCCCTCATATGTTAAAGTTAAACCTTACCAACTTGAAAGAAGCGCCGAAAAACCCAAATACCTTTTCTCCCTATTATCATTCAAATGCAAAATGTGCATATCATTCGGACAGTGTGGGGCATGACACCAACAACTGTTGGGCCCTTAAAACAAGATCCAAGATTTGATAGATGCCAAGGAGGTAGAATTTGATGCTCCCGAAAAACCTAATGCGATATCCGCTCCTATGCCAAAACATGGTCATAATGTCCATGCCATTGTAGAAGATCTTCATGTTACTGCGGTTGATGACTTAATGAATCCATTGCCAATGATCAAGATGAATCTGTTGAAAGTCGGGATTTTCCCGGGCTGTGAAAAAGATTGTTACTTTTGTTCAACCTTGCAATGTTGTCCGCTGTTGAAATCAGGAATCCAACGCCTGATGGATACTCAAGAAATACTCTTTCAGAAAACTCTTGTTTATACTATTACTCATGTTACTCCTGTTACTCCAATCAATGACATTGCTATAATCACCATTTCCGACAATCTTTCCAAGACCTGCAAAAGGCCTGTTAAGATTACGCCTGATCCAAAGTTTGTACCGCTGAAGATTACCATGCCGGGGCCTATCCCATATAAGTCCAACAAGACGATACCATGTAATTATGGAGGAGCGATCTTCTACCATGGTGTTAAACAGATCGAATCAGTCCAAGAGAATTCCGATGAAGAAACTCCTGACATAGGGAATATTGCGGGGACAAGTAAGATAACTCGTAGCGGAAGAATCTTCTCTCCGGAGATTGCTCCTCCATGGGCAGTCTTCGGACCCTCAAGTGCTCCTGTGCCTGTCAAGATATCTGTGTGAAGTCCGGTTATTGAAGAAATTGATGCTCCCGAAGCTGTACCCTCTATTGTTACGGCTGATAAAGGTAAGGGAATCGAAGAAGCGCCCGTCAGGATGAGGGCCCAGACTTTGGTTATCCCCGAGACCACCCAAAAGGAGATGGAGGAGATTTTAAAGATAATTAAGAATAGCGACTATGATGTCGTAGAGCAGCTGGGGCAAACCCCTTCAAAAATCTATATGATGGCTCTATTGCTCTGCTCCGAGGCTCATGCCAAAGCCTTGATCAAATTTCTGAAGACGGCACACGTGCCTCAAGAAACTTCTGCGGATCAGTTTCAAGAGTGAGTGGCTAGCCTTACAGCCGATAATGGTCTGGGCTTTTCTGATGCCGATCTAACGTCCAAGGGAAGAAAGCATAATGATGTGCTGCATGTTTCGGTAGAGTGCGGGGGGAGCACACTTGCTCATGTTCTGGTTGATATCGGTTCATCTTTAAATGTCCTACCAAAGAAAGCATTGGACAGGCTAGACTGTGAAGGTTTGACCTTAAAGCCTATTAATATCATTGTTAGAGCCTTCGACGGTTCTAAGCGGATGGTTCACGGAGAAGTGGACATCCCAATCAAAGTGGGTACGGAAATTTTCAATTCTACTTTTTATGTAATGGACATATGTCCTTCATATTCATGCTTGTTGGGAAGGCCATGGATCCACAATGCTGGGGCAGTCACTTCTTCTCTACACCAGATGCTCAAATACCCAGTTCAGGGTAAGATTATAACAGTTCATGGTGAGGAGGAGTATATGATAAGCCACCTTAACTCTTTCCGCTACGTGGAGTTAGATGGTGAATTCATAGAAACACCTTTCCAACACTTTGAAGAGGTTTCTCCTGAAGTTGCGGTAGCTAAGACAATGACTGATGTTCCCATCATTACCAAGCTTGTGTCTCGGATGTCATCCCTTAAAGATGCGGAGGCTGTAGTCAAGGAAGGAGGAAGTACAGTGTGGGGTCAGCTGCCAGATTTTCCTCACAAGACAGACAAGTTTGGATTGGGTTTCACTGCTGCTAGCCAGAAAGCTGTGCGTCGCTCCCGGGCTAGAGGACCACCTTAAAGATCACTCATCACGGGGTTCATGCCTTAGAAGATGATGTTGGAGAAGGAAATTTTGAAGATTGGATCTTTCCAACCATTGAAGGGGGACTGAACAATTGGGAGGCGAAAGACTTTGTTCCCATTCCTTTCATCAATCAGTAATTTATCTTTTGAACATTTCTTGTTTGATATGTAATAACTTTTAAACAATTTGTACACTCCTTTGCCTTGTGCCTTTCCCGGGGCACATAGGTTCATTTGTAAGGGTTTTGATTCTTCATTTTCACATGCCATTTTTAATGAATCATGGACGCTTTCATTTATACACTTTTGTGTTCATTTTCTTTCCTTTTACATTTTATTTTGTTTAAGGATGGCTATCCCTTACACACACCCACACTCACAAAATGCAGGTACCCATCAACTCCGGATTCCATGGGTGACTATTTTGCTTTGGCCTTTAGTGACTCTGAAGATTTGGTCAATCATGCCGAGTACGAAGGTGATGAAGACTGTGAAGTGCCTGGAGAGTTAGCTAGACTTTTGCAACAAGAAGAAAGGGCTATTCTGCCCCATGAAGAGTTGTTAGAGACTATTAATTTGGGAACTGAGGAAGACAGAAAAGAGGTTAAAGTGGGTGCCAACCTGGAGCCGAGTGTCAAAGAGCACTTAGTTTAGCTGTTGAATAAGTTTGTTGAGATCTTCGCCTGGTCCTATGAAGATATGTCGGGACTGGATATAGATATCGTGGTTCACCGTCTCCCTACAAGAGAAGACTGTCCACCAATCAAACAGAAAGTCCGCCGAATGAGGCCCAACATGTCCGAAAAGATCAAAGCTGAGGTGATGAAGCAGTTCAATATTGGCTTTCTGGATGTTACTTCCTATCCATAATGGGTTGCTAACATTGTGCCCGTGCCTAAGAAGGACGGAAAAGTCAGAATATGTGTGGACTACAGAGACCTAAACAGGGCTAGCCCTAAAGATGACTTTCCACTACCGCACATTGACATTTTAGTCGACAACACAGCTCAACATAAGGTATTTTCTTTCATGGACAGATTTTCAGGGTACAACCAGATCAAGATGGCCCCCGAAGACATGGAGAAGACTACTTTTGTTATGCAGTGGAGTACGTTCTGCTATAAAGTGATGCCATTCGGATTGAAGAATGTCGGGGCAACCTATCAGCGAGCCATGGTAGCTTTGTTTCATGACATGATACATCATGAGATCGAAGTCTACGTAGATGACATGATAGCCCGTTCAAAAACAGAAGAAGAACACCTCGACCATCTGCAAAAGCTGTTTGTCAGATTGAAGGAATATAAGCTCAGAATGAACCCTAGCAAGTGCACTTTTGGAGTCAGGTCTGGTAAACTTTTGGGATTCATCGTCAGCAACAAAGGCATTGAGGTTGACCCTGCTTAAGTCAAAGCTATACGAGAAATTCCTGCCCCCCGCACTGAAAAGGAGGTCAGAGGTTTCTTGGGACGCCTAAACTACATTGCAAGGTTCATTTCTCACCTAACATCTACGTGTGAACCAATCTTCAAGTTGTTGAAGAAATATCAGGTGGTTGAATGGAACGATGATTGTCAAGTTGCTTTTGATAAAATCAAGGAGTATTTATTGGAACCTCCTATCTTGATGCCACCCGTCGAAGGAAGGCCGTTAATCATGTATCTGACTGTTTTGGATAATTCAATGGGGTGCGTACTGGGCCAACATGACGAGTCTGGCCGAAAAGAGCATGCCATTTATTACCTTAGCAAAAAGTTTACCGACTGTGAGACTCGCTACTCACTGCTCGAGAAAACTTGATGCGCTTTGGTATGGGCTGCTCACCGACTAAGGAAGTATATGTTGACACATACCACTCTGCTGATTTCTAAAATGGATCTGATTAAGTACATTTTCGAGAAGCCTGCTTTATTCGCAAGAATCGCTAGATGGCAGATGATCCTGACTGAGTATGATATCCAGTACACAACCCAAAAAGCTATAAAGGGGAGTGTACTAGCTGACCATCTAGCTCATCAAGCCGTCGAAGATTACCAATCTATGAGATTCGACTTCCCTAACGAGGACATTATGACATTGGACAACATTGAAGGTAACAGACCATATGACGGACCTGAACAAGGATCCCGATGGACCCTATACTTTGATGGTGCTTTAAATGCACTAGGTAACGGTATCAGTGCGGTACTTATTTCTCCAGAAGGTTGCCATACACCTTTCACTGCTAGACTCTACTTCAGCTGCACCAACAACATGGCCGAATATGAAGCTTGTATCCTTGGTCTCAAAGCTGCGATTGACCTAGGAATCAGATCTTTGGTCGTATTTGGGGACTCATCTTTGGTTATCAGTCAAATCAAAGGAGAGTGGGACACCAAACATCCTAATCTTATCCCATACAAAGAACATGTCCTGACATTGTTACCTCATTTCGAGCAATTACCTTCGAGCACTTCCTGCAAGAAGAAAATCAGCTAGCGGATGCTCTAGCTACAATGTCTTCCATGTTTAAACTCAACTGGGATAATGAGGCTCCCCAAATCACCATCGAGCGAATGGAAGAACCTGCGCACTGTCATGAGATTAATACCGAAGAAGTAGTGGAACAACCCTGGTTTCATGAAATCAAAAGGTATCTCAAGACTCGAGAATACCCTGAAGGAGCTTCAGTCAACGACAAAAAGTTCTTGAGGAGATTTGCTGCCAAGTTCTTCCTGAGCAACGGTATCCTATATAAGCGCAGCCATGATTGTGTTCGGCTTCGTTGTGTGGACAAGGTCGAAGCTGAACTGATCATGACTGAACTTCATAGTGGCATATTTGGCACCCATTTGAGCGGACATACGATGGCTAAGAAGATTCTAAGGGTAGGCTACTACTGGTCTACCACAGAAGCTGACTGTCATCAATATTCTCGTACTTGTCACAAATGCCAAGTCTATGCTGACAAGGTACATATTCCTCCAGTTCCTCTCAATGTTCTAACAGCTCCTTGGCCATCCACAATGTGGGGAATCGACATGATTGGAGAGATCAAGCCTACGACATCCAATGGTCATCGCTTCGTCCTGGTGGCTATTGATTACTTTACCAAATGGGTCGAAGTAGCTTCCTTCGCCTCCGTTACAAAGAACGTGGTTGCCCGCTTCATCAAGCAGAACCTCATATGCCAGTATGGTATCCCCGACAGGATCATCACAGACAATAGTACAAACCTGAATAACACTGTGATCACCGCTCTGTGCGAGTAGTTCAAAATTCAACATCACAATTCATCTCCCTATCGACCAAAGATGAACGGTGCTGTTGAAGCCACGAACAAGAATATCAAGAAGATCATTCAAAAGATGACAGTCACCTACAAGGACTGGCATGAGATGTTACCGTTTGCTCTACATGGATATCGTACTACGGTACGTACTTCAACCGAGGCAACCCCCTTTTCTTTAAGTGAAGATGATTGGATTCAGACCCGGCTTGATCAACTTAACTTGATCAACGAGAAGCGACTTACGACTGTTTGTCATGGTCAGACGTATCAAAAACGGATGATCAGGGCTTTCAACAAGAAAGTCAGACGTCAGGTGTATCAAGTCGGAGATCTTGTAATTAAGCGGATCATCTTGCCGCAAAGTGATCCCAGGGGAAAATGGACTCCTACTTACGAAGGACCATTTGTGATCAAAAACATCTTTTCTGGTGAGGCAATGATCTTGACCACCATGGACGGTGATGACCTGCCGCACCCTGCGAATGCAAACATAGTCAAAAGATACTACACATAAACGACCGACAAGTTGAAAACCCGAAAGGGCGACTTGGGCAAAAATGGGCATCCCGGTGAATCGAAAACCCGAAAGGGCGATTCAGGCAAAAATTAGGGATAAATAAAAAAAATCTGTACACCCGGCAAGTTGAAAACCCGAAAGGGCGACTTGGGCAAAAAAGGGTTTCCCGGTGGATCGAAAACCTGAAAGGGCGATCCAGGCAAAAGTTAGGGAATTAAAGCGTATGACTATGTCTCGTCGGATCACTTTAAGGACAATCTCTTCACGAACAACCTCCAGGCTTCTGATCAATCCAATCTTCTGCGAATGAAGCGACGAATGGACAAGATACTCAGAGTTCTGAAGGCTATAGCAGAATGTGAACCCCATGGAATTATTACACATAGCCATCTTTCTTTGTATAAATGTTTCTCATTTTTTATGACAATATCCTCTTACTAGGATGTCTGTCTCCTTTGTACAAAATACTTACCCAAAGTTAATACAAAGATACTTCAAAGTGCAGCAATTTGTTTGCCTTTTCTTTCTTTTTCCACCTGTGTTTTTATTTGAAAACATCCAATGATTTGTTAAATAAGCATATGCATTTGAATATAATCACTGCTTACAAATAAAACGAAATGAGAAAGGATAATTACTGATAGGTTGAAAGTATGGGAAAATGTCTTTAGACAGTTTCAGGGGAAATCCCCTGCAATGCATCATCCCAATCCTGGACAAAGCTAAAACCTTGAAATGCCTATCCCCAACGGAGTTAAGTTTCAAAATCTCCACCAGAGCTAAGTTTCTAAACTCCCGATCCCCAGCGGAGTTCTCCTCAAACAGCAAAACAGGAATCCCCAGTAGATTGGCATACAACCCAAACTCCTGATTTCCCCAGCAGGATAAACATTCTCCCCACAAAGTTATTTCCCAACAAAACAAAGATTCTTGTTCTCAATTCTCCAGCTGAAGCCTCCCAAATTTTAATTCCCCAGTAGAGGTCATCAGAGTTTTCCTTATTCCCCAGGAAAGTAATGAAGGATTCTCAATTCCCCGCAGAAGTTGTCAAAGTTCTTGTTAATCCCCACAAGTCACCAAAGATTTCTCAATCTCAACAATCAAAGATTTTGAATCTCCAACAGCAGTCAAGGATCTATTTTCCCCGGCAGCAATCAAGGATTTCATTATCTCCAGTCTCCAGGATATATTTTCCTCAGCAAGACAGCTAATTAGCTTACATGCGCATACATTACATTCATATATCATAAACATTGATGAAGCACACTTTATTGTATCATACATATCATGCAACATAATTTTGTGTTTTGTCTAACATTTTACCCTTTTCAGGATAAGATTAAAAGCTACATTTAACAAATGTTCAAGGATTTCAGATACAGTACAGATACACCCCAGACACGGAGGTCATTTTACTACTCATTCAGACTTCAGAAATCAGATACAGACTAGATACGCTCCAAACACGGAAGACATTCTATTTCTCATTCAGATTCAACTATCAACTTCAGGATCAGATGCACTCCAGACACAGAAGTCATTTTGTCACCTGTCCATATCCCAGTTACAGTACGGATACAATCCAGATACGAACCCGACACGGCTGCCATTCTGTCACTCATTCAAACCTATTCCCCAACCCAGAGATACTCCAGACACGGATGTCTTCCTGCCGCTTATTCAGATTTCAGATTTCAGATACAATACAGATACACTCCAGACACGGCAGTCATTCTGATATTCATTCAAGAATCAAATACAGTTACAGCTCGGATACGCTCTAGACACGGACGCCATTCCTTTGTTCATACGAATCCAATCTCCAAATACAACTCAGATACGTTCCAGATACAGATACCATTCTGATTATCATGCTCCTGATTTTCAACAAACAAGTTTTGGATGGCATCTTTTAAGCCCATCTCCAGAAAGATTATATCATCTCCAAATGGCATCTTTAAGCCCATTCCCTCAGTTACATTTTGACGAGTGCAAATTTACGGGCACTCTAGTGTCCAATCCTCTTTTACCTTCGAGTCACGAAAGGCCAAACTCGCCAATCTAACTCTTCAGGTTCAAGAAGATTGAACAAGGGAAACTGTTGTACCCCAAAACTTTCCCTCTTATTTAATCAACATTTCTCATCACAAGGCTCTTTGGACTCAAGATCAAGCTAGGGTTTGCTCTGCTCAAGACATCTCCTTGCACTGTTGACCTAAATTAGGGTTTGAGTTTGCACAAGGAATTTTGGACTTTCAATGCTCAAAGTGACTTTCATACTTCATGTTGGACCATTAATATTTCTCATACCAAGTTTCAAGCTTTGAATTAAATTTTTGCCCAGTCAATTGGACAGTTGACCGAGAAATCAACTGTATTGGAGAAAAAGTCAACTGTGGCCAATTTACAGTCAAAACTCATAAATTTTGACCCATATCAACATTATGAACTCATATGAACCACTTGATCAAGTCTGGACCACAACTCCACAAGAAATTTGATCAGATCACCAAAAGGGCAAAATGGTCATTTTTAGGGTTTTGACTGCACAAGGGCAATTTCTGGTTTTTGACCTAGCAAATGGAAAATTGGGTTCAAGTATGGATTCAAGGACTCAATGGAGACATCTTGACCTATTCACAAGGTTAAAAAGATCTCAATTGCATTGGATTGACAGATGAATTTCTCAGTCAACTGATCAAATTTTGACTATACACTGAAAAGTCAAACTTTGAATTTTTGGTCAAAATCAAGTATCAAGGGTCATTTTTCATCAAAATATGTCAAAACAAGAAACTTGTTCATCAAGAAACCCACTTTTGCAAATTAGGGTTTAAAGTTAAAAAATTTCATAACTTAGAATTTTTCTAAGTTATGAAATTTTCTTAATTTTTCCTAACTTTGCCCAACATTTTCACCATGATGCATTTGGATTCAAACAAAACTTCCAACATGAAAGTTGTATTACTACACAAAGTCTACAACTTTCATTCACAAAGTTTTCCCAAAATAAGCATGTATCTCAAGTTATGATTTTTGGAACAAGGGTCCCTAAAACTTTTAACTTAGTGAAATTTTGCCCTAGTTTAGGCAGGATTTTGACCTATCTTCATGGCCATTTTTCACATATTTCCACTTGGAGTCTCAAATTTAATTTCAAAGATGGATTTTAGATCATGTTACAAGTTTTCCAAAATGTCCAATAACTCTCCAAACTCATTTGTGGTTAGGGAGAATCGAAGGCTTGAAGTTGGCAAAAACTCACTTTTCATCCATGGCATATTCATGTTGATACAAATTGCAATTTCAAGTCAGCATGATTTTCACTAGTTTACAGGCCTCTAAACCATTCCACACTCAATAATTTAATGCAAATCCATTGGTCTAAGGAATTCTTTTGGTCATTAGGGCATTGCATACAAGATTAATCCCTAAATGGTAAAAGGTACATGACCATTTTTGCAAAAGCATGCTTTATGTCAAAACCACAATCCTTGAGCATTGAGTAAGATCTTGTGCAGAAAATCAGATCCACAAACTTGAGGGGCCAATGGCAAAGTGTACAAGCATATGGATAGCCTGTACAGGCCTGTTTCAATCACTTCACACATTTTGCTTCATAAACAAGAAACATGTCTAAAACACTAGAACTTGAACATCAGCAAAAACTAACTTGGGCAAACATTTGAACCATCTTTCTCACACCTCTCTGAGCCAGAAACACGATCTCGTGAGCCTTCAAACATCCCATAGCAAGAAATCACCTTCCATTGGCAAAACATGGCAGCATCTGCAACTTGACTTCCATAGCACAATTTGCTCGTGCGTTTTGCCCCAAACCTGTTCAAACACCTTCCATCCAATCCATCCAAGCTATCTCAAACCTCAAACACCAACTGTAACTCCATTTACAGGGTTTTCCATTTTCATTTTGAGCTTGTGCAGGTTGGGTTCTGTAGACTTGTTCAAGTACATTCAAGGCAAGCTAGACATTGGAGAAGGTCAAGTGAAGTTCAAGCAAGCTCCCAGACATCTCAAGCCTTGTTGAAAAGCTCCACATTACCCTACACGAAGTCAGCTAAAATAGGTTTTTATCAACTTCCTATCTCTCTATTTAGGAACATTTAGACTTAGGTTTATGAATAAGAAATGTAGTATTCATAGCCATGAAGCTGTACATATGCTCAGTTTTCATTTTTATTAAGCGTGCTAAGAGAATTTGATCCATGAACATACTGAAAAAATTAGGTTAGATCATAGGGCCAGAGAAATTCTCTCTGGTCTTTGAGAGTTAAGACAAGTTGTTTATATGGTTGGATTCGTCTTGAAAAGTTCTACAACTTTGATGTTATGTGTTTTTGCAATAGAGCTCGTATACAGGATCTGGCAATTGTACAGGGCGCGCGCGTTTTTTGAAAGTCAGAGGTTGAAGATGAAGTGGTGGGCTGGGCTTGGTCCTGACTCACTATTGACACCCCCCTTTTACTTTTTGCACCCCCTGGCCCAATTTCTTTATATTTTATATTTTTGTATTTCATTTTCATTTCTGATTTTATTTTATTATTTCCAAATATAAAAAATACTCAAAAATATTTTTATAAATTTTTTCATATTTATTTTGTATTTTATTTTCATTTTTTCTAACATAAAATTAATTAATTTATTATATACTTTTATTTTATTTATTGAAAACTTAAAAATAATATATAAATTATATTTTTATCTTATCCTTTATTTTATTCACACCAAAAAATATCATTCTAAATATGTTTTTATTTTTTGTATATATATTTTATTTTATTTTTATACATATTTAATATAATTAATATATATACACACTTTTATTTTTTAATAAATACTTGAGAATTAAAAAAAAACATGAAAAAAATATACTTTTTTATTATTATTATTATTCATACTTAAAATAATACCTTTTTCTAAATATATTTAATTTTTTGTATATACATTATTTTATATTGTATATAAATAATGTAACTAATATATTTATTTTCTTAAAGAAAAATTAGGGCTTACCCTTAATAAAAAAATAATAATCCTTTTTATTTTTCCTTTCTTTAAATTTTTTTTTTACATACATAAACAAACAAAAACCTTTTTTGCATAATTCATATTATTTGGTATATTTATTTATTTTGTTTATTTAAATTTTGTCCATTTAATATTTATGCCATTGGATTCAATTTGGATGTAATAGTAAATTAGGGTTTATATTTCTTGTCAAATAATCCCCATTCAAAGATTGTACCCCCATCCCTATAATCATATTATAATAGCTTAGACTTTTAATTCTCGCACTTTATGCTTTCAATTATGCTATGATTAGAGATTAGGGTTTGTATGCAAAAATCCAAATCAACAAGTAGCTTGAATAATACAAAGACAAAAATGCATGAAAATCAATACACAATGCACACTTGCACCCCTAGGGTTACATCCACTTGTTGCCTTAAAAATGGGCCATGTTACGCATGTTGGGTACTTTGGCAAAACAAAAATAAAACAAAAGATCATAGTCCCTCGATGACGCTATCTTGGTTGCCTATACAAAATGATTTAGTCCCTCGGAAAATTTGCCAAAAATACTTAACACAATTGCTATCATGGTCTATACGATGACCCGCGCCTGTCCCGTTTAACATCCTAATACAAGGTTGTTTATCAAATACAATGGTAAAATAACACTGTCAAAAGGGTTAAAAACATATAGGAAAGATCTTTGAGTAAAATAGGGTAGATAACTCTTAGTTACTTGATCAAAACTTGCAAACACCCTTCATATTTTCAAAACACACTTCACAACACAATTCCAAAACATTTCCCAAAAACAAACTTTCAAACATTGAAATCTTTTCAAAAAGACAAAACACCTTTGTATACATTCAAACAAGAATCATTACAAAGGTTGCCACAACGATGGCTTCTTTTCAAAACATCTTCCAAAACCACACACAAAGCACCATTTCAAACAATTGAAAAGCAAAAGCAAGTGATCTAAACAAGTAACTAAGAGCACATGGATAACCATGGATGAAAAGGGTTCTTGCACCTTCCCTTTTCATAATAAACTCCCCGAACCCAAGAAAACATCTCAAAGGTCTTTCCTGTGCTTTTTGACCTTTCCTTAGGATAAAATAAAAATTCGGTGGCGACTCTTGTTAAACCGAAACATTTGCGAACACAAACGCAAAACCTCAAGTCAGTTCTCCCACCGTATCACACCTACCTTCACTCAGTCCCATTTGAGATATGACTAACATTGACCCAATATAATCCACTACCAGGATTTCATCTATGATGGACGCAGCCAAAGTCTTCTTAAGTCTTCTAATCTTCACTCGATCACTTGAGGTGCCAACCAATTCTAAACAGAATGGTTTTTCTGGAGATTACATGAGTGCGTCTTATCAAGCAGATTAATCCTAATTTAAGTACATATTGTTTGACACAGTTCTGAGCAATAACTGTTGTGTACAAACAACTTACATGAAGATCTTAAGAAATAACGCAATCTAAGCAACAAGTCTTGTGTTTTACATATTTCTACAAAGATGATTCTAATCTAAATTAAGTGCAGCATCTTGTACTCTTCTTGTCTTCATCTTCTTTGTTGAGAAAACTATGAGCAATAACTCCTTGCTTCTTCATAATTCTGTTAAAATGTATATTGTATTCCTTACTTTTTTTTAACTTTCGCTTCTAAGCATTATTCGTTGAACAATGCTTCTCATTGTTACTTCTAAGTAATGCTTCTGATCAAATTCATAACTCTAAAGTATAAGCAAAAGTAAAGAATACGTGACATATCCTAGTTCACTTGAGAAACCCCCAAGATAATCCAGTCCACCCTTCCGAGGTGATTTCTCCTTGAACTCAAGGACTTGATCCATTATAATCAATGTGATTACAATCGCACGGGAAACTGTCGGTGACTAACATCCAATGAAACATCCAGGGATCCAAACTGGATATGATCTTTAGTTACCCAATAGAATTCGATTCTCGAGAATCTCCTATCAGGATTTCCATCCAATGATTTCCATCAGTGATCTCAGAAGGCCTACCTTCACTCAGTCCCCTTTGAGATATGACTAACGTTGACCCAATATAATCCACTACCAGGATTTCATCTATGATGGACGCAGCCAAAGTCTTCTTAAGTCTTCTGATCTTCACTCGATCACTTGAGGAGCCAATCAATTCTAAACATAATGGGTTTTCTGGAGATTACATGAGTGCTTCTTATCAAGCAGATTAATCCTAATTTAAGTACATATTGTTTGACACAATTCTGAGCAACAACTCTTGTGTACAAACAATTTACATGAAGATCTTAAGAAATAATGCAATCTAAGCAACAACTCTTGTGTTTTACATATTTCTACAAAGATGAATCTAATATAAATTAAGTGCAACATCTTGTACTCTTCTTGTCTCCATCTTCTTTGTTGAGCGAACTATGAGCAATAACTCCTTGCTTCTTCATAATTCTGTTAAGATGTATATTGTATTCCTTACTCTTTCTTTTTAACTTTCGCTTCTAAGCATTATTCGTTGAACAATGTTTCTGATTGTTACTTCTAAGTAATGCTTCTAATCAAATTCATCACTCTAAAGTATAAGAAAATGTAAAGAATACGTGACATATCCTAGTTCACTTGAGAAACCCCCAAGCTAATCCAGTCCACCCTTCCGATTTAAATTCTCCTTGAACTCAAGGACTTAATCCATTATAATAAATGTGATTACAATCGCACGGGAAACTGTCAGTGACTAACATCCAATGAAACATCCAGGGATCCAAACTGGATATAATGTTTAGTGACCCAATAGAATCCGATTCTCCAGAATCTCTTATCAGGATTTGCTTCCAATGATATCCATCAGTGATCTCAGAAGGCCTACCTTCACTCAAACCCCTTTGAGATATGACTAACATTGACACAATATAATCCACTACCAGGATTTCATCTATGATGGACGCAGCCAAAGTCTTCTTATGTCTTCTGATCTTCACTCGATCACTTGAGGTGCCAACCAATTCTAAACAGAATGTTTTTTCTGGAGATTACATGAGTGCTTCTTATCAAGCAGAATAGTCCTAATTTAAGTACATATTGTTTGACACAATTATGAGCAACAACTCTTGTGAACAAACAATTTACATGAAGATCTTACGAAATAACGCAATCTAAGAAACAACTCTTATGTTTTACATATTTCTATAAAGATGAATCTAATCTAAATTAAGAGCAGCATCTTGTACTCTTCTTGTCTTCGTCTTCTTTGTTGAGCAAACTATGATCAATAACTCCGTGCTTCTTCATAATTCTGTTAAGATGTATATTGTATTCCTTACTTTTTTTTAACTTACGCTTCAAAGAATTATTCGTTGAACAATGCTTCTCATTGTTACTTTCAAGTAATTCTTCTAATCAAATTCATAACTCTAAAGTATAAGCTAAAGTAAAGAATATGTGACATATCCTGGTTCACTTGAGAAACCCCAAGCTAATCCAGTCCACCCTTCCGAGGTGATTTCTCCTTGAACTAAAGGACTTAATCCATTATAATAAATATGATTACAATTGCACGGGCAACTGTCGGTGACTAACATCCAATGAAACATCCAGGGATCCAAACTGGATATAATGTTTAGTGACCCAACAGAATCTAATTCTCGAGAATCTCCTATCAAGATTTCCTTCCAATGATTTCCATCAGTGATCTCAGAAGGCCTACTTTCACTCAGTCCCCTTTGAGATATGAATAACATGGACCCAATATAATCCACTACCAGGATTTCATTTATGATGGATGCAGCCAAAGTCCTCTTAAGTTTTCTGATCTTCACTCGATCACTTGAGGTGCCAACCAATTCTAAACAAAATGGTTTTTCTGGAGATTACATGCGTGCTTCTTATCAAGCAGATCAATCCTAATTTAAGTACATATTGTTTGACACAATTCTGAGCAACAACTCTTGTGTATAAACAATTTACATGAAGATCTTAAGAAATAACGCAATCTAAGCAACAACTTTTGTGTTTTACGTATTTCTACAAAGATGAATCTAATCTAAATTAAGTGCAACACCTTGTACTCTTCTTGTCTTCATCTTCTTTGTTGAGCAAACTATGAGCAATAACTCCTTGCTTCTTCATAATTCTGTTAAGATGTATATTGTATTCCTTAATTTTTTTTAAACTTTCACTTCTAAGCATTATTCGTTGAACAATGCTTCTCATTGTTACTTCTAAGTAATGCTTATAATCAAATTCATAACTCTAAAGTATAAGCAAAAGTAAAGAATACGTGACATATCCTGGTTCATTTGAGAAACCTCTAAGTTAATCTAGTCCACCCTTCTGAGGTGATTTCTTCTTGAACTCAAGGACTTAATCCACTATAATCAATGTGATTACAATCGCACGGGCAACTGTCGGTGACTAACATCCAATGAAACATCCAGGGATCCAAACTGGAAATAATGTTTAGTGACCCAACAGAATCCGATTCTCCAGAATCTCCTATCAGGATTTCCTTTCAATGATATCCATCTGTGATCTCAGAAGGCCTACCTTCACTCAGTCCCATTTGAGATATGACTAACATTGACCCAATATAATCCACTACCAGGATTTCATCTATGATGAACACAGCCAAAGTCTTCTTAAGTCTTCTGATCTTCACTCGATCACTTGAGGTGCCAACCAATTCTGAACAGAATGGTTTTTCTGGAGACTACATGAGTGCTTCTTATCAAGCAGATTAATCCTAATATAAGTACATATTATTTGACACAATTCTGAGCAACAACTGTTGTGTACAAACAACTTACAGGAAGATCTTAAGAAATAATGCAATCTAAGCAACAACTCTTGTGTTTTACATATTTCTACAAAGATGAATCTAATCTAAATTAAGTGCAGCATCTTGTACTCTTCTTGTCTTCATCTTCTTTGTTGAGGAAACTATGAGCAATAACTCCTTGCTTCTTCATAATTATGTTAAGATGTATATTGTATTCCTTACTTTTTTTAACTTTCGCTTCTAAGCATTATTCGTTGAACAATGCTTCTCATTGTTACTTCTAAGTAATGCTTCTGATCAAATTCATAACTCTAAAGTATAAGCAAAAGTAAAAAATATGTGACATATCCTGGTTCACTTGAGAAACCCCCAAGATAATCCAGTCCACCCTACCGAGGTGATTTCTCCTTGAACTCAAGGACTTGATCCATTATAATCAATGTGATTACAATCGCACGGGCAACTGTCGGTGACTAACATCCAATGAAACATCCAGGGATCCAAACTGGATATGATCTTTAGTGACCCAATAGAATTCGATTCTCGAGAATCTCCTATCAGGATTTCCTTCCAATGATTTCCATCAGTGATCTCAGAAGGCCTACCTTCACTCAGTCCCCTTTGAGATATAATTAACGTTGACCCAATATAATCCACTACCAGGATTTCATCTATGATGGACGCAGCCAAAGTCTTCTTAAGTCTTATGATCTTCACTCGATCACTTGAGGTGCCAACCAATTCTAAACAAAATGGTTTTTCTGGAGATTACATGAGTGCTTCTTATCAAGCAGATTAATCCTAATTTAAGTACATATTGTTTGACACAATTCTGAGCAACAACTCTTGTGTACAAACAATTTACATGAAGATCTTAAGAAATAATGCAATCTAAGCAACAACTCTTGTGTTTTACATATTTCTACAAAGATGAATCTAATATAAATTAAGTGCAGCATCTTGTACTCTTCTTGTCTCCATCTTCTTTGTTGAGCAAACTATGAGCAATAACTCCTTGCTTCTTCATAATTCTGTTAAGATGTATATTGTATTCCTTACTCTTTCTTTTTAACTTTCGCTTCTAAGCATTATTCGTTGAACAATGTTTCTTATTGTTACTTCTAAGTAATGCTTCTAATCAAATTCATAACTCTAAAGTATAAGCAAAAGTAAGGAATACGTGACATATCCTAGTTCACTTGAGAAACCCCCAAGCTAATCCAGTCCACCCTTCCGAGGTGATTTCTTCTTGAACTCAAGGACTTAATCCACTATAATAAATGTGATTACAATCACACGGGCAACTGTCGGTGACTAACATCCAATGAAACATCCAGGGATCCAAATTGGATATAATGTTTAGTGACCCAACAGAATCCGATTCTCCAGAATCACCTATCGGGATTTCCTTCCCATGATATCCATCAGTGATCTCAGAAGGCCTACCTTCACTTAGTCCCCTTTGAGATATGACCAACATTGACCCTATATAATCCACTACCGGGATTTCATCTATGATGGACGCAACCAAAGTCTTCTTAAGTCTTCTGATCTTCAGTCGATCACTTGAGGTGCCAACCAATTCTAAACAGAATGGTTTTTCTGGAGATTACATGAGTGCTTCTTATCAAGCAGATTAATCCTAATTTAAGTACATATTGTTTGACACAAGTCTAAGCAACAACTCTTGTGTATTGACAATTTACATGAATATCTTAAGAAATAACGCAATCTAAGCAACAACTCTTGTGTCTTACATATTTCTACAAAGATGAATCTAATCTAAATTAAGTGCAGCATCTTGTACTCTTCTTGTCTTCATCTTCTTTGTTAAGCAAACTATGAGCAATAACTCCTTGCTTCTTCATAATTCTGTTAAGATGTATATTGTATTCCTTACCTTTTTTTAAACTTTTGCTTCTAAGCATTATTCATTGAACAATGCTTCTCATTGTTACTTCTAAGTACTGCTTCTAATCAAATTCATAACTCTAAAGTATAAGCAAAATTAAAGAATATGTGACATATCCTGGTTCACTTGAGAAACCCCCAAGCTAATTCAGTCCACCCTTCCGAGGTGATTTTTCCTTGAACTCAAGGACTTAATCCACTATAATCAATGTGATTACAATCGCACGGGCAACTGTCAGTGACTAACATCTAATGAAACATCCAGGGATCCAAACTGGATATAATGTTTAGTGACCCAACAGAATCTGATTCTCCAAGATCTCCTATCGGGATTTCCTTCCAATGATATCCATCAGTGATCTCAGAAGGCCTACCTTCACTCAGTCCCCTTTGAGATATGACTAACTGTGATACAGTGGGAGAACTGACTTGAGATTTTGCGTTTGGTGTTCGTAAATGTTTCGGTTTAGCAAGAGTCGCCACCGACTTTTTATTTTATCCTAAGGAAATGTGATTACAATAAATAAATATTAGATCAAGTTTATTATGCAAAAGATGTTTTTTATGTATGAAAAAGTATTTTTAATGTGAAATGTAAATAAATAAAAAAGTTAATTTCAATTATTTTGTTTTTTAGGGCAAAACCCTAATTTCTTAAATAAATAGTATTATTTATTATTTATATACAATAATGTATTAATTTGTACAAAAATATAAGTATATTAAAAAAATGGTATTTTTAGTATAAAATATTAATAAAAATAAAAATGTATTATTTTTGTGTTTTTTGTCCTAATTAATTAATAAAATATGTATATATATATATATATGTATTAAATATATTAAATATATTAAGTGTGTATAAAAATAAAATAAATTATTTACAAAAAGGTATATTTTTCAAGAAAATGTTTTCAAATGTGTATAAAATAATAAATGAAAATAAACATATTTTTTACATTATTTTTAAGTTTTAATAAAAAGAATATAAAGTATTTAAACAATTTTATACTAGTAAAAAATAAAAATAAATACCAAATAAATGTAAAAATAATATAAAGTCAGAATAAAAAATAAAAATGCAAAAATGACAAATATATAAGAAATGGGCCAGGGGGTGTAAAAAGAAAAGAGGGGGGTGCCAAAAGCAAGCCTGTACAGGCCTAGCCCAGAAACAACTTCATCTTCTTCCTTTGAACTGAAATACGCGCGTTCTGTACACAAGATGCTATCTCCCAATTCCTTGCTTTTTTGACAAAACTCATAACATGAAACTTGTAGAGCATCAAATAACGAATCTAACCATATAAAAAACTTAAGCTAACTCTCAAAGACCAGAGAGAATTTCTCTGGCCCTAATTCTTAACCTAGTTTTTTCAGAAAGTTCATGAACAAAGTTCTCCTAGCACGATTAATATAAATGAAAACTAAGCACATGTATGGTTTCAGGGCTATGAATATAACATCTCTCATTCACAAACCTAAGTCTAACTATTCCTAAATAGAGAGATAGAAGTTCATGAAATACCTGTTTCAATTGACTTTGAACTGGACAATGCAACAACTTCCAAGGGTGCTTGAGTTTCTTTTGAGCTTGCCTGAGGTCCAATGAAGCTTTCCCAATGCTTAGTTTGTTTTGAAGTAGCCTGAATCATGCTACAGAACTCAACCTGCAAAGCTTTGAAACAAAAATGGCAATTTGTGTTAATGGTGTTACAGCTAGCAATGGAGGTCTGGAATAGTTCAGGTGAGTTGAATGGAAGGTATTGGAACAAATTTGAGGCAAAACGCACGAGGGGAAATGGAGATGGAGGTGGTTCTGCAGGGCTTGCCCTATTTTGCAGAAAAATGGTGATTTTGTGTACCAGGAGGTTTGAGTGGTGAAGAGCTCGTGTTTATGACTCAAAGGGTTATGTGAAATGTGTTTGTAATGTTTGTGTAATCTGACTATGGCTGGTTTTTGAGTTGGGAAGATTTTGGAAAAATTTCTTCTTCTTGAAGCAAGAGTGTGTAACTTGTGATTACAGGCCTGTACACTCTATCTTGTAAGCTGTATACCTTGCCCTTGATACTTGCAATTTGTGGATTTGATCTTGACTCAGAGATATGGCCCCATGCCTCAAGGATCTTGGTTAGACATAAAGTGTAACTTTTCAAAAATGGCAATATACCTTTTTCCAAATAGGGATTAGTTTTATGTGCAATGTCCAAATGGCCAAGATAATGCATTAGCTCAGTGGATTTGCATTCAATTAAGGAGTGTAAAATGGTTTAGAGGCCTGCAAGCTAGTACAAAGCATGCTGATTTGAAAATGCAAGTTGTATGAACATGTATTGGCCATGGATCAAAGTGAGTTTTTGCCAACTTCAAGCATTCGATTCTCCCTAACCACAAAGGTGTTTGAGGAGTTCTTGGATAATTTTGAAATCTTGAAACATGTACTATAATCCATATTTGAAATTAAACTTGAAACTCCAAGTGGAACTATGTGAAAAATGGCCAAAAAGATGGGTCAAAATCCTGCTTAAACTAGGGCAAAATTTCTCTAAGTTAAAAGTTTTAGGTACCCTTGTTCCAAAAATCATAACATGAGATCCAAGCTTATTTTGAGAAAACTTTGTGAATCAAAGTTGTATACTTTGTGATGGACTACAACTTTCATGTTGAAAGTTTTGTTTGAATCCATTTTCATCTTGGTGAAAAAATGGGACAAAGTTAGGAAAAAATAAGAAAATTTCTTAACTTAGAAAATTTCTAAGTTATGAAAATTTTCCATTTTAAACCCTAATTTGCATTTTTGGGTTTCTTGATGAACAAGTTTCATAATTTGACATGTCTTGATGAAAAATAACCCTTGGCACTTGATTTTGACCAAAAAGTCAAAGTTTGACTTTTCAGCATACAGTCAAATTTTGATCAGTTGACTGAAAAATTTTATCTGTCAATCCTAGGCATTTGAGATCTTTTGAACTTGTTGAATGGGTCAAGACAATGTCATTGAGTCCTTGAGTCCATGGTTGAGCTTGATTTGTCATTGGCTAGGTCAAACAGTCAAAAATTGCCTTTGTACAGTCAAAACCCTAAAAATGACCATTTTGCCCTTTTGATGATCTGATCAAATTTATTGTGGAATTGTGATCCAAACTTTATCAAATGGTTCATATGAGTTCATAATGTTGATGTGGGTCAAATTTCACGAGGTCTGACTGTCAATTGGCCACAGTTGACTTTTTCCCCAATACAGCTGATTTATAGGTCAACTGTCCAATTGACTGGGCAAAAATTTGGATCAAGGCTTGAAACTTGGTATGGACAAACTTGTGAGTGCAACATGAAGTATGAAAGACAATTTGGGTATTGTTGGTCAAAACATCACTGTGCAAACTCAAACCCTAATTTAGGTCAACAGTGCAATGAGGTGTCTTGAGCAGAGCAAACCCTAACTTGATCTTGAGTTCCAAGAGTCTTGTGATGAAAAATGTTGATGAAATGAGAGGGAAAATTTTGGGGTACAACAGTTGCCCCTGTTCAATCTTCTTGAAACTGAAGAGTTAGATTGGAAATTTTTCCTTTCGCGACTCGAATGTAAAAGAGGATTGGACACTAGAGTGCCTGTAAATTTGCACTCGTCAAAACATAGATGCAGGAATGGGCTTAAAGATGCCATTTGGAGATGGTAGAATCTTGCTGGAGATGGGATTAAAGATGCCATCCAAGAATATTTGTTGAATTGCAATGTGGTAGGTCAGAAGGATGAGCATTAAAATGGTATCCGTGTCTGGAATGCATTTGAACTGTATCTTGGAGACTGGGTCTGTATGAGAAAAAGAATGGCGTCCGTGTCTGGAGCGTATCTGAGCTGTAATTGTATTTGAACTTTGAATGAATATCAGAATGACTGCCGTGTTTGGAGTGTATCTGTATTGTATCTGAATTCTGAATGGGCGACATAGAAACATCTGTGTATGGAGCATCTCTGGGCTGGGGATAACTTCTGAATGAGTGACAGAATGGCAACCGTGTCTGGAGCGTATCTGGACTGTATCTGAAGTTGAGATCTGTATGAGTAGCAGAATGACTTCCGTGTCTGGAGTGTATCTGTACTGTAATTGGGATCTGGGCACGTGACAGAATGACTTCCGTGTCTAGAGTGTATCTGAACCTGAAGTTGATAGGTGAATCTGAATGAGAAATAGAATGGTTGCTGTGTCTGGAGTGTATCTAGTTTGTATCAGATTGCTGAAGTCTGAATGAGTAGTAAAATGACCTCCGTGTCTGGGGTGTATCCATACTGTACCTGAACAATTGTTAATGATAGCCTTTTAATCTTATCCTGAAAAGGGTAAAATGTTAGCTAAAACACAAAGTTATATTGCATGATATGTATGATGCAATGAACTGTATTTCATGAATGTTTATGATATATGAATGTAATGGATGTGCATGTAAGCTGAGTAGCTGTCTTGCTGAGGAAAATAAATCCTTGACAACTGGAGATAAATAAATCTTTGACTGCTGTTGGGAAAAGTAAATCCTTGATCGATGTTGGGGATTCCAAAAATCTTTGAATATTGAAGATGAGAAATCCTTGCTGACTGCTTGAGGATTAAAGATCTCTGATTGCTTGAGAAGGAGAAATCCCTGGGACCACTGTTGGAGATTGGAAATCCTCGGCGATTTGTGGGGATTAACAAGGCCTTTGACAACTTCTGCAGGGGATAAGAATCCTTAATGACCTTTCCTGGGAAATAGGGAAAACTTTGAAAAATTCCTACCGGGGAGTTAAAACCTAGGAGGCTTCTGCTTGGAGAAATGAGATCGAGAATCTTCGATCTTGCTGGAAGATAACTCTGTGGGGAAAATGTTCACTATTCGGGCTCCGCTGGGGATAGGATTTTCAGGGTTTTCGGGCTCCACTGGGGATAGTATTTTCAGGGTTTTCGGGCTCCACTGGGGATAAGATTTTCAGGGTTTTCGGGCTCCACTGGGGATAGGATTTTCAGGGTTTTCGGGCTCCACTGGGGATCTTGAAGCTTAACTCTGATGGGAATTTTGAAACTTAACTCAGTTGGGGAATCAAGTTTTTAGAATGCACTGGCTCCGCTGAGGATCTTGAAGTTTAACTCTGCTGGGGAAATATACTCCAAATTTTAGCTTTGTTGAGGATCTGAATGGTGTATCGTAGGGGATTTCTTCTGAAATGGCATAAAGATATCTTCCTACACCTTCAACCTATCAGTAATTATCCTTTTTAAATTTCGTTCTATTTGTAAGCCGTGATTATATTCAAATGCGTATGCCTATTTAACAAAACATTGGACGTTTTCAAATAAAAACATAAGTGTAAAAAGAAAAGAAAGGCAAGCAAATCTCTACACTTTGAAGTATCTTTGTATTTAATTTTCGTGAGTATCTTTGTACAAAGGAGACAGACATCCTAGTAAGAGAATGTTGTCGTAAAAATTGAAAAATTTTATACAAAAGAAATATGGCTATGTGTAACAATTCCATGGGATTCCCATTCTGCTATAGCCTTCACAACTCTGAATATTTTGCCCATTCGCTGCTTCGTCCACCGATGACTGGATTGATCAGAAACTCGGGGCTTGTTGGTGAAGATATTGTTCTTAAAGTGATCCGACGAGACATAGTCATACGCTTTAATTCCCTAACTTTTGCCTGAACCGCCCTTCCGGGTTTGAGATCCACCGGGAAACCTTTTTTGCCCAAGTCGCCCTTTCGGGTTTTCAACTTGTCGGGTGTACAAATTTTTTGTCTTATCCCTAATTTTTGCCTGAACCGCCCTTTTGGGTTTTTGATTCACCGGGATGCCCATTTTTGCCCAAGTCGCCCTTTCGGGTTTTCAACTTGCCGAGTCATTTTATGCGTAGTATCTTTTGACTATGTCTGCGTTCGTAGGGTGCGGCAAGTCGTCGCCGTCCATGGTGGTCAGAATCATTGCCTCACCAGAAAAGATGCTCTTGATCATAAATGGTCCTTCGTAAGTAGGAGTCCACTTGCCCCTAGGATCACTTTGCAGTAAGATGATCCGCTTGATTACAAGATCTCCGACTTGATATACCTGACGCCTGACTTTCTTGTTGAAAGCCTTGATCATCCGTTTTTGATACGTCTGACCATGACAAACAGCAGTAAGTCGCTTCTCATTGATCAAATTAAGTTGATCAAGCCGGGTCTGAATCCAATCGTCTTCACTCAAACCAGCGTCCTTCATAATCCTTAAGGAAGGAATCTGAACTTCCATGGGTAGAACAGCTTCCATGCCATACACCAAAGAAAATGGGGTTGCCCCTGTTGAAGTACGTGCCGTGGTACGATATCCATGCAGAGCAAACAGTAACATCTCATGCCAGTCCTTGTAGGTGACTGTCATCTTTTGAATGATCTTCTTGATATTTTTGTTCGCGGTTTCAACAACACCGTTCATCTTCGGCCGATAGGGAGATGAATTGTGATGATAAATCTTGAATTGTTCGCATAGAGCGGTGATCATAGTGTTGTTCAAATTTGTACCGTTGTCTGTGATGATCCTGTCGGGGACACCATACCGGCATATGAGGTTCTGCTTGATGAAGCAGGCAACCACATTCTTTGTAACTGAGGCATAGGAAGCTTCCTCGACCCACTTGGTAAAAAAATCAATAGCCACCAGGATGAAGCGATGTCCATTGGATGTCGTAGGCTTGATCTCTCCAATCATCTTAATGCCCCACATTGCGAATGGCCAAGGAGCTGTCAAAACGTTGAGAGGAACAGGAGGAATGTGTACCTTGTCGGCGTAGACTTGGCATTTGTGGCAGGTACGGGAATGTTGATGACAATCAGCTTCCATGGTAGACCAGTAGTAGCCTGCCCTTAGAATCTTCTTAGCCATCGTATGTCCGCTCAAGTGGGTGCCGAATGTGCCACTGTGTATTTCGGTCATGATCAACTCTGCTTCAACCTTGTCTACACAACGAAGTAGAACACAATCATGGTTGCACTTATAAATAATGCCATTGCTTAGGAAGAACTTGGCAGCAAATCTCCTTAATAACTTTTTGTCATTGACGGAAGCTCCTTCAGGGTATTCTCTAGGCTGGAGATACCTTTTGATTTCATGAAACCAGGGTTGTTCCACTACTTCTTCGGTATTAATCTCATGACAGTGTGCTGGTTCGTCCATTCGCTCGATGGTAATTTGGGGAGCCTCGTTATCCCAGTTGAGTTTAAACATAGAGGACATTGTAGCCAGAGCATCTGCTAGCTGATTTTCTTCTCGTGGAAAGTGTTCGAAGGTAATCTGCTCGAAATGAGGCAACAACGTCAAGACATGTTCTTTGTATGGGATAAGGTTAGGATGTTTAGTGTCCCATTCTCCTTTGACTTGACTGATAACCAAAGCCGAGTCCCCAAATACGACCAAAGATTTGATTCCCAAGTCTATAGCAGCCTTGAGACCAAAGATGCAAGCTTCATATTCAGCCATGTTGTTGGTACAGCTGAAGCAAAGTCGGGCGGTGAAGGGTGTATGGCAACCTTCCAGAGAAATGAGTACCGCACCGATACCGTTGCCAAGTGCATTTGAAGCACCATCAAAGTACAGGGTCCATCGGGATCCTTGTTCAGGTCCGTCATACGGTCCATTACCTTCTATGTTGTCCAATGTCATGATGCCCTCGTCAGGGAAGTCAAATCTCATAGATTGGTAATCTTCGACGGCTTGATGAGCTAGATGGTCAGCTAGTACACTCCCATTTATAGATTTTTGGGTAGTATACTGGATATCATACTCAATCAGGATCATTTTCCATCTAGCGATTCTTCCAGATAAAGCAGGCTTCTCGAAGATATACTTGATCGGATCCATTTTGGAAATCAGTAAGGTGGTATGAGTCAACATATACTGCCTTAGCCAGCGAGCAGCCCATACCAAAGCGCATCAAGTTTTCTCGAGCAGTGAGTAGCGAGTCTCACAGTCGGTAAACTTTTTGCTAAGGTAATAAATGGCATGCTCTTTTCGGCCAGACTCGTCATGTTGGCCCAGCACACACCCCATTGAGTTATCCAAAACAATCAGATACATGATTAACGACCTTCCTTCGACGGGTGGCATCAGAATAGTAGGTTCTAGCAAATACTCCTTGATCTTATCAAAAGAAACTTGACAATCATTGTTCCATTCAACTACCTAATCTTTCTTCAACAGTTTGAAAATTGGCTCACAGGTAGATGTCAGGTGAGAGATGAACCTCGCAATATAGTTCAAGCGTCCCAAGAATCCTCTAACCTCCTTTTCAGTATGGGGGGCAAGCATTTCTTGTATAGCCTTTACTTTAGCTGGATCAACCTAAATGCCTTTGTTGCTGACAATAAATCCCAAAAGTTTACCAGACCAAACCCCAAAAGTGCACTTGCTTGGGTTTAGTCTGAGCTTATACTCCTTCAACCTGGCAAACGGCTTTTGCAGATGATCAAGGTGTTCTTCTTCTGTCTGTGATCGAGCTATCATATCTTCTACGTAAACTTCGATCTCATGATGTATCATATCATGAAACAAAGCTACCATGGCATGTTGATAAGTTTCCCCTGCATTCTTCAGTCCGAATGGAATCACTTTGTAGCAGAAGGTACCCCATTGCGTAACAAAGGTTGTTTTCTCCATGTCCTCGGGGGCCATTTTGATCTGGTTGTATCCCGAGAATCCATCCATGAAAGAAAACACCTTGTGCTGAGTTGTGTTGTCTATCAAGATGTCGATATGTGGCAGTGGAAAATCATCTTTAGGGCTAGCCCTGTTCAAATCCCGATAGTCCACACACATTCTGACTTTGCCGTCCTTCTTAGGTACGAGCACAATGTTAGCAACCCATTGTGGATAGGAAGTAACAGCCAGAAAGCCAGCGTTGAATTACTTCATAACCTCAGCCTTGATCTTTTCAGACATGTCAGGCCTCATCTGGCGGACCTTTTGCTTGATCAGTGGACAGTCTTCTCTTGTAGGGAGAAGGTGAACCATGATATCTGTGTCTAGTCCCGACATGTCTTCATAAGACCAGGCGAAGATTTCAACATATTCGTTCAACAACTGCACTAAGCGCTCCTTGACACTTGGTTCCAGGTTGGCACCCACTTTTACTTCTTTCATGTCTTCCTCTGTCCCTAAGTTGATGGTTTCTAGCAACTCTTCATGAGGCATAATAGCCCTCTCTTGTTGTAGAAGTCTGGATAACTCTCCCGGTACTTCACAGTCTTCGTCAACTTCATACTCAACATGATTGACCAAATCTTCAGAGTTATCGAAGGTTAAAGCAGAATAGTCATCCATGGAATCTGGAGTGGATGGGTACCTGCATTTGTGAGTGTGGGTGTGTGTAAGGGATAGCCATCCTTAAAACAAACAGAAATGCAAAAGGAAAGAAAATGAACACAACAGTTTATAGATGAAAAACGTCCAATGATTCAGTAAAACATGGCATATGATAATGAAGAAGATCAAACCCTTACAAATGGACCTACATGCCCCGGGCAAGGCATGAGGTGAAAATAGTGTGTGAATTGTTTTAATTATTACAGACCATAAATGGGAAATTGTTCAAAGATAAAATTACTGGTTGATAAAGGTGATGGGAATAAAATCCTTTGCTTCCCAATTGCTTAAACCCCCTTCGAAGGTCGGAAAGATCCAATCTTCAAAGTGGCTCTCTTCATCTTCATCTTCTACAGCATTGATTCCGTGGTGAGTGATCTTGACGGGTGGTCTTCCAACCTTGGAGCGACGCATAGCCTTTTGTCCTGCAGCAATGAACCCTAACCTAAACTTGTTTGTCTTATGGGGAAAGTCAGGCAGTTGCCCCCATACTGTACTCTTCCCTTCTTTAATCACAGCCTCTGCGTCCTTGAGAGATGCCATCCTAGATACCTGCTTGGGAACAGTACGCACTTCAACCATTGTCTTCGCAACTGCTACCTCAGGAGATACTTCCTCAAAATGTTGGAAAGGAATTTCGATGAACTCGCCATCCAACTCCACATAGCGGAAGGAATTAAGATGACTTATCATGTACTCTTCCTCGTTGTGCACTGTTATAATCTTACCCTTAATAGGATATTTCAGCATTTGGTGCAAAGAAGAGGTAACTGCCCCGACATAATGGATCCACGGTCTTCCTAACAAACACGAATATGACGGATGGATGTCCATCACGTAAAAGGTGGAGTTGAAAACTTCTGTGCCTACTTTGATAGGAATATCAACCTTTCCATGAACCATTCTTTTGGAACCATCAAAAGCCCTAACAACGATGTTACTAGGTTTAAGGGTCAATCCTTCGCAGTCCAAACGGTCTAAGGCTTTCTTCGGCAGCACATTCAAGGAAGAACTAGTATCAACTAAGACATGGACGAGGGTGGTTCCCTTGCATTCAACTGAGACATGTAGCACGTCGTTGTGTTTCCTTCCTTTGGGAGTTAAGTCAGCATCGGAAAAGCCAAGGCCATTATCAGCAGTAAGACTAGCCACACATTCCTGAAACTGCCGCCTTCAAGAATTTGATTAGGGCCTTAGCATGGGCCTCAAAATAGAGCAGAAGAGCCAACATTGAAAATTTAGAAGGGGTCTGCCCTAACTGTTCCACAATGTCATAGTCACTTTTTCTGATTATTTTCAAGATTTCATCCATTTCTTTCTGAGTGGTTTCGGGGATAACCACAGCATGAGCCTTCATCCTGATAGGCACTTATAGTATCCCCTTACCCTTATTGGTAGTATCAACAGATGGTCTTACTTCAGGAGTATCCAATTCTTCAATCATCGGGCCTTGCACAGATGGTCCAACAGGTATAGAAGCTTTCAAGGGTCCAAAAACTGCTCGAGGGGGAGCAATCTCCGGAGAAAAAATCCGGCCGATGCGGGTTATCTTGCTTGTACCTGTAATGTTCCCTATATCAGGGTTTTCTTCTTCAGAATTTTCTTGGACTGCCTCAATTTGTTTGATACCATGGTAGAAGATTTCTCCTCCATAGTTCCATGGTATCGTTTTGCTGGATTGGTACGGGACAGGTCCCGGCATGGTGATCTTTAATGGTACACATTTAGAGTTGGGTGTAATCCTGACAGGCCTTTTGCAAGCCTTGGGAAGATTGTCGGAAATGGTTATGATCGCAATATCGTTGGTTGAAGTAGCACAAGTAGCAGGAGTAATAGGATTGAAGGTATCAACAGGGGTTTTCTGGAAAAGTATCTCTTGGGTATCCATCAGGCGTTGGACACCTGACTTCAACGTTGGGAAATCAACTCGTATGTTCAAACAAAAATATCAGTCTTTACCATAACCAGGAAAGATCCTGGATTTCATCAAATTCTCTTTAATCACAAGTAACGGCATCAACAGGTCAACAACATCAGTAACATGAAGGTCCTCCATAACAGAATGAACATTATTACCGTGCTTGGGCATCGGAGCAGAAATCACATTGGGCTTCTCAGGCGCATCGAATTCTACTTCTTTGGCATCAATCAAGTCCTGGATTTTGTTCTTAAGCGCCCATCGATTATTGGTATCGTGCCCAACACTGTCAGAATGGTAAGCACATTTGGCATTGGAGTGGTAGTATGGAGAGGAGGTGTTAGGCTTCTTTGGCGCTTCTTTCAAACTGGTAAGATTCAGCTTCAACAAATGGGGGAGTACTTGAGCTGGCGTCATGTTGATGCGGATGAACTGTCGTTGTGGCCTTTCTACCCGTTGTTGATTAGGTCTCGACTGATTGTTACGAGGTTGATCATTTGATGAGTTTTGAATCATCACAGCCCCTACAGTTGGTCGGTGCTTGGTTCTTCCCAGACCCCTTTGAGAATACACAGCATATGCTTCCTTCTTAGCTGGGAAGGGTTTCTTAACAGCTGTGGATGCAGAAGCATCCTTTTGAATCTTTCCACTTTTAATACCGGCCTCGACCCTTTCGTCGGTCAAAATTAGTTCAGTAAATCCCGCGGAAGAACTCCCAATTAGATGATTGAAAAAGGGGCCAGACAGGGTCCCCAGAAACATGTCAACTAACTCCCTATCTGACAACAGTGGCTGCACCCTCCCAGCCAGATCACGCCACTTCTATGCGTACTCTTTAAATCCTTCATTGGAAGCCATCCCCATATTTGTAACTGAGTACGAGTGGGCACCAAATCAGCATTGTATTAATATTGACGATAAAAAGCGGCAGCTAAGTCTTCCCAATTGTGAACCTATGATCTCTCGAGTTGATAGAACCAATCCAACTGCGTGTCAGACAAACTGTCTTGGAAAAAGTGTACCTAGAGGTCTTTATCAGATGAGTGGGTTGGATTTTTCTAACATACGATCTCAGGTGCATCTTTGGGCAAGATAGACCGTCGTACTTGGCGAATGTTGGCACCTTGAACTTGGGAGGGATAACGATCCCAGCTACCAGCCCTAGTTCTTCAAAATCCAAACCGGGTATCCTCTACAACTCCATGGCTTCCAGTCTATCCTCAAGATTCTTATATTTATCATTCGCTGGAGGATATTGTTGTTCGGATTAGTCTTCTTCTTCTTCCTCTTCCTCCTCTTCAACCTCAGATTCAGAAGGTACAGTAGTCCATTTCCCTTTACCGGCCCCTTCGTCAGACGTTGAGGGGAACTCAAGAACCTTTCTGGCATTGCTTTCTGTTGTACCCCAAAATTTGCCCTCCCATTTCTCAATGATTTCTCATCACAAAACCTTTGAAGCCCAAGAGCCAGTTAGGGTTTCATCTGCTCAAGACTTCTCCTTGCACTGTTGACCCAAATTAGGGTTTGTGTTTGCACCAAGATGTTTTGACCTAAAATGCCTAAGATGACTTTCTTGCTTCATATTGGACTCCCAAGTTTATCCATACCAAGTTTCAAGCCTTGATTCCAAGTTTTGCCCATTCAATTGGACAGTTGACCTAGGAATCAACTGTATTGGGGAAAAAGTCAACTGTGGCCAATTGACAGTCAAACCTCATGGAAATTGACCCACATCAACATTATGAACTCATATGAACCATTTGATCAAGTTTGGATCATAATCCCACAAGAAATTTGACCAGATCACCAAAAGGGCAAAATGGTCATTTTTAGGGTTTTGACTGCACAAAGGCAATTTTTGACTGTTTGACTCAACCAATGGCAAACCAAGCTCACATATGGACTCAAGGACCCCATGGAATTATCTTGACATGCTCAGCAAACTCAAAAGATCCCAAATACACAGGATTGACAGTTGAATTTCCCAGTCAATTGATCAATTTTGACTGTATACTGAAAAGTCAAACTTTGACTTTTTGGTCAAAATCAAGAGTCAAGATTCCTTTTTCATCAAAACATGCCAAATCATGAAACTTGTTCACCAAGAAATCACAAAATGCAAATTAGGGTTAGAAATTAGAACTTTTCATAACTTAGAATTTTTCTAAGTTATGAAAAACCTTAATTTTTTCCCAACTTTGCCCCACTTTTTCACCAAGATCCATTTGGATTCAAACAAAAGTCAAAATATGAAAGTTGTAGCTTGTTTCATAATCTACAACTTTGATTCACAAAGTTTTCCCATTTGAGGCTTGTATCTCAAGTTACAAATTTTTGAATAAGGGCACTAAACCATTCTTAACTTAGTGAAATTTTAACCTATTTTGACAAGGTTTTCTACCCAACTTCAAGGCCATTTTCCATACACTTCCACTTGGAATTTCAATTTGCATTTCAAAGATGGATTGTAGTACACATTCCAAGATTTCCAAAATGTCCAAGAACTTCCCAAACAACCTCATAACTTGAGAGAATCGAATTTCACAATATGGCAAAAACTCACTTTTGAATTGATCATAAACATGTTCATAACTTAGGCCATTTTCAAGTCAGCTTAGTTTGTGCTAAATTACAGGTCCTAAAACCCTTTGACACTCAAAAATTAAATGCTAAACCATTGTGCCAAGATGTTATTCTATGCATTTGGTCATTACATGGAAGTTTAATCCTTATTTGGAAAAAGCATTTTAGCCATTTTGATAAAGCATGACTTTATGTCAAAACATGATTCAAAGAAGTACAAAGCATATCTTTTGGGCACAAGATTATGGACTAATCACACTGATTAAGAGGGATTGTGGCAGCATGTTTAGGGGGCCTGCATAAGCCTAGAAACCAACTTGCCAAACTTTGCTTAAGATAGAAGAAACATTGCATAACTTACAACAACTCTCATATCAGCTGACAAACACTTAGACAAACTTATCAAACACATTCCAAACATTGATCCTAAGCTAAAGCACGAGCCTTTCACCTCCAATCCCTCCCAAAACTCAGAATCACCTTGAAACTTCCCAAACAGAGCAACCTCTGCAGATTGAGTTCCAACTCTCAATCCTTTCAAGCATTCTTGCCCAAACCAGTTCATACACATTCCCTAGCATCTATGCAAGCTAACCATGACTTGAAACACGACCTGTAATCCCTCTAACAAGTTCCACCATTTTCACTTTTTCATTTTGCAGTTGAAGTTCTACAGCTCAATCCAAGGTGTCCCAAGGCAAAGTAAATATTGGAACAGCATCACCACACCTCAAGGAAGCTACACCAACCATTATCTTGCCCTGAAAGCTTCTCCATTTCCAAGTAGAACTTCAACTGAACAGGTAAGTTTTTGAATTCGTATCTCTCTTATTAGGCATCATTAGCTCTAAGTTTGTGAATAAACAATGTTCTACTCATGCCACTGAACATGTGCATGTTTTTACTTTTCATTTCTTTTGCTTGAGCTGTGAGAATTTAAGGTTTGAAAATGGCAGAAAACTTAGGTCAGGATTTGGGATTGTTAAAATTCTCTCTCATTTCTGAGAGTTAGGATGAGTTTTTTATATATTTGGAATCGTGATTCAATGCTTGACATGTTTTGTGTTGAAAGTTTGTGCAAAAGCTCAAAGAATCAGGATATTTGAATCCCTGTTACAAGCGCGCGTTTTTGGCTGGAGGTTGAAGAAGGTGTCTCATGGGTTGGGCCAGCTTTTGTTCTACTTTTCACACCATACAATTGCTTCTGCACCCCCTGAGCCCATTTGGTTTATTTTTAATGATTTCTGACTTTTTCTTTTTTTGATTGATTCATTTATTTTTTCTCATGTTATTAAAAGTATAAAAATCTTTTTTCTCACCATTTTTTAATTTATTAGGTATTTATGTGATTTTCTTTTGATTAATACACAAATAAATGAATATATACATTTCATTAAAAAATATTGAGAAATATGTAAAAATACTTTTATTTTCATTTTTATTTTATTTTACCTTCTGAAAATACTTTATATAAAAAAAATACTTTTTTTACAAATATTAAATATTATTATTATTTATATATATAATACATATCTAAAATAATACATATATACATATATTTATTAATATATTTAGAGTAAATACAAAATATATACACTTTTGTTTTTTTTTTATTATTATTATTAATATTTAATATAAAAATACATTTTGGACAAATACCTCATTTTATTTTATTTTGTATATATAAATAAATATTTGTACATAATAAATGAATAATGTATTTTATTTAATAGAATTAGGGTTTTGCCCTAAATTTGAAAATACTCCAAAAAATAATACCTTTTTATTTCTCTTTTTATTTTCACATAAATAATATTCTTTTTTTTCATACACATAAAAATTCTTTTTACATTTTGCATTTTTATTTCAATTTCCATTTAATTATACAATTATTTGTCTTATAAATATTCAAAGCAAATGATGTAATAGCTAGGTTTAATTTCTTGTCTAAATAATCCCCATTTGAGACATTTGTATCCCCCTCCCCATATTATTGTGTTGTAATAGTGTAGGAATTTAAATTTCGCACTTTATCGCTTTCTAAATATACTATGCTAGAGTTAGGGTTTGTATGCGAATAAAACGAACAAATTAGTTTGACCTAATCTCAAGACAAAAAAGCATGAAAAATGGACAACACATTTCACACTTGCACCCCTAGGGTATTCCACTTTGTTGCCTTCAAATAATTGGGCCGTATTGTATGTTGAATTTCTTTGGGTAAAACAAACAATCAAATGATCATAAGTCCCTCGATGACGCTTTCGAAAAGTTGCCTAAAATGATCAAGTCCCTTTCAAAGAGAAATTGCCCAAAGACATTTAACACTATTGCAATTATGGTCTAAACGATGACCCGCGCCCGTCCCTTTCACCTCCTAAGACAAGATTGTCCACCAAATGCAATGGTGGAACAAAATTGTCAAAAGGTTTAAAACATGACAAAAATCTTTGAGAAAACTTTAGGGTAGATAACTCTTAAGTACTTGTTAATTTGCCAAGAAAACACTTGCCTAAATTCAAACCACACTTCACAAACACTTTCAAAACAAACTTTCAAAAACCTTGAAACATCTTTTCAAAAGACAAAACACCTTTTGTAAAACATTCGAGTAAAGAATTGTTACAAGGGTAGCCTATACAAGGCATCTTTTCAAAGCATTTTCAAAACCACACACCAAGCACCATTTCAAACAATTGAAAAACCAAGGCAAGTTGATCTAAGCAAGTACCTAAGAGCCCATGGATAACCATGGATAGAAAGGGTGCTAATACCTTCCCTTTCTATAATCTACTCCCCGAACCCAAGAAAAATCTCAAAGGTTTTTGCTGTGCTTTTTGAACCTTTCCTTAGGATAAAATAAAAAGTCGGTGGCGACTCTTGCTCAACCGAAACATTTGAGAAAACAAACGCAAAACCATAGTCAGTTCTCCCACCGTATCAAAGAACTGGCGACTCTGCTGGGTAGAATTTTAAAAGTGGAGCAACCTTAGGGCTTAGATCACCCTCTTGCATGACTAATTGTGTGAATTGTTTGCTTTATATCTTGGTTCTATTGTTTGGGTTTGCAATCCTACACCCGGATTTTGGGAAACATTCATAGATAGTAATACGTTGTGGAAACTGTGTGGGGTATACCGACACGGTCGAAGCAATAGCTATATTAGTGCGACATATTTGTGAGTACCGGTAACCCTTGAGTTCAATCAAGGAGAGTACGGGGCCGCTGAGTGATGTCACTAAGCACTAACGACCTAGAACCTTAATTGACTATCTTGGCCTTTTATTAGGGGTAGTGAGATGACCGGCTTTGGTGCAGTCCGAAGTTGGTAGATACTCGATACTACACTCATTGAGGTTTGTTTTCTTGGAATATTTTGGTCGCTAGTTAAGTGGCTAAACCAAAACAATGAACAATGAAAACAATCCAGTGATATTGAGCTCCTTAGAACCCGGTTACTATTTATAGGACAGGTTTTTAAGCCAACTACACTCAAGAGGGTACTTACCTATGAAACCCCATGCAAGCCTGAAACTAGGGTTTGGTGTGATTTGCTTGTACATATGTTTTGTGCATACATCATAAACATCATAAAACATCATATGCATTCACTAACCATTTCAAGGGTTTGGATCTTCATCTTTGTTCCTATTTTGTAGGTCATGGAAATTCCTCGCAGAAACACCATTCAAGTCAACCTTGTGAGAATCTCTCCTCAACTCAAGGAGATCACTTCAAGAATTCCGGAAAATTCATCCTTCAGTGAAAGACATGGTAGACTGCTCAGCCTGGTCAACACCAACATTGAAGAAGACATGATGAAGGTGTTATTCCAGTTCTTTGACCCTCTTCACCACTGTTTCACTTTCCCTGATTACCAGTTGGTACCCACTTTGGAGGAGTTTTCTCAACTCCTAAGAATCCCTATCCTTAATTAACTACCATTCAACGGTACGGAAAAGGAACCAAAGCCGGAAGATGTTGCTCGAGCATTACATCTACAACCATCAGACATCAAGGGGCATTGGGAAACCAGAAGCGGCGTCAAAGGATTCTTAGCAAAATTCTTGTTTGAAAAGGCACAAGAATGTTGGAACTCATTGGACCTACAAGCCTTTGAAGAGATTGTGGCACTCCTTATCTATGGGTTGGTCTTGTTCCCAAATCCTGACCAATTGGTAGATGTCAACGCCGTCAAAATCTTCTTGTCCAGAAATCCAATACCAACATTGCTTGGGGACATCCTTCACTCATTTTACACACGAACAATGAGAAAGAGGGGTGTTCTCATGTGCTGTACTCCTATCCTTGCAAGGTGGTTTATTTCGCACCTTCCACAATCTGTCCTGAAGAATGACCAAGGCTCAAGGTGGTCCCAACGGTTGATGACTCTCACTCATTCTGATGTGCATTGGTGTTCTCGGTCCAGAGAAAATGTCATCATTGTCGATCGTTGCGGAGAATTTCCTAATGTTCCTTTACTTGGAATCAGGGGAGGTATCACCTACAACCCTTGCCTAGCTTTGAGGCAATTTGGATATGCACGGAGGGATGGCCCTCATGATATGTTGATTCCTGACCTAGTTTTTGACTTTGACAACGATGCGCAAGGACTTCGCCAAAGATTCATCAGAGCTTGGGGAAAACTCAACAAGGTTGATAGCAAGACTTTGGGACACAAGAACTCCATCCCTCTTGAGCCCTATCTCAAGTGGGTACGAGCCCGAGCCCAAAGTCTAATGATGCCTTATCCTCATGTACTCCCAGTGATTAAAGAGCCCGTCAATGAAGGAGAGGTTCCCTACACCATCCTACATCCAGACATGCCTACATCGTGGGAGGAAATGCAGAAAAGTTGGATTCAGCTCAAGGAAGAACGAAATACTTTTGAAGCTAGCTTCTACGCCAGTGAGAAGAAGGTTCTAGAGCTTACCCGCCGACTCCATGAGCAAGAGGCCCTCAACACCTACATCGCACCAAAGAGGATGCGCAATGTCTTTTTGCCTTGAGAAGTTATTTTGTAATATTTGGCCCATGGGGCATTTATGTACTAACAAATCTCTTCTTATTAATATGACGTGCGTTCATCTTTGTCTGAAACAATTTTGAATGTTCTAAATCCTTGAATGCATTGCATACATAAGCATACCATTCATCATGTGCATAAGCAGGTCTCGCTCCAGGTTTCCTTATCTGTCTGCTGTTTATTTCAGTAGGATGGATCTCGAGCAAACAGTCAAAGATCTACAAGCTCAGAATGCCCAGTTCCAGCAACTCCTGTTGACCTTGGCTAAGGGTCAGGAGGATATCAAAACTCAATTGGGGAACAAAGACCCAGTGAAGAAGAAGAAAAAGAGGATTGGGGTAGCTACTTTGGGGAGAAGATTTGACGGAGAAGCTCGAAGAGTGCTTGAATTTCCTCCTACTTCTGATGAAGGGACCAGTAAAAGAGATGGAGTTGCGGTGCCTTCCGAGTCTGATGCGGAAGAAGAAGAGGTAGAAGAGGATGAAGATTATTCTGACCAGCAATATCCTCCAGCTGATGACAAATACAAGGGTCTAGAAGACAGATTGGCCGCCATGGAATTACAAAGAGTATCGGGCTTGGACTTTGAAGACTTGGGCTTGGTTGTCGGGATTGTGATTCCCCCAAAATTCAAAGTGCCAGTGTTTGTGAGGTATGATGGGTTGTCCTGCCCCAAAATGCATCTCCGGTCTTACGTGAGAAAGATTCAACCCTATACGGCAGATAAAAACCTCTGGATTCATTTCTTTCAAGACAGCCTTTCGGGAGCTCAGTTGGAGTGGTTTTATCAGCTAGAAGGAACCAGTGTCAGAAATTGGGAAGATTTGGCCACCGCTTTTTACAAACAATACCAATACAATTCTGATCTTGCTCCTACTCGTACCCAACTTCAGGGTATGTCACTAGGAACAAGTGAGGGATTCAAAGAATATGCACAAAAATGGAGGGATTTGGCTGGAAGGGTGCAGCCTCCTTTAACTGATCGCGAGCTCGTTGATATGTTTCTTGGGACCCTATCTGGGCCATTTTTCAATCATCTAATTGGTAACTCTTCCGCGGGGTTTACCGATTTGATCTTAACAGGCGAAAGAATAGAAGCTGGCATCAAGTCAGGAAAGATTCAGAAGGGTGTTACTGCTAGTGTTGAGAAGAAGCCTTTTAAGAAGGAAACAACTGTGGTATATTCTCAGAGAAGAGCAGGGAAGATGGAGCGTCGGCCAACTGTGGGGGCCGTAATGATTCAAAACACTCCTAGTGAGCAGCCTCGTTATAACCAGTCCAGACCAAATCAACAACGGGTGGAACAGCCACAACGGCAGTTCACCCGCATTAATATGACTCTAGCGCAAGTGCTTCCTCATCTACTGAAGTTGAACCTCGCCACCATCAAGGAGGCACCAAAGAATGTGAATACGTCCTCTCCGCATTATCATGCCAATGCTAAATGCGCCTACCATTCAGACAGTGTTGGACACGACACCAATGATTGCTGGGCACTCAAGCATAAAATCCAAGACCTGATAGAGGCGAAGGAGGTGGAGTTTAACGCTCCAGAGAAGCCTAATGTGATATCTGCACCCATGCCGAAACACGGCCGAAATGTCAATGCCATTGAAGAAGATTTGTATGTTGCTGATGTCAGTGATCTGACTACTCCACTGCTAACCATTAAGTTGAATCTGTTGAGGGCCGGGATCTTCCCGGGATGTAAAGAAGACTGCTATTGTTGTTACTCTCTGCCGTTTGATTGTCCGTTACTGAAGAAAGGCATCTAAGGCCTTATGGATAGTCGACAAATTTTGTTTGAAAAAGTTTCTGCTGTTCTAGTTCATACCGAAGATGTCTCAATCATAACCATTCATGCCAATCTTTCCAAGGCCGTCAAAAATCCTGTTAAGATTACACCAGCTACGAAATCTGTTCTTTTGAAGATAACAATGTCGGGGCCTGTTCCCTATGTTTCTGAGAAGTCGATACCTTGGAACTATGGCGGTGACGTCTACTACCATGGTATCAAGCAAATCGAAATAATTGAAGAAAGTTCGGATGATGAAGAAGCCAGCATTAGTAACATTGCGGGCACTAGCAAAATCACCAGGAGCGGGAGAATATTTTCTCCAGAGATTGCCCCTCCAAGAGCAGTCTTTGGACCCTCTTCAGGTGACAAGGTCATCCCTGCACCAATAAAACTCTCTGCTAGAACTCCTCTGATTGAAGATGTTGTTGTTCTTAGTACTATCTCTCCTACCGCTGCTGACAAAGGTAAGGGGATCCAAGATGAGCCCGTCAGGACGAGGGCTCAACCCTTGGTGATCCTGGAGACCTCCAAGAAGGAAATGGACGAGATTTTGAGGATAATCAAAAGAAGTGATTACGATGTGGTAGAACAGTTGGGGCAAACCCCCTCCAAGATCTCCATGCTGGCACTACTACTTTGCTCAGAAGCGCACGCTAAAGCCCTGATAAGATTCCTGAAGGCAGCTCATGTGCCCCAGGAAACCTCTGCGGATCAATTTCAGAATTGCGTGGCTAGCCTGACTGCGGACAATGGATTAGGTTTTTCTGATGCTGACTTAACTCCTAAAGGTAGGAATCACAATGATGCTTTGCACATTTCAGTCGAGTGTCGAGGAACTACTCTCGCACATGTCTTGGTAGATATTGGTTCGTCGCTGAATGTTTTGCCTAAGAAGGCCTTGGACCGGCTGGATTGTGAGGGGTTGGATTTGAAGCCGAGCGATATTGTTGTCAGAGCTTTCGATGGTTCGAAAAGAATGGTCCATGGAGAGGTTGAAATTCCCATCAAGATAGGCACTGAGGTGTTTAAATCCACTTTCTATGTGATGGACATCCGTCCATCATACTCTTGCTTGCTGGGTAGACCTTAGATACACCATGCTGGGGCAGTTACATCCTCCTTGCATCAGATGTTGAAGTACCCTGTCAAGGGAAAGATCATCACTGTCCATGGCGAAGAAGAGTACATGATTAGCCACTTAAATTCTTTCCGGTATGTGGAGGTTGAAGGAGAGTTCATTGAGACACCGTTTCAACATTTTGAAGAAGTCCTTCCTGAAATAGCAGTAACAAAGTTGGCAGCTGAGACACCGAGGCAGATGACCAGGATGGCATCTCTGGAGGACGCAAGGGCCGCAATAAAGGAAGGGAAGAATTCAGCATGGGGGCAGTTACCTGACATTCCACATAAGACAGACAAATTTGGATTAGGGTTCACAGCCGCTGGCCAGAAAGCTATGCGCCGGTCAAAGATTGAAAGGGCGCCAGTCAAAATTTCTCCCTACGGAATCAACGCTTTGGGGGACGAAGACAAGGAGAGCAGCATTGAAGAGTGGATTTATCCAACTGTCAAAGGAGGATTGAGCAATTGGGAGGCTAAGGACTTTGTCCCCATCACTTTTATTCATCAGTAATTTATCTGTTAAACATTTCTTATTTGGTCTGTAATATTTACTTTCAAACAATCTGTACACTATCTTTTCACCTCATGCCTTGCCCGGGGCATGTAGGTCCACTTGTAAGGGTTTGATTATTTTTCATATCCATATGCCATGTTTAATGATTCATTGGACGTTTTTCATTTGACAAACTGCTTGTGTTCATTTTCTTTCCTTTTGCATTTTTTTTAAGGATGGCTATCCCTTACACACACCCACACTCACCAATGCAGGTACCCATCCACTCCGGATTCCATGGGTGATTATTCTGCTATATCTTTCAATAACTCTGAAGATCTGGTCAATCTAGCCGAGTATGAAGATGATGAAGGTTGTGAAGTACCCGGGGAACTAGCCAGACTTCTGCAACAAGAGGAAAGGGCCATCTTACCGCATGAAGAACCATTGGAAACTGTCAACTTGGGAACCGAGGAAGACCGGAAGGAGGTGCAAGTAGGTGCCAATCTGAAACCGAGTGTCAAGGAACGCCTAATACGGTTGTTGAATGAGTATGTTGAAATCTTCGCTTGGTCTTATGAAGACATGCCGGGGTTAGACACAGACATCGTGGTCCACCGTCTCCCCACAAGAGAGGATTTTCCACCGATCAAGCAAAAAGTTCGCCGAATGAGGCCTGACATGTCTGAAAAGATCAAAGCAGAAGTAATGAAGCAATTCGATGCTGGATTTCTGGCTGTTACGTCCTATCCTCAATGGGTCGCTAACATTGTGCCGGTACCTAAGAAAGATGGCAAAGTCAGGATGTGTGTGGACTACCGGGATTTGAATAGGGCCAGTCCCAAAGATGATTTTCCGCTACCTCACATTGACATTTTGATCGACAATACAGCTCAGCATAAAGTGTTTTCCTTCATGGATGGATTCTCGGGCTACAATCAAATCAAAATGGCCCCCGAGGATATGGAGAAAACAACTTTTGTCACACAATGGGGCACTTTCTGTTACAAAGTGATGTCGTTCGGGCTGAAGAACGCAGGGGCAACTTATCAACGCGCCATGGTAGCTTTATTTCATGATATGATACATCATGAGATTGAAGTTTACGTAGACGATATGATAGCTCGGTCACAAACAGAGGAAGAGCACCTTGAACATTTGGAGAAGTTGTTTGCTAGGTTAAAAGAATATAAGCTCAGGCTGAATCCAAGTAAATGCATTTTTGGAGTTAGGTCTGGTAAACTCCTGGGATTCATTGTAAGCAACAAAGGCATTGAAGTCGATCCCGCAAAAGTGAAAGCAATACAAGAAATGCCTGCTCCCCGTACTGAAAAGAAGGTTAGAGGATTCTTGGGGCGCTTAAACTATATTGCCAGATTCATCTCACATCTGACTTCTACCTGTGAGCCAATTTTCAAACTCTTGAAAAAAGATCAGGTAGTGGAATGGAACGATGATTGTCAAGCTGCTTTTGATAGAATCAAGGAGTATTTGCTAGAACCTCCTATTCTGATGCCACCCGTTGAAGGAAGACCATTGATCATGTATTTGACCGTCTTGGATAACTCAATGGGGTGTGTTTTGGGCCAGCATGACGAGTCTGGTCGAAAAGAGCATGCTATTTATTACCTTAGCAAAAAGTTTACCGACTGTGAGACTCGCTACTCACTGCTCGAGAAAACTTGCTGCGCTTTGGTATGGGCTGCTCGCCGACTAAGACAGTATATGTTGACTCATACTACCTTGTTGATTTCCAAAATGGATCCTATCAAGTATATCTTCGAAAAGCCCGCTTTATCTGGAAGGATAGCTAGATGGCAAATGATCTTAACTGAGTATGACATCCAGTACACCACCCAGAAAGCTATAAAAGGGAGTGTATTAGCTGACCATCTGGCTCATCAGGCTATCGAAGACTATCAACCCATGAGATTTGACTTCCCAGACGAAGACATCATGAATTTGGGCAACGTTGAAGGTGACAGACCGTATGACGGACCTGAAAAGGGATCCCGATGGACCCTGTACTTTGATGGTGCTTCAAATGCGCTCGGAAACGGTATTGGCGCAGTACTCATTTCTCCGGAAGGTTGTCACACACCTTTCACGGCCCGACTTTGCTTCAGCTGCACAAACAACATGGCTGAGTATGAAGCCTGTATCTTTGGTCTCAAGGCTGCTATAGACTTGGGGATCAAATCTTTGATCGTATTTGGGGACTCGGCTTTGGTTATCAGTCAAATCAAAGGAGAATGGGATACCAAGCATCCTAATCTTATCCCATACAAAGAACATGTCCTGACATTGTTGCCTCATTTCGAGCAGATTACCTTCGAGCATTTCCCGCGAGAAGAGAATCAGCTAGCGGATGCTCTAGCTACAATGTCTTCCATGTTTAAACTCAACTGGGATAACGAGGCTCCCCAAATCACCATCGAGCGAATGGATGAACCGGCACATTGCCACGAGATTAATACCGAAGAAGTAGTGGAACAACCCTGGTTCCATGAAATCAAAAGGTATCTCGAGACTAGAGATTATCCTGAAGGAGCTTCCGTAAATGACAAGAAGTTCTTAAGGAAATTCGCTGCTAAGTTCTTCCTAAGCAACTGCATCCTTTACAAACGAAGCCATGATTGTGTATTACTCCGATGTGTAGACAAAGCTGAAGCGGAGTTAATTATGACCGACATACACAGCGACACATTTGGCACTCACTTGAGCGGGCATACAATGGCTAAGAAGATCCTAAGGGCAGGCTATTACTGGTCTACCATGGAAGCTGACTGCCATCAACATTCCCGTACTTGCCACAAGTGTCAAGTCTATGCTGACAAAGTTCATATCCCTCCGGTTCCTCTCAATGTCCTGACTGCTTCGTGGCCCTTCGCGATGTGGGGCATTGATATGATTGGAGAGATCAAACCTACGGCCTCCAACGGACATCGTTTCATCCTGGTTGCCATTGACTACTTCACTAAATGGGTCGAAGCAGCTTCCTTCGCCTCTGTTACTAAAAATGTGGTTGCCCGCTTTATCAAGTAAAATCTCATATGTCGGTATGGTGTTCCAGACAGGATCATCACAGACAACGGTACAAATCTGAATAACACAATGATCACTGCATTGTGCGAACAGTTCAAGATTTATCATCACAATTCATCTCCCTATCGACCGAAGATGAACGGTGCTGTTGAAGTTGCAAACAAAAACATTAAGAAGATCATTCAGAAAATGACAGTCACTTACAAAGACTGGCATGAGATGTTACCGTTTGCTCTGCATGGATACCGTACGATGATACGTACTTCAACCGGGGCAACCCCATTTTTTTTTGGTTTACGGCATGGAAGCTGTTTTGCCTATGGAAGTCCAGATCCCTTCTCTAAGGATTATGAAGGATGCAGGTTTGAATGAAGATGATTGGATGCAGACCCGACTTGATCAACTCAATCTGATCGACGAAAAGCGACTTGCTGCTATATGCCATGGTCAGACGTATCAAAAGCGGATGATCAAGGCCTTCAATAAGAAACTCAGACGTCAAGTCTATCAAGTCGGAGATCTCGTAATCAAGCGGATTATCTTACCGCAAAGTGATCCCAGGGGCAAATGGACTCCTACATACGAAGGACCATTTGTGATCAAGAGCATATTTTCTGGTGGTGCAATGATTCTAACTACCATGGACGGCGACGATTTTCTGCACCTTGCGAACGCAGACATAGTCAAAAGATACTACGCATAAAATAACCCGACAAGTCGAAAACCCGAAAGGGCGGCTTGGGAAAAAATGGGCATCCCGGTGAACCGAAAACCCGAAAGGGCGGTTCAGGCAAAAGTTAGGGATAAAAATAAAAAAATCTGTACACCCGGCAAGTTGAAAACCCGAAAGGGCGGCTTGGGCAAAAAGGGGTTTCCCGGTGGATCGAAAACCCAAAAGGGCGATTCAGGCAAAAGTTAGGGAATTAAAGCGTATGACTATGTCTCGTCGGATCACTTCAAAGACAATCTCTTCATCAACCGGTTCCAGGCTTCTGATCAATCCAGTCATCGTCAAACGAAGCATTGAATGGACAGATATTCAAGGTTGTGAAAGCTATATCGGAATGGAATCCCATGGAATTATTTCACATAGCCATCTTTCTTTTGTATAAACCTTTCAAATATTTACGACAAAATCCTCTTACTAGGATGATTGTCTCCTTTGTACAAATATACTCATAGAAAATCAATACAAATACTTTTCCCAGAAATTTGTGTCATTTCCTTTTCTTTTCTCTTGCACTATTTGTTTTATTTTGAGAAACGTCCAATGTTTTGTTAAATAGGCATATGCATTTGAAACATAATCATTTTCTTATGAGTCGAGAAAGAGGATTACTGATAAGTCGAAGGTACAGTTGGATAACCCGATACCCTTTCAAAGGAAACCCCCGGGAGATTTGGAATCCATATCCCTAGCAAGTCGTGAAGCTCATCCCCAGTAGATTCTGGAAGCCTATCCCCCGCAGAGTACGGACGTCTCTCCCGAGTTTTTATTCAAAGTTATTCCTCACAAGGCCTTATAACTGGGTTATCCTCAGCTAACAACCACGGAAGACCGCACTCACCAAAATCCTTCCTATCCCCAGCGGAGTTCATCAAAGTTCCCCAGCAGTAACTTATCCTTACAATCCCCCAGCCAGAGGATCCTCGGGAATCCAATTTCCCTCAGAATTTAAGTTTCAATATCCCCAGCGGAGCCAGACTAATGAACCTTCTCCCCACAGAGTTTTAGGAGAACAAATCTTGATTGCCCCAGTGAAGTCGCCAGAGATACTTCCCTCCAAGTTGAAGATTCTCAGTCTTACCTCCCCAGCATGAATCTATTAGGTTGGTACTCCCCAGTAGAAGTCATCAGGAATTCCCCAGAGTTTTGGCATACAACCCAAGCTCCTTGTTCCCCAGCAATGGCTAAGGAATTATTCTTCCCGGCAGCAGTCAAGATGCTTCTATCTTCAGTCATCCAGGATTCATCTTTCCCCAGCAAGACAGCTCATCAGCTTACATGCGCATTCATTACATTCATATCATAAACATTGATATAACATACATTGCATCATACATTTCATGTAACATAATTTTGTGCTTAGCTACCATTTTGTCCTTTTCAGGATAAGAATGAAAGGCTATCATTAAGAGTTTCATATGCAGTTTTACACGGACTCATCATCAGGCAACCCTACACCGGTTCCTCCTCAAATTTCAAGATTTCTGAAAACAGTTTACGGATTCTTCCCAACAACGGATGTTAATCTATCACTTGTTCAGATGCAACCTTTTGAAAATAGTTTACGGACGCTTCCCAACAACGGATGCTGCTCTATTGCTTATTCAACTCCAATACTTCTGAAAACAGTTTACGGGTTCTCCAAGTAACGGATGTTAACCTATCGCTTGTTCAGACTCTTCTCAAACTTCTGAAAACAGTTCACGGATTCCTCCCAACAACGGATGTCAATCTATTGCTTATTCAGACCCGCAGTTCGGAAATGGTCCAAAGCATGGACACATCTATGATGCTCAGTCCAGATGGCATCTCTAAGCCCATCCCCGACAAGTTTCTGTCACTCTTCCAGATGGCATCGTTAAGCCCATCTCCAAATGGCATCTCTAAGCCCATTCCCGCATCCATTGCTTTGACGAGTGCAAATTTAAGGGCACTCTAGTGTCCAATCTCCTTTTACCCTCGAGTCACGAAAGGCAAACCTGTCAATCTAACTCTTCGGATTCAAGAAGATTGAACAGGGGCAACTGTTGTACCCCAAAATTTTCCCTCCCATTTCTCAATGATTTCGCATCACAAAACCTTTGAAGCCCAAGAGCTAGTTAGGGTTTCATCTGCTCAAGACTTCTCCTTGCACTGTTGACCCAAATTAGGGTTTGTGTTTGCACCAAGATGTTTTGACCTAAAATGCCTAAGATGACTTTCTTGCTTCATATTGGACTCCCAAGTTTATCCATACCAAGTTTCAAGCCTTGATTCCAAGTTTTGCCCAGTCAATTGGACAGTTGACCTAGGAATCAGCTGTATTGGGGAAAAAGTCAACTGTGGACAATTGACAATCAAACCTCATGGAAATTGACCCACATCAACATTATGAACTCATATGAACCATTTGATCAAGTTTGGATCATAATCCCACAAGAAATTTGACCAGATCACCAAAAGGGCAAAATGGTCATTTTTAGGGTTTTGACTGCACAAAGGCAATTTTTGACGGTTTGACCCAACCAATGGCAAACCAAGCTCACATATGGACTCAAGGACCCCATGGAATTATCTTGACATTCTCAGAAAACTCAAAAGATCCCAAATACACAGGATTGACAGTTGAATTTCCCAGTCAATTGATCAATTTTGACTGTATACTAAAAAGTCAAACTTTGACTTTTTGGTCAAAATCAAGAGTCAAGATTCCTTTTTCATCAAAACATGCCAAATCATGAAACTTGTTCACCAAGAAATCACAAAATGCAAATTAGGGTTAGAAATTAGAACTTTTCATAACTTAGAATTTTTCTAAGTTATGAAAAACCTTAATTTTTTTCCAACTTTGCCCCACTTTTTCACCAAGATCCATTTGGATTCAAACAAAAGTCAAAACATGAAAGTTGTAGCTTGTTGTATAATCTACAACTTTGATTCACAAAGTTTTCCCATTTGAGGCTTTTATCTCAAGTTACAAATTTTTGAATAAGGGCACTAAACCATTCTTAACTTAGTGAAATTTTAACCTATTTTGACAAGGTTTTCTACCCAACTTCAAGGCCATTTTCCATACACTTCCACTTGGAATTTCAATTTTCATTTCAAAGATGGATTGTAGTACACATTCCAAGCTTTCCAAAATGTCCAAGAACTTCCCAAACAACCTCATAACTTGAGAGAATCGAATTTCACAATATGGCAAAAACTCACTTTTGAATTGATCCTAAACATGTTCATAACTTAGGCCATTTTCAAGTCAGCTTAGTTTGTGCTAAATTACAGGTCCTAAAACCCTTTGAAACTCAAAAATTAAATGCTAAACCATTGTGCCAAGATGTTATTCTATGCATTTGGTCATTACATGGAAGTTTAATCCTTATTTGGAAAAAGCATTTTAGCCATTTTGATAAAGCATGACTTTATGTCAAAACATGATTCAAAGAAGTACAAAGCATATCTTTTGGGCACAAGATTATGGACTAATCACACTAATCAAGAGGGATTGTGGCAGCATGTTTAGGGGGCCTGCATAAGCCTAGAAACCAACTTGCCAAACTTTGCTTAAGATAGAAGAAACATCGCATAACTTACAACAACTCTCATATCAGCTGACAAACACTTAGACAAACTTATCAAACACATTCCAAACATTGATCCTAAGCTAAAGCACGAGCCTTTCACCTCCAATCCCTCCCAAAACTCAGAATCACCTTGAAACTTCTCAAACAGAGCAACCTCTGCAGATTGAGTTCCAACTCTCAATCCTTTCAAGCATTCTTGCCCAAACCAGTTCATACACATTCCCTAGCATCTATGCAAGCTAACCATGACTTGAAACACGACCTGTAATCCCTCTAACAAGTTCCACCATTTTCACTTTTTCATTTTGCAGTTGAAGTTCTACAGCTCAATCCAAGGTGTCCCAAGGCAAAGTAAATATTGGAACAGCATCACCACACCTCAAGGAAGCTACACCAACCATTATCTTGCCCTGAAAGCTTCTCCATTGCCAGGTAGAACTTCAACTGAACAGGTAAGTTTTTGAATTTGTATCTCTCTTATTAGGCATCATTAGCTCTAAGTTTGTGAATAAACAATGTTCTACTCATGCCACTGAACATGTACATGTTTTTACTTTTCATTTCTTTTGCTTGAGCTGTGAGAATTTAAGGTTTGAAAATAGCAGAAAACTTAGGTCAGAATTTGGGATTGTTAAAATTCTCTCTCATTTCTGAGAGTTAGGATGAGTTTTTTATATATTTGGAATCGTGATTCAATGCTTGACATGTTTTGTGTTGAAAGTTTGTGCAAAAGCTCAAAGAATCAGGATGTTTGAATCCCTGTTACAAGCGCGCGTTTTTGGCTGGAGGTTGAAGAAGGTGTCTCATGGGCTGGGCCAGCTTTTGTTCTACTTTTCACACCATACAATTGCTTCTGCACCCCCTGAGCCCATTTGGTTTATTTTTAATGATTTCTGACTTTTTCTTTTTTTGATTGATTCATTTATTTTTTCTCATGTTATTAAAAATATAAAAATCTTTTTTCTCACCATTTTTTAATTTATTAGGTATTTATGTGATTTTCTTTTGATTAATACACAAATAAATGAATATATACATTTCATTAAAAAATATTGAGAAATATGTAAAAATACTTTTATTTTCATTTTTATTTTATTTTACCTTCTGAAAATACTTTATATAAAAAAAATACTTTTTTTACAAATATTAAATATTATTATTATTTATATATATATAATACATATCTAAAATAATACATATATACATATATTTATTAATATATTTAGAGTAAATACAAAATATATACACTTTTGTTTTTTTTTTTATTATTATTAATATTTAATATAAAAATACATTTTGGACAAATACCTCATTTTATTTTATTTTGTATATATAAATAAATATTTGTACATAATAAATGAATAATGTATTTTATTTAATAGAATTAGGGCTTTGCCCTAAATTTGAAAATACTCCAAAAAATAATACCTTTTTATTTCTCTTTTTATTTTCACATAAATAATATTCTTTTTTTTCATACACATAAAAATTCTTTTTACATTTTGCATTTTTATTTCAATTTCCATTTAATTATACAATTATTTGTCTTATAAATATTCAAAGCAAATGATGTAATAGCTAGGTTTAATTTCTTGTCTAAATAATCCCCATTTGAGACATTTGTATCCCCCTCCCCATATTATTGTGTTGTAATAGTGTAGGAATTTAAATTTCGCACTTTATCGCTTTCTAAATATACTATGCTAGAGTTAGGGTTTGTATGCGAATAAAACGAACAAATTAGTTTGACCTAATCTCAAGACAAAAAAGCATGAAAAATGGACAACACATTTCACACTTGCACCCCTAGGGTATTCCACTTTGTTGCCTTCAAATAATTGGGCCATATTGTATGTTGAATTTCTTTGGGTAAAACAAACAATCAAATGATCATAAGTCCCTCGATGACGCTTTCGAAAAGTTGCCTAAAATGATCAAGTCCCTTTCAAAGAGAAATTGCCCAAAGACATTTAACACTATTGCAATTATGGTCTAAACGATGACCCGCGCCCGTCCCTTTCACCTCCTAAGACAAGATTGTCCACCAAATGCAATGGTGGAACAAAATTGTCAAAAGGTTTAAAACATGACAAAAATCTTTGAGAAAACTTTAGGGTAGATAACTCTTAAGTACTTGTCAATTTGCCAAGAAAACACTTGCCTAAATTCAAACCACACTTCACAAACACTTTCAAAACAAACTTTCAAAAACCTTGAAACATCTTTTCAAAAGACAAAACACCTTTTGTAAAACATTCGAGTAAAGAATTGTTACAAGGGTAGCCTATACAAGGCATCTTTTCAAAGCATTTTCAAAACCACACACCAAGCACCATTTCAAACAATTGAAAAACCAAGGCAAGTTGATCTAAGCAAGTACCTAAGAGCCCATGGATAACCATGGATAGAAAGGGTGCTAATACCTTCCCTTTCTATAATCTACTCCCCGAACCCAAGAAAAATCTCAAAGGTTTTTGCTGTGCTTTTTGAACCTTTCCTTAGGATAAAATAAAAAGTCAGTGGCGACTCTTGCTCAACCGAAACATTTGCGAAAACAAACGCAAAACCATAGTCAGTTCTCCCACCATATCACACTTTCAAACCTTCTTCCAAAAGTGGCTACTCCAGGTCTCTTTTTCTTTTTCTCTTTATTCTTCTCCAGCAGAGCTTTGAGGTCCTCTTGACCCTTTTCCAAGGTCATGAGGAGTTGCTGGAATTGTGAATTTTGTGCCTGCAGATCCTTTACCGTCTGCTCCAAATCCATCTTGCTGAAATAAACAGCAGAAAGATAAGGAAACCTGGTGTGAAGACCTGTTTATGCATATGATGAATGGTATGTTATTCATGTAATGCATTCAAGGATTCAGAAATTCAAATTTGTTGCAAACAAAAAGAACGCACGTCATATTAAGAAGAAATTGTTAGTACATAAGTTCCCCGTGGGAAAAATATTATAGAGTTCTTAATGTAAAAAGACATTGTGCATCCTCTTTGGTGCGATGTAAGTGTTGAGAGTTTCCTCCTTGTGAAGTCGGCGGGTAAGCTCCAAAACCTTCTTCTCACAAGCATAGAAGCTGGCCTCAAAAGTATTATGTTCTTCTTTGAGTTGGATCCAACTCTTTTTCATTTGTTCCCATGATGTTGGCATGTCAGGATGTAGGATGGTGTATGGAACCTCTCCTTCCGTAACAGGCTCTTTGATCAAGGGGAGAATGTGAGGATATGGCATCATAAGGTTCTGGGCGTGGGTTCGTACCCATTTGAGATAAGGCTCAAGGGGGGTGGAATTCTTGTGCCCCAGTGTCTTACTATCCACTTTGTTAGGCATCCTCCAAGCTCTGATGAATCTTTATCGAAGTCCTTGCGCATCGTTGTCGAAGTCAAAAACTAGGTCAGGAATCAACATGTCATGAGGGTCATCCCTCCGAGCATATCCAAACTCTCTTAGAGCTAAACAGGGGTTGTAGGTAATGCCTCCCCTAATTCTAAGTAATGGGACATTAGGGAATTCCCCACAACGATCAATGATGATGACATTTTCTCTGGACCGAGAACACCAATGTACATCAGAATGTGTGAGGGTTATCAACCGTTGTGACCACCTTAAACCCTGCTCATTCTTCAAAACTGATTGTGGAAGGTGAGAAATAAACCACCTTGCTAGGAGAGGAGTACAATACATGAGAACACCTCTTTTCCTCATTGTTCGTGTGTAAAATGAGTGTAGGATGTCCCCAAGCAATGTAGGTATAGGATTCCTGGATATGAAAATCTTGACAGCATTCACATCTATAAGTTGATCAGGATTTGGGAACAAGACCAACCCATAGATAAGGAGTGCCACAATCTCTTCAAAGGCTTGTAGATCAAGAGAATTCCAGCAGTCTTGTGCCTTCTCAAACATAAACTTTGCCAAGAAACCCTTGACACCACTTCTGGTTTCCCAATGCCCCTTGATGTCAGATGGTTGCAAGTGTAATGCTTGAGCAACATCTTCAGGCTTTGGTTCTTTTTCCGTACCGTTGTAGGGTAGTTGATGAAGAATAGGAATTCTCAGGAGTTGAGAAAACTCCTCCAAAGTAGGCACCAATTGGTAATCAGGGAATGTGAAACAGTGGTGTAGGGGGTCAAAGAATTGGAAGAGAACTTTCACCAAGTCTTCTTCAATGTTGGAGTTGACCAAGTTGAGAAGTGTACCATGTCTTTCACTGAAGAGAGAGTTCTCTAGAATCCTGGAAGTAAGCTCCTTAAGTTGAGGAGGGATTCTCACAAGGTTTACCTGAATTGTTTTCCTGCGAAGAGATTCCATGACCTACAAAACAAGAACAAAGATGAAGATCCAAACCCTTGAAATGGTTAGTGGATGCATATGACGCTTTATGATGTTCATGATGTATGCACAAGCACATGTACAAGCAAGTCACACAAAACCCTAGTTTTAGGCTTGCATGAGGTTTCATAGGTAAATACCCTCTTGAGTTTAGTTGGCTCAAACCTTTCCTATAAATAGTAACCGGGTTCTAAGGAGCTCAATATCATTGGATTGTTTTCTATGTTCATTGTTTTGGTTTAGCCACTTAACTAGCGACCAAAATATTCCAAGAAAACAACCCTCAATGAGTGTAGTATCGAGTATCTACCAACTTCGGACTGCACCAAAGCCGGTCATCTCACTACCCCTAATAAAAGGCCAAGATGGTCAAGTAAGGTTCTAAGAGTTCATTAGTGCTTCATGACATAACTCAGCTGCCCCGTATTCTCTTTGATTGACTCAAAGGCTATCGGTACTCACAAATATGTCGCACTAATATAGATATTGCTTCAACCATGTCGGTATACCCCGTACAGTTTTCACAACGTATTGCTATTTACCTATGAATGTTTCCCAAATCCGGGTGGAGGATTTCAAACCCAAACAAGAGAGTCAAATGTGAAGCAATCAAAGCAAACAATAATCATGTAAAAGGGTGATTTAAGCCCTAAGGTTACTCCACTTTTAAAGATATTCCCCAGCAGAGTCCCCAATTCTGTGATACGGTGGGAGAACTGACTTGAGATTTTGCGTTTGGTGTTCGCAAATGTTTCTGTTTAGCAAGAGTCGCCACCGACTTTTTATTTTATCCTAAGGAAAGGTCAAAAAGCACAGGAAAGACCTTTTGAGATGTTTTCTTGGGTTCAGAGAGTAGATTATAGAAAGAGAAGGTATTAGCATCCTTTCTATCCATGGATATCCATGGGCTCTTAGTTACTTGCTTAGATCACTTGTTTTGCTTTTCAATTGTTTGAAATGGTGCTTCATGTGTGGTTTTGAAAGATGTTTTGAAAAGAGGCCATCGTTGTGGCAACCTTTGTAATGATTCTTGTTTGAATGTATACAAAGATGTTTTTTTCTTTTGAAAAGTTTTCAATGTTTGAAAGTGGGGTTTTTGAAATTGTGTTGTGGAGTGTGTTTTGAAGATAGCAAGGTTATTTTTGCAAGTTTTGATCAAGTAACTAAGAGTTATCTACCCTATTTTTACTCAAAGATCTTTCTCATGTTTTTAACCCTTTTAACAGTGTTGTTTCACCATTGTATTTGGTGAACAACCTTGTGTTAGGATGTTAAACGGGACAGGCGCGGGTCATCGTATAGACCATGATAGCAATAGTGTCAAGTATTTTTGGCAATTTTCTTGAGGGACTTGATCATTTTGTTTAGGAAACTCAGAAAGCGTCATCGAGGGACTATGATCTTTTGTTTTGTTTTTGTTTTGCCAAAGTACTTAACATGCATACCATGGCCCATTTTTGAAGGCAACAAGTGGATTGTAACCCTAGGGGTGCAAGTGTGCATTGTGTTGGTTTTTCATGCATTGTTATCTTGGATTAGGTCAAACTAATTGTTGATTTGATTTTTGCATACAAAACCCTAAGTCTAATCATGGCATAATTGAAAGCTTAAAGATGCGAGAATTTAAATTCTACACTATTACAACATGATATAGGGAGGGGGGTACAAATTTGAATTGGGGATTATTTTGCAAGAAATTAAATCCTAAATTATTACAACCATATTAAATGGGTAAGGCATAATATTAAATATACAATATTTAAATAAATACAATAAATAAATATTAGATAAAGTGTATTATGCAAAAGATGTTTTTTATGCATGAAAAAGTATTTTTAATGTGAAATGTAAATAAATAAAAAAGTTAATTTCAATTATTTTGTTTTTTAGGGCAAAACCCTAATTTCTTAAATAAATAGTATTATTTATTATTTATATACATAATGTATTAATTTGTACAAAAATATAAGTATGTTGAAAAAAATGGTATTTTTAGTATAAAATATTAATAAAAATAAAAATGTATTATTTTTGTGTTTTTTGTCCTAATTAATTAATAAAATATGTATATATATGTATTAAATATATTAAATATATTAAGTGTGTATAAAAATAAAATAAATTATTTACAAAAAGGTACATTTTTTAAGAAAATGTTTTCAAATGTGTATAAAATAATAAATGAAAATAAACATATTTTTTACATTATTTTTAAGTTTTAATAAAAAGAATATAAAGTATTTAAACAATTTTATACTAGTAAAAAATAAAAATAAATACCAAATAAATGTAAAATAATATAAAAATAACTTTTGGCATTTTTTATATTTGGACATAAAATAATAAAGTCAGAATAAAAAATAAAAATGCAAAAATGACAAATATATAAGAAATGGGCCAGGGGGTGTAAAAAGAAAAGAGGGGGGTGCCAAAAGCAAGCCTGTACAGACCCAGCCCAGAAACAACTTCATCTTCTTCCTTTGAACTGAAATACGCGTGTTTTGTACACAAGATGCTATCTCCTGATTCCTTGCTTTTTTGACAAAACTCATAACATGAAACTTGTAGAGCATCAAACAACGAATCTAACCATATAAAAAACTTAAGCTAACTCTCAAAGACCAGAGAGAATTTCTCTGGCCCTAATTCTTATCCTAGTTTTTTCAGAAAGTTCATGAACAAAATTCTCCTAGCACGATTAATATAAATGAAAACTAAGCACATGTATGGTTTCAGGGCTATGAATACAACATCTTTCATTCACAAACCTAAGTCTAACTATTCCTAAATAGAGAGATAGAAGTTCATGAAATACCTGTTTCAGTTGACTTCGAATGGGACAATGCAGCAACTTCCAAGGGTGCTTGAGTTTCTTTTGAGCTTGCCTGAGGTCCAATGAAGCTTTCCCAATGCTTAGTTTGTTTTGAAGTAGCCTGAATCGTGCTACAGAACTCAACCTGCAAAGCTTTGAAACAAAAATGGCAATGTGTGTTAATGGTGTTACAGCTAGCAATGGAGGTCTGGAATAGTTCAGGTGAGTTGAATGGAAGGTATTGGAACAAATTTGAGGCAAAACGCACGAGGGAAAATGGAGATGGAGGTGGTTCTGCAGGGCTTGCCCTGTTTTGCTGAAAAATGGTGATTTTGTGTACCAGGAGGTTTGAGTGGTGAAGAGCTCGTGTTTATGACTCAAAGGGTTGTGTGAAATGTGTTTGCAATGTTTGTGTGAGTTGACTATGGCTGGTTTTTGAGTTGGGAAGATTTTGGATAAATTTCTTCTTCTTGAAGCAAGAGTGTGTAACTTGTGATTACAGACCTATAAACTCTATCTTGTAAGCTGCATACCTTGCCCTTGATACTTGCAATTTTTGGATTTGATCTTGCCTCAGAGATATGGCCCCATGCCTCAAGGATCTTGGTTTGACATAAAGTGTAACTTTTCAAAAATGGCAATATACCTTTTTCCAAATAGGGATTAGTTTTGTGTGCAATGTCCAAATGGCCAAGATAATGCATTAGATCAGTGTATTTGCATTCAATTAAGGATTTTAAAATGGTTTAGAGGCCTGCAAGCTAGTACAAAGCATGCTGATTTGAAAATGCAAGTTGTATGAACATGTATTGGCCATGGATCAAAGTGAGTTTTTGCCAACTTCAAGCATTTGATTCTCCCTAACCACAAAGGTGTTTGAGGAGTTCTTGGATAATTTGGAAAGCTTGCAACATGTTCTATAATCCATCTTTGAAATTCAACTTGAAACTCCAAGTGGAACTATGTGAAAAATGGCCAAAAAGATGGGTCAAAATCCTGCCTAAACTAGGGCAAAATTTCTCTAAGTTAAAAGTTTTAGGTACCCTTGTTCCAAAACTCATAACTTGAGATACAAGCTTCTTTTGAGAAAACTTTATGAATCAAAGTTGTATACTTTGTGATGGAATACGACTTTCATGTTGCAAGTTTTGTTTGAATCCATTTGCATCTTGGTGAAAAAATGGGACAAAGTTAGGAAAAAATAAGAAAATTTCATAACTTAGAAAATTTCTAAGTTATGAAAATTTTCCATTTTAAACCTTAATTTGCATTTTTGGGTTTCTTGATGAACAAGTTTCATAATTTGACATGTCTTGGTGAAAAATGACCCTTGGCACTTGATTTTGACCAAAAAGTCAAAGTTTGACTTTTCAGCGTACAGTCAAATTTTGATCAGTTGACTGAAAAATTTATCTGTCAATCGTAGGCATTTGAGATCTTTTGAACTTGTTGAATGGGTCAAGATAATGTCTTGAGTCCTTGAGTGCATGTTTGAGCTTGATTTGTCATTGGCTAGGTCAAACAGTCAAAAATTGCCTTTGTACAGTCAAAACCCTAAAAATGACCATTTTGCCCTTTTGATGATCTGATCAAATTTCTTGTGGGATTGTGATCCAAACTTGATCAAATGGTTCATATGAGTTCATAATGTTGATATGGGTAAAATTTCATGAGGTTTGACTGTCAATTGGCCACAGTTGACTTTTTCCCTAATACAGCTGATTTATAGGTCAACTGTTCAATTGACAGGGCAAAAATTTGGATCAAGGCTTGAAACTTGGTATGGAAAAACTTGTGAGTCCAACATGACGTATGAAAGTCAATTTGGGTATTGTTGGTCAAAACATCACTGTGCAAACTCAAACCCTAATTTAGGTCAACAGTGCAAGGAGGTGTCTTGAGCAGAGCAAACCCTAACTTGATCTTGAGTTCCAAGAGTCTTGTGATGAAAAATGTTGAAGAAATGAGAGGGAAAATTTTGGGGTACAACACTAACATTGACCCAATATAATCCACTACCAGGATTTCATCTATGATGGACGCAGCCAAAGTCTACTTAAGTCTTCTGATCTTCACTCGATCACTTGAGGTGCCAATCAATTCTAAACAGAATGGTTTTTCTTGAGATTACATGAGTGCTTCTTATCAAGAAGATTAATCCTAATTTAAGTACATATTGTTTGACACAATTCTGAGCAACAACTCTTGTGTACAAACAATTTACATAAAGATCTTAAGAAATAACGCAATCTAAACAACAACTCTTGTGTTTTACATATTTCTACAAAGATGAATCTAATCTAAATTAAGTGCAGCATCTTGTACTCTTCTTGTCTTCATCTTCTTTGTTGAGAAAACTATGAGTAATAACTCCTTGCTTCTTCATAATTCTGTTAAGATGTATATTGTATTCCTTACTTTTTTTAACTTTCGCTTCTAAGCATTATTCGTTGAACAATGCTTCTCATTGTTACTTCTAAGTAATGCTTCTAATCAAATTAATAACTCTAAAGTATAAGCAAAAGTAAATAATACGTGACATATCCTGGTTCACTTGAGAAACCCCCAAGCTAATCCAGTCCACCCTTCCGAGGTGATTTCTCCTTAAACTCAAGGACTTAATCCACTATAATCAATGTGATTACAATCACACGTGCAACTGTCGGTGACTAACATCCAATGAAACATCCAGGGATCCAAACTGGATATAATCTTTACTGACCCAACAAAATCCGATTCTCCAGAATCTCCTATCGGGATTTCCTTCCAATGATATCCATCAGTGATCTCAGAAGGCCTACCTTCACTCAGTCCCCTTTGAGATATGACCAACATTGACCCAATATAATCCACTACCAGGATTTCATCTATGATGGACGCAGCCAAAGTCTTCTTAAGTCTTCTGATCTTCACGCTATCACTTGAGGTGCCAACCAATTCTAATCATAATGGTTTTTCTGGAGATTACAGGAGTGCTTCTTATCAAGTAGATTAATCCTAATTTAAGTACATATTGTTTGACACAATTCTGAGCAACCATTCTTGTGTACTGACAATTTACATGAAGATCTTAAGAAATAACACAATCTAAGCAACAACTCTTGTGTCTTACATATTTCTACAAAGATGAATCTAATCTAAATTAAGTGCAGCATCTTGTACTCTTCTTGTCTTCATCTTCTTTGTTAAGCAAACTATGAGCAATAAATCCTTGCTTCTTCATAATTCTGTTAAGATGTATATTGTATTCCTTACCTTTATTTTTTAACTTTCGCTTCTAAGCATTATTCGTTGAACAATGTTTCTCATTGTTACTTCTAAGTAATGCTTCTAATCAAATTCATAGCTCTAAAGTATAAGCAAAAGTAAAGAATACGTGACATATCCTGGTTCACTTGAGAAACCCCCAAGCTAATCCAGTCCACCCTTCCGAGGTGATTTCTCCTTGAACTCAAGGACTTAATCCACTATAATCAATGTGATTACAATCGCACGGGCAACTGTCGCTGACTAACATCCAATGAAACATCCAGGGATCCAAACTGGATATAATGTTTAGTGACCCAAGAGAATCCGATTCTCCAGAATCTCCTATCGGGATTTCCTTCCAATGATATCCATCAGTGATCTCAGAAGGCCTACCTTCACTCAGTCCCCTTTGGGATATGACCAACATTGACCCAATATTATCCACTACCAGGATTTCATCTATGATGGACGCAACCAAGGTCTTCTTAAGTCTTGTGATCTTCACGCTATCACTTGAGGTGCCAACCAATTCTAAACAGAATGGTTTTCTTGAGATTACATGAGTGCTTCTTATCAAGCAGGTTAATCCTAATTTAAGTACATATTGTTTGACACAATTCTGAGCAACAACTCTTGTGAACAAACAATTTACATGAAGATCTTAAGAAATAACGCAATCTAAGCAACACCTCTTGTGTTTTACATATTTCTACAAAGATGAATCTAATATAAATTAAGTTCAGCATCTTGTACTCTTCTTTTCTTCATCTTCTTTGTTGAGCAAACTATGAGCAATAACTCCTTGCTTCTTCATAATTCTGTTAAGATGTATATTGTATTCCTTACTTTTTTTTTTAACTTTCGCTTTTAAGCATTATTCGTTGAACAATGCTTCTCATTGTTACTTCTAAGTAATGCTTCAAATCAAATTCATAACTCCAAAGTATAAGCAAAAGTAAAGAATACGTGACATATCCCGGTTCACTTGAGAAACCCCCAAGCTAATCTAGTCCACCCTTCTGAGGTGATTTCTCCTTGAACTCAAGGACTTAATCCACTATAATAAAAGTGATTAAAATCGCACGGGCAACTGTCGGTGATTAACATCCAATGAACCATCCAGGGATCCAAACTGGATATAATGTTTAGTGACCCAAAATAATTCTATTCTCCAAAATCTCCTATCAGGATTTCCTTCCAATGTTATCGATCAGTGATCTCAGAAGGCCTACCTTCACTCAGTCCCCTTTGAGATATGACTAACATTGACCCAATATAATCCACTACCAGGATTTCATCTATGATGGACGCAACCAAAGTCTTCTTAAGTCTTCTAATATTCACTCAATCACTTGAGGTGCCAACCAATTCTAAACATAATGGTTTTTCTGGAGATTACATGAGTGCTTCTTATCAAGCATATTAATCCTAATTGAGGTACATATTGTTTGACACAATTCTGAGCAACAACTCTTGTGTACAAACAATTTACATAATAATCTTAAGAAATAACGCAATCTAAGCAACAACTCTTGTGTTTTACATATTTCTACAAAGATGAATCTAATCTAAATTAAGTGCAGCATCTTGTACTCTTCTTGTCTTCATCTTCTTTGTTGAGCAAACTATGAGTAATAACTCCTTGCTTCTTCATAATTCTGTTAAGATGTATATTGTATTCCTTACTTTTTTTAACTTTCGCTTCTAAGCATTATTCGTTGAACAATGCTTCTCATTGTTACTTCTAAGTAATGCTTCTAATCAAATTAATAACTCTAAAGTATAAGCAAAAGTAAAGAATACGTGACATATCCTGGTTCACTTGAGAAACCCCCAAGCTAATCCAGTCCACCCTTCTGAGGTGATTTCTCCTTAAACTCAAGGACTTAATCCACTATAATCAATGTGATTACAATCAAACGGGAAACTGTCGGTGACTAAAATCCAATGAAACATCCAGGGATCCAAATTGGATATAATGTTTAGTGACCCAAGAGAATCCGATTCTCCAGAATCTCCTATCGGTATTTCCTTCCAATGATATCCATCAGTGATCTCAGAAGGCCTACCTTCACTCAGTCCCCTTTGGGATATGACCAACATTGACCCAATATTATCCACTACCAGGATTTCATCTATGATGGACGCAGCCAAGGTCTTCTTAAGTCTTGTGATCTTCACGCTATCACTTGAGGTGCCAACCAATTCTAAACAGAATGGTTTTTCTGGAGATTACATGAGTGCTTCTTATCAAGCAGATTAATCCTAATTTAAGTACATATTGTTTGACACAATTCTGAGCAACAACTCTTGTGTACAAACAATTTACATGAAGATCTTAAGAAATAACGCAATCTAAGCAACAACTCTTGTGTTTTACATATTTCTACAAAGATGAATCTAATCTAAATTAAGTGCAGCATATTGTACTCTTCTTATCTTCATCCTCTTTGAGCAAACTATGAGCAATAACTCCTTGCTTCTTCATAATTCTGTTAAGATGTATATTGTATTCCTTACTTTTTTTTAACTTTCGCTTCTAAGCATTATTCGTTGAAAAATGCTTCTCATTGTTACTTCTAAGTAATGCTTCTAATCAAATTCATAACTCTAAATTATAAGCAAAAGTAAAGAATACGTGACATATCTCGGTTCACTTGAGAAACCCCCAAGCTAGACCAGTCCACCCTTCCGAGGTGATTTCTCCTTAAACTCAAGGACTTAATCCACTATAATCAATGTGATTACAATCGCACGGGCAATTGTCGGTGACTAACATCAATGAAACATCTAGGGATCCAAACTGGATATAATGTTTAGTGACCTTACAGAATCCGATTCTCTAGAATCTCCTATCGGGATTTCCTTCCAATGATATCCATCAGTGATCTCAGAAGGCCTACCTTCACTCAGTCTCCTTTGAGATATGACTAACATTGACCCAATATAATCCACTACCAGGATTTCATCTATGATGGACGCAGCCAAAGTCTTCTTAAGTCTTCTAATCTTCACTCGATCACTTGAGGTGCCAACCAATTCTAAACAAAATGGGTTTTCTGGAGATTACATGAGTGCTTCTTATCAAGCAGATTAATCCTAATTTAAGTACATGTTGTTTGACACAATTCTGAACAACAACTCTTGTGTACAAACAATTTACATGAAGATCTTAAGAAATAACGCAATCAAAGCAACAACGCTTGTGTTTTACATATTTCTACAAAGATGAATCTAATCTAAATTAAGTGCAGCATCTTGTACTCTTCTTGTCTTCATCTTCTTTGTTGAGCAAACTATGAGCAATAACTCCTTGCTTCTTCATGATTCTGTTAAGATGTATATTGTATTCCTTACTTTTTTTAACTTTCGCTTCTAAGCATTATTCGTTGAACAATGCTTCTCATTGTTACTTCTAAGTAATGCTTCTAATCAAATTCATAACTCTAAAGTATAAGCAAAAGTAAAGAATACGTGACATATCCTGGTTCACTTGAGAAACCCCCAAGCTAATCCAGTCCACCCTTCCGAGGTGATTTCTCCTTGAACTCAAGGACTTAATCCACTATAATCAATGTGATTACAATCGCACGGGCAACTGTCGGTGAATAACATCCAATGAAACATCCAGGGATCCAAACTGGATATAATGTTTAGTGACCCAACAGAATCCGATTCTCCAGAATCTCCTATCAGGATTTCCTTCCAATGATATCCATCAGTGATCTCAGAAGGCCTACCTTCACTCAGTCCCCTTTGAGATATGACTAATATTGACCCAATATAATCCACTACCAGGATTTCATTTTAGGAAAATATCCACAAGGCTTCTATTTGTAGGATCGACTTAGCTGGGGATAGAGATGCCAAGAGATTGAGACTTTGGCTTGGAGATTTGTCTATTATGGCCGATCAGCGGGGGATAATGTTAATGAAATAACTCAGTGGGGATATTCCAATATGCATTAAAGAGATGTTTGCTGCTGCTTAGCAGGTCACATGTGCCAAATAGTTTTAATTATGCTCGTATGCATATGTTCGTTCAATTTTAGTCATTGAGAAAATTTGCATTCAAAACAGAGACAAAAAGTTTGCACTTCAAAGTATATTTGTATTAATATTTTGCCCATGAATAGCCATTTTTGTACAAAGAGACGGAGATTCTAGTAAGAGGAAATCGTCGAAAGGGAAACAAAATTGAAAACAAAAACAAATAGCCATGTGAAATGATCTCATTACCTTCTAACTCTACTATTTCCCCAATGTCTTCGAATGCTCCTTGCCGTTGACAGAAATTGAATGAATATATCTTAGACCGTTTGAACTCGGACTTTAGTGATAAAGTTGACTGTGGTGAATCCACGAGATATAGTCATACGCTTCTTATCCTTTGCTTTTTCCTGGAACTCCCTTTCGGGTTTTCAGCCCACCAGGATACCCATTTTTGCCCAAGTCGCCCTTTCGGGTTTTCAACTTGTCGGGTGTACAATATTTTGCATATATGCCTAATTTGTGCCCAAACCTTTTGGTTTGTCGGGATGCCCTTATTTTTCTTAGGTGTGTCAACCTAGCGGGTCTCTTATGCGTAGTATTTTTTAATTATGTCAGCGTTTATAGGATGTGGGAAGTCTTCACCATCATGGCACCGCCAGAAAAAACTCTCTTGACAACAAATGGCCCTTCGTAGGTGGGAGTCCATTTGCCTCTGGGGTCGCCTTATGGTAGAATGATGCATTTTATCACCAAGTCACCAGCTTGATATACCTGACGCTTAATTTTTTGTTGAAAGCCTTGATCATCCGTTTTTGGTACGTCTGACCATGACAAACAACAACCAATCGTTTTTCGTCGATCAAGTTCAGCTGATCCAATCTCGTTTGAATCTACTCGTCTTCGCCTAAGCCTGCCTCATTCATAATCCTTAGCGAGGGAACCTGAACTTCCACTGGCAAAAAAGCTTCCATGCCATATATTAGAGAAAAAGGAGTTGCCCCAGTTGATGTTCTAGCTGAAGTGTGGTAGCCATGTATAGCAAATGGTAACATCTCATGCCAATCCTTATAGGTTACTACCATTTTTTGCATAATCTTCTTGATGTTTTTGTTGGCCACTTTGATTGCGCCATTCATTTTCAGTCTATATGGAGAATAATTGTGATGCTTGATCTTAAACTGAGTGCAAAGCTCAGTAATCATAGCATTGTTGAGGTTAGTCCCATTGTTGGTGATGATCCTTTCGGGGATACCATAGTGGCAGATGAGGTTGTGTCTGATGAATCTGGCTACCACATTCTTGGTGACTGAGGCAAATGAGGCGGCTTCGACCCATTTGGTGAAATAGTCGATAGTGACAAGAATGAAGCGATATCCGTTAGAAGCAGTTGGCTTGATTTCTCCAATCATATCAATGCCCCACATTGCAAATGGCCACGGAGCCGTCATGACGTTCAGAGGGATAGGAGGCACATGGACCTTGTCAGCATAGATTTGGCATTTGTGACAAGTCCTAGAGTGTTGATGGCAATCAGTCTCCATTATTGACCAATAGTAACCAGCTCTCAAGATCTTCTTAGCCATCGTATGTCCACTTGAGTGAGTACCAAAGAGACCATCGTGCATGTCTTCCATGATTTCCTCTGCCTCCTTCTTATCCATACATCGGAGTAGAGTAGAGTCATGGTTGCGCTTGTACAATATCCCGTTACTTAGGAAGAATTGGCTGTAAATCTTCATAAGAATTTTCTATCATTGATGGATGCTCCCTCGGAATACACTTGTGTTTCAAGGTATCTCATCACCTCATGGTACCATGGCTTTTCCGCGTTAGTGTCAAGCTCACAACAGTGCATAGGTTCGTCAAACCTCTCGATTGTAATCATAGGGGCTTCGATGTCCCATCTGACCTTGAACATTGAAGACATGGTTGCCAAAGCGTCTGCCAACTGATTTTATTCCCTAGGGAAGCGCTCAAAAGTGATTTCTTCGAAGTAGGGGATTAGGGATAGCACAAGTTCCTTGTAAGGGATGAGATTTGGGTGCTTAGTGTCCCAATCTCCTCTTACTTGGCTAATCACTAGAGCGAAATCCCCAAACACATTCAAATGCTTGATCCTTAAGTCAATAGCAGCTTTCAGACCCAAGATGCATGCTTCATACTTGGCCATATTAATCGTGCAATCGAAGCATAATATGGTAGTGAAAGGGGTGTGGAAACCTTCAGGAGATATGATCACAACACCAATTCTGTTACCTAAGGCGTTGGAAGCCCCATCGAAGACCATAGTCCATCAGGATCCTTGTTCAGGTCTGTCATACGGTCCAGGTTTCGCACAGTCGGTCACTAGCATGATGTTCTCATCAGAGAAGTCAAAGTTCATAGATTTATAATCATCCATAGCTTGATGGGCCAAATGATCCGCTAATATGCTTCCTTTGATGGCCTTTTGAGTCGTGTATTAAATGTCGTACTCAGTCAAGATCATTTGACACCTGGCTATCCGTCCGGAAAGGGCAGGTATCTCAAAGATGTACTTGATTGGGTTCATCTTAGAAATCAACAGAGTGGTGTGAGTCAACATATATTGTCTTAGCTGGCGAGCAGCCCATGCCAGAGCGCAACATGTTTTCTCGAGCAGTGAATATCTAGTTTCACAGTCGGTAAACTTTTTGCTCAAGTAATAAATAGCATGCTCTTTTCGGCCAGACTCGTCATGTAGGCCCAAAACACATCCCATAGAGTTCTCTAGTACTGTCAAGTAAATGGTCAAGGGTCTTCCTTCAATTGGAGGCATAAGAATAAGAGGTTCTTGTAGATACTCTTTGATTTTGTCGAAAGAAGCTCGACACTCATCATTCCATCTGACTACCTGATCTTTCTTCAAGAGTTTGAAGATTGGCTCACAAGTAGCAGTCAAGTTAGATATGAAGCGGGCGCTGTAATTGAGACGGCCCAAGAATCCTCTAACTTCCTTTTCAAAATGAGGGACCGACATTTCTTGGATAGCCTTCACCTTGGCAGGATCAACTTCAATGCCTTTAATGCTGACAACAAAACCTAGAAGCTTTCCAGATCACACTCTAAATGTGCATTTATTAGGGTTCAACCTCAACTTGTACTTTGTCAGCCTTTCAAATAGTTTGTTTAGGTGATCGAGATGTTCCTCTTCAGTTTGTGATCTGGAAATCATATCATCCACATATACCTCTATTTCATGATGAATCATGTTATGAAACAAAGCTACCATATCTCTCTGATATGTTGCCCCTGCATTCTTCAATCCGAACGGCATGACCTTGTAGCAAAAGGTGCCCCATTGCGTAATGAAAGTAGTCTTCTCCATGTCTTCGGGATCCATCCTTATTTGATTATAGCCTGAGAAGCTATCCATGAATGAGAAGACTTTATGCTGAGCAGTATTATCGACCAAGACGTTAATGTGTGGTAGAGGGAAGTCATCCTTGGGGCTTGCCCTATTCAGATCCCTAAAGTTTATGCACATGCGAACTTTTTCGTCTTTCTTCGGTACTGGCACCACATTAGCAACCCATTCGGGGTAGGATGTCACAGCTAGGAACCCTACATCAGACTGTTTCATTACTTCAACTTTGATCTTCTCAGACATATCAGGCCTCATACGAAGAACCTTTTGTTTGACGGGAGGACAGTCTTCTTTTGTCGGCAGACGATGAACTGCAATGTTGGTACCCAACCCAGGAAAATCTTCATAAGACCAAGCAAATACATCCATGTAATCATGCAACATCTGAACCAACATGCTCTTGACATTGTCTTCTAAGTTAGCACCGATCTTGATTTCCTTCTTATCTGCCTCAGTACCCAGATTGATGACTTCAACTGACTCTTCATGCGGCTGAATAGCTTTTTCCTCTTGTAATAGAAGTCTGGCTAATTCTCCTGGTATGTCACAATCTTTCTCGCCTTCTTATTTGGCTTGGTTAATTGGGCATTCAAAGTCATAGTCGACAATAGTAGAGTCAATGGCAATAGGATCCATAGTGGATGAGGACCTGCAAGAATGTGTGTGTGTGTGTGTGTGCATGTAAGATACATGGCTATTTTTGAAAATATATTTGAAAGAAAAGAAGGATAATGAACACAAATATTTGAATGCAAAAGAGTCCAATGTACTGAATGATCATATGATTAGATGAACATAAATAAACCCTTGACAAATGGACCAAAGTGCCTCGGGCCAGGCACATGGCTTAAAAGTCATTGTTGAATATTACAGAAAAAATGTTCTTGAATTGAAAGAAAAGAAATAACAAGTAGATTACTCCTCAATGAAGGATATGGGCACAAATTCCTTTGCATGCCCATTCTTCAGCTCCTTTGTAGTTAGATACACCCAATCTTCAAATGCAGCTTCTTCATCCGAATCACCCACAACTTTGACTTCATGGCTTCCAATGCAGAGAGTTGGATTTCCAGCACGAGCACGCCTCACTTTCTCTTGAGCTTTTACGGTGAAACCCAAACCAAACTTGTTCGCTTTGAATGGGATATCAAGGTTTTCCCCCCAAGCATCACAGTTTCCTTCTTTAATTGCCACATGAGCATCTTTGACTAAAACCATCTTCGGTATGGCCTTAACAGCTTCAGATTCATCAGAAGAACATTTGGTAGCAGTGATCATTGGTGGTACAACCTCAAAGGCTTGACACGGGGTATCAATGAATTCTCCATCCATCTCTACATACTTGAAAGAGTTAAGGTGGCTTACCATAAATTATTCCTCACCACAGACGGTGACAATTCTTCCCTTGACAGGATATTTAAGCTTTTGATGGAGAGTCGAGGTTACTGCCCCAACTTTATGGATCCATGGGCGGCCCAACAGACAAGAATAGGCAGGATGAATGTCCATAATGTAGAAGGTGGAATTGAAGATTTGGGAGCCCACTTTGATTGGAAGATCAACTTCCCCATGAATAGTCCTCTTTGATCCATCCAATGCCCTTACCATGATATCACTTGGCTTCAAGACTAAACCTTCACAGTCTAGACAGTCTAACTCTCCCTTGGGTAATACATTCAGAGAAGAACCAGTGTCGACTAGCACATATGCCAAGGTAGTCCCTTTTCACTCGACAGAAACATGCAAAGCTTTATTGTGGTTCTTCCCTAATGGTGTTAGGTCAGCATCTGAAAATCCCAAGTCATTATCAGCCGTCAGGCTAGCCACGCAATTCTCAAATTGGTCTATTGTTGTCTCACGGGGGATATGAGCTTTTTTCAGGAACTTGATTAATGTACGAGCAAGGGCATCAAAATAAAGCAGTAATGACAACATTGAAATATTAGAAGGGGTTTGCCCTAACTGTTCCACAATCTTGAAATTGCTTCTTTTTCTGATCTTCAAGATCTCGTCCATCTCACAAGCGGAGGGCTCTCCATCAGTAACGTCCTTTGCGGGTACTTCAATCACATCATGCTCAATAACTTCTCTTTCCCTCTTGTATCGGTACTTTTCTTGGCAGCAGTAATGCGGATGGGTGTCTTTGTAACAACTGGTGGTGAGATATTGGGTGAAAATATTCTCCCAATTCTAGTTACTTTACTTGAGCCAACTATGTTACCAACATTGTCATCTTTGTCCTCTTAGATCCAAGCATCTTGTTTTATGCACTGATAAAACACCTCTGCGTCATAGTTCCATGGTACTGCCTTGTTTGAAGAATAGGGAATCGGTCTGGGATTGGTAATTATTAAGGGAGCAACAGTGGGTTCACTTGAAATCCTAATAGGACCTTTGGAGGTGATCCTAAGAGGCTTGTTTGAGATCGTAATTATGGAGAGGTCTTCACTTTTGTTAATCAAACTTTTGGCAAGTGGGGTCTTCTCAAATAGAATTTCATGACTATCCATAAGGCGTTGAATGCCTTTCTTCAGCCCTTCACATCCATAGAGTTGTCTTGTACAACACACACAGTCTTTTACACAGCCGGGGAAAATCCCAGCTTTCAACAGATTCTTTTTTATGATATTCAGCGGAGTAGTCAATTCTTCAACAGAGGCAACAAAAATTGTATCTTCAACACCATTAACACCCTTTTCATGCTTCAGCGTTGGAGCGGTGATTACATTCGGATTTGGAGGAGGATCAAACTCAATAGTTTTGTTATCGATCAAATCTTGGATTTTGTTCTTCAAGGCCCAACATTGGCCAGTCTCGTGCTCGGGGCTGCTTGAGTGATAAACACATTTAGCGTTCGGATTATACTTTGGCAAAGAGGTATCTGGGTTGGCAGGTGGGTCACACAATGTCACTAAATTAGCCTTTAGTGAATGTTGAAGGGCTTGAGATAATGACATGCCTAACCTCGTAAATTGTCTTCTCGGAGTTTCAAAACGTTGATGATTTGTAGATGGTCTTGGAGTAGGAGTTGTATTGGAGATTCAGACAACATTGACAGACGGATGATCATTCTTCTTGGCATGGGCCCTTGGCCCATACACATCATTGACTTCCTTTTTTTCAGCAAAAGGTTTCTTGATAGGATTGGAAGTGGAGTTAGATGCCACATAGATCTTCCCACTTTTGATGCCGCTTTCAACTCTTTCATCGGTTAAGATTAATTCGATGAAACCAGAAGAAGAGCAGCCAACCAACAGATTAAAGAAAGGACCAGATAGAGTTCCCATGAACATGTCAATGTGCTCCCTATCAGTCAAGGGTGGTTGGACCCTACTGGCGAGGTCTCTCAACTTTTGCGCATATTCCTTAAATCCTTCATTCTTTCCCATGGTCATATCTTGTAATTGAACCCTCGTTGGCGCCAAGTCGGTGTTACACTGATACTGATGGTAGAAGGCGGTAGCTAAATCCTCCCAAGTATTGATGCGGGATCCATCCAACTGATAAAACCATTCAAGTTGCATTCCAGCCAAGCTCTCTTGGAAAAAATGAACCTAAAGCTTCTTATCAGCAGTGTGTGGCTGTATCTTGCGCACATAAGATTTCAAGTGGAGTTTTGGATAAGAAAATCCATCGTAATTTGCAAAGACTGGTATTTTAAATTTGTGGGGAATGACTACCCCAGGGATCAAACCTAAATCATCAAACTCTAAACAGGGGACGGCCTGGATTTCAACAGCTTTCAATCTGTCTTCTAACTACTTATATTTGATATCAGCGGGTGGATACTGCTCGTCAAAATAATCATCATCAGATACTTGATCATTAACACAGTCATCCTGAGTACTCTTGACCTTACCAATCTGGTTCTCGTCCACTTCAGATGAGTCTCCTCCTGTTGGGATTTGACGGACTGTCTCCTTGAACCTTCTACCCATGTTGAGTAGAGCTTTCTTCTTGGGCTTCTTCTTAACTGCCAGCAAAGCCATCATGACTTGCTGCCCCTTGTCTAGGGCCAGTAGAGTTTCCTGGAACTGAGAATTTTGTGCCTGGATATCCTTTACAGTTTTCTCTAGATCCATCTTGCTGAAAAAAACAAATGATTTCAAGGATTAATGAGATTTAAATTTGTATAGACCAAAGAATGAAAAAACGTCAATTTTCATTAAACAAAACAAGAAAGATTACATCATGCCTCTTGGGCTTACAAAATAACTTTCTAAGATAAAAAGACTGAACGCACCCTCTTCGGTACGAGATAGACATTCACACTTTTCTCTTCTTATAGCTGCTTCGTAAGCTCTAAGACCCCCTTCTCACTAGCATAGAATTGAGCTTCAAAAGTATCTCGTTCTTCCTTAAGCTGAATCCATCCTTTTTGCAAGTCTTCGAGAGAGGTAGGCATGTCGGGGTGGAGGATAGTGTAGGGAACATCTCCTTCAACCATAAGCTTCATGATAACTGGTAAAATGGAGGGATAAGGCATCACAAGTTTCTGAGCTCGAGCTCGTACCCACTTAAGGTAAGGCTCAAGGGGAATGGAATTCTTATGTCCCAGCGTCTTGCCATCCACCTTGATCAACATCCTCCAAGCTCGGATAAACCTCTGATTGTAACCTTGATTGTCATTCTCGTAGTCGAATACTGCTCCTTGGATCAACATCTCATGTGGACCATCCCTTCATGCGTAACCAAACTGTCGTAAGGCTAGGCATCGGTTGTAAGTGATACCTCCTCTAATGCCAAGCAAGGGGACATTAGGGAATTCTCCATAATGATCGACAATAGTAACATTCTCCAATGATCGGGAACACCAATGAATATCTAAATGTCTGAGCATCATCAACCTATGGGACCACCTTGAACCTTGCTCATTCTTCAATATAGATTAGGGGAGATTCTAAATAAACAATCTTGACAAGAGAGGAGTACAACACATGAGGATACCTCTCTTCCTCATAGTGCGAGAGTGAAAAGAATGTAGGATGTCTCCTAACAAAGTAGGCATCGGGTTACGAGACATGAAGATTTTAACGGTGTTTACATCAATGAGTTGGTCAAGATTTGGAAACAAAACCATCCCGTAGATGAGAAGGGCCATAATTTCCTCAAAAGCTTGTACGTCCAAGGAGTTCCAACAATCTTGAGCTTTCTCAAACAAGAACTTGGCCAAGAAATCTTTGACACCACTCCTTGTTTCCCAATTAGTTGTAATATCATATTATTGTAAGTGTAGGGATTGAGCAATCTCTTCAGGTTTTGAATCTATTTCCGTACCGTTGAAGGTTAGTTGATTGAGAATGGGAATCCTCAAGAGTTAGTAGAATTCTTCCGAAGTTGGCACAAGTTGATAATCGGGAAAAGTGAAGCAATGGTGTAGAGGATCAAAGAATTGGAAAAGCACCTTCATCATATCTTCATCAGTATTGGAGGTAACCAATTTAGGAGGTGACCATGTCTTTCGATGAATGAAGAGTTCCCAGGTACCCTTGATGCTAACTCTTTGAGTTGAGGAGGGATCCTTACGAGATTTACTTGAATGGTTTTCCTGCGAATAGAAGCCATGTCCTACAAAACAGAACAAAGATAAATCCCAATAATCCTTGAAATGGTTAGTAAGAATGAGTATGATGTTATGATGTTTATGATGTTATATACAAATAAATATATACAAACAAGACAAACAAGTCCTTAGGTTTAGGCTTGCATGGGGTCTCATAGGTAAGTACCCTCTTGAAGTTTACTTGGCTTAAACCTGTCCTAGAAATAGTAATCGAGTTCTAAAGGATCTCAATATCACTGATTTGTCTTCTCGGGCATTGTTTCAGCGCAAGCCTCTTTCACGGCGACCGAAATATCCCCAAAAGCCAAACCTCAATGAGTGTAGTATCGAGTATCTACCAACTTTGGACTGCACCAAAGCCGGTCATCTCACTACGTCCTAATGGCCAAGTTGGTCAAGTAAAGGTTCTAAAGTCAGTTAGTGCTTCATGACATCACTCAGCGGCCCCGTATTCTCCTTGACTACTCAAGGGATACCGGTACCCACAAATATGTCACACTAACGTAGCTATTGCTTAAACCATGTCAGTATACCCCGCACAGTTTCCACAATGTATTGCTACTTACCTATAAGGTATCCCAAATTCGGGTAGAGGATTTATTCCCAAACAAAGAACCAAAATATAAAGAAAACAAATCAAACAATGAAAGCAAATAAAGGTGATCTAGCCCTAAGGTAACCCCACTTTTAAGTTTCTCCCCAGCAGAGTCGCCAGTTCTATGATACGGTGGGAGAACTGACTTGGGTGTTTTGCGTTTTATTATAAATGTTGCGGTTAGCAAGAGTCGCCATCAACTTTTATTTAATCAAAAAAGGAAAGGCTGAAAAGAACAGGAAAGACCTTTGAGATTATTTCTCGAGTTCGGTGGGTAGATTATGAAAAGGGAAGGTATTGTTGTACCCCATTTTTCCCCCTAAGATCCCTTCATCATACCATGTTGAGTCATTCACAATAAGATCACGTAAGGATTCTTGGTTCCCCTCCCTATTTTTAGCTTTGATCTTTGAGGAATCACCAAGCACCTTAACTTGTGTTCTTTTGTGATCATGAATATTTTTGTCTTGATTTCTCCTCTTAAATTAATAAAATGCAATGTTGGTTTGTCTTTCTTGTTACTAATATAGGTAAAGGCAATGAGATTTAGCAAGTTGCTCCATGGGTTCATGGGTTTATTTCCATGCCCTAGTCAATAATGCTTGAGAAGTTCAAACCTCACCATTGAAGTTATTTTGGAAGAAATGGCATGGAAAGGTTATTTTGGTTCACCATATTTCAAGTTTATCAAATTTGGTTCAAAAGCACAAGGGATTGATTGGAGAAGTTGTCATGCTTGGACAAGGCTTTGTTCCCATTGGTCACAAATGCATATTTCTCTCAATTCTCAAGATATGGAAGTTTTTGTGGTTGCTATGAGTTCTAATTATCATCCTCAACAACTTATATTTACAAATCATTTGTGTTGGTACAAGAAGTTTGTTCAAAATTGTCAAAGTTCCTCAAGGCATGTTTCTTGATCTAGGAGCTAGGGTTTTGAACTCCAAAGAAGCATATCTTGCTCATATTTTGGTATTTTTGAGTGATTTCAAAGAAATCCTTCTCTTAAAAGGGTTATAGGCAAATAACTTCAAAAGTTCCAAGGAATTTCCATGTGGAATAAACTTGATGAAGAAGAAAGATTACAAGTCCTCCAGATGAATCCCCAATTTTCCATGTGTGACTTAAAATGATCATAACTTGGTCAATTTTTATCACCTTGAGCCCATTCTTTTTCCATAATTATCTTGAGTATGTGAACTTTATGCCTTCTTTTATTAGCAAAGTGAGAAAATGGATGAAAGTTGCCTTAAGGATACAAAAGTTTATAGGTCATTTCATGATTTTTTTCCAACTTCAACAATACATAACTCTCTCAATTTTTGGAGATTTTGAATGGTACAAGACCCAAAATGTCATTCAATAGGTCTATTCCATTCCATCTTTTTTGCCAAGAGCAAATTCCAAGAGGAAGGCCGTGTTTGGATGCAAAACATTATAGGTCACTTTTGAAGAAAAATTTATAATATTTCTAAGTATGGAAAGTCAACCCTTTTTCTCTAGCTTTGACTCAATGCAACTTTCATCTCAAGCATCCATATGATCCCATTCTTTTTCCATTGAAAAGCTTGTAACCTCATCTTTCTAAAGCATCAAGAATCATTCCCTAAGACCCCTTGAGTTGAGAATGCCATTGGATTGAACTTAGTAACTTGGAACTAAAGTTTCATCACAAGTCAGATTTTGAAATCTTTGTTTTGGCTTCTAATCAAAAGTTTTCCACGCGTTTTTACCTCTAAACATGTTTAGTGAACTTCCAGAATGGATTAGCATAACAAAACGTGCGTTTTGGTTGAGTTTTGATCAAATTAGAAGTCACACTTTTCTTATTTGCAACTTCACACGATTTCCCTCCAAACTTCATCATTTCACACGCTTGGACATTCCATTTGATTCCCTATAAATAGAGGGTCATCCCCCATTCATTTCCTCAAGCTTGGATAGCCATAATCACCCTGCCAAACTTGTTCCATAACTCAAAATTCAGCAACTTCGAAATCCATTATCAAGCCTTTTCAATCCAATTTTTCCATCAATTCACCTTCCTTGATCTTCCCAGAAGCTAACCATATAATTACACTCAAGAATCGTGCCCTATATTTCTCCATAGAAGTCCAGTTTCAGAGCTCTGTAACTCAACTTTAATAAGTAGATTCCTTCACGAATTCTTTAAAACTTTGATATCATTGTGATGCTCTCATTGCCCTGGTTCTAGTCGCAACACTTGTTTTTTACTGGAAACACGTTTTGACCATGAAATTTCAAATCCCTTTTCAAAAATTTCCTTCCAAATTGCTTGAGCTACATTTTGTATAAATTTGTCGCGAAGGTGTGGTTGTCTTCGTCTTGAAGAGACGAAGCGAATGGCATAGGTCTCGTGCTCTAATTTTACAGATTGAGCAACCTGGTTTTGGGACTAGCTGGAGGTTGAAGATGACCAACGTGTCATCTTCCAACCAAGGAAGGCGCGCCATCTGTGTTTTTCAAAAATCTGATTTAACTAATGATCATATGCATTATTCACTAAAGTCCATAACATGCACAGCGCGCCAGGTCCATTTGATCTGTTTACTAACGCGTTTTGACATTGATCAGATGACCCATATTTTTTTGGTTTTTATTTTCTTTTTCTGATTTTTATATTTAATTGTTTTAAATTTCAAAAAATCATAGAAAAATAATTTTTAGTCCAAAAATTCTGAAAACATTATGAAAAATATTTTTTATTATTCTCTTTCTGATTTTTATTTTTTCATAATTTAATTTTGTGTTTTGGTATTTTTTATAAATTTTCACTTTATTTGAATTTTTTAAATGTTTAAAAATGCTTTTATACATTTTTAAATTCTGAAAAAATTATGAAATGATCCAATGATATTGTGAAAAATACTGGTGACCTCATTTATTTTTTATTTCTGAATTTTGTATTTTTTAGCATTTTTAGTTTATTTTACTCATTTATTTTAATTTTAAAAATAGTTTCTGACTTTAAAAAATTACCAAAAAATTTATAAAATCATTTGAGTCCTTTACTGATTTTTCTATGGACTTACTTTTTATTTCTTGATCAATTCAAACATAGTTGATATTTTTCTCTTTTATTTGTATTTTAAAACATTTTTTTAAACCTTTTTTGTATATGTTAAATGTAAAATTATTTTGTGACTATTTTCTGGATGATCTTGGGTTAAATTTTTGATCATGAACTTTATTAACATCATTGGATCCATGGTGTTGAGTCTAACTCCACAAAAATGGATGAATGATTTTAATAATAGTTTGATTAAATTTAATTCAAAAGTGGTTTGTATATTCTCTCCCACCCCTCTTCATCTCATCCCTTTCTTATTGCACCAAGTGTTATTGGAGCATGATCTCTATATCATGTCTAAAAAAATGGTGCATAGATTGCTATTGACCGGCCTCAAAATAGATGCGACTTCTATATAAGTCCACTTACGATTGCTTAACATAACGCTAAATTTAGTCCCGATTTGAATAAATGATCATTCGTGGCCCAAACTTATGTTTGCAAGCCCGAGTATGTTAATTTGATCTCTTTGATCCAATAACCTTGAGATTTATTATGTGAAGGCTTTGGTTCTACCAATCCTCTAATGGATCTATAACACCTTTGGTCAACGTGGATCACTTAAACATCGTTGCATTAAATGGTACTCATGAGGATTCCAAATGGATGATATACTTGACAAAAAGAAAATGCAACTTGTTGTGTGGAGGCTTTAGTTATACCAATCCTCTAATGAGTTCCAAATGGAAGTTTCAAGATGATCATCCAACTAACCACTAATCCATAATAATTAACTTTATCCTTTATTTTTACTATATACCCCCATTTTATTTTTATGCACTATATACTTTTAGCATTTATATTTCATGCCATTTTCATCTTTGCTCATTTGAGTATTTACTTTCTTGTCATTTATATTTTTTTCTCACTCGAGCTTTGCTTTTTATGATACGGTGGCAGAATCGACTGTTTGACGCTGGTTTGCGTTTTGCGTTTTGTGTTCGCAAAATGTTGCGGTAAGCAAGAGTCACCACCAACTTTTATTTCATCCAATCGGAAAGGAAAAAAGCACAGAAAAAATTCTTTTTCGAGATATTCTGAGTACGGGGGGTAGATTATAGAAAGGGAAGGTGCTAACACCCTTTCTATCCATGGTTTTCCATGGGCTCTTAGGTACTTGCTCATATTTTTAAAATTGCTTGTGTAGTTCCTTGGTTTTGAAAAGTTTGACTTCGTGATAACCCTTGTATCAGTCCTCAAAGGTGTAACGAAGTTGTTTTGGAAATTTGTTTGAAAAGTGTAAGTGTGAAAAGCTTTGATTTGAGAAAGCACCTACTAGAAAAAAGATCGTTTCTATTCTTGTTTCCTTTAGACAGTGATATCCTACTATTGAGAAATAGGTAGCACCGTCGTTGGAGTTGTAAGGGTCAATTCGAAAGGGACGTACGATCACTAAAGCAATGTTAGGACATCTTAGTAATAACCCTAGAGTCTTAAGATCCTATTCGAGGAAACATTTCCGAGGCAACATTCGAACGGGACAATTTTGATCTTTTAGACTGGAGGGTAACCACTAAGACACCCTATGCTTAATGATCGTTTACCGAAGGCAACCAAAGTGAGAGTATACCCTAAGAGTGATATGTGCGAGTGATTAGTTTCAGTTATTTATCTTTGCACATTAGGGTTTTCTAACTGTATTAAATTTGTCATGCATTCTTGTCATACAATCCTATTAGAATACATCTAAACAGTTAAATATTTGCAGAAATTAAGATGCGAGAAAATAAATCTACACTATTATAAGGCTTCGGGGAGGGGATTAATTACATAGCCAAAAACCTGGGGAAAAAGCGATAAGTAAAAGCCCTAAATTAAACTATTACAAACCAGTAAACAATTACAAAAATGTTGACAAAAAATAATAAACGCGCGACGAATTAAATACAAAGCGACTAGGGTTTTGACCCTTGACCAAACCTATTGAAGATTGATTAAAAAATGTTTTTGTTATTTAAGAAAATAAGGAAACAATTAAATTAAAAGAAAACCCTAAGTTCTAATTAATTTTAGATTAAGAAAAATAAATTAATTCTAAAAACCTAATTTTGTATTTTTATTTTATTTGAGAAAGGAAGAAAAATTAAATCAAGAATTAACCTAATTTTCTAATTGAATTTTAATTATGAAAAAAAATTAAAGTTGCCCTAAATTAATTAAACTAATTAATTAGAAAAACATTTATTAAGAAAATAAGTCTTTTTTGTGATTTTTGATTGATTAATTTAATAAAGTGATTTTTGGTGCTGATTAAAGGAAAAAAAATAATTAAAGAAAATAAAATAAAGAAATATAATAGAAATAACCGAATGAGCCTGTTGTCAGCAGATTTGGTTATGGCTAATGGATCTAGAAGATGGTGACCCTCAGAAGATGGGGGCACTGGATCTGATCCTGGCTGGTGGATCCAGCAGAGGATGACCCTTAGAAGATGGGGTGTGCTGGATCTGGTCCTGGCTTGGTGAATCCAGAAGATGTTGAACCTCAAGAGGTGCACGTGCTGGATCTGGTTCTGACTGGGATCCAGAAGATGATGGCCCTCAAAAGATGCATGTGCTGGAACTGATCCTGGCTGGTGGGTCCAGTAGATGACCAGAGAACACTTGATCTGGTTCTGGTTGAGGGGTCCAGAAGATGATGACCCTCATAAGGGGTATGTGCTGGGTCTGGTGAAAACAAATAGAGAAAATGTTAAAAGCTCACGCCTGGGATCGAACCCAGGACATGAGTTTCTGATTCCCTTCCTCTGACCAACTGCGCTGGATGTTAACTTGTTAATATAAAAAAACAAATAATATATCAGAAAAAACAAGTTTCTGGCCAGAATAACGCGCCAGAATTTAAACCAGCCACTCAGGTTGTGACACGCTGTTGTCTTCTTCCCTGGAACCGTCGTTTTAGACTCTGAACCTTTACCTACAGACATAGGTCTGTGGCTGAAACCTGTGACATTCAAGAATCAAGCATATGCAATACAAATTCAATTGGGGACCATGGATCAACTGGGTTTGAAACTCTGATCATCATGGTACCCATTATCAGGCCTAATTTTGCTTGAAAACTAAAACCCCAAATTGGAGCACGAAAACCTAACAATGGCAGAAGCTTATTCCTGCACTATAAAGTAAATCAAACTGTCCAGAAACATTGCAAACATGATAATGAACACAAATATGTAATTTAAACATGCTGAATATGCAAGAATTTCAGTAATTGAATTTGAATAATTGTGCAAACCGTGTGAATGATAGGAGGAGATTCTGAATGTTCTGACGCCTGCAAACAATTGGGAATGCTTTCTGAAATTCCAAGGAATTGATTTCTGGCCTTGAATTTCTCTCAAAGGTCCTCTATTCCAGAATTTGGATCTCACGTTTTAATCAAAAATTCTGAGTTTTGTTCTGGTTCTTGGAGGCAGGTTGTGCACGAAAATTCTCTCCTCCCGGGTTCCACAAACTTTGATATATGTATTGAATCTAATTAGGTTAACAATTTTGGATCCAATCTTGAGAATTCATGAGTAGAATATATTTGATTTTTAAGCCATATGATGTCTTTCCATAATCATGCCCATCATGCCTTTCTTGTGCCAATTGCCATTGATATGATTTGATTCTGATCTTCCAGCATAATGAGCTTGTGATTCTGTCCAAAAATCCAATCAAAACAAATATTTGCTATTATTTACCAATTATTTGATTTAATTCAATTTTTAATAAATAAAAAATCAAAATAAAATAAATAATGAAGAAAATAACATGTGAATGCACATTTGGGTCGTGGACTTCATTATAAGTGAAGTGTAAGCATAAAAAGTTAGGTCCATTTACCAAAAAAATGCAAACTTGAGCATATTTGACTTTTGGCAATTTTGCAAAAATGGTCAACTTGGCCAATGCTTAACCCTCTCAATTTTAACCCTAGAGAGGTGCTCTTGGACTTTTTAGAAATATTAGGATGTCCCCTAAGCAACCCTTTTTGTCTCATCTCAATTGAGTCTTCCATGTTCATGTATGATGCTTTGACCCAAAAGGTGTTTTTGTTGACTTTTCAAAATGACCTATAATGTCAAAATTCATATCTTCTTGTGAGTGCCTATTTTAAATTTGGGAGCTGAATATGAATTGTAGGTAATTGCATCCTCTTAAAAATGAGCTTTGGATGGGTCATTTATGATAAAGGATGAGAAAGTTATGCTTGGTCAAAGTTGAGTTAACTTTTCCTGCAAAACCCTAATTTAGCAACTTTTGGGTTTTGATGAATTATGAGCAATCCTTGATGAATCATGATCAACCCTTGATAAAAATGATGGATAATACTTAAAAATGAGGATGTTGACCAAAAATCTTGAAGTTTGACTGTATGTGGGCCACCGTTGACTTTTGACCTAGCATAGTTGATTTTCAGGCATTTGAGCAATTGACTGGGAAAACTTCCTCTGCAAGGCTTGAAACTTGAAATGGATGATCTTGAGAAAATATTAGGACAACAGTGAGAATTTTATTCCTTTGTGTTCCACACATCTTGATAAAAATGGAAATCCTAATTTGAGATAGACTGCCTTAGGAGAGAGTTTGTCTGGTCAACTCTTGAACTTCCTTGAGCAATTTGGGGACCTCACTTGCCATGTGTTGAGAAATATGGGAGGGAAAATTTTAGGGTACAACACTTTTCTTTTTCAAAACACCTAATAATCAACATAAACTCTAAAAATCTTTAATGATACTTGGACTATTTAGTTACTATCCTTGGCATTATGGAGCATTGGACCTTTTGGACTTAGGATTAGAAACCTTGGCCTATAATTGGAGACCTTGTGACCTTATCTGATATTTTTTATGGAACTCTTGAGGTTTACCTCAAGGCATTGGTTTTTTTTTGTGTTCAGGTTATTGTGATTACACCCTTTGTTTGTAATCTAGAATTCACCTGCATACAGTCGTTACTCTGCCCAATTTTTGTGAAGACTTAATACACTTGAAGTTTGGTTCTCTCAAGAGGTCTAGTATTTTTTTTCTTGCTTGGTTTCAATCCAAATAATGAGAATTTTATATTGACTCATAATGTCAAGTATTGACTTCTTGTTAGTTAGATGGTTCCTATCCCTAGCTTTTACCTTATGCTTTAGGATAGTCTCTTCTTCTCCTCCCATCTTCTTTAATTTCAAAAATCTTCATCCTCCTTTGGAAATTTTTTCTTGTTTTTAAACTTGAACCACTTTCATAATAGACTTGGACTTAGGTCCATGCATTTTCAAAACATTTTCATAAATAAACTTCAATAAACTTAATAATACTTTGAGATATTTTTGTGAGAAGACTAAAACTCAATCAATCTCATTTCAAACCATTTTCCCACTTTGGATTTTATCTTTAAATTTTTCTCAAAAAGATTGGACTCTTGTCAATCCTTATAGTGATGCAAACAACTATAATTCTATAATATATAGTGAAGAGAGATATTTTCCACTTGGGTGTTGAGTGAGGCATTGTTGATTTTAAAATCCAAGCCATATCCTCCACTTTGAGATGATGAAAATTCTCCTTTCTCATAATTTTGGGTAGTAAGTATGTTTTCCACATGGACAATGATAATGATGTCTTATCTCATAAAATTAGCCAACACACTTGTGTTTTAAAAATTTTAAAAGAGGAACTACGTGTACCCTGATCCCCTATTGCACGGAAGGTGGTACATAGGCACTAAAGGTTCGCAACCGTGGCGGGTGCAAAAACAATAAAAACATATTTCTTTTCTCACCTCCACCATCCATTTTTTATACAACATTTTTATATCCAAAATATACATATTTTACAAAGAGGTTCCTGCAGAATACCGTAGATGTTTAGGGTGCTAATACCTTCCATTTGCATAACCAACCCCTTACCTTGAATTTTTCCCCCCTCTTTTGGGTTACTCGCTCTTTTCCCATTCCTTTGGAAACAATAAAGTGCGGTGGCGATTTTATTTTGATTTGTACAAGTCTACTCGATCCCATGGCTTAGTCTTAAACATTTCTACCTCTACAGAAAAATGGCGACTTCACTGGGGAAAGATTGACCTCTTGTTGGTCAATCCCTAAGTGGGTTATGCTTATCCTTGTTTATATCTGTGTATGTGCTATTGTTGTTTATATATTATATGTTGTATATGTTTGTCTGGATTTTCCTGGTTTTCAGGGTGCTTGGTGATTACTTATAAGTCCTATACTCAGACTTAGGCAAACTTTAAGATAGGACGGACGATATAGTCATGTTAACTTTGGGGGAGCAATCCAAAAAAAGGAGACATGAGATCCCTCACTCAGTGGAGGCCCCTTTGACTGTAGTATCATTTACCGAGTAATCGGGAAGACGTATTGCTTTCGTCCTGGGAACCTGCTGAAACTGAGGACCGTAGAATACCAAACCCATCTTGGCCTTTTAGGTGTAGTGCGGAAGCTATGACGTGGTAATACGGAAATAGTTGTCACACGATACTATGCTCGGACGAGTTTTTCTTGAGAATATTATTAATTACCGAGTTAATTAAGAAGTTGGTAATATCCGAAGGAAGGATGTAGACTCTGGGAACCTTGTTCGGCAGGTGATAACATTTAGACCAATACCTTATGGGTAGTACCTTCGACCTCATGCTCGTGACGTTGAACCTATGAACCCTATATGTGTGATCTTATGTGTGATTGCTGCATCATGCATTCATGCATCCATAAGCATCTTTTGAAGAGATTCTATTTTAAGGGATTTAAAAAATTGACCATTTGTGAACATCTCAAGTACTTTTTAACCATGGATTCTGGAAAGAGAAAGATCGGGAAGTACAGTTTCAAGGATCCTAAGATAGATGAGTTGATCAGTCGAATCCCCGAGATCGAGTGTTCTGCAGACTTTCGGAAGAAGTATGGATCCATCATTCCTCTCATGAAGCTGAAGATGAAGGTGGATATTCTCTCGACCTTGGTCCAATTCTATGATCCGATGTATCATTTCTTTACTTTTCCCGATTATCAGTTGATGCCTACACTGGAGGAGTATTCTTATCTGTTGGATTTACCCGTTACTGATCGTGTTCCTTTTATTGGTTTGGAGGGTGAGCCAAAACCACATGAGATTGCTGCTTTGATTCATCTGGAGAAGTCTGAGGTGGAAGCCCATATGACTACCAAAGGAGGGATTAGAGGGTTACCAGTTCAGTTCTTATTGGAGAAAGCTTGCTACTTTTCCAGGATGAAGAGTACAGTCTCTTTTGAGTCCATCTTGGCTCTACTTACTTACGGGTTTTTCTTATTTCCTAATGTGGACAGGTTTGTTGACATTAATGCTATCAGGATCTTCATGATCGGAAACCCAGTTCCTACCTTGTTGGGTGATGCTTATTACTCTATTCATCTTCGGAATTATTATCATGGGGGGATGATTATCTGTTGCACGCCCCTGTTGTACCGGTGGTTTATCTCATATGCCTCGGTCTGATGCTTTTTGGGATGTCAAGAAGGAACCCTATTGCACTCCTAAGATCATGGCACTTACTCACTCGGATATTGATTGGTATCATCGAGCTTACCAGGATATAGAGATTGTTGACAGTTGTGGTAGTTTCCCCAATGTACCTCTTCTTGGTACAAAGGGAGGAATTAACTATAACCCTATTCTTGCACGACAACAGCTCGGTTATCCGATGAGGGATGAACCAAATAGTATTCTTTTGAGTAGTTTCTTTCTGAAGGAGGGAAAAGACCATAGGGAAGTTAGGGAGAAGATTGTGAAGGCCTGGCGTCACATTCATAAGAAGAGTAGGAAGGATTTGGGACCTAGGGATGCTGTTTCTTTGCAGCCATATCTTCAGTGGGTCGAAACGAGATCTATTCAGTTGAAGATGTCGTATTCCCAGGAAACACCTATGCTTGATCTATTTGTGAAGACTACTCCTCATTTATTAGATGATCTAGAAGAGCTGCAACTTGCTTTGGTCAGGATGCAACAGGAAAAAGATGCTTGGAAGAACAAGTGCCAAACTTTAGAGATTTCCTATAGAGCAGACTTGAAGGAGAAAGACGACTTGATTGAGATCCTTGAGAGTAGAGTGGTAGAGAATATGGAGAAGCAAGGGGATTTATTTTCTCCTAAGCCTCAATCAGATGTTGATTACTCACTTCTTGATTCAGGTGATTGGAAGGAAGTCGCCACCAGATATGCGGAAGAAAACCAGAGGTTGAAGGCTCAGATTGTCAGGCTCACAGGGAAGCGCCAACTTGTAGAGTGATCTCCATCAGCTTCACTTTTTAGGATTTTAGATTTTATTTTCATCTTGTACTTGGGATCATTTAAACTTGTAACCCATTTTGGAGTTATTATATTAAATGTTTTTCAGTATTCTCAAATGCGTCATTACTTTGATATTTTTAATATGTCCATAAATTTTAAATCCCTTGAAATATTAAATAATAAAATAAAGTCATGAGCATTGCACATCATGCATCATATTGCACATATTTCCTGCATTTGTTATGCATATCCAGGTGTCTTGCCAAGCTTCTATACTTCGTTCAACAAACTGACTCACCACTACAACACTCGGGCTAATTTCAGAAAGAAGATGGACAACTTAGAACAAGAGAATTGCAAGTTGCGCGAGGAGGTTTCTGCTTTGAAGGCCGACATGTCCAATCTTACTGTTCTGATGGAATCTCTGGTGGTGTTGGCTCCTGAATTCGACACCTACTATATATTGGTCTTTTAGACCAAAAATGGAATAAATAAAACCAAGCTGGAGAATGTTTCGACGTGTGAAATAACTTAGAGAAAATATCTAAGTTACATATTAGTCTTCGACCAGGACTCACTGTCAAGATTCCGAATGAGAAGGTCTTATGACCTTCGACTAGAAGAGAATATCTTCGCGTCGACACCAAAGGCGAGGGACATTTGAATTTGAATTATTGGAGGGAAAGACGGTTTCTCCAGCAGCCAAAGGAAAGCAACGTGGTTGGAAGCTAGAGGTTGAGGGACATGCAGAGGACACTTATCCTCATCTTAGAGTAGAACCACCCCTCGACGGTTACATAGTTTTTAGTATAAAATAGGAAATCTGTGTAGTTTTTCCGTGTGTTCAACCTATTGTACTAGTTACTCAAATATTGTCCAAGTACCCGCTGTGTGAGAAAGGATAAACAGAGAAATGTATGCTGGAAACACCACTTTTCATTAATAAAGTCTTTTTACATTGCTTTGATCTTATTTTTCAAAGTTACTTTTCCTGCATCTTTACCTGCATTTCTATTAACTTTCTTACTTTCCAAAACCACAAGTATCTTGTCTTTGGTCGAACGTGCGTTCTTCTTGGATTTCTGTTCTATTTTACATTAACCCAATATAAAAGTTAACATATGTTTTGGGATAAATCTGATCGATCCTGCGAGTAACCAAAAGGACTTTCCTTTTTGGAGGATCAGCGGTTGTTTACCAAAAACCACGGTAAACAAATTGGCACACCTAGTGGGACGTTGCTAATTTTTATTCAATATCTTGTTCATGTTGTTGCTTTTATTTTGTACATTTATAACGTTGCATGTTATTAAGAAGTGGTAGAATAACCAACGAGTGTACTGTTAGGAAGAAAAATAGCGAGAGTATCATGGCTAACGAGCCAAATCATGGAGAAATACCTCCGCCAAATACTACTGGAACAACGATTATTACCATCGTTAGAGAAAATATCCCAACTTCTGTTGGCTCAATACCAACGCTAATTACAAATCAGACGGGACCCTTACTTTCGTATGTGGGTCCAAGAGGTCCATTTGGAACGCCCCCACCAAGGGCAAATCCAGGATCTCGACCGTTCGTGCCCCCTGGGTTTTCGACAGCCTGGATGGGTCGAGAACAGCCTTATGGCATGCCCACCACTGAAATGGCTATCCTTATGAATGTTGCTTCTACTTTTTCAGAACCTTTGGTGAGTACATCATCGCCATTACAGGGATCTGGAGCCAGTATGGAAAATTTGGGTAGAAACCAATTGTTGGGAGGACCATCTCATACAATACCAAGCCTCACAAATGCTTCTACAGCAATTTTGAGGCAACAGATGCACGAAAGTAATCATGATATGGTGCAAATGTTGGCACAAACTCTAAGTACAGTGCTAAACCCCCTCATTCAAAATACTACCCAATCGAACCAACAAATGACAGCGTAAATAACGTGCATGGCTGAATTCTTTGGGGTGCCCCAAACTATTCGACAACCCCAAAGAATGCCAATAAGAGCAAATCAAAGGGTAATCATGGAAGAGGATTTGACTGTTAATCAAAATCCTCAGATCTCTAGAGTAGAAATGGAATAACCTAGGGTTGAAATACCTTGAAACCCCCCACTAATCCCTAGAGAAATCGATCAAGGAGTTATTATGGTGAATAGAAACCAAAATGCTGATGAATTGATACAGCAAGTTTGACACCAAAATTATGGAACAGACAATAATTTGACTGCCATGATCGAAAGGGTTATGATTCAGAATGAGATGAACGTTGGTTTTCACAGACCAAACTTCACATCCCCATTGTCAGAATATATTCTGCAAACAGACTTACCCCCTAGGGGAAAGGTTCCCAAGTGTACCAAATTTTCAGGGGATACGACATAATCTACTGTCGAACATGTAGCTAGATATTTGATAGAGGCTGGGGAAATAGCGAACAATGAAAACCTTAGGATCAAATATTTCCCAAGTTCTCTAACAAAGAATGCTTTCACTTGGTTCACTACCCTCCCAGCCAATTCGATCCACAATTGGAATCAATTGGAAAGATTGTTCCATGAACAATTTTACACGGGACAGACCAAAATAAGTCTAAAAGAATTGGCTAGTGTGAAGAGAAGATTCACTGAGCCAATCAATGAGTATCTAAATAGGTTTAGATTACTTAAAGCCAGATGCTTTACCCAAGTTCCTGAACATGAATTGGTGGAAATGGCAGCAGGGGGCCTGGATTATTCAATTAGGAAAAAGTTAGATACCCAATACCTGAGAGACATGGCCCAACTGTCCGATAGAGCTCGATAGGTAGAACGCCTTAAAGCGGAGAAAGCTAAAGCTACCAAAACTCATCGAAGAGAAAGGGTATCTTATGTCGAAATGGATGATGACGATCCAAAGACATCTAGTGATCCTATAGATGTTGAAGAAGGAGAGATAGATTTGGCAGAATTAAAACAAGGACCGCCATATTCTTGTAAATTGCTAGTACCATCAAATGGGAAATATCCTGTAGAGTCTGAGAAAAGCAGCGACAAATTCCCTAAGAAAACTTATAGTTTCGACATATCCAAATGTGATGAAATATTCGATTTACTAGTTAAAGATGGCCAGATGATAGTGCCCCCAGGGGAAAAGTTGCCTCCTTTAGAACAAAGAAAGAAAAGGGGTTTTTGTAAATACCATAATTTTTTGGGCCATAAAACCTCACAATGTTTCCTTTTCAGGGATCTTGTTCAACAAGTGCTTAAAGAAAGAAGGCTAAAATTCACTGATAAGCCAGCGATGAAAATTGACGCAAACCCACTGCAGATAGAGGCGTATTATGTTGAGCCAGTCAGTATTCACATGGTGGAAGTTTCCGAAGAATTCATTACTAAACCCATCTTTGGAAGTTTTACTGGAAACATATCCAGGAAAACTATCGAAGGAGTGAGAAAGGCCACTGAAGGCCTAGATTTGAACAAAGGAGTTGCCCAAGGCTCAAACAAAAAGGCCACTAAGGCCTGAAACTAAATAAAGGGTTTGTTGAAGGCTTGAGTAAAAGGGTTACTGAAGACCCACACAAAAACAAAGGAGTTGCTGAGAGCTCCAACAAAAGAACCACCACAGGTTCTTACTTGGCTGCTGTGAAAGGTTCGACAGAGAACTTAGCGGCCAAAATGCAGAAAATGAATCTCGTTGCCAAGAGCAACATGGTCGAAGTCTCTAACGCCAAAGCTTCATAAGAAGCTATTCGACAGGAGAAGTGAATAAAACGGCATTTCCAAAGGAGAACGAAGATATGGCATACTTTCTACATAGATGCCAGAAGAAAAAATCGGAAGTGATGTTATGCCCTAGATGCAGCTCTATTTTCGACAAGAAAGCCGCAGAACACATACAAGGTATGAGAATTGTGAAAGCGAAACAGGGAACCAATGCCCAACCAAAAATGGGTCCATAAGTCATATTTGATCCCAGAAGGGTACATCAACAAGGATCTGTGAGTCAGGAAAAGAGGCCACCAAATTTTCGGCCTCCAACTAATGTACCTAGAGATACTTGGCTTAATACCATGGGCAGAAAGATGCCCAATGAAGAGAGATGGCAGGCGTTCGACGTGCCAAGAGGTTCCTCTTTGGACTACAGAAAAGAGTACCACGATTCTACATCAAATAAAATGGCTCATATATCTAGCAATTACAAAGGGAAAAACCATATGTCCCATTCGCAATGGAGAAGATTCCAAAGACGGCGAAAAGCCGAAAAAGAGGCAGCAGAGCCTCACCCAGAGGTTAGCACCAATGTGCAAAGAAAACAAAGGAAACCTCTAGAGAGGAACCCTATGGCGTGGCCGGAAGAATGTGGGTTGAATGATGAGGGTGACTCCGACTCTGATAACACTTTAGACATCATGGTGAATGTCATATCGGTGCTGCCTAGAGAATACAACCGGCAGGTCGAAGTTAAGGAAACTGACTTGATGGTCGAGCAAGAGATGGCCAAGCACAGGCCAATGTGTTACTATGTAATGAATAACGGTTACGTAGAAGAACATAACGCTTTCTTCGAGCCACCAACGGAGGCGATGAAAAATCACCTCAAGCCCCTGTTCATTAGAGCGAAGATAGGGGAGGTGACTATAAATAAAATACTGGTCGATTATGGGGCGACCATAAACATAATTCCACAATTCATGCTGGGAAAACTAGGAAAGGGAGATGCTGACATCAAATCCCATAACATGGTCCTGTCCAATTATGAAGGAGGCATTGGAACCACAATGGGTGTCATACAACTAGATCTCAAAGTGGGATTAATCCTTCGACCCACCATGTTCATGGTGATCTCAGCAAAACCAAACTATAATTTGCTCTTGGGTCGAGAGTGGATACATGGCATCGGTGCAGTGCCATCCTCGATGCATCAAAGGGTCACGATATGGCGTCCTGATGGTATCGTGGAAAACATTGAGGCGGATCAAAGCTATTACTTTGGCGAAATCAACATCATCGGAAAGAATAGTTTCAATAGAAATTTGGCTCATATAGGGCCATGTAACCCCCTGAGTTCGATCTGACTCCAACACCTAACGCCTTCTGCTCTCTATATCTACACTCTGACTACAGTTTTCAGTGGGATAGAGAGGACTTGTCAAACATCGACTATGGAGGAGTTGATGATATACGGGCAACAGGCTGGGGAAGTGAGTTTGGTGACGATGACTGAGTCACAAACTTTGCAAAAGATTTCGGCATATATAGCCGAAAATAGAATGATAGCGGCCTTGGAGGCTAAGGTTAAGTATATGGCTCTTGAAGCCAATGAACAGGTCTCTTCTCAAAAAGGCCCTGGGAAAGATTTCGACCCAAAACCTCCCGACTTGGAAGTAAAAGACCTTCGAGATTAGAGGTTAGACGCCATCTATGATGATGAACCTCTAGGTTTAAAAAAGGACCTGTTGGCAAACAATGTTAAAAAGTTAGCACAAGACCCTTTGGAGGAGGTAAATCTAGGCGAAGGTCCTGTAAAAAAGCCAACGTACATCAGCGTGAAGATAGATCCAGGACTCAGGGTCGAAATGATCCCATTGCTAAAAGAGTTCAAGGATTGCTTCGCGTGGGATTATGACGAAATGCCTGGTCTCGACAGAAGTTTGGTGGAATTGCAATTGCCAATAAATCCTGGAAAGAAGCTCGTCAAGCAAACTCCAAGGAGCTTTGCACCAGAGATTCTGTCGAAAATCAAAACGGAAGTCGAAAGACTGCTGAGATGCAAGTTCATCTGAATGACCAGGTATGTCGAATGGATTACAAATATCGTGCATGTTATAAAGAAAAATGGTACCTTAAGGGTGTGCATTAATTTCAGAGATCTGAATGTTGTAACACCCAAAGATGAATATCCAATGCCGATGGCGGAAATGCTTGTCGATTCTGCTGCTAGTTTCGAGTACATGAGCATGCTCAACGGGTACTCTAGATATAATTAAATTTTTATTGCTGAAGAGGATGTGTCGAAAATAGAATTATGTTTCCCTGGGGCCTTAGGCACTTACGAATGGGTAGTGATACCCTTTGGCCTAAAAAATGCAGGGGCAACATATCAAAGAGCCATGAATTCGATCTTCCATGATTTTATTGAAACTTTTATGCAAATTTTTATTGATGATATTGTTATCAAATCTGTTTCAGGGAAGACTCACATGGACCATCTTCGACAGTCCTTCGAGAGGATGAGACACTATGGTCTGAAGATGAATCCTCTAAAGTGCGCTTTTGGTGTCAAAGCAAGAGACTTCTTAGGCTTTGTTATCCATAAAAATGGAATCGAGATAAACCAGAACAAGACCAAATCTATTTTGGAAGCCAAAGCGCCAACCAACAAGAAGGAATTGCAGTCTCTACTTGGGAAGATGAATTTCCTAAGGAGATTTATATCCAACCTCAGTGGGAAAATGCAAGCCTTCTCACCACTACTTCGACTCAGTAAAGGAGGATTTGAATGGGGGCAAGAACAATAAGAGGCCTTCGACAAAATCAAAGAGTACCTCACTAAGCCACCTATTTTGGTACCTCCTTGTAGAAGTAGAAGTATGAGATTGCACATAGCTGCATCTGATAAAACTTTAGGGAGCATGTTGGCTCAAGAGGATGAGAATGGTGTCTAAAGGCCCATCTATTACCTCAGTAGAGTTTTAAATGATGCAGAAACTAGATATAACGAGGTTGAGAAACTATGCTTATGTCTTTATTTCTCATGTACAAAACTCAAGCAATATATAAAACCAGTTGATGTGTATGTTTCGTCTCATTTTGATGTTTTCAAATATATGTTGTCGAAACCTATTTTGCCCAGTAGAATTGGAAAATGGGCACTTGCATTAACTGAGTATTCATTAACCTTTATGCCTCTCAAGGCCATGAAAGGTCAAGTGGTAGCAGACTTTATAGTCGACCACTCTATAAAAGAGGAATCACTGAATTATTTGGAGATTGAACCTTGGAAGTTATACTTTGATGGTTCTAGTTATAAAGATGGAACTGGAGTCGGGGTTCTCATTATTTCTCCAAACAAAATTCCAACCACATTTAAGTACAAGATAGAAGGGGATTGTTCAAATAATGAGGCTGAATACGAAGCTTTAATCGTAGGCCTTGAAATCTTGTTGGAATTGGGGGCAACTCAAGTCGAAATAATGGGAGACTCAGAGTTAGTCCTAAAACAAGTTACGAAAGAATACAAATGCATAAAGGAAAATCTTATCATGTATTTCGTAATAGCCAAGCGGTTGTTGAAGAACTTCGAAGTAGTTAACATTTAACATATACCCAGAGTGGAAAATCAAGTAGCTAATGATTTAGCGCAGATTGCTTTCGGGTATAAAGTTTCAAAAGACAAACTACAACAAGCGATTGAAGTTAGAGGAAGAGTGGCATCCACTAAGTTGTCTCTAATGGATTTGAAGACCACAATGTTGGGGTGCACTGATCACGAAAATTTTGAAATTTCGTTCATAGACAATCTAACAGAACAAGATTGAAGAAAGCCTGTAGTAGATTATTTACATAATCCAATGGCTTCGACAGAACGAAAAATAAAATATAGGGCACTGAGCTATATATTAATGGTAAATGAATTATTCAAGAAAACACCTGAAGGCGTGCTACTGAAATGCCTAAGTGAAACAGAAGCGTATATAGCTCTTTCTGCCACACACGTTGGGGCGTGTGGAGCACACCAAGTAGGCCATAAGATGAAATGGTTGTTGTTTTGACAAGGACTATATTGGCCCACTATGTTAAAAGATTGTGTTGAGTTTGCAAAAGGATGTCAAGAATGTCAAGTACATACAAGTATTCAGCATGTGCCGGCAAGCGAACTCCACTCGATCATGAAACCTTGGCCTTTTAGAGGATGGGCTTTAGATCTCTTATTGGAGAGATTCGACCAGCATCTTCTAAAATCCAGAAATACATATTGGTGGGTATTGATTATTTTACTAAGTGGATTGAAGCAATCTCTTTAGTCAATTTATACCAAGAGAGTGTCATTGAATTTATTCAAAAGTATATTATATATAGATTTGGAATCCCTGAAACAATAACAATAAATCAAGGATCAGTCTTTACTGGTCGAAAGATGCAAGACTTTGCTACAGAAATGAGGTTCAAATTGTTAACGTCTACACCTTACTATGCGCAAGCTAATGGCCAAGTCGAAGCAGCAAACAAAGTAGTAATCAGTTTAATAAAGAAGCACGTGGAAAAGAAACCTAGAAACTGGCACAAGACGCTAGATCAAGTTTTATGGGCTTGTCGAACCTGTCCTAAAGAGGCCACGGGAACAACACTATTTCGCCTAACTTATGGTCATGATGCAGTGTTGCCAGTGGAAATCTGTCTACAGACGACGAGGATTCATAAACATCATGATATCCCTTTTGAGGTCTATTGGAATATGATGTTAGACGAACTAGTTGACCTGGACGAAGAAAGGTTGAAAGCTTTGGATCTTTTGAGATTACAGAAGAAACGGGTTGAGAAATCCTATAATCAAAGAGTAAAACCTAAGACATTTATGCATGAGGATCTAGTATGGAAGGTAATTCTTCCAATGGATCGAAAAGATAGAAATTTGGGAAAATGGTCCCCTAAGTGGGAAGGACCTTTCAGGATTATCTAAGCTTTCTCTGGTGGAGCCTATGAGATTGAGGAGTTAAATGAAGATCAAATACTTCTGAAGGTTAATAGTAAATACTTGAAAAAATATAGACCTATGCTTTAAGAGGTCAAAATAACTAATGTATAGTCACAGTCAATTAAAGAAAATTCCAAAATGGAAATTTAAATTTCATTAAAAATAGCCAAAATGGCTTTGAAGTCATTACAACGAGTGATTACATAGATAAAAGAAACAGGATTCAAAAAGGGATATTAGCCTTGATCTGAAGGTATTTAATTCTTTGTAATTCCAGGCGCTGATAATATAAAGCCTTCAACTGATGGAGAGTTTCAAGCTTAGCATCGAGTGATTGGGCCCGATAAGCGTGTCCTAACTCTTCAGCCAGTTCCTCTTGGATCTCCGACTCAGTGTTAACGGCGAGGAGCTCTTCTTTCTTTTTATCATTGGCAGCAATTTTAGCCTCCAACTCTTCGATTTGCGCTCTCATTTTGGTAGTGTGTTGATCTATCTCCTCATCCTCTTTCTGCCTTGCCTTTTGGGCCCTCTACAACTCTTTTACTTTAGAGGCTGACTCAGTAGAAGCGTGCCAGACAGCAGCTACATGGTCGTTGGTCTCTTCAATTTCACGATTAAGAGTCCTTCGACGATTATAGTCCGCTGACACTTGGTCAATAATGGAGATTAAATCCATGATAACGTTGTCCACATCTGGAGAAGCAATGAGGAGATCGACAACCCTCAGAGTAGTCTTCAGAAAAGAAGGAGCAGTGGGTTCTCCCTCCAGGGTTAGCATTAAATCTCTTTTGAAGATTTGTGCCTTGACCTTCTGAAGTGCCTCATCAAGAGGAGAGGTCGAAGTAGACTTTCTAGACGCACTCGAGACACTGTGGTCAGAAGAACTCTCTCGCCCTTCTAGAATAGCAGTCAAATAGCCTAAAGGATTTTGCTGTTTCAGCAAGGCCAAGTCCTCTTTGGTCCTAGACCCTGTCGAAGGGACACCTTCATTGACAGCAACAACCATGTTGGCTACCTGTGCTGGATTTTGGGTCCCCTCAGTAAAGCCTTCCCCAACATCAGCTTCTGGAATCCTTTCATCTTGATTCTCCACCTCCATTACACTTTCCCTCTCTATCACAACTTCAGCATTGATGGCCTCCTCCTCTTCGGTTTCCTGTACGTCAACCAGCGGAGCCCTAATTTCTTCATGATCTCCTATAGGGTCTTCTTCATTGACTTCCTTTATGGTTTCATACTGAGGTTTAGAAGTTTGATTCACTTCATCATCTGAACTCACAAAGGAGCCTTTTGCTGAAGAAGGCCTATAAGTAGGCTCTCCCTCACTATTAAATAGAGTGGCGGATCCTTCGACAAGAGTAGGGACTTGATTGGAGGTGCCAACAGTATCCTGAAGATTAAAAGAAGTTTGTTTTTCAGAATTCTCATAGAGAAAAGTATTAGTTCAAGAAGTAAGTGATTGTTTGTCGAAGCAAATACCTGAATTGGAACTTCAGCACCAGGACTAGAATTATCGCTCTCACTGGGATTGTTTAGCCTGGAAGCTACTCCTTGTTCAATACGCTCTCTGATAACGACAGGAGGAGGCCTCGAAGTTGTGATATTAATTCTTGTTTTAGGGCGAGGCTCAGGCGCAGGGGCTGGTTTCTTTAACCTTTGTCTCTTCAGAGGAACAGGAGGATATTCCTCTTCTTCGTCACTAGAGATCTCGATCTCCTGGACTTTCCGTTTCTTGGGGGTAGTTTTCTGAATACCCAAAAAGATAAGTCGAAGAAATCAGTATCCATATCAGACGATCGTAAAGAATAAAGGTATGGAAGAAAGTAAATACCTTGGGCGAAGGGTTAACATAAGGGTCTCCCCCTTTAGTGCTTTGGGCAACCTTCTTCGTAGTGGTCCTCTTGATAGCTATACAAAAAACGAAGATAAGTCGAGCGTCGAATGACTAAATCTGAGACAAAGAGAAAAATAAAAGAAGTAATACCTTTCTTGATCCTGTCAAGGACCAGTTTAAACGTCTCACGAAGGTGGTGGGCGAAGTCCTTCTCATCGAAGAACTCCTCATCATAATACTGCCTCCACCACCCTTGAAAATTGCCAGAACACAAAAAATTGAGGTTGAAGTCGAACATGGTTAGTACGGTTCGACCAACGTACCTACCAATATGCTTGGTAGTAGCATCCTCTAAGTAGTCTACATTGTAAAATAATAGCAGTTCCTCTCGAGGATAAATGGGTGATGGGAGTGACTAGATAATGCCAAATTGTCGAGAAATGAGATTTGGTTGGTAAGCAATCAAACTTAATTGATTCTTTGAGCTCTTGAATCTTATTGGCATGATTCTAGGTCGAAGAAATAACTCCCACATGACCACGTATTCGTCTTCCAAACCTTCCTCCTCAGTCGAAGGAAATGGTCTAGTAAACCATTTTGGGCCGACTTTTCGACTGGCAAAAGGAGCCATGGTAGAAACAAAACGTTTGCGCTCCGCAAACATCATCACGAAGCTTGTGAAGGCCTTTTGAAACTGTTGACCCTCGTCAGTAGGAGTCAGCAAAGAAAGTCTGGTACCTTCGAACCTCCTGTTCATAATTTCTGGGGCCGCTTCATTGATCTTATTCTTCTGGGGAAGAAAAGATTCAAAGGTGGCATTGAGCCAAAGTTGAAGAAGCCAGAAAGGGCCAGAAATAAGCAAGCTTTCCCTATCTCCTATGACCTTGAGTTGAGTCACACCATTGCTGATGGACTCATATAGATTGGCCAAAATCAATTCGGCTAGACAGAGGGGGTAGCCATGATGAAGCTGCGTCGCAAGCGTGAGCATTTTCTTAGTCACCTGAAGCGACTTGGTACGGAAGATGAAACGGGATAACCACATAGCCAGAAAAGCTATATGTTCCACCTCCAACATAATACTGGAGGATTTGTCATGGAAGTGGTTGATGAAGGTGGTGTAGGTAGGTTTTGTAGCTGAAAACCCAATAACATCTTCAGATAGTTCCTCTGGGTCGAAATAATCGCCAGTCGGTCGAAGACCGGTGATCGCGGCTATGTCGTAGAGGGTTGGGGTCACCATCCCACAGGGAATATGAAATGTGAAGTGGGCGCTATCCCAGAAATATAGCGAAGACACCAACATGAGAGGACAATAAGACAATCCTGTCTTCGACAGCATCACCAAATTGTAAATCCCCATTTCTTTCCAGACAAAGGTTTGTGCCTTCTCCATCTTATTTAACCAATCTGAATACTCTGAAGAGAGATTAGGACACGGTCGAAAGATCATGGTCCCTTTGTTTATAAATTGAAGGTTAATGTCCTCTGTGGTCTGAGTGTGTTGTTGGTTGGCTGGAGTTGCATCCTCAGGATCGTCCCTGGGCTTCTTCGTGTAGCCTATAGGTTTGAGTCTTGGATGAGTGGGGAAGAAGGCACGGTTCTTCATAGGATTCTCGATGCATGTGGATAGAGGACCAGACATAGCGTATATGTCTTTAGAGTACCTAATAGGAATGAGAAGCTGGGAATCATACGCCTCTCACCTTTCACTAGTCGTGGGTTTAGAAACGAATCGTAGCCCATCAGTCAAAGCAAGAGAAGGGATGGTAGGAAAGATCTATGGTTGGCTTTGGATATCAGAAACATTTTTAGGTTTGGGGTTGTTTGGTGCATTAGAAAGGAAAACCATTTTTGCATATTAGAGAGAGGCGAAGATGACGATGCAAGGTATTTTATGCAGAAGACTTGGAAATACTTAGTGTTGTGAAAGTTCCAAATGAAGAGGCTCAAGAGTATTTATAGTCTTCAGAGAGGGATGTGTCTCGTCAAATCCATTTAATGCTATGAAGATAGTGGGGCACGTGGCAAACCATGAAGCGGTTACCGTGTAGATGATGGGAAACGTTTTGACATGCTTGCCTAGGTTCTAGGAATAATGGTCATCATGGCAGCGTGGTAACAGCAGTTGGAAAAGATGTCTTGGAAAAAAGAGTAACGATGGGTTTCGAAAGCGGCAGCTGTTGGAAGACAAAAAGCGCACGTCAGTCCTTTTGTGGACAGCAAGAGAGACAGGTGTCGAACAGAAAGATCAAAGAATGGCTATTTCTTTTGGCGTCGAAATAGACATTCTTGGGGGGGAATTTGTTGGCTCCTGAATTCGACACCTACTATATATTGGTCTTTTAGACCAAAAATGGAATAAATAAAACCAAGCTGGAGAATGTTTCGACGTGTGAAATAACTTAGAGAAAATATCTAAGTTACATATTAGTCTTCGACCAGGACTCACTGTCAAGATTCCGACTGAGAAGGTCTGATGACCTTCGAATAGAATAGAATATCTTCGCGTCGACACCAAAGGCGAGGGACATTTGAATTTGAATTATTGGAGGGAAAGACAGTTTCACCAGCAGCCAAAGGAAAGCAACGTGGTTAGAAGCTAGAGGTCAAGGGACATGCAGAGGACACTTGTCCTAATCTTAGAGTAGAACCACCCCTCGGCGGTTACATAGTTTTTAGTATAAAATAGGAAATTTGTGTAGTTTTTCCGTGAGTTCAACCTATTGTACTAGTTACTCAAATATTGTCCAAGTACCCACTGTGTGAGAAAGGATAAACTGAGAAATGTACGTTGGAAACACCACTTTTCATTAATAAAGTCTTTTTACATTGCTTTGATCTTATTTTGCAAAGTTACTTTTCCTGCATCTTTACTTGCATTTCTATTAACTTTCTTACTTTCAAAAACCACAAGTATATTGTCTTTGGTCGAACGTGCGTTCTTCCTGAATTTCTGTTCTATTTTACATTAACCCAATATAAAAGTTAGCATATGTTCTGGGATCAATCTGATCGATCCCGCGAGTAACCAAAAGGACTTTCCTTTTTGGAGGATCAGCGGTTGTTTACCAAAAACCACGGTAAACAGGTGGCTGCTCAGAATCAGCCACCGAGTGTCCAACCTCAACCAACAAGGGTTACTGCTGAAGCTCTGACTGTTCCCGTATCTATTACTCCAACTGTTGCTCAAAACTGCATGCCTCAAGGTTACCCATGGGGAATTCCATAGAATTTTGTGCCTGAAGGTTTCAACCTTGGTCCTCAAGATACTCCAGTTGTACAGACTATTGTTACTCCTGCACCTCCTGTGGTGCATACTGCTCCTGTTGCGCCTCCTTCAATGAATATGGTTCCATTTGTTAATGATGATGTGTGTCATCCTTTCCCTCCACCAAGTGAAGACTTGGGCCTTTATGACAGAATGGATGATTTCCAAGAGCAATTTGACAAGATGCAAAGAGAGATGAAGGTTGTGATACGGTGGGAGAACTGACTTGGTTGTTTGCATTTGATCGCAAATGTGCGGATAGCAAGAGTCGCCACCGACTTTTCTTTTATCCATTAAGGAAAGGATGAAAAGAACAGGAAAGACCTTTAGAGATGTTTTCTTGAGTTCGGGGGGAAGATTATGAAAAGGGAAGGTATTAGAACCCTTTTCATCCATGGTTTTCCATGGGCTCTTAGTTGCTTTCTAGATCACTTGCTTTGTTTGAAAGTATGCTTTGTGTTGTGGGTTTGAAAGTATTTTGAAAATGTCTTTGTAATGGTTCTCGTTTCTATAATAACACGTACAAAGTGTTGTTTCGAAAATAGTTCAAAGAGGTGTTTATGGAATGTGTTTTTTTGAAAGTGTTCTTGAAAAGATGTTTTTGTAATAGTTCTCGTCTCTATAAGAACGTATACAAAAAGCTTTTGTCTTTTGAAAAAAAGGTTTTAATGTGAAAGTGTTGGTGTAAAATGTTTGGTTGTGAGCAAGCGAGCAACTAGGAGCGAATATACCTACTCAAAAGGTCTTAAGTGTTCTTTTCCTCCTCCTTTAGATGTTGCTATCTTGCCATTAATTTGGTAAGAAGCCCCATCGTTGGATGTGAAGGGACAGGTGTGGGACGTTTATATAGTCATAGAAGGCAAACCATGGAACGTTTTAGCAATATCGTTTTAGGGACTAGATCGTTTACCGAAGTCAACATTGATGGTCATCGAGGGACTACGATCTTTTATCGGGGGTCTTTTGCTAAAACGCCCATGTTCGAGGGACATGACTAATTTCTGATAGGAAAAAAGTGAGATTACCCTAAGGGTGTGTGTGTGCGAAGTGTGTTTGATTCCATTCATTTAGTCTTGATTAGGATGATCTATTTCATGGCTTGCCATACACGCCCTAATTACTAACATTATATTTGAAAAGCGATAAATTGCGGAAATATAAAGTCCTACGCTATTACAATATTTAGGGATGGGGTTACAAATTTACACATGGGGGGTTATAAGAATTTGAATCCTATTTAACTATTACAACCATATTGAAATGTACCATGTGTTGTACCCAAAAATTTTCCCTCTCATTTTACTCAACAAATGTCAATTGAGGTCCCCAAGTTGCTCAAGGAAGTCCAAGAGTTTACCAGACAAACTCTCTCCTAAGGCAGTATACCTCAAATTAGGGTTTCATTTTTCATCAAGATTCTCGAGTCCAAAGGATCCCAAACGCTCACAATTGTCCTAATATGTTCTCAAGACCCTACATGTCAAGTTTCAAGCCTCGTATAAGAAGTTTGCTCAGCCAACTGCTCAGATGCTTGAGAATCGACTGTATTAGGTCAAAAGTCAATTGTGGCCCACCTACAGTCAAACCTCAAGATTTTGGGTCAACATCAACATTTTGAAGTGATTTCCATCATTTGATCAAGGGTTGATCATGATTCCTCAAGGAATGCTTCAAATTCATCAAAACCCAAAAGTTGCTAAATTAGGGTTTTGTAGGAAAAGTCAACCCAACTTTGACCAAGCATAACTTCTTCATACTTTATCAAAAACTTACCATCCAAAGCTCATTTTGAATAGGATACAATTCCCTACAATTCATCTTCATCTCACAAGTTTAAAATATGCACTCACAAAAAGATAGGAATTTTGACATTATAGGCAATTTTGAAAAGTCAACAAAAACACCTTTTGGGTCATACTAAGCTTTCTAAAAAGTCCAAGAACACTCTCCTAGGGTTAAAATTGATAAAGTTGTGCATTGTCAAAGTTGGCAATTTTTGGAAAATTGTCAAAAGTCAACATTGATCAAATTTGCACTTTTTTTTCCAAAGGGGCCCATGTTTTCTTGCTTGAAACATGTTTCTAATAGGACCCACAACCCCTGAGCTTTTCCACCTTTTTTTATTTATTATTTTTATCATTTATTTTGATTTTTTTTATTCATTTAAATCAAAATAAATCAAATTAAATGGTAAAATAATGAAAACAAATCAAATCTTGAGATTTTTATGCATGTTCTGAGTCCATATACAGCTAGCATGCCAGCTAATTTGTGCAAGGCTCATTAAGGTTGAAAAAGATTGGATTGAAGCAAGTTTTGGAAAGAAATCATACATGAAGAAAATCAAATCAAATCTCCATTATTTCTCAATATTCGTGTCAATTTTGTTAACCTAATTCAGTCTCCTACATATACACAACAATTCCATACCATAAGAAGAGGGGTTGGAGGCGTGAAACAGCAAGAGAGAAATTGAAATTTTGGACAAAAAGTGTGAGATCAAAATCCACCCTAGAGCTATCCTCACGGAGATTTAAAGATTCCAATTTATTCCAGGACATCCCAGGAAGCTAACAACATCCTTTGCAAGTCTCAGAGCATCCAGAAATTGTCCGCAAGAGCATCACGGTTTGCACTAAGAACTCAAATTCGTTTTCTATGATTTACGCATTATAAATGTATTTTTCCCATATATTTGTGTTCATCATCATGTTTGCAATGTTTCTAGATAGTTTGATTTAAGTTACAGTGCAGGAATAAGTTGTTGCCACTGCTAGGGTTTCGTGCTCCAATTTGGGGTTCTGTAATTTAAGCAAAATTAGGCCTAATGATGGGTACCATGATGATTAGGGCTTCAAGCCTAGTTGATTCATGGTCACCGATTTAATTTATCTTGTCTGTACATGATTTTTGAGATGCATAGGGTTACAGCCATGGCCAAAATCTGTAGGTAAAAGTTGTTACCTAAGACAATAGTCCTAAGGAAGAAGACCCTGGCATGTCAAGCAACCATTGAGACATTTGAAAATTAGCGCGTGTTCTGAGCATGGCAATTAATTTGGATTTTGTTTTTATTTGTCTATTATGTTTACAACTAATAATTCCAGCTCAGTTGGTCAGAGGAGGGAAGTATGAAGCTCATGTCCTGGGTTTGACCCCAGGTGTGAGCTTTTGGCATTTTCTCCATTATTTCCTTGCAGATCTAGCATACCTCACATTCTGAGGATCATCATGTGCCCTCTGATCATCATCCTCTGGATCCACCTCCAGCCAGATCCAGCACACCTCTCCTTCTGAGGACCATCCTCCTCTGGATCCACCTCTAGCCAGATATAGCACACCTCACCTTCTGAGGATTATCACACGCCCTTTGATCTCATCCTCTGGATCCACCTCCAGCCAGATCCAGCACACCTCACCTTCTGAGGATCATCATGTGCCCTCTGATCATCATCCTCTGGATCCATCTCTAGCCAGATCCATCGCTAGCATACGCAGGTCCACCATGAGCCCCCCAGAAGATGGTCTCACGGGATCAGGCGCCAGACTCTGGGCCATCTGTGATACGGTGGGAGAACTGAATTGAGGGTTTTGCGTTTTATTGCAAATGTTGCGTTTAGCAAGAGTCGCCACCGACTTTTCTTTTATCCAAAAGGAAAGGTTAAAAAGCACAGGTAAGACCTTTGAGATTGTTTATTGAGTTCGGGGGGTAGATTATGAAAAGGGAAGGTATTAGCACCCTTTTCATCCATTGTTTTCCATGGGCTCTTAGTTACTTGCTAGATCACTTTCTTTTTGTTTTGAAATTATGCTTTGTGTGGTTTTGAAAGTATCTTGTAAAAGAGGCCATTGTTTAGGAAATCGTTGTAATGATTCTCGTTCGTAAGAATGTATACAAAGATGTTTGTCTTTTTGAAAATGTTTTCAATGTTCGTAAAATGTTTGGAAATGTGTGTGTTTGTTTTGAAAATAACAAGGATAATTGTTTGGAAATAGAGAAAGTAACTAGAAGTAATCTACCTACTCAAATGTCTTTCTTGTTCATTTTCTTTCCCTTTAATATTGTTGTCTTACCATTGATTTGGTAAGCAACCCTATCTTTGGATGTAAACGGGACGGGCGTGGGTCATCGTATAACCATGATTAGCAATGTTGCAAAGTATCTTAGCATTTTTGAGGGACAAAGATCATTTTTGTAAGGCAACTTAGAATAGCGTCATCGAGGGACTATGATCTTATATTTGTTTGTTTTGCCAAGATACTTCGCATGTATAATATGGCTATTTTCGTAGAAGGAAACCAAGTGGAGAAACCCTAAGGGTTCTTGTGTGCAAGTGTGTTATTTCATGCTTTGTTTATCTTGGATTAGGGTTTTCTATTTGCTTTGTTTTGATCTTGCCATACAAACCCTAATTACTAGCATGGTATATAAAAGCGGTAAATTGCATAATTTAAAGATAACTACACAATTATAACATTTTTATGGGAGGGGGGAATACAAATTATAAATGGGGATTTGCAAGAATGTAAATCTAATTAAGCTATTACAACCAAATCGAATTTGTACAAATAATGGAATAAACAAATACAGTATTTAAATATGCAATATTATGTATATGCAAGAAAAGATTTTGTTTTATTTTTTATGTGAAAAGGAATTTTAACCTAATCCTAAAAATATATATAAAAAAAAGGAAATTATATGTTTAAAAAAAGGTTAACCCTAATTTCTAGTTTGAAAGAAAATAAATTCTTATGTATTATTTTTATGTATTTTTTGTATTAAAATAATAAAAAATATTTTATAAAAATATTTAGTTTTTATATGTTAAAATAAATATTTACAAGTATATATATAAATATAAAATGAAAGCTAAGAATATATCTAAGTTTAATTTATTTTTACAAATTTATTTAAGAGAGATAGTTAGTATATATTTAAGATAAAATATATTTTTTATGTGAAAAATAAAATAAAATAAAATAAAAATGCAATATTATTATATATATATTTTTTAAAGATTTTTATGTATTAAAGAAAATATTTAATAAACAAAAATGAAAATAAAAACAAATAAATAAAATATATGAAAATAGTTGGGCCAGGGGGTATCCTGAGAAATCAAGTGGTTTGATGTTAGAAAAAATGCTAGGCCCAACGTTGAAGTCCAATTCTGCAAAACAGCAAAAAACTGAAAATGGAAAAGTTTGAAAAAACAAAAGGTAGCGCCAAGGTTTGAACCCAAGACCTGGGCCTTACCAACGCGCTACCTTGCCACTGGGGTGGCTATAGATTTGTTGATTTATGTGAAACAAGAAAAACATAACATGAAACGCTTCCATGGCCATGTACTTCGTCTTCTTCCTCTAGCCAGCCAGAAGCTCTGTAACTTTCTCATTTCTCCATGAAAATGAAAACTTCCAACGTGAAAATGGTAGTACTCATTCCCATGATTTCAAACATGTAAGTCATGTAAGCTAACAATCAAAGATCAAAACGAATTTTAAAAGCCCTAAATTTAAACCTAATTTTTACAGGAATTTGAACTTCAAAATTCTCTCAACTCAGGCCATATAAATGCAAGTTATGGATATGTACAGCTTTGTAGCAATGATGTCTACATTGTTTATTCATAAATCATGCCCAATGGAATCCTGTATGAAGAGATATAAGTTGAGATTCTTACCTCTTTCATCTGAGATCGTGAATGGAGTTTGAGTGGGATTTAGGAAGGCCTGAAGGTTGCTTTAGCTTGCTTGAACCTCCCTGAGTGTGTTCCAACTTTTACCTTGCTTTGAAAGTGTCTGAAACTCTATATTCAAGTCAACCTGCAAGCTTTGAAAACAAAGATGGCAGATGAAGAAGGAGGAGTTACAGTGCAGGGATGATGGTCTGGATCCGTTAGATATGAAGTAGGTAAAGTGTTTTGATGATTAAAACTTGGAATGTACGAGCCAAATGATGGATTTCTATGCTTATGCACAAACTACAAGTTTTGACAGTTTTTTGGTGATATGGAGTGTTTGAATGTTTCACGCCTTTTGCCATCGTGTCTTCTATTGTAATGTGTTTGTGTATTAGTATGGAAAAGGTTTTAAGTCAACTCTCCAACAGATTTGTGAGTTATAGCCTTTTGGCACACTTTCTTGCTTTTGAAGCAAAGTGAAGAGACAAGTCTTCACATGCTTGTACTGGCTTGCTTAGGGTTGGTATATTCTCTATACAAGTTGCCTTAGGCCTGGAGGATTTTTGTGTGCAGAGAAGACAGGTCCGATGCTCAAGATTTGTAAAGTTGCAAAAGTAAAGCTTTTTCAAAATGGCAATGGCAACTTTGTGCCATTTATGGAAATAATGCTTGGACAAAGACCTTTGGGCTTGAATTAAGAATTTGTCAACTGATTAAGCATTAAATTATGAAGTGAGAAACAAGTTTGGGACCTGTAAATCATGGTTTAGGAAGCATAGGTTCTAATTTGAACTTTGTTCTTCATGAAATGGCTTAAAAACAAAAGTGAGAAATTGCCAACTTCATCACTTCGATTCTCCCTACTCAAAAATGATCTTGAGGATTTCTTGGATATTTTGGAAAGCTTGAAATGTTCTATATAACTAATCTTTGAAATGAATTTCAAGATTCCCCTTGGAACTAGGTGAAAAATTACCATGAAGTTGGGTCCAAAACCTGCCTAAATTAGGGCAAAATTTCACTAAGTTATTTTAGTTCATGAGCATGTATTCACAAAATTATATCTTGATATCCAAGCATCTTTAGGGAAAAGTGTGTGAAGCAAAGTTGTAGATTTCATGGAGGTCTACAACTTTCATGTTGGGAACTTTCCTTGAATCATCTTGTATCATGGTGAAAAAATGGCTTAAAGATGAGAAAAAATAAGAAATTTTCTATACTTAGAAAAATTTCTAAGTTAAGATAATTTCCAATTTTAAAACCTAATCTTCAATCCTTGATTTCTTGATGAACAAGTTTCACATTTTGACATTTTTTGATGAATTGTGACCCTTGGAACTTGATTTTGACCAAAAAGTCAAAGTTTGACTTTTCAGTATACAGTTGACTTTTGATCAGTTGACTGTAAATTTCATCTGTCTATCCAATGGATTTGCAATATTTTGAACCATGTAATTAGGTCAAGATGATGCAATTGAATCCTTGGAATCATGCTTCAACTCAATTGGTCATTTTCTAGGTTAAAAATCAGAATTTGCCCTTTCTCAGTCAAAACCCTAATTTTGACCATTTTGCCCTTTTGATGATTTGACAAATGATACATATGAGTATAGAATGTTGATGTGGATCAAAAATTATGAACTTTGACTGTAAATTAGCCATGGTTGACTTTTTCCCCAATACAGCTGATTTTTAGGTCAACTGTCCAATTGACTGATCAAAAATGTGGTTCAAGGCTTGAAACTTGTCATGAGTAATGTTAGGGGTTCATAATGATGTTTGAAAGTCATATGAAGTATTGATAGTCCAAAAATCCTTGTGCGATCTCAAACCCTAATTTTGGGTGATCAGTGCATGATGAGAGGTCTTGAGCTGGTCAAACCCTAATCCAGTCTTGAGTTTAAGAGATTTTGTGAGAATAATCTTGATAAATGAGAGGGAAAATTTTGGGGTACAACAGCTGCCCCTGTTTAATCTTCTTAAGCCTGAAGAGTTAGATTGGCGAGTTTTGCCATTTGTGACTCGAAGGTGAAAGAATGATTGGACACTAGAGTTCCCAGAAATTTGCACTCGATGACGCGCGGTTGAGGGAATGGGCTTAAAGATGCCATTTGGAGAAGTGATAGAGTCTTGTTGGAGATGGGCTTGTAGATGCCATCTAAGAATGTTTGTTGAATTGTAAATTGTAAGCCGAAGGAATGAGTGTCAGAATGGAGTCCGTGCTTGGAGCGTATCTGAACTGTATCTAGAAGGTTGTATCTTAGATTGGTATCAAAATGGAATCCGTTCCTGGAGCGTATCCGTAATGTATATGAAAGTTGAATCTGAATGAGTATCAGAATGGCATCCGTGTCTAGAGCGTATCCGTACTGTATCTGAAAGTTGAATCTGAATGAGTATCAGAATGGCATTCGTGTCTGGAGCGTATCCGTACTGTATCTGAAGTCTGAATCGGAATGAGTATCAGAATGGCATCTGTGTCTGGAGCGTATCTGAACTGTATCTGAAGTCTGAATCTAAATGAGTATCAGAATAGCATCTGTGTATGGAGCGTATCTGAAGTGTATCTGAAGTCTGAATCTGAATGAGTATCAGAATGGCATCCGTGTCTGGAGCGTATCTGAACTGTATCTGAACTTGAAATCTGAATGAGTATCAGAATGGCATCCGTGTCTGGAGCGTATCTGAACTGTATCTGAAAGCATATTGTTAATGGTAGATGTTAACCTTATCCTGAAAAAGGGTAAAATGTTAGTTGAAACACAAAGTTATGTTGCATGCGATGTATGATACAATGTATTTGCTTTATCAATATTTATGATATGTGGATGTAATGTATGCGCATGTAAGCTGATTTGCTGAGGAAAATAAATCCTTGAATGCTTCTGAGGATATGTTGAATTTTCATGTCATGAAATTGAAGTACTGACGAACTCTTGTTGAGGGAAGTAAATTCCGTTGCGAGGGCAATGCCATGTACTGCTTGTAAGATTTGCCTGGGGAATCTTGATAAATTTGACGATTTCTACTGGGAATTAATAATTTGAAACTTTGTTCCGCTGGGGATTTAAATGACGTATTGTGGGGATTACTTATGGAATAGCCTAGAGACGGTTTCCTGTCTTTTCAACCTATCAGTAATTATCCTTCTCATTTTGTCTATTTGTAAGCAGTAATTATGTTCAAATGCATATGTTCATCAATGAATCATTGTTCGTTTTTGCAAACAAAACACAAGAGTAAAGAAAAAGACAAATAGTTTTTGCACTTTCAAAGGGATATCTTTGCATTGACTTTGAGTGAGTATTTTTGTACAAAGGGGACAAACATTCTAGTAAGAGAATGTTGTCGAAAACAAGAAAAATTTATACAGAGAAGGATAGTTATGTGTAATAATCCCATGGGGTTCCCATTCTGCTATAGCCTTTATATCTCTGAATATCTTGTCTATTTGTTGCTTCGTCCTAAGATGATTGAATTGATCAGAAACTCCGAGTTTGTCAGTGGAAGTCAAAGGTCGTCCGTGAAGTGATCCAATGGGACATAGTCATACCCTTTAATTCCCTAAATTTTTCCTGGACCTCCCTTTCGGGTTTTCAGTCCACCGGGAAACCCTTTTTTGCCCAAGTCGTCCTTTCGGGTTTCCAACTTGTCGGGTGTACAAATTTTTTTTATTTTATCCCTAATTTTTGACCGAACCTTTTGGTTCGCCGGGATGCCCTTGTTTTGCCTATGTGTGTCAACCTAGCGGGTCTCTTATGCGTAGTATCTTTTGACTATGTCCGTGTTCACAGGGTGTGGCAGGTCATCGCCGTCCATGGTGGTTAAGATCATTGCCCCACCGGAAAATAAGCTTTTGATTACAAATGGTCCTTCATAGGTGGGAGTCCATTTTCCCCTTGGGTCACTTTGTGGCAAAATTATATGTTTGATCACTAGATCCCCAACTTGATATACTTGGCGTCTGACTTTCTTGTTGAAAGCCTTGATGTGATCGGTGGATCTGGAACTGACTGTTTAAAGCTGGTTCGCGAAATGTCGCGGAAGCAAGAGTCGCCACCGTCTTTTATTTTCTCCAAATGGAAAGGACAAAAGCACAGAAAAATTCCTTAAAGAGATTGCTCTCGGTTCGGGAGGTAGGTTATAGAAAGGGAAGGTGTTAGCACCCTTTCTATCCATGGTTATCCATGGGCTCTTAGATACTTGCTCATTGTGTTTTCAAAAATGGTTTGTTTGCTTTTCAACTGTGGGTTTTAAAAAAGTTTCTTTGAAAATTTCAGTTCGACTCTTGTATCGGTCCTCAAGAGTGTTTGAAAAATTGCTTTCAAAAGCTTTTTGAAAAGGTGTCGGTGTGAAAAGTATGTTTGAATTTTTGTTTCGAAATTAGAGCAAGTATCTAGAGTCGTCTACCTACCCTAAGGAATTTGTCTGTGTAGATGTCCTTTAAAGTAGTGCCATCCCACCATTGAGAGGTAGGTAGCACCACCGTTGGAGGTGTTCGGGTCAATTCGAGTTTTGGGACAGTGTGGCCACCAAGCAAAGGTAAGACACCTTAGAAGCTACCCTTATGCCATTGATCTTTTATTCCGAGGCAACTTGTTTTGAGGTAACCAGATCAATGGGACATAAGGACTCACTAAGACGTCCTATAGTCGACGGCCACGTTTCGAGGGACAAGGCAACAGTGTGATCACCGGAGTAATGGGAAGATACCTTAGAAGCTACCCTCATGCCAGGTTCCTGGATCATGAGGACTTACTAAGACATCCTCTACTCGACGATCACCTTTCGAGGCAAGGCAACAGTGAGGCGTACCCTAGGGGTGGTGTGTGATTTGTGTGTCAGATTCATTTGCATTTATCTTGTTCATGTCAAAGTGATCTATGCGTTTGTTTTTATTTGTCATTCATTCTTGCATGCCTTGATTAACAGTTAAAATATTGCGAGAAGTAAAAGTTCTAAAGCTATTACAAAAGGCGCGGGTCCACATCGCCAAAATTTCCAGAACCCGATTTGACAGAAAAGTAAGGAATAATGAAAAGCAAAGTGCGAGAAATTAATTACACGGCTTTGGGAGAGGTACATAGATAATTAAAGGAAAACGGAAATAAATATGCGAATTGAATAAGAATTAAATTGAAACGAGGGCGTTGGACCCCCTTTTTTAATTAAATTAAATTAAACAATTATTAAATTAATCAAATTAAAGAAAAGAAATTGTTTTTTGGTATTTTGGTATTTTATGATTTTAATGAAAAAAAGAATTAATTAAAATAAAATGCTAACCCTAATTCTAGTTGTTTTTAGTTTATTAAGAAAAGATTAAATTTTAACCTAACATTTGACCTAATTATTTTACATGCACATTTAATTATAAAAATAAATATTTAATATTTAATTATTATGGAAGAAAAGAAAAAGGGATAAAAAATTAATTAAACCCTAGTTCTACCAATTTGAGGTTTTTATTAAAAAAATGCTAAGATTAAACCCTAAATTAAAACCAAGTGAATTAATGCAATTTATTTACAAAAATAAAATATTTATTATTTTTTTATCTTTTCTGATTTTTTTTGGTGTTTTTTATATATTATGAAAATATTAAATTAATTAAAAAAACAATGATTGAAAGAAAATAAAAAAACAATAAAAAAAATAAAGAATGTAAAAGAGTTTGCAAACCTAAGGGGGTCTGCCCCTAATTTGGAGGGTGAAGCCCAGCAATTTTAGCCCAATAAGCCTTAGGCCTGGCTGACTTTTCCACTCACGTACCCAAGCGTTGACTCACGTGTACCATGCTCTCCAAATTTGTGCCCTTGAATTGATGAAATTGAACGCGTGGACGGCTTGATGGAGGAACGTATGATGGTCTTCATCGTTGGAACTGCATAGAAACATTGATTGAAAAATAGCATGGAAAGAGTGAGGGACCTGGGGCTCGAACCCAGGTCCTGTGGTTTACCAATGTTTGTGCCTGCCAGTTGATCCAAGCGCTCACTTTGTTTATAATACAACAATCAATTAATATCAAATAAAACAAAAACGTTAGTGGATTTTAGCGCGAATTTTTAAACGAGCCAACTATCGCCTGCCACATAACCATCTTCTTCGTGGTTGTGTTTTTTTTCTGAAACATGAAAGAGATTGGCAACGGTTTTACGTCGTTCCCTTAGGCACCTTTCTGAAAAATAACGACTAGGCCCTGGAGCCATATAAATTAGGTGCGAGGCATCTAATCTTTTCGTCCAAGCATGCTGGTTGCGCTTATGGCATTGTGATGTTCCAATTTTGCTGTATTCAAAAACCCCTAATTCAAAGCTTCATAAACCCTAAAATACGACAATGGTAGATTCGCATGGAGGCGATAAAAACATAATTAAGCAATTGGGTTAGCTTCAGAATCAGTTAATTAATAAGAATTCATGAACAAAATGCAATGAATGTGCTTAAATTGTAAAATACGATTATGAAAAAAAGGTGAAAAAGTTTGACTTCTGTACAATGATTCAAAGGGTTAGGGACGGTGTTCTTGATCCAGGTACGTTGCTTGATGTCCCAGGGATGCAATGGAATGAATTTCTTGGCTTCAATCGACCTGCAAGTGTGTTTTCAGATTTGGAATTTTTAAGCAAAATTCAAGTTTTGTTCTTCAAGTTCTTGCGCAGCTTTTTGGTTAATGAGCATTAGGTCTTGATCCAGCTTATGTATGGAACCAATTAGGTCAAAAATCTGATCAAAAGAATCAAGGAATTGATTATGCAATCTTTGATTTTTTATGGCATTAGTTTTTTTCATATTTTATTTAGTTTAAATGAATTAATTGTAATAAAAAATTCAAATAAATAAATAAAAATAATAAAAAACTTCCCTTTGGGCCAAATGGTCGTGTGCATGTCTTGGATGATGAATTGTGGAAGAAAAAGAGGCCCATTAGCAATTTTAGGTCATTTGAATCAATGTTGACTTTTCAAAATATCCAAAACTTTCCCAACTTCCACAAGGCATAACTTGCTCAATTTTTAAGCTTTGCTCATGTTCTTGGACATTTTGGAAAGGTCTTTGAGTCCTCTAACCAATTCCTTTGGTCCCATGTCATTTGGATTTACCAATATCAAGTTATGGCCTTTGACTTAAAGTCCCTTTTTGTTGACTTTTGAAAATGACCTATAATGTTGAAATTGATAACTTTTTGTGAGAGCATTTCTTGGACTTGAAGTGTGAAGAGGAGTTGTAGGAAATGTCTTTCTATTCAAAATGAGCTTTGGATGGAATTTTTCTGATAATCCATGTGAAAGTTATGCCCTGGTCAATTTACAGTTGACTTTTTCAGCTGTCCAAATAAGGAAACTTTTGCATCTTGATGATTTTTGAGCCTAGCTTTGAGAATCATGATCAAGCATTGATCAAATGATGTTTGTGGCTTCAAAATGAGATGTTGACCAAAAATTTGAACTTTTGACTGTCAAATGACCATTTTGCCCCTACAGTTGACTGTAGTGCAATTAGGGTTTTGACTGTGCAATTTTGTGCTGAAAGTCTTGAAACTTTGTATGAGGGTGATTGACCATGTTTATAGGCATGTGGGACTTGATTGGACCCTTGGAAACTTCATTTACTTGATCAGAACCAAAACCCTAATTTTGACTGTTTAGGATACCCTCGCACTGTGCAACCCTTGGGGAATTTGTAAGCATGACTTAGAAATTTCTTGAAGAATATGGGAGGGCAAATTTTGGGGTACAACACTTGATAATTTGTTTTTGATACATTTGACCATGGAAAACAACAGTAAGTCTCTTTTCATCAATTAAGTTCAGTTGATCAAGTCGAGTTTAGATCCAGTCGTCTTCATTCAAACCTGCATCTTTCATAATCCTCAGAGAGGGGATTTGAACCTCAATAGGTAAAACAACTTCCATGCCATATACCAAAGAATAGGGTGTTTCCCCAGTTGATGTGCGAGCCGTGGTACGATACCCGTGGAGAGCGAATGGTAACATCTCATGCTAGTCTTTGTACGTGACTGCCATATTTTGTATGATCTTTTTAATATTCTTATTTGCAACATCAACATCACCATTCATCTTTGGCCGGTAGGGAGAAGAATTGTGATGCTGAATTTTGAATTGCTCGCACAAGGCGGTGATCATAGTGTTGTTAAGATTTGTACCATTGTCAGTGATGATCCTTTCCGGGATACCGTACCGGCAAATGAGATTTTGTTTGATGAAACGGGCAACAACATTCTTAGTAACGGAAGCGAAGGAAGCTGCTTTGACACATTTTGTAAAGTAATCAATGGCCACTAGGATGAAACGGTGTCCATTGGAGGTTGTTGGCTTGATCTCCCCAATCATATCAATTCCCCACATAGCAAAGGGCCAAGGAGCCGTCAAGACATTCAAAATAACCGAAGGTACGTGCACCTTGTTAGAATAAATTTGACACTTATGACAGGTCCTAGAGTGTTGATAGCAATCTGCTTCCATGGTAGACCAATAATATCCTGCCCGTATTATTTTCTTAGCCATCGTATGCCCACTGGAGTGAGTGCCAAAAGTACCTTCATGTAATTCAGCCATGATCTTTTCAGCCTCAATCTTATCCACACACCGAAGCAGAATGGAGTCACGATTACGCTTGTACAGGACGCCATTACTCAAGAAGAACTTAGCAGAGAATCTCCTTAAGAACTTCTTATCATTGATTGAAGCTCCTTCTGGATATTCTTGAGCCTCGAGATACCTCTTGACATCATGAAACCAAGGCTGGTCCACTATCTCTTCAGTATTAATCTCGTGACAATGTGTTGGCTCGTCCATTCATTCGATGGTGACTTGGGGAGCCACGTTATCCCAATTAAGTTTAAACATAGATGACATTGTGGCTAGAGCGTCTGCTAGCTGATTTTCTTCTCGCGGGAAATGCTCGAAGGCAATCTTCTCAAAATGTGGTAGTAATGTCAAAACATGTTCTTTGTAAGGGATAAGATTTGGGTGCTTAGTGTCCCATTCTCCTCTGATCTGACTGATGACCAAATCTGAATCTCTAAACACGTCCAAGGATTTGATTCCCAAGTCTATGGTAGCTTTGAGACCAAAGATGCACGCTTCGCATTCGGCCATGTTATTTGTACAGTTGAAGCAAAGTCTTGCAGTAAAAGGAGTATGACACCCTTCTGGAGATATGAGTACAGCGCCAATACCATTACCAAGTGCATTGGATGCCCCATCAAAGAACAGAGTCCATCGGGATCCTTGTTCAGGTCTTTCATACGGTCTGATTTCTTCACAGTTGTCTAATGACATGATGTCTTCATTCGGGAATTCAAACTTCATGGACTAATAATCTTCTACAGCTTGATGAGCAAGATGATCAGCTATCACACTTCCCTTTATAGCTTTCTGGGTAGTATATTGTATGTCATATTCTTTTAGGATCATCTGCCATCTAGCTATCCTCCCAGACAGAGTAGGCTTTTCGAAGATGTATTTTATCGGATCCATCTTAGATATCAACAAGGTAGTATAAGTCAGCATATACTGTCTTAGCCGGCGAGCAGCCTATGCCAGAGCACAACAAGTTTTCTCAAGCAGTGAATATCTGGTTTCACAGTCGGTAAACTTTTTGCTCAGGTAGTAAATAACGTGCTCTTTTCAGCCAGACACGTTATGCTTCCCTAATACACACCCCATTGAGTTCTCTAAAACGGTCAGATACATGATCAATGGTCTTCCCTCGACTGGTGGCATCAAAACAGGAGGCTCTTGTAAGTACTCTTTTATTTTGTCAATAGAAACCTGGCATTCATCGTTCCATCTGACTACTTGATCTTTCTTCAATAGTTTGAAGATTGGCTCACAAGTAGCCGTTAGGTGAGAAATGAATTTGGAAATATAGTTCAGGCGCCCCAAGAATCCTCTGACTTCCTTCTCAATACAAGGAGCAGGCATTTCTTGTATAGCTTTAACCTTGGCAGGATCAACCTCGATGCCTTTGTTACTGACGACAAAACCTAAAAGTTTACCGGACCGGACTCCGAATGTGCACTTGTTTGGATTCAACCTTAACTTGTACTCCTTCAATCTCTCAAACAACTTTTGCAAATGATGGAGGTTCTCTTCTTCAGTTTGTGATCGGGCTATCATATCGTCTATGTAGACCTATATTTCATGATGTATCATATCATGAAACAAAGGTACCATGGCGCACTGATAGGTGGCCCCAACATTCTTTAGTCCGAATGGCATCACTTTTTTTGCAGAATGTGCCCCACTGTGTGACAAATGTAGTTTTCTCCATGTCCCCAGGTGCCATTTTGATTTGATTATAACCTGAGAATCCGTCCATGAAGGAAAACACTTTGTGTTGGGCCGTATTTTCAACCAGGATATCTATGTGGGGGAGTGGAAAATCATCTTTAGGGCTGGCCCTATTCAAATCTCTATAGTCCATGCACATTCGTACTTTGTCGTCCTTTTTAGGCACGGGAACAATGTTGGCAACCCATTGGGGATAGGAAGTGACAACCAAGAATCCAGCATTGAATTGTTTCATGACTTCCGCTTTGATCTTCTCCGACATATCAGGTCTCATGCGGTGGAATTTTTGTTTTACTGGTGGACAATCTTCTCTTGTTGGAAGATGATGTACCACGATGTATGTATCAAGTCCTGACATGTCTTCATATGACCAAGGAAAGATCTCAACATAATCATGCAACATTTGAATCAGACGCTCCTTGACATTGGCCTCTAGATTGGCACCCAACTTGATTTCTTTTTTATCCTCCTCGGTACCCAAATTGATTGTATCCACCAGTTCCTCATGAGGCTGAATAACTCTTTCCTCTTATTGTAGTAGTCTGGACAGTTCCCCTGGTACTTCACAATCTTCCTCACCTTCGTCTTCTGCTTGGTAGATTAGATCCTCAGAGTCATAAAAGTCCATAGCAGTATCGTTACCCATGGGATCCGGAATGGAGGGGTACTTGCATTTGTGAGTTTGGGTGTGTGTAAGGGTATAGCCATACTTAAAAATAAAATGTAAAAGAAAAACAATGAGCATAAAAAGTTTGTATGTGAAAAACGTCCACGATTCATTGAATGTCATATGAAGATGAAATAAAAACCCTTACAAATGGACCATTGTGCCTCGGGCAAGACACAAGGTTTAAAATGTGCGAATTGTTTGTGAATATTACAAGTCCAACAGAAATGTAAAAGATAAATTACTGAGGGATGAAAGTTATTGGAACAAAGTATCAGGCTTCCCAATTGCGAAGTCCTCCATTGATAGTAGGAAAGATCCAATCCTCCAAGCTGCAATCCTCTTCACCATCTTCCACCGCATTGACCTCTCGGTTGCTAATCTTCAAGGGTGGCCCTCCCGCACGGGTACGATGCACAACCTTTTAAGCATTTGAAGTGAACCCTAAACCACACTTGTCAGATTTATACGGAATATTTGAAAGTTGCCCCCAGATGGTGCATCCACCCTCCTCTACTACTTCCTTGGCGTCCTTCAGAGATGACATCCAGAGTGGATGTCTTGTAATATTGGGAATCTGGGACACAGTCTTGGTTACTGCTACCTCTTGGGAGACCTCTTCGAAATGTTGAAAAGGAGTTTCAATGAACTCGCCATCCAATTCCACATACCTGAAAGAATTAAGGTGGCTAATCATATATTCTTCTTCTCTGTGGAAAGTGATAATCTTTCCATGGACCAGATATTTCAGCATCTGGTGCAGTGTAGAGGTGACAGCACCGGCATTATGGATCCACGACCGTCCTAGCGTACAGGAGTAAGAGGGGCGGATGTCCATTACATAGAAGGTTGAGTTGAAAGTTTGAGTCCCAGCTTTTATGGGGATGTCCACCTCCCCATGGACCATCCTCTTTGAGCCATCAAATGCTCTTACGACTATGTTACTGGGTTTCAACGTCAGTCCTTCGCAGTCTAGTATGTTGAGAGCTTTCTTCGGTAAAACATTCAAAGATGAGTCAGTGTCTACCAAGACATGGGCCAGAGTTGTTCCTCTATATTCAACAGAGACATGCAATTCCTTGTTGTGCTTTCTTCCCTTTGGTGTCAGATCAGCATCCGAGAAGCCTAGGCCGTTATCCGTCGTCAAACTGGCCACACAATCTTGAAATTGGTCAGCCGATGTCTCTTGAGGCACATGGGTTGTCTTCAGAAACCTCACCAGGGCTTTCGCATGTGCCTCGAAGCACAGTAACAATGCCAACATGGAGATTTTGGAGGGAGTTTACTCCAACTATTCAACTACGTCATAGTCACTCTTCTTTATTATTCTCAAGATCTCCTCTATTTCCTTCTTGGAGGTTTCGGGGACAATCAGTGGTTAAGCCTTCGTCCAGTAAGGTTCTTCTTGAGTACTTTTCCCTCGAGTTTCAGCAGTAGGAGTGTTGGTAGGGATAACAGCAGGGGTTGTATCGTTTTTGTCAATAGGAGCACTTGCAGATATGATTATTGGTACGGAGGTAACCTTTGGAGCAGCCACGGGTCCAAAAACTGCCTTTGAGGGGGAAATTTTTAGAGAGAAGATTCTACCGCTTCGGGTAATCTTACTGGTTCCAGAAATATTGCTAATGTCAGAGTCTTCTTCTTCGGAGCTCATTTCTTCGGCGGCCAGCCCATCTTGTTTGATGCCATGGTAATAAATGTCCCCACCGTAATTCCACGACACAGTTTTGTCTGATTCATACGGGACTGGCCCAGGCATAGTGATTATAAGAGGAGTAGTTTTTGGAACCGATGTAATCCTAACGGGTCTTTTGGGGACCCTGGAAGGATTGGCGGAGATGGTTATGATTGAAACGTCTTCAACAGGAACAGGTGAAACAGGAGCATTTTCAAACAGAATCTCTTGGTTGTCTATCAAGTGTTGAATACCTGTCTTCAACAGAGGGAAAACAGTTGGTGAGGATAAGCAAAGATGGCAATCTTCACTACAACCTGGGAATATACCAGCTTTCAACAAGTTTATCTTAATGATTGGGAGTGGAGTCAAGAGTTCATCCACTGTAGCAACAAACAAATCTTCTTTGATAGCATTGGCATTGTGACCATGCCTAGGTATAGGAGCGAAAATGACGTTTGGTTTCTCGGGCGCATCAAACTCAATCTCTTTTGCATCTATAAGGTATTGAATTTTGTTTTTCAAGGCCCAACAGTTGTTAGTGTCGTGACCCGGACTTTCGGAATGATATGCGCATCTGGCATTTGGGTGATAATAAGGGGACGCCGTGTTGGGATTCTTTGGAGCTTCTTTTAAAGTCTTAACGGGTCTTTTGGGGACCCTGGAAGAATTGGTGAAGATGGTGATGATTGAAATGTCTTCAACAGGAACAGGTAAAACAGGAGTACTTTCAAACAGAATCTCCTTGTTTCCATCAAGCGTTGAATGCCTATTTTCAACAAAGGGCAAACAGTTGGTGAGAATAAGCAGAGATGGAAGTCTTCATTATAACCCGGGAATACATCGGCTTTCAACAAGTTTATCTTAATGATTGGGAGCGAAGTCACGAGCTCATCAACTGTGGTAACAAACAAATCTTCTTCAACAACATTGGTGTGGTGACCATGTCTAGGCATAGGAGCAGAAATGACGTTTGGCTTCTCGGGTGCATCAAACTCAAACTCTTTTGCATCTATAAGGTCTTGAGTTTTGTTTTTCAGGGCCCAACAGTTGTTAGTGTCATGACCTGGACTTTCGGAATGATATGCACATCTGGCATTTGGGTGATAATGAGGAGACGTTGTGTTGAGGTTCTTTGGAGCTTCTTTTAATGTTACCAAATTGGACTTCAGAAGGTGGGTAAAACCTGGGCTAGAGTCATATTGATTCTGGTGAATTGTCGGACTGGCCTTTCCACCCTCGGTTGATTACTTCTTGGTTGATCAGATGTGGGCTTTAGGATCATAATAGCTCCTACCATTGGTCGGTGTTCAGCTCTCCCTTGGTTCCTTTGTGGATAAACAGCAGATACCTTCTTCTTCCCAGAGAAAGGCTTTCTCATAGCTGTAGAGGCAGATGAATCCTTCTGAATTTTTCCACTTTTTATGCCATCTTCCACCCTCTCTCTTGTAAGTATTAATTCAGTGAATCCTGCAGATGAGCTTTCAATCAGATGGTTGAAGAAAGGGCCCGATAGAGTGCCTAAGAACATATCCACCAACTACCTTTCAGACAGAGGAGGTTGAACTTTTCCAGCTAGATCTATCCATTTCTATGTGTAATCCTCGAAACCCTCATTTGAAGCCATAGCCATACTCTGAATTTGACTACGGGTAGGCGTCAAATCTGCATTATACTGGTATTGCTTATAGAAAGTTGCGGCAAGATCTTCCCAGTTGTGGACGTTGGCCCTTTCCAATTGGTAAAACCAATCGATTTGTGTTCCAGATAGGCTATCTTGGAAAAATGCACCCACAGGTCTTTATCAGCGGAGTGCGGCTGGATCTTTCTCACATATGATCGGAGGTGCATCTTAGGACATTACACCCCATCATATTTTGCGAACAACAGCACTTTGAACTTCGGTGGGATCACAATTCCCGACACTAGTCCCAATTCTTCAAAGTCTAGACCTGGTACCCTTTGTATTTCCATTGCGTTCAAACGCTCTTCAAGATGTCTGTACTTATCATCCGCTGGAGGATATTGTTCCTCGGAGTAGTCTTCCTCTTCTTCCTCCTCTTTAGATTCTGACGGAACCGCTGTTTCCTTTCCTTTTCCTTCATCAGATGTTGTTGCGAAATTCAAGGTTCTTCTAGTCTGTCCTTGAAACCTTCTCCCCATGATTACAACACTGGTTGGTTTCTTCATTTTCTTCTTCTCTTTAGCCAACAGAGTCTTCAACTCCTCTTGTCCTTTGGCCAGGGTTGTGAGTAACTGTTGGAACTGCGTGTTTTGAACTTGAAGATCTTTGACTGTCTGTTCGAGATCTATCTTACTGAAATAAACAGTAGAGAGATGAGGAAACTCGTTGCAAAAGACCTGTTTATGTTATGATGAATGATATGTGCATATGTAATGTTTTCAAGGACTTTTAAAGATTCAAGTTCATTTTAGACAAAAAGAAACACACGTTATATTAATAAGATAGAGTTTGAGTACATCAATGCCCCTTGGGCAAAATAATACAACACTCTAAGATAAAAAGTAGTGCGCATCCTCTTTGGTCCAATGTAGGCATTTAGAGTCTGCTCCCCATGAAGTAGCCTAGTGAGTTCCAAAACCTTCTTCTCGCTTACGTAGAATTGGGCTTCGAAGGTATCTCGCTCTCATTTGAGCTGTATCCAATCCCTTCGTAGGTCTTCAACAGATGTGGGCATGTCAGGAAGTAGGATAGTGTATGGAACTTCTCCTTCTTTAACAGGCTCAATGATCAACGGTAGGATGGAAGGATAAGGCATCATAAGACTTTGAGCGCGGGTTCGTACCCACTTGAGGTAAGGCTCAAGAGGGATGGAATTCTTGTGTCCCAAAGTCTTGCTATCCACCTTGTTTAGCATACTCCAAGCTCGGATGAATCTCTAGAGAAGACCTTGATCGTTGTTGTCGTAGTCGAATACCAAGCCTTGAATCAACATTTCGTGCGGGCCATCCCTTCGGGCATAACCAAACTATCTTAGAGCTAATCATGGGTTGTAGGTGATGCCTCCCCTAATGCCAAGTAGAGGGACATTATGAAATTCCCCACAACGGTCAACAATGATAACATTCTCTTTGGATCGGGAGCACCAATGAATATCTGAATGTTTGAGCGTCATTAACCTTTGTGACCTTCTTAATCCTTTCTCATTCTTTAAGACTTATTGTGGAAGATGAGAAATAAACCATCTTGCCAGGAGAGGAGTGCAACACATAAGGACACCTCTTTTCCTCATTGTGCGAGTGTGAAAAGAGTGTAGGATATCCCCTAGCAATGTAGGCACTGGATTGCGTGACATAAAGATTTTGACGGTGCTCACATCTATGAGTTGGTCAGGATTGGGGAACAAAACCATCCCATAGACGAGGAGAGCCACAATTTCCTCAAAAGCTTTCAAGTCTAAGGAATTCTAACAACTTTGGGCTTTCTCAAACAGAAACTTGGCTAAGAGGCCTTTGACACCACTCCTAGTTTCCCAATGAGTTGTAACATCAGATGAGTGCAAGTGCAGAGCTTGAGTAATCTCTTCTGGCTTTGGGTCTCTTTCCGTACCGTTAAAAGGTAGTTGATTGAGAATAGGAATCCTCAAGAGTTGAGATAATTCTTCCAAAGTGGGCACAAGCTGATAGTCAGGAAATGTGAAGCAATGGTGCAAAGGATCAAAGAACTGGAAGAACACCTTCATCATATCCTCGTCTGTGTTGGAGGTGACCAAGTTGAGTAGACGACCATGCCTCTCGGTGAATAGAGAGTTCTCAGGGATCCTTGAAGCTAGCTCATTGAGTTGTGGAGGAATTCTTACAAGGTTGACTTGGATAGTTTTCCTGCAAAGTGAATCCATATCCTACAAAACAAGAACAAAGATGAATCTCCAAAATCCTTGAAATGGTTAGTAGATGTATATGATGTTCATGATGTCCATGATGTTATGTACAAGTATGCATATACAAGCAAAACAAACAAGTTCATAGTTTAGGCTTGCATGGGGTTTTATAGGTAAGTACCCTCTTGAAGTTTAGTTGGCTTAAACCTGTCCTAATAATAGTAATCGGGTTCTAAGGAGCTCAATATCACTAGATTGTTTCCTTGTTCATTGTTTCAACTCAAGCCTCTTTAATGGCGACCGAAATATCCCAAGAAACCAAATCTCAATGAGTGTAGTATCGAGTATCTACCAACTTCGGACTGCACCAAAGCCGATCATCTCACTACATCCTAAAGGCCAAGTTGGTCAAGTAAAGGGTTCTAGAAGTTCATTAGTGCTTCATGACATCACTCAACGGTCCCGTATTCTCTTTGATTGACTCAAAGGCTACTGATACCCATAAATATGTCACACTAACATAGCTATTGCTTAGACCATGTCGGTATACCCCGCACAGTTTCCATAATGTATTGCTATTTACCTATAATGTTTCCTAAATCCGAGTGGAGGATTCAAACCCAAACAAAGAACCATAATGTAAAGCAAACAAGTCAAACAATGTAAGCAAATAAATGTGATCTAGCCCTAAGGTAACCCCACTTTTATAATATCCTCAGCAGAGTCGCCAGTTCTGTGATACGATGGGAGAACTGACTTGAGGGTTTTGTGTTTTATCGCAAAAGGAAAGGTGAAAAAGCACAGGAAAGACCTTTGAGATTGTTTCTTGAGTTCGGGGGGTAGATTATGAAAAGGGAAGGTGTTAGCACCCTTTTCATCCATGGTTTTCCATGGGCTCTTAGTTACTTGCTAGATCACTTGCTTTTTGTTTTGAAATTGTGCTTTGTGTGGTTTTGAAAGTATCTTGTAAAAGAGGCCATTGTTTAGGCAATCTTTGCAATGATTCTCGTTCGTAAGAATGTATATAAAGATGTTTGTCTTTTTGAAAATGTTTTCAATGTTTGTAAAATGTTTGGAAATGTGTGTGTTTGTTTTGAAAAGAGCAAGGATAGTTGTTTGGAAATAGAGCAAGTAACTAGAAGTAATCTACCTACTCAAATGTCTTTCTTGTTCATTTTCTTTCCCTTTGATATTGTTGTATTACCATTGATTTGGTAAGCAACCCTATCTTTGGATGTAAACGGGACGGGCGTGGGTCAACGTATAACCATGATTAGCAATGTTGCAAAGTATCTTAGCATTTTTGAGGGACCAAGATCATTTTTGTAAGACAACTTAGAATAGCGTCATCGAGGGACTATGATCTTATATTTGTTTGTTTTGCCAAGATACTTCGCATGCATAATATGGCTATTTTTTTATAAGGCAACCAAGTGGAGAAACCCTAAGGGTGCTTGTGTGCAAGTGTGTTATTTTCATGCTTTGTTTATCTTGGATTAAGGTTTTCTATTTTCTTTGTTTTGATCTTGCCATACAAATCCTAATTACTAGCATGGTATATAAAAGCGGTAAATTGCGTAATTTAAAGATAACTACGCTATTACAACATTTTTATGGGAGGGGGGGAATACAAATTATAAATGGGGATTTGCAAGAATGTAAATCTAATTAAACTATTACAACTAAATCGAAATTGTACAAGTAATGGAATAAACAAATACAATATTTAAATATGCAATATTATGTATATGCAAGAAAAGATTTTGTTTTATTTTTTATGTGAAAAGGAATTTTAACCTAATCCTAAAAATATATATGAAAAAGGGAAATTATATGTTTAAAAAAAGGTTAACCCTAATTTCTAGTTTGAAAGAAAATAAAGTTCTTATGTATTATTTTTATGTATTTTTTGTATTAAAATAATAAATAATATTTTATAAAAATATTTAGTTTTTATATGTTAAAATAAATATTTACAAGTATATATATAAATATAAAAGAAAAGCTAAGAATATATCTAAGTTTAATTTATTTTTACAAATTTATTTAAGAGAGATAGTTAGTATATATTTAAGATAAAATATATTTTTTATGTGAAAAATAAAATAAAATAAAATAAAAATGCAATATTATCATATTTATATTTTTTTTAAAGATTTTTATGTATTAAAGAAAATATTTAATAAACATAAATGAAAATAAAAACAAATAAATAAAATATATGAAAATAGTTGGGCCAGGGGGTATCTTGAGAAATCAAGTGGTGTGTTGTTAGAAAAAATGTTAGGCCCAACGTTGAAGCTCAATTCTGCAAAACAGCAAAAAACTGAAAATGGAAAAGTATGAAAAAACAAAAGGTAGCGCCAAGGTTCGAACCCAAGACCTGGGCCTTACCAGCGTGCTACCTTGCCACTGGGGTGGCTATACATTCGTTGATTAATGTGAAACAAGAAAAACATAACATGAAACGCTTCCATGGCCATGTACTTTGTCTTCTTCCTCTAGCCAGCTAGAAGCTCTGTAACTTTCTCATTTCTCCATGAAAATGAAAACTTCCAACATAAAAATGGTAGTACTCATTCCCACGATTTCAAACATGTAAGTCATATAAGTTAATAATCAAAGATCAAAACGAATTTTAAAAGCCCAAAATTTAAACCTAATTTTTACAGGAATTTGAACTTCAAAATTCTCTCAACTCGGGCCAAATAAATGCAAGTTATGGATATGTATAGCTTTGTAGCAATGATGTCTACATTGTTTATTCATAAATCGTGGCCAATGGATGCATGTATGTAGAGATAGAAGTTGAGATTCTTACCTCTTTCATCTGAGATCGTGAATCGAGTTTGAGTGGGATTTAGGAAGGCCTGAAGGTTGCTTTAGCTTGCTTGAACCTCCCTGAGTGTGTTCCAACCTTTACCTTGCTTTGAAAGTGTCTAAAACTCTCTATCCAAGTCAACCTGCAAGCTTTGAAAACAAAAATGGCAGATGAAGAAGGAGGAGTTACAGTGTAGGGATGATGGTCTATATCCGTTATATATGAAGTAGGTAAAGTGTTTTGATGATTAAAACTTGGAACGCACGAGCCAAATGATGGATTGTTATGCTTATGCATAAACTGCAAGTTTTGACAGTTTTTTGGTGATATGGAGTGTTTGAATGTTTCAGGCCTTTTGCCATCATGTCTTCTATTGTAATGTGTTTGTGTATTAGTATGGAAAAGGTTTTAAATCAACTCTCCAACAGATTTGTGAGTTCTAGCCTTTTGGCACACTTTCTTGCTTTTGAAGCAAAGTGAAGAGACAAGTATTCAAATGCTTGTACTGGCTTGCTTAGGGTTGGTATATGCTCTATACAAGTTGCCTTAGGCCTGGAGGATTTGTGTGTGCAGAGAAGACAGGTCCAATGCTCAAGATTTGTAAAGTTGCAAAAGTAAAGCTTTTTCAAAATGGCAATGGCAACTTTGTGCCATTTATGGAAATAATGCTTGGACAAAGACCTTTGGGCTTGAATTAAGACTTTGTCAAATGATTAAGCATTAAATAATGAAGTTAGAAACAAGATTGGGACCTGTAAAGCATGGATTAGGCAGCATAGGTTCTGATTTGAACTTTGTTCTTCATGAAATGGCTTGAAAACAAAAGTGAGAAATTGCCAACTTCATCTCTTTGATTCTCCCTACTCAAAAATGATCTTGAGCAGTTCTTGGACATTTTGGAAAACTTGAAATGTTCTCTATAACTCATACTTGAAATGAATTTCAATATTCCCCTTGGAACTAGGTGAAAAATTGCCATGAATTTGGGTCCAAAACCTGCCTAAATTAGGGCAAAATTTCACTAAGTTATTTTAGCTCATGAGCATGTATTCACAAAATTATATCTTGAGATCCAAGCATCTTAATTGAAAAGTGTGTGAAGAAAAGTTGTAGATTTCATGGAGGTCTACAACTTTCATGTTGGGAACTTTCCTTGAATCATCTTGTATCATGGTGAAAAGATGGCTTAAAGTTGAGAAAAAATAAGAAAATTTATATACTTAGAAAATTTTCTAAGTTAAGAAAATTTCCAATTTTAAAACCTAATCTTCAATGCTTGATTTCTTGATGAACAAGTTTCATATTTTGACATGTTTTGATGAATTGTGACCCTTGGCACTTGATTTTGACCAAAAAGTCAAAGTTTGACTTTTCAGTATACAGTTGACTTTTGATCATTTGACTGCAAATTTCATTTGTCTATCCAATGAATTTGCAATATTTTGAACAATGTAATTAGGTCAAGATGATGCAATTGAATCCTCAGAATCATGCTTCAACTCAATTGGTCGTTTTCTAGGTCAAAAATCAGAAATTGCCCTTTCTCAGCCAAAACCCTAATTTTGACCATTTTGCCCTTTTGATGATTTGATCAAATTTCTTGAGGAATTGTGATCCAAATTTGATCAAATGATACATATGAGTCTAGAATGTTGATGTGGATACAAAATTATGAACTTTGACTGTAAATTGGCCATGGTTGACTTTTTCCCCAATACAGCTGATTTTTAGGTCAACTGTCTAATTGACTGATCAAAAATGTGGTTCAAGGCTTGAAACTTGTCATGAGTAATCTTAGGGGTTCATAATGATGTTTGGAAGTCATATGAAGTATTGATAGTCCAAAAAAACTTGTGCAATCTCAAACCCTAATTTTGGGTGATCAGTGCATGATGAGAGGTCTTGAGCTGGTCAAACCCTAATCCAGTTTTGAGTTTAAGAGATCTTGTGAGAATAATCTTGATAAATGAGAGGGCAAATTTTGCGGTACAACACCATCCTTCTGGGGTTCATAAGTTCAGCATACACCCCCCAGATTTGCTAGCAGCAGGCCCATTTGGTTATTTCCACTATCTTTCTTTAATTTCTTTTCTTTATTTATTTTTTTTAATCAATACAAAAATTATTTTATTAAATTAACAAATAAAAAAATCACAAAAAGACTTGTTTTCTTAATAAATATTATTTTTAATTAATTAGTTTAAATAATTTAGGGCAACTTTAATTTCTTTCATAATTAAAAACAATTAGAAATTAGGTTTAATTAATTTGCAATTAAATATTTTCTCAAATAAAAATTCACAAGAACAAAAATCTTTTTATCACGATTAGGGTTTTAAGTTATTAATTATCGTCCTCGTATTTAATTTTCCGTGTGCTTGTTAATTATTTTTTCCATTATTTTTGTAACTGTTCAAGGTTTGTAATAGTTAAATTAGGGTTTTATTTCTTGCTTTAAATCCCCGGTTTTTTGGCTATGTAATTAATCCCCCTCCCCGAAGCCTTGTAATAGCTAGGTTTTATTTTCTCGCACTTTAAATTCCCGCAATCTTTAACTGTCTAGATGTATGGCTAATAGGATTGTATGGCAAGAATGCATGAAAAATTAGAACAGTTAGAAAACCCTAATGTGCAAAGATTAAAATAATTGAAACAAATCACTCGCACATGTTCACTCCTAGGAAATGTTGCCTCGGAAATGTTTCCTCGAAAATGTTTCCTCGGAAAGATCTTAAGACTCTAGAGTTATTACTAAAGTTTTCTAAATGTTGCTTTAGTGATTGTACTTGTCCCTTTCGAATGTCCCTTACAAACTCCAACGACGGTGCTACCTACTCCTTAATAGTGGGATAGCACTGTCTAAAGGAAATAGAACAGAAATGATATTCTTTCGAGTAGGTAGATGCTAGTAGGTACTTGCTCAAAATAAAACTTTTCACACAAACACTTTTCAAAAACAAATTTTCAAAACAACTTCGTCACACCCTTGAGGACTGATACAAGGGTTATCACGAAGTAAAACATTTTCAAGACAAACACACACAAGCAATTTTGAAAGAATGAGCAAGTACCTAAGAGCCCGTAGATAACTACGGATGGAAAGGGTGCTAACACCTTCCCTTTCTATAATCTACCCCCCGTACTCAAAAACATCTCGAAAGAAGGTTTTTTCTGTTCTTTTTCCTTTTCCATGATTGGATGAAATAAAAGTCGGTGGCGACTCTTGCTTACCGCGATATTTTGCGAACAAAAACGCAAAACACATACCAATATTAATAGTCGGTTCTGCCACCGTATCACAACTGGCGACTCTGTCGGGGAATGGAGATAAAGTGGGGTATAACTTAGGATCTAGGTCATTAAAATTGCTTCTCTTGATTGTCTTGATTGCTTTACTTTTGGGGGTTTTGTTCGGGGTTACTATAGATCCTACACCCGGATCTGGGGGCACTCATTAGGTAAACAGCAATAGATCGTGGAGATTGTACGGTGTAGACTGATATGGTTTAAGTGATGGTTGTGTTGGTGTGGCACTTTGGTTGGTACCGGTATCCTTCGTAGGGAAACAAGGAGAGTACGGGGCCGCCGCGTGGTGTCGTGAAGCACCAACGGACCTTAGAACCTTAGTTGAACAACTTGGAAATTAGAAAGTAGTGAGATAGCCGCCCTCGGTGTAGAGCTGATAACTGGTTGATACTCGATCATACACTCTTTGAGACCAGACTTTCGGGATATTTTGGCTGCAAGAAAAGATTGAGAGCTGAAACAATGCCCGATAAAGGATGGTCAGTGATATTGAGAATCTCTAGAACCCGGTTACTTTTTAGGACAGGTTTGAACCAACTAAACTTTAAGAGGGTACTACCTTTAACCTCATGCAAGTCTTAAACCTAAGGACTTGGTGTGACTTGACTGTGTTTGTTATACCGGTGTTTGCTATACCTGCGGTTTATCATGACATCATGCATCATAACATGGCATCCATGCTTATTGCACTAACCATTTCAAAGACCAAGGGAATTTATCTTTGTTCTGTTTTGCAAATTATAGCTTCCGTTCGTAGAAATACCATCCGAATCAGCTTTGTAAAGATACCTTCCCAACTCAAAGAGCTAGCATCTAGGGTTTCTAAAAATTCTACGTTCACTAAGAGACATGGTCAACTTCTCAACCTGGTTACTTAAAACTTTGATGAAAATATGATGAGTGTACTCTTTCAGTTCTTTGATCCCAAGCACCACTGCTTTACCTTTCCAGACTATCAGTTGGTTCCTACCTTGGAAGAATTCTCTCAGTTATTGGATATACCTATTCTTTGAAGATAAATATTCTTCTTTAAGGCAATATTTACTTATCCAGCCAAACCTTTGATTATATATCCTCGAGTTAACGCAAAGAAAGTGATGAATATGATGGTGGAGTATAAGCTGTTTCACTTACGAGCAAGAGGGAAAATTTCGGGGTGCAACACCAAGAAGGCTATGGGTGAGACTAGTGGGGCTACGTTAGAGAAAGAAGTGGATGATATTTTGAAGATAATCAAGATGAGCGACTACAGAATTGTAGATCAGCTACTGCAGACTCCTTCAAAAATATCTATCTTGGATTTATTGATGAACTCATATGCTCACAGAGAATCCTTGATGAGGGTATTGGACCAAGCTTTTGTGGAGAGTGATATTCCAATAGACCAATTCAGCAGCGTAATAGGGAACATTATGTCATGTAATAACTTGAGTTTCTGCGATGATGAACTACCAGATGAAGAAAGGAATCACAACCTGGCCTTCCACATCTCTATGAATTTCAAGAATGATTCACTATCCAATGTGTTGATTGATAATGGATCCACTTTAAATGTTATACCGAGGAGCACTCTTATGAGGTTGAAATATCAAGGAACTCCTATGCGCCCGAGCGGCATCATTGTGAAAGTTTTTGATGGATCAAGGAAATCTCTTATTGGTGAAGTGGACTTGCTTATTCATATAGGACCACATTTGTTTTAGATAACTTTCCAGGTCATGGATATTGTACCCGCTTATAGCTATTTGCTAGGAAGGCCGTGGATACATGAGGTAGGGGTTGTCACTTCAACTTTACACTAGAAACTGAAATTTGTACGTGAAGGGAAAGTAGTAATCATAAATGGGGAACAGGCATTATTGATATCTTATTTGTCCTCTTTCAGCATTGTGGAGGAGGATGAAGTTGTTGTTGGGACTCAGTTCCAAGATTTATCTATTGACAACATAAGAGGAAATGAGAATTCCATGGTTTCACTTAAGGATGCGCAGCAGGTTGTGCGTAAGGGTCATAGTGAACTATGAGGATAGATTGTGGATCCACCAGTAAACAAGAACAAAATTGGCTTGGGGTTCTCTTTGAAGAATGACAAAGGTAAGAGCATGAAGCCGAAGTCCGCTGCAATCAAGTATCAATATATCTTTCGTAGCGGGGGTTATCTTCATCCGACTATTTCCGGGGTTAATGGCATTGTGGAAGATGAAGCAGAGTAGGAAATGTCGAATTATGTGATGCACGAAGTTAGGATTCAGACTTGGATCACCATTGATGTTCCCTCTTGCATACATGTTTCAAAGTAATTTGTTTTGTTAATCTTTTTGAAAATCTTACACTCTGCCCAAGGTGAAAGTATTAATGTTGTAGGGCTTATCTGTTTGCTCTGACTTTTAAAATCAATAATAAAAGTTGTCTTTGTTTCCCAAATTGTGTCTTTATTTTCTGCTTCTTCTTGGAAAATGGTAATCAGAAAAAACACTTTCAAAATAAATAATAATTGAAATTCAATCTGCATGATCACTTGTTATATGTGTCAGTTTCTAAAAGCAATCATAAATCATATGTGCAGATTAATTAAAAAACTCGTTGAATACAATGACCCTGCACCCTCTCCCAACTTTGAATGTCCTGTCTATGGGGCCGAAGAAGAAGATTATGATGAGATTCCAGAAGAGGTCTCACGGTTTCTTGAGCACGAGGAAAATACCATTCAGCCATATAAAGAGCCATTGGAAGTAATCAATTTGGGTTCAGAAGAAGATCCAAAGGAAGTCAAGATCGGAGCTTTGTTGCATCCTGATGTGAAGAGCAGGTTGATTGATCTGTTGAAAGAGTATGTGGATATTTTTTCTTGGTCTTATCAAGATATGCCTGGTCTAGATATAGATATTGTAGAGCACCATTTGCCGTTGAAGCCAGAGTATCCGCCAACCAAACAGAAGTTGAGAAGAACTCACCCAAATATGGAAGTAAAGATCAAAGAGGAGGTTCTAAAGCAGATTAATGTTGGTTTTCTTATAATGTCAGTGTATCCTCAATGGATTACCAATATTGTCCCAGTACCAAAAAAAGACAGAAAAGTTCGCATGTGCGTAGATTACAGAGATCTAAATAAAGCTAGTCCAAAAGATGATTTTCCATTGCCACACATTGATATGTTAGTGGATAGCACAAAAAAATTCAAAGTATTCTCATTAGTGGACGGATTATCCGAGTATAATCAAATAAGAATGGTTCTAGAGGACATGGAAAAAACAACGTTTATCACACCCTGGGGAACATTCTGTTACAGAGTGATGCCCTTCGGGTTGAAGAACATTGGTGCAACGTACCAGAGGGCTATGACAACCTTATTCCATGATCTGATGCATAAGGAAATCGAAGTATATGTTGATGATATGATTGTTAAATCCCAGACTGAAGAAGGGCGTGTAGACGATTTATTGAAGTTGTTTCAGCGTTTGAGGAAGTATCGTCTTTGTTAGAATCCAAATAAATGTACCTTCGGTGTTCGATCATGGAAATTGTTAGGTTTCATTGTTAGCCAGAAAGGAATTGAAGTTGACCCTGATAAAGTCAAAGAAATTCAAGAGATGTCAGCGCCAAGAACTAAAAAACAAGTTAGAGGGTTCCTCTGGCGTTTGAATTATATTTCCAGATTCATTTCCCACATAACTGCAACATGTGAACCGATCTTTAAGTTGTTAAAGAAAGATCAAGGTTATGTGTGGATGGATGACTGCCAAAGGGCATTTGAAATTATTAAAGAATATATGCTTAAACCTCCTATCTTTCTCCCTCCTTTCGAAGGAAGACCGTTGATTATGTATCTGACAGTGTTAGATAAATCCATGGGTTGTATTGTGGGACAACAGGATGAAACAGGGAAGAAAGAGTTCTCCATTTATTATCTCAGTAAAAAGTTCACCGATTGTGAGTCATGGTATTCCATGTTGGAAAAGACACGTTGTGCTTTGGCCTGGGTGGAAAAGCGTTTCTGGCAGTATATGTTGAATCACACTACTTGCTTGATCTCCAAAATGGATCCAATCAAGTGAATTTTTGAAAAGCCTGCTCTTACTGGGAGAATTTCCCACTAGAAGATGTTGCTATCTGAATATGATATCAAATACCGCACTCAAAAATCTATTAAAAGCATTGTGTTAGCAGATTATCTTACTCACCAACCAGTGGAGGATCATTAGTCTGTAGAGTATGAATTCCTCAATGAGGATGTGATGTTCCTGAAAGTGAAAGATTATGATGAACCATCGCCCGAGGAAGATCTTGACCCTAAATCTCGTTGGAGTATGATATTTGATGGAGCTGTGAATGCTTATGGTAAAGGAATTGGTGTTGAGATTGTCACTCCACATGGATCGCATATTCTTTTTACTGCAAGGTTGACATTTGATTGTACTAATATTATGGCAGAATATGAGGCTTGCATCATGGGTCTCTAAGAAGCTATTGATCTCAGAATTAAAATTCTAGATGTGTATGGTGATTCAGCTTTGGTAATAAACCATATTAAAGGAGAATGGGATACTCGTCACCCCGGCTTGATCCCTTACAAATATTATGCTAGAAGGTTATTACCCTTCTTTAATAAAGTTGAATTCCATCATATTCCAAGAGATAGAAATCAAATGGCGGATGCTCTTGCAACTCTGGCTTCTATGTATCAAGTAAATACTTGGAATGATATACCTCGAATTATGGTACAGCGACTAGATAGGCCCGCTCATGTGTTTACAACAGAGGAGGTAGCAGATGACAAGCCTTGGTATTATGATATCAAGCATTTTCTCCAGACTCAGGAATACCCTATTGGTGCATCGAATAAAGATAGAAAGACATTGAGAAGATTGGCAGGCAGTTTCTTCCTCAGCGAAAATGTGTTGTATAAAAGAAATTATGACATGGTCTTGCTCAGATGCATGGATAGACACGAAGCAGGCATGTTGATGCATGAAGTTCATGAAGGTTCATTTGGCACTCATGCCAATGGACATTCGATGGCTAAAAGGATGCAAAGGGCAAGTTACTATTGGTTGGAAATGGAATCTGATTATTATAAATTTGTAAAGAAGTGTCATAAATGCCAGATTTATGCGAACAAGGTTCATGTGCCTCCGACACTTCTCAATGTGATCTATTCCCCATGCCTTTTCTCTATATGGGGTATTGACATGATCGGGATGATAGAACCCAAAGCTTTGAATGGACACTATTTTATCTTGGTAGCAACTGATTACTTCACCAAGTAGGTGGAGGCTGCTTCATATGCTAATGTTACTAAGCAGGTGGTTGTGTGCTTCATCAAGAATAACCTTATATGTCGGTATGGTGTGCCGAGCAGAATTATCACCGACAACGGCTCGAATTTGAACAATAAAATGATGACAGAATTGTGTGAAGAGTTCAAGATTGTCCATCACAATTCATCTCCATACATGCCAAAGATGAATGGGGCTGTTGAAGTTGCTAATAAGAATATCAAGAAGATTATCCAGAAGATGGTTGTTACTTATAAGGATTGGCATGAAATGCTCCCTTTTGCTTTGCATGGACATCAAAGATTTGTCCGCACTTCAACAGGAACAACCACGTTCTCCCTGGTGTATGGAATGGAAGTTATGCTCCCAATCGAGGTTGAGATTCCCTCTTTGCGTATGATAATGGAAACCAAGTTGACTGAGGCTGAATGGGTCCAGAACCGGTTTGACCAATTGAATTTGATCGAAGAGAAGAAAATGAGAGCTTTATGTCATGGACAGTTATATCAGAAAAGGATGAAGAAAACTTTTGATAAGAATGTCAAACCTCGTGAATTCATAGAAGGCGACCTCGTGCTCAGGAAGATCATGTCTTTTAACGCTGATTCTAGGGGCAAGTGGACTCCCAATTTTGAAGGCCCATATGTTGTCAAGAAATCCTTCTCTGGCGGTGCACTAATTCTTGAAACTATGGATGGCGAGGAGTTCCCATGTCCCATAAATGCTGATGCAGTCAAGAAATACTTCGCCTAAAGAAGTAATAGAATAGCTCGCTAAGTTGAAAACCCGAAAGGGCGGCTTAGGCAAAAAAGAGCGTCTCGGTAGACCGAAAACCCGAAAGGGCGGTCTAGGAAAAAGTTAGAGACATAAATAGAATAAATTTCCCGCTAAGTTGAAAACCCTCAAGGGCAACTTAGGCAAAAGTTAGGGACTTTCTTGGCAAGTAACTACATCATGCAAGATTTGATCATTGAAGCAACAATCTTCTCGAATCCTCATCGTACTTCAACGGAAGCTGCTGCTCAAGATTTCAAAAATTATTAGAGGGGATAGTGGTCATTGTATCTTAATGTATCTTTTCCATTATATATTACCATTTTCCAAACTTTGTAATCATCTATAGAGTCTCGTCGTTCGCAGACTACCTTTCTATTAATAAAGTTTGAGCTGTTACCCAACTCTTTGTGTTTCTTATTTTATTTATCTTGCAAAGACTCCATTTATTATTGATAATAACTTTCAAAGAAAAAAGATTAAATAACAAAATCGATTTTTCAAAAAGAATATACAATTTGCTTTTACTTTAGAATTTGTGATGCAAAAAAAAATGATGATCCCTGGAATGGACAAACTCCAGTTGTTTTAAGAAGTTTTTGTTCCCCTCAGGAAAGTTTACTCAGGATGATTCACCGTATTGGGTTCGAGACTCCGTTATCCTCGGTCAAGTTTGGATTCATTTCTCCTCCTTGTCTGAGTTTTCATGATGCAAGGTTTTAATATGAGATTTCTCCAGTGAAGTTTTCATTCAGTCTAATGGAAGTTTTTTTTCCAGAGAAGTCGGTACCATAATCACTCTTGAAGAATGCAGGTCCCAGGTTTCTCTAGTGAATAACGTATTGTGGTTTTACCTTTAAGGATGTGGTGATTAACCTCCCCAATGAAGTGGACCTGAATTCCCCACTGAATGTTTTGATGATTTGGTGTCCGTCTACTTTACTTGAGATTGGTTTTGCAATCCCCAGTAAGAGCGTTACTCTTGAAAACATTTATTTCCCCGATGAAGCCTGGAGAAGGATGTTCTATCCATGTATCTGTACTATCCTGCCGCTTTGTTTTGTTTACTTCCAGATCATGTTTCTCCTCAGTAAAGCTAAAGCAGGTAGTAGGTTATGTTTCCTCAGCCGGCATTTACCTTTTTCTTGGAATGGTCATCTTGGATGTGATTTAGCCGAGTGTTATTTGTGCCCGAGATGGTTTTTCCTGGTTACTCCCAGTGTTGTATATCTGTTTTGTCAGCATATGCACGATAACACTCATACACTCATACATTCATACATGCATCATGCATAGCTAATCTTGGAAAATCATTGCTCATTTAACATTTGTTAATATTTTTGTTGACATATCACCCTGTTTTGCAGAGTTACATTGTCCTCTCTTCAATAGAGTGTTATCCTTAAGCAGAAAGCGTATATTCTTTCAATTTCCCCACTGAGTTATCCCTCGTGGAAGATTTTTGCTTTAACCTTCCTGTACAGCTCTTTGTTTAGATGGATTTGGTTTTCCCTCTTGAGTTTATTTCTCAAAGGATGTATTTTGGGAGACTGTTTCATTCTACTTTATTTCTTATTTGAATATTTGGTTTCCCAACAATATTATTTACTCTGGATTTATGGAAGCTTCGAATTTTGGTTTGTGCATTTATTTTGCACAAGAAGACTTTATCTCTTCAGTAGGAATATCGTGGCATTTCCCCAGGAAGCAATATTTCATTCCCCAGGCAACCATAATGTTCTCCCCATAAAGTCATTTCTTTTTACAATCCCCCATGACAGCAAGTGATAGATCTCTTTATTTGAGCAACTTGTGCTTCCCTGTAAAAGTTGACGTAATATTTTTTTTCTATCTCCTCTATGAGTGGATAGTTTGCAGTCTGTCATCGGTTTACGCCAGCGGATGGCAAGACTTTCAAATTCGCAGAGACAGATTATTGTGAAATCTTGGCAGGTGGAAGTCTCTTTATTTGAGACAGCTTACCCTTTCCAGGCAAAGTGCCTCAGTTAAAGAAGAAGTTGAGACCCGTTCTAGGCGAAATGCCAGAATTTTGGGAAAACTTGTTATCTTTTTGCTACCCTCAGTGAACATTGGTAGTTCATCGTTAGTGAACGACGGTGCTATGATATATTTTCTCTCTACCTTCAGTAAAAGTTGGTAGATCACCATTAGTGAAAGTTGGTGTTTGTTATCTTTTTTCTACCCTCAGTGAACATTGGTAGTTCATCATCAGTGAACGGTGGTGCTATGATATATTTTCTCTGTACCTTCAGTGAAAGGTGGTAGATCACCATCAGTGGAAGTTGGTGTTTGTTATCTTTTTGCTACCCTCAGTGAACGTTGGTAGTTCATTGTCAGTGAACGGCGGTGCTATGATATATTTTCTCTCTACCTTCAGTGAAAGTGGGTAGATCACCATCAGTGAAAGTTGGTGTTTGTTATCTTTGTGCTACCCTCAGTGAATGTTGGTAGTTCATCGCCAGTGAACGGCGGTGCTATGATATATTATCTTCCTACCTTCAGTGAAAGTTGGTAGGTCATCGGCAGTGAACGTCAATTTTTGTTATCTTTTTGATAACCTCAGTGAATGTTGGTAGTTCATCGTCAGTGAACGGCGGTGCTATGATATATTTTCTCTCTACCTTCAGTGAAAGTTGGTAGATCACCATTAGTGAAAGTTGGTGTTTGTTATCTTTTTGCTACCCTCAGTGAATGTTGGTAGTTCATCATCAGTGAACGGCGGTGCTATGATATATTTTCTCTCTACCTTCAGTGAAAGTTGGTAGATCCCCATCAGTGAAAGTTGGTGTTTTTCATCTTTTTGCTACCCTCAGTGAACATTGGTAGTTCATCGTCAGTGAATAGCGGTGCTATGATATATTTTCTCTCTACCTTCAGTGAAAGTTGGTAGATCCCCATCAGTGAAAGTTGGTGTTTGTTATCTTTTTGCTACCCTCAGTGAACGTTGGTAGTTCATCGTCAGTGAACAGCGGTGCTATGATATATTCTCTTCCTACCTTCAGTAAAAGCTGGTAGGTCGTCGGAAGTGAACGTCGATGATTGTTATCTTTTTGCTACCCTCAGTGAACGTTGGTAGTTCATCGTCAGTGAACGACGATGCTATGATATTTCTTTTCTCTCTACCTTCAGTGAACGTTGGTAGTTCACCGTCAGTGAACGTCAGTGTTGTTATTTCTTTTCTCTCTACCTTCAGTGAATGTTGGTAGCATTACCTCCAGTAGGAGTTGGTGTATCCTTTGACCATTTTACCATCCTCTCTGATTCAGATCTTTTTGATCCACCAGTGATTTATTTTCCTGGTTGGGTTACTCTCTTGTTTCTTTATTTTTTGTTACATCCCCAATGGTGTTTTGCGTCCCTTTGGAGTTGTCCATGTGCACTCATATTCATAAGCATTGCATGGTATCTTAGGGCTAAAAATAGGGTTTGTTTTATATTTAAGTATCTTAGATCGCGTCGACACGAGGATTTTTCAACCTTCGTATCTCCGGATAGAAGAAACTTAAATAAGGGCAGCTGTTGTACCCCAATTTTTGCCCCTAAGATCCCTTCATCATACCATGTTGAGTCATTCACAATAAGATCACATTAGGATTCTTGGTTACCCTCGCTATTTTTAGCTTTTCTCTTTGAGGAATCACCAAACACCTTGACTTATGTTCTTTTGTGATCATGAATATTTGTGTCTTTATTTATCCTCTTAAATTAATAAAATGCAATGTTGGTTTGTCTTTCTTGTTACTAATATAGGTAAATGTAATGAGATTTAGCAAGTTTCTTCATGGGTTCATGAGTTTATTTCCATGCCCTAGTCAATAAAGCTTGCGAAGTTCAAACCTCACCATTGGATTTGTTTTGGAATAAATGGCATGGCAAGGTTATTTTAGTTCACCACATTTCAAGGTTATCAAATTTGGTTCAAAAGCACAAAGGATTGATTGGAGAAGTTGTCATTCGTGGACAAGGCTTTGTTCCCATTGGTCATAAATGCATATTTCTCTCAATTCTCAAGATATGGAAGTATTTGTGGTTGCTATGAGTTCTCACTATCATCCTTAACAACTTATATTTACAAAGCATTTGTGTTGGTACAAGAAGTTTGTTCAAAATTGTTAAAGTTCCTCAAGGCATGTTTCTTGATCTAGGAGCTAGGGTTTTGAACTTCAAAGAAGCATATCTTGCTCATATTTTGGTATTTTTGAGTGATTCTAAAGACATCCCTCTCTTCAAAGGTTTATCAACAAATCACTTCAGAAGTTCCAAGGAATTTCAATGTGGAAGAAACTTGATGAAGAAGAAAGATTACAAGTCCTCCAGATGAATCCCCAATTTTCCATGTGTGACTTCAAATGATCATAACTTGGTCAATTTTTATCACCTAGAGCCCATTAATTTCCATAATGATCTTGAGGATGTGAAATTTATGCCTTCTTTTATGAGCAAAGTGAGAAAATGGATGGAAGTTGCCTTAAGGATACAAAAGATTATAGGTCATTTCATGATTTTTTGCCAACTTCAACAATTCATAACTCTCTCAATTTTTGGAGATTTTGAATGGTTCAAGTCCCAAAATGTCATTCAAGAGGTCTATTTCATACCATCTTTTTTGGTCAAGAGCCAATTCCAAGAGGAAGGCCATGTTTGGATGCAAAACATTATAGGTCACTTTTGAAGAAAAATTTGAAATATTTCTAAGTATGGAAAGTCAACCCTTTTCTCCAACTTTGACTCAATGCAACTTTCAGCTCAAGCATCCATTTGATCCCATTCTTTTTCCATTGCAAAGCTTGTAACCTCATCTTTCTAAAGCATCAAGAATCATTCCCTAAGACCCCTTGAGTTGAGAATGTCATTGGATTGAACTTGGTAACTTGAAACTGAAGTTTCATCACAAGTCAGATTTTGAAATCTTTGTTTTGGCTTCTAATCACAAGTTTTCCACGCATTTTTGCCTCTAAAAATGTTTAGTGAACTTCCATAATGGATTAGCACAACAAAACGCGCGTTTTGGTTGGGTTTTGATCAAATTAGAAGTCACACTTTTCTTGTTTACAACTTCACACAATTTCCCTCCAAACTTCATCATTTCACAAGCTTGGACATTCCATTTGATTCCTTATAAATAGAGGGTCATCCCCCATTTATTTCCTCAAGTTTGGATATCCAAAATCACCCTGCCAAACTTGTTCCATAACTCAAAATTCAACAACTTCGAAATCCATTCTCAAGCCTTTTTCAATCCAATTTTGCCATCAATTCACCTTCCTTGATCTTTCCTGAAGCTAACCATATAATTACACTCAAGAATCGTGCCCTATATTGCTCCATAGAAGTCCAGTTTCAGAGCTCTGCAACTCAACTTCAATAGGTAGATTCCTTCGTCAATTCTTCAAAACTTTGATATCGTTGTGATGCTCTCATTGCCCTGGTTCTAGTCGTAACACTTGTTTTTTCCTGGAAACACATTTTGACCATGAATTTCAAATCCATTTTCAAAACTTTCCTTCCAAATTGCTTGAGCTACAGTTTATATAAATTTGTCGCGAAGGTGTGGTTGTCTTCGTCTTGAAGAGACGAACCGAATGGCATAGGTCTCGTGCTCTAATTTTACAGATTGAGAAACCTGGTTTTGGGACTGGCTAGAGGTTGAAGATGACCAACGTCTCATTTTCCAACCAATGAAGGCGCGTCATCTGTGTTTTTCAAAAATGTGATTTAATTAATGATCCTATGTGTTATTCACTAAAGTCCATAACATGCACAGCGCACCAGGTCAATTTGATATGTTTACTAACGCGTTTTGACATTGATCAGATGGCCCATATTTTTTTGGTTTTTATTTTCTTTTTCTGTTTTTTATATTTAATTGTTGTAAACTTCAAAAAATCATAGAAAATTCATTTTTAGTCCAAAAATTCTGAAAAAATTCTGAAAAATATTTTTGATTATTCTCTTTCTGATTTGAATTTTTTCACAATTTAATTTTGTGTTTTGGTATTTTTTTATAAATTTTCACTTTATTTGAATTGTTTTAAATGTTTAAAAATACTTTTATGCATTTTTAAATTCTGAAAAAATTATGGAATGATCCAATGATATTGTGACAAATATTGGTGACCTCACTTATTTTTTATTTCTGACTTTGGTATTTTTTATCATTTTTAGTTTAGTTTACTCATTTCTTTTAATTTTAAAAATAGTTTCTGACTTTAAAAAATTACCAAAAATTTTATAAAATCGTTTGAGTCCTTTTTTGATTTTTCTATGGACTTACTTTTTATTTCTTGATCAATTTAAACATATTTGATATTTTTCTCTTTTATTTCTATTTTAAAACATTTTTTAAACATTTTTTGTATATGTTAAATGTAATATTATTTTGTGACTATTTTCTGGCTGATCTTGGGTTAAATTTTTTATCATGGACTTTATTAATATCATTAGATCCATGGTGTTGAGTCTAAATCTATAAAAATGGATGAATGATTTTAATAATAGTTTGATTAAATTCAATTCAAAAGTGGTTTGTATATTATCTCCCACCCCTCTTCATCTCATCCCTTTCTTATTGCACTAAGTGTTATTGGAGCATGACATCTATATCATGTCTCAAAACAAATGGTGCATAGATTGATATTGACCGGACTCAAAATAGGTGCGACTTCTATATAAGTCCACTTACGATTGCTTAACATAGCGCTAAATTTTTTCCCGATTCGAATAAATAATCATTCGTGGCCCAAACTTATGTTTGCAAGCCCAAGTATGTTAATTTGATCTCTTTGATCCAATAACCTTGAGATTCATTGTATGTAGGCTTTGGTTCTACCAATCCTCTAATGGATCTACAACACCTTTGGTCAACGCGGATCACTTAAACATTGTTGATCATTAAATGGTACTCATGAGGATTCCAAATGGATGATATACTTGACAATAAGCAAATGCAACTTGTTGTGTTGAGGCTTTGGTTCTACCAATCCTCTAATGAGTTCCAAATGCAAGTTTCAATATGATCATCCAACTAACCACTAATCACTAATAATTGACTTTATCATTTATTTTTACTATATGCCCCCCCCCCCCTTTTATTTTTATGCACTATCTACTTTTAGCATTTACATTTCATGCCATTTTCATCTTTGCTCATTTGAGTATTTACTTTCTTGTCACTTTTATTTTTTGCTCACTTGAACTTTACTTTTATTTTTCAAAACACCTAATAATCAACATAAACCCTAAAAATATTTAATGATACTTGGACTATTTGGTTACTATCCTTGGCATTATGAAGCATTGGACCTTTTGGACTTAGGATTAGAAACCTTGGCCTATGATTGGAGACCTTGTGACCTTATCTGATTATTTTGTCTGGAACTCTTGAGGTTTACCTCAAGGCATTGGGTTGTTTGTTTATTTTTGTGCGCAGGTTATTGTGATTACACCCTTTGTTTGTAATCTGGAATTCACCCACATACAGCTGTTACTATGTCCAATTTTTGTGAAGACTTAATACACTTGAAGTTTGATTCTCTCAAGAGGTCTAGTATTTTTGCTTGCTTGGTTTCAATCTAAAGAATGAGAATTTTATCTTGACTCATAATTTCAAGTATTGGATTCTTGGTTGTTATATGGTTCATATCCCTAGCTTTTACCTTATGCTTTAGGATAGTCTCTTCTTCTCCTCTCATCTTCTTTAATTTCAAAAATATTCATCCTTCTTTTGAAATTTTTTCTTGTTTTTAAACTTGAACCACTTTCATAATAGACTTGGACTTAGGTCCATGCATTTTCAAAACATTTTCATAAATAAACTTCAATAAACATAATAATACTTTGACATTTTTTTATGAGAATACTAAAAGTCGATCAATCTCATTTCAAACCATTTTGCCACTTTGGCTTTTATCTTTAAACTTTTCTTAAAAATATTGGACTCTTGTCAATCCTTGTAGTGATGCTGTTGTACCCTAAAATTTTCCCTCCCATATTCTTCAAAGTTTTGACAAGCATCATCTCAATTTGCTCAAGTTTACTCAAGGACTACACAGTTCAAACACCCTCCTAGGCCAGTCCAAATTAGGGTTTTGGTTCTTGCAAGGAAGTTGAGGTTTTCAAGGGCTCAATCAAGTCCCACATGCCTATAAACATTGTCAAGCATCTACATGCCAAGTTTCAAGGCTCACAAGGTCAAGTTGCACAGTCAAAAGCCTCATTTGCTTCACAATCAACTGTAGGGGCAAAATGGTCATTTGGCAGTCTAAAGTCAAAATTTTTGGTCAACATCTTATTTTTAAGCCACAATCATCATTGGATCAAATCTTGATCATGATTCCACAAGAATGGCTCAAAAATCATCAAGATGCAAAAGTTTCCATTTTTGGACAGCTGAAAAAGTCAACTGTAACTTGACCAAGGCATAACTTTTTCATGGTTCATTAGAAAAATCCCATCCAATGCTCATTTTGAAGGGGATGACATTTCCTACAACTCATCTTCACATTCCAAGTCTAAGAAATGCTCTCACAAAAAGTTATCAATTTCAACATTATAGGTCATTTTCAAAAGTCAACAAAAGGCATTTTAAGTCAAAGACCATAACTTGATATTGGTAACTCAAAATGACATGGGACCAAAGGCATTGGTTATAGGACTTCAAGACCTTTCCAAAATGTCCAAGAACATGTTCATATGATCAAAATTGAGCAAGATATGCATTGGAGAAGTTGGGAAATTTTTGTGAAATGGCAAAAGTCAACTATCCTTGAAACTTCAATTTTTGACAAAAGGGCCCACTTTGTTCCACTTGATTCAGCCTTGTCATGCCACCCACGTGTCCCATGATCAATTTCAAGACCAAATAATTATTTTTCTATTTTTATTTAATTTTTATGGATTTAATTCATTTTAATCCATAATAATTCAAGTAAATCTAAAAAAATTAATTAAATGGTATCTTATGGTTTGAATAGCCTTCATGAAGCATTTGCAACCTACCAATTTCGTGCTAAGCTCATTTAGGCATGAAAATTCAAATTTTGGACAAGCTTTGAAAGGCCTTTAATAGTGGTTAAGACAAAATCCAAAGCTTAATTGCAATGGTTAAAGGCTCCTAAATGTGACTTATTCTCACTCATTACTACATATGCAAGCCTCATTCACAACCTAGAGTGTGCACAAACGGCCAGAGCAAAATCCAAAAAGTGTAAAAAAAAGTGTGAGATCAAAAGGAGTGTTGCAAGTATTTTCAGGCCAAAAGGAGAACGTGACTCTCTTCTTTGCCATAATCTGAAGCTAAAGTAACCCTTGCCACGTCCTAAGGTCCATCATACCGCGCTGTAAGTTTTCCCATGTCCCCTAAAAATCCCGTATTATTTTTTCTTACGTACTTGTGTGCAGGCTTCAAAGAAGGCTTATCATGCGCCTCACAAATCCAAAGCGCCAGGTGGCTACAGGCATGCATCCAAAGGCCAGGAAGTGATCCTCACCATGCACTCAGTCAACCAACAAACACTTGATCCAAGGAGTCAACGTGGCTGGATGAGTAATGGGCCTCATATTCCAATTTTCACCTCCATATTGAGCCCAGACCCCCTCCCTTGGTTTATTCTTTTTCTTTTCCTTTTTATATTTTCTAATTTAGTTATTAACTTTTTTTTAATTATTATTATTATCACCAAAATTAATTATTTAACCCTCTCACAATAAAAAATCAAAAAAAAAGAACTAATATTATTATTATTATTAATTTCATTTTACTTTTGTAAATAAATACTAATAAATTGAATTAGTTTTAATTAGGCAACTTTAACCTTTTTTTCTTAATAACTAAAATAAATTTAGAATTAGGTTTTTATTAACTTTTAATTTTATTTCCTTTTATTTTATTTCATTAAAAACATAAAAATACAAAAACATTTTTCTTCTAATAAATTAATTAATTAGTTATTAATTTTAATTTCATTTAATCACAAAAAAGGACAAAAAAATTCATTTCTTTTCTTAAAAGGGTCAAAACCCTTAGGACGTTCCCGATTAAATTTCTTCTCGCGCGCATCTATTTATTTTGATTATTTATGTAACTGTCTCCAGATATGTAATAGTTAAATAGGAATTTTACCGCTTTATTTAATTTCTCGCATTTATTTACCAAAACGGGTTTTTGTTTTTGGCGATGTATAGACCCGCGCCTTGTAATAGCGTAGAATTTACATTTCTGCAATTTATTTTCCGCACTCCTAACTGTTAACAATGCATGAAAGAATGTACGTAAATAAAACCAATTCGTAGCTCACAAATAACATGTACAAGATAAACATAACATGAAAACAACACCCAAAGCACATGCCACTTCTAGGGTACGCCTCACTGGTTGCCTCGAATGTGGTCATCAAGTATAAGGTGTCTTAGAGTTCGCCCTTTGTCTAAAGATCCAGTTGCCTCGAAACGGTTGCCTCAGATAAAAGGATCTAAGACATTAGGGTTACTTCTAAGGTGTCCTACCGTTGCTTCGGTGACCACATTGTCCCGATAATCGAATTGGCCCGAATACCTCCAACGATGGTGCTACCTACCTCTCAATGGTGGGATAGCACTATCTAAAGGACTCTTACACAGCTTAATTCCTTAGAGTAGGTAGATTCTCACGGGTACTTGCTCTTTTCAAAACAAATAAAACAACTTTTCGCACCTACACTTTCAAAAGTTTTCAAACAAATTTTTCATACACTCTTGAGGACAGATACAAGAGTTACTTAGAATTTTTTTCAAACGGAACTTTTTCAAAACCCACACCCACTTGAAAAGCAAACAATTTTTGAAAACATAAGAGCAAGTACCTAAGAGGCCGTGGATAACCACAGATAGAAAGGGTGCTAACACCTTCCTTTTCTATAAATCTACCTCCCGAACCGAGAGACATCTCGAATAAGGAATTTTGTTGTGCTTTTGTCCTTTCCATGTTGGAGAATATAAAAGACGGTGGCGACTCTTGCTTACCGCGACATTTCGCGAACCAGCTTAAAAAACAGTCAGTTCTATTTCCACCGATCACAGAACTGGCGACTCTGCTGGGGATAAGCTAATAAGTGAGGTGTACCTTAGGAATAGTTCATCATCATGTTTTCAATTGCTTGCTTTGTTTGTTTTAATATTGTGGGCCTGTTTTGGGAGTTTCATAGGTCCTAAACCGGATCTGGGGGATACCTCTTAGAAAGTAGCAACAAAACTGTGAGGGAACTGTGCGGGGTATACCGACACGGTTGAAGCAGTTTGCTACGTTGATGTGGCACTTTGGTGAGTACCGGTAACCCTTGAGTCAAGTCAAGGAGAGTACCGGGCCGCCGCGTGGTGTCGTAAAGCATCAACTGACCTTAGGAACCTTACTTGACCATCCTGGCCTCTTTAGGGGTAGTGAGATGACCGACTTTGGTGCAGTCCGAAGTTGGTAGATACTCGATACTACACTCATTGAGGGTTGTTTTCTTGGAATATTTTGATCGCTGGTTCAGTGGCTAAATCAAAACAATGAACACAGAAAACAACCCAATGATATTGAGCTCCTTAGAACCCGGTTACTTTTGATAGGACAGGTTTTGAGCCCACCAACTTCAAGAGGGTAGTCCTCAAACCTCATGCTAGCCTAAACTCTAAGGGCTGTCTTGTGTGACTTGTGTGCCTTCAAACTTGACTACTTGCATGCTTGTTATCTGACACTTGAGTTTCTTGTAGGGTTTGTTTACAGTCCTTAATCTGGGCTCATAACAGGGTTTAATCAGCTCAAGACACATTCTTAAACACTGATGACCAAAATTAGATTTTGATATTGCACATGGATTTTTGAACTTCTAATGCCCCATATGACTTTCATGGATCATTATGGACCCCCAATATCACTCATGTCAAGTTTCAAGCCTTGGATCACATTTTTGCTCAGTCAATTGAGCAGTTGACCTAAAAATCAGTTGTGCTGGAAAAAAAGTCAAACATGGCCAATTTACAGTCAAACTTATTAATTTTTGATCCATATCAACATTATAAACTCACATGTGTCATTTGATCAAGTTTGGACCACAACTCCTCAAGAAATTTGATCAAATCTCTAAAAGGGCAAAATGCTCAAAATTAGGGGTTTGACTGAGAAAGGGCAATTTCTGATTTTTGACTTAGAAAATGATCAATTGGTTTAAGGCATGATCTCAAGAGTCCAATTTCATCATTTTTACCTAATTGCATGGTTCAAAACATTGCAAGTCCATTGGATTGACAGGTGAATTTTCCAGTCAACTGATCAAAAGCCAAAAATCAAGTGCCAAAGATCATATTTTCATCAAAACATGTCAAGATATGAAACTTATTCATCAAGAAATCAAAAAGTCAAGATTTCATTTTGAAAAGTCAAAATTTCTAAACTTAGAAATTTTTCTAAGTGTTGGAAATTTCATGTTTTTTCATAACTTTGAGCCAAATTTTCACCATGATGCAAGATGATTCAAGAGAAACTTCCAACATGAAAGTTGTAGATATCCATGAAATATACAACTTTTCTTTACACAACTCCTTCCAAAAATGCCTGGATCTCAAGTTATAATTTTATGAACATAGGGTCATGAAACTAAACACAGTGAAATTTTGCCCTAATTTGGTCAGGATTTTGACTTAACTTCATGGAACTTTTTCATATATCTCCAAGAGTAATCTTCAAAAGCAATTCAAATATGGGTTGTAGAGCACATTGCAAGATTTCCAAAATGTCCAAGAACACCTTGAGATCATTCTTGAGTAGGGAGTATCAAAGAGATGAAGTTAGGGTTTTGTCACTTGAATTACAAGGCATTATGTGATGAACAAGAATTCAACTTTAAACCTATGCTGCACAATCTTGTTTTGCAGGCCTCTAAACCTCAAGATCTCTCTATAATCAGAAGATTACACTTGCCTTTGAGCTATTATCCACTTGATTCAAGCTTTATCCAAGTTGTATTTCCATTAATGGCACAAAGTAACATTGCCATTCTAGTAAAGTGGCTTTAATCACAAAGTCAACTTCTCTTGAGCTTTGCATTTGTTCTTTCTGCACAAGCATCATATACACAATCAGACGAGAATTTGTAAAGTGCCTAACCACTTTAGATAGCCTTGTACCTTGCCTTGGAATAATGCTTGTCAAGCTTGCTTCAAAAACAAGCCAAAAAGCCATAACATGTGAACTTGTACTTCTGATCAGCCAAGCTCTCAAAACCTTTTCCTATACATTGAGACACTATTATACAACTGAGTACACGATTTTTGTAAGCCTGGAACTCTCTCAAATTCCCTCTAGCCAGAAATTGCACACAAACTCCATTTTTGTGCAGGTTCTGGCCTTGAACTTGAATCTTCTATTTCCCTCGTGTGTTCTTTGGCCTTTTAGTTCCTAAAGCTCCTATACATCAAATATAACTTATCCATGTCCATGTTACACGACTGTAACACCATTTGCATCAAACTCCATAACCAAAAACATAGCATTGCACATTTACTTCTCCAAGTCATTTCATCCACTCTCAACTCAAGCAAACCATTGCATTAGCTTCCTAGGACCTCAAGGAAGCTAACCTGATCATCACCATCACTTGAAACAAGCTCAAACTCCAAACACGGCTTCCAGTTTTGAAGTAATTTTTCTCAACTTGGAACTCTTCATACAGGCATTGTTGTACCCCAAAATTTGCCCTCCCATATTCTTCAAGAAATTGCCAAGCCAAGCTACAAAATTCCCCAAGGGTTATGCAGTGCAAAGGTCCCCTATGCAGTCAAAACTAGGGTTTGTGTTCTGATCAAAGAAAGGAAGTTTTCAAAGGCCCAATCAAGTCCCACATGCCTATAAACATGGTCAAGCATCCTCATATCAAGTTTCAAGGCATTCAGCTTAAAATTGCACAGTCAAAACCCTAGATTGCACTACAGTCAACTGTAGGGGCAAAATGGTCATTTGACAGTCAAAAGTTCAAATTTTTGGTCAACATATCATTTCGAAGCCACAAACATCATTTGATCAATGCTTGATCATGATTCTCAAAGTTTGGCTCAGAAATCATCAAAGATGCAAAAGTTGTTATATTTGGACAGCTGAAAAAGTCAACTGAAATTGACCAGGGCATAACTTTCACATGGATTATCAGAAAAATTCCATCCAAAGCTCATTTTGAAGAGAAAGACATTTCCTACAACTCATCTTCATACTTCAAGTTCAAGAAATGCTCTCACAAAAAGTTATTAATTTCAACATTATAGGTCATTTTCAAAAGTCAACAAAAAGGGACTTTAAGTAAAAGGCCATAACTTGAGATTGGTAAATCCAAATGACATGGAACCAAAGGCATTGGTTAAAGGACTCAAAGACCTTTCCAAAATGTCCAAGAACATGTGAAAAGCTTAAAAATTGAGCAAGTTATGCCTTGTGGAAGTTGGGAAATTTTTGGAAATTTTTGAAAGTCAACTTTACTTCAAATGATCCAAAATTGCTAATGGGCCCATTTTTCTTCCAAGTTTCTTCATGCCAAGCCTATGCACGACCATTAGGCCCAAAAGGAAGTTTTTCTCCATTTTTATTTATTTATTTGGATTATTTATCATTTATAATTCATTTAATTAAATAAAATGCACAAAAAATACAAACCTAATGAAAACAAATCTTTTTATGTAGGTTTGGACTCAATATTTCGTGTAAATACTAAAAGGGAAAGATTTGAAGCTGATTGGCATGATTGAGAGCAAAATGCACATGGAAAAGATTTGGAAAAATCTTAAGAAAATCAAATATCTTAATCCATAATTGCAAGAGATTGTATCAAGTTTTGTTGACCTAATCATCTCACTACATAACCCTGATCATAAACCTAATGCCAAAACACTGGAAGCTGCGCAGAAAACTATTGGCAAAACTTGGAATTTTCACCAAAAAGCTCAAAACTGAAAAGGGCTCTAGAGGTCGATTCAAGCCTCCAAAACTATCTCAACAGCTTGCCAAGGTTGCCCTGAATACATTCCAATCACAAACGTCCCTTAACACGCCAAGAATTGGTATAGGGACTCAAAACTGTACAGAGGAAAATTGGAAATCGTACATCATAACTCAAGCATGTTTACAGCATTTTTTTTATAGATTCTTATTCCTTATGATGTTCTGATACTGACCAATGCGTTTGATTGTACTTTTGTGCCATATATGCGTTTTTACCATGTTCACTTTTTAGGGTTTTCATAATTCAAATTTGGGGCTTTTACAATAAGGTAAAATTAGGGGTTGAGATTAAGACCGTTGCATTCAGCGCTTTGAGACGAACAAGGATCAACCATCGCGCCTAATTTCCAAACAACACAGGCCTAATCGCTATTTTCTTGTAGCTGGCCTATTGAAACGCTTGATAAACCGTTGCTGAATGGTTATGTTTCAGAAAAAAAGAAAGAAGACGAAGTCGTGGCGAGCTGTGATTCGTTAGTTCAAACTTTCGCGCGTTGGTCTCCATTACGCATTGGTTTTGCTTTTTGTTGTTTATTTGTTATTATATATTAAAAGAAATCAAAGTGGTTCAGTGGCAGGTAGAAGCGTTTGCAAGGCACAAGACCTGGGTTCGAGTCCCAGGTCTGTGTAGATTCCATATTATTTTTCAATGCCAAATCCTGTGCAGCGTCAACATAGAAGCACATCATGTTGCTTCAACATCCAAAGAGCCACGCGTCCCACCAATTCAAATCAAAGGCATAGATTCAAGGAATACGCTGCACCTGGTCAAACGCATCATACATGATCCAGAAAGTCAACAAATTCTGAATATTATTGGGCCTGAAGTGCTAAGGCCTTACCTCCAATTTTGGGGCTACCCCCCCCCCCCCCCCCCCCCCCTGGTTTGCTTTTCTTTTCATATTTTATTCTTTTTAATTATTATATTATCTATTTTTATTTGTTTTAATTAATTGATTATTTTTCTACAAAATATAAAAATATCACAAAAATTCAGAAAAGACCAAAAAATAGTATTTATTTTATTATAATTATTTTCTTGTAAATAAATTAATACGTATTGAATTTAGTTTTAATTAGGATGTTTTGCAATTTTGATTCTTTTTCATAATAAAAATCCAAAAATTAGAATTAGGTTAATTGATAATTTTTATACCTTTTTTTTTATTTCTTTTTTATCATAATATTATTTTATTTATTTTTATAATTAAATGTACATAAATAAAAATTAGGGTTTAATTTAGGTTAATGTAATCTTTTTCACAATAAATTTAAAAAAACAATAGAATTAGGGTTAGTCACTTATAATTAATTTTTTCTTTTTTCTTTTAAATCTAAAAAACACAAAATACCAAAAAACATTTTAATTTTTAATTTTAAATTCCTTATTAACTTTAATTTTTCGCAAAAGGGTCCAACGCCCGTCGCTGTAGTTATTTTAATTTGCGCATTTATTTTATGTCATTTATTATAATTTTGTATCTCTCCCAAAGCCTTGTAACTTTAACTTTTCGCACTTTATCTTTCCGCTTTATTTATTTTCCGCTAAATCGGGTTCGGTTTAATTTTGGCGATGTGGACCCGCGCCTTTGTAATAGCCTTAGATTTATTTTCCCGCAAGCTTATAACTGTTAAAAAGCATGCAAGAATGAATGTCTTAATTAAAATCAAGCGTAGATCACAATGACATGACAAAAGACAAATATCAAATGAAAACGACACACAATTCGCACACACCACCCCTAGGGTACGCCTCACTGTTGCCTTTCGAAAGGTGATCGTCGAGTAGAGGATGTCTTAGTAAGTCCTCATGATCCGGGAACCTGGCATGAGGGTAGCTTCTAAGGTGTCTTCCCATTGCTCTGGTGATCACCATGTCCCTACAAACTCGAATTGACCCGAACACCTCCAACGGTGGTGCTACCTATCTCTCAATGGTGGGATGGCACTACTTTAAGGACATTTACACAGACGAATTCCTTAGGGTAGGTAGGTTCTCATAGATACTTGCTCTAAACTTCAAAACAAATCAAAAAAATACTTTTCACACCAACACATTTTCAAAAAGCTTTCGAAAGCGATTTTTCAAACACTCTTGAGGACCGATACAAGAGTCGAACTGGAATTTTCAAAGAAACTTTTTAAAACTCACAATTGAAAAGCAAACACTTTTGAAAACACAAATGAGCAAGTATCTAAGAGCCCATGGATAACCATGGATAGAAAGGGTGCTAACACCTTCCCTTTCTATAACCTACCTCCCGAACCGAGAGCAATCTCTTAAGGAATTTTTCTGTGCTTTTGTCCTTTCCATTTGGAGAAAATAAAAGACGGTGGCGACTCTTGCTTACCGCGACATTTCGCGAACCAGCGTTAAACAGTCAGTTCCAGATCCACCGATCACAGAACTGGCGACTCTGCTGGGGAATACTTAAAGTGAGGTGTACCTTAGGGCTAGCTTATAACTATGTTTTCAATTGTTTTCCTTGTATGCTTTAAATTGTGGGTTGCTTGGGAGTTCTATAGATCCTAAACCCGGATCTGGGGATACCTTTCTTAGAAAGTAGCAACAAGGCTGTGAGGGAACTGTGCGGGGTATACCGACATGGTTGAAACAGTCTGCTACGTTGATGTGGCACTTTGGTGTGTACCGGTAACCCTTGAGTTCAGTCAAGGAGAGTACGGGGCCTCCGCGTGGTGTCGTGAAGCATCAACAGACCTTAGGAACCTTAATTGAACTATCTTGGCCTCTTTAGGGTAGTGAGATAACTGACTTTGGTGCAGTCCGAGGTTGGTTGATACTCGATACTACACTCAATTGAGGGTTGCTTTCCTGGAATATTTCGGTCGCCAGTTCAGTGGCTAAATCGAAACGATGAACAATGAAAGCAATCCCGTGATATTGGGAACCTTAGAACCCGGTTACTTCTAATAGGACAGGTTGAACCAACAAGCTGAAAGAGGGTACTACCCAGACCTCATGCTGGCCTAAACCCTAAGGGCTCTTTTTGTGTGACTTGTGTGCCTTCGTACTTGACTATCTGCGTGCTTGTTACCTGACACTTGTTTCTTGCAGGTCTTGTTTATAGTCCTTAACTAGGACTCATGACAGGGTTTACCGAATTTCTTGCAGGTCTTGTTTATAGTCCTTAACTAGGACTCATGACAGGGTTTACCGAATTTCTTGCAGGTCTTGTTTATAGTCCTTAACTAGGACTCATAACAAGGTTTACCAAATTTCTTGCAGGTTTTGTTTATAGTCCTTAACTAGGACTCATGACAGGATTTACCAAATTTCTTGCAGGTTTTGTTTATAGTCCTTAATAGGGACTCATAACAAAGTATACTGAATTTCTTGCAGGGTTTGTTTATAGTCCTTAATTGGGACTCATAACAGGGTTTACCTACATCACCCCATGCATAGCATGACATCATACCATTGCATACATCCTAACTCATTTCAAGGATCTCAAGGGCTTGTGATGCAGGTCATGGTGAATCAATTATCCCAGCAAGGGGCAAAGGGGATTTATTTTCCTCTAGCCAAGATTGTCAGGGGCTATGACCCACTGGATATGGTGAGCCTTTGACCCTTGAAGAAGGGCTCTCAACAATATGCAGTGCCTTCAGTCAAGCTACCGGTTCCAAACGCTAACCAAATTTCTCTGTTTACCCCGCAAGGTCCTTGAAAACATTACATGCATATCATACATCTCATTGCATTGCAGGTATCCCTTTGACAGGTGGCTTACCCTTCTTCGCTGTTTATTTCAGCCAGTCGTCATGAATCCTGAATCATCAGCCGAGCAGACTATCAAGGATCTCCAGGCTCAGAACGCCCAGTTCCAAAAGCTGATAATGAATTTGACCCAAGGGCAGCAAGACCTGAAGGCTCTGCTCTTGAAGAAGGACAAGAAGAAGAAGAGGACTGTTTTGTTCAGCCCTAGACGCAGATCTGGGAATACACCGCAGATTGAAACCGAGAGGACAACTCCATCTGTGGGGAAGAGCAGTCATCCAGAGGAAAGGGTGCCCAGTCCAGTGGTCTCTGACAATGAAACAGATTTCGACGACGAACAATACCCTCTGGCTGAGGACAAGTACAAACAGTTGGAGGATAGGTTGAAGGCTATGGAGGTTCAACAGGTACCTGGGCTGGATTTCGGAGATCTGGGTTTGTCAACTGGCGTGGTTATTCCTCGGAAGTTCAAAGTACCACCCTTTTCCAAGTATGACGGGGCGTCTTGTCCCAAGCTGCATCTAAGGTCCTATGTTCGGAAGATCCAACCATATACGGTGGACAAAAACTTGTGGATCCACTTCTTCCAGGAAAGTCTTTCAGGGACTCACCTCGAATGGTTCTATCAACTGGATGGGACCAAAATTCGTAACTGGGAGGAGTTGGCAACTGCTTTCTATAAGCAGTACCAATATAATGCCGACCTTGCCCCTACGCGTACCCAACTCCAGGGTATGTCGTTAGGATCAAGTGAAGGTTTTAAAGAATATGCACAGAAATGGAGGGATCTCGCTGGAAGGGTACAACCACCTCTGACTGATCGGGAACTTGTGGACATGTTCTTGGGGACCTTGTCTGGTCCATTTTATAACCACCTGATTGGGAATTCGTCTGCTGGATTCACAGATCTTATCCTGACTGGAGAGCGAATAGAAGCTGGCATCCGGTCTGGGAAAATTCAAGAAGCTGCACATTTTGATAAGAAGCCTCATCAGGGGAAGAAAGAATCCAATGCTGTGCACGGTAAAAAGAGCCGTCATGAGACCGGGGCAATCCAGATCTCCAGCCCTGGACCTGCTCAACAAGGACAGGGGCAGCAGCGCAAGGAGAAACGACAGTATACCAAACTCAACATGTCACTGGATCAAGCACTGCAACAAATGTTGAAAGCAGGGCTGATCACCTTAAGGGCTCCTCTTCGGAATCCGAACACTTCTGCACCCAACTATCATCCCAACGATAGGTGCGCATATCATTCAGATAGCCCGGGGCATACTACAGACAATTGCTGGCCTCTCAAGAATAAGATTCAAGATATGATCGACGCTGGAGAGATTCAGTTTGAAGTGCCAGAGACTCCGAACATAATCACTGCTCCGTTGCCCAATCATTGAAGCCTTTTGTTCATTTGAATATTTTGAGTTGTACTTTTCTTTGCTTATACAAACAATTAATGTCATAGCAAACTCTTTTATTCTATTAATGCATCGCATATGTATGTTTTGGAAATTAATACAATTATTTTCATTACGTTCAAATATCTTTTCATTTTTTTTCTGATGTCAACTCTCGGTTAATAATTCTAAGCCTCTTGAGGGAGGATGACGAAAACGATACCACGATCTTTACAGTATGCTTTTGAACAGACCCCGCTGATGAGGTACAGGCATTGTTTCAATTCCTAAACACTGGAGTTATAAGGATGATAATCCCTCGTCAACCCATCTGAGCCAAAGAAGTAGGAGTTTTATTTTCGAAAATTGAAACCCTTAATCATAACCTGGGGCAGGGTAGTTCCCTCAGTTGATCCAAGTGCATGACGAATGGCACCGAAGAGATCTTTACGAACAAACAAAGACAGTAATGGTTCAGAACAATCAAAAGGACAGGCAGTCATTATCAAAAAAATTTTCATAAATGAAAAGCCCAAAAAGTCTAAACCTAGGAAAAGAGACTTATGAAACTGGGGCATCCCGCTGACTGTAATTCCAAAAAGGAAACAGTTCAGGCAAAAAAAGAAAGGGATAACAAAAATCAAAGAGGAAGAGGTCCTACAAATCCTCAGCAAAAAAGGAAATGACTGCCTATTCCAAATAAATCATCAACATCCGAATCATCACCGGAAAATCAAAACAAAGACTCAAGCAAGGTCTAACGCACGATCAACTGAGTTTAGGTTTGGAGAACATCACGAAGAGCGGGTGGGTACAAATAATTTGAGCCTTTATCCTTTGTTTCTCAAACCGTGAACCAGGCCACGATATAACCCTTAAAAGTCCTAGCTGAAGCATGGGTTAGTTCGAAAGCATACTGTTACAAAAGGTATCCTGACTCCTTAAGGCTACGGTAAATACCGAGTTGACATCATGTTTTACAAACAGTCACATGTTTTATGAAAAAGAATACATTTTCCAAAATCTCTAAGACAGACATAGGCTTTGCATTTTTAACATAACTTTGTTTGCATATGACTTTTTGTTTGAACAGCAGGGAAATTCACACGATGAATACCTAATGAACAAAAGTATCTCCAATCAAGGGGCATGGCATGACTATTGTCCATCATCTGGGGCAGTTAAGTCAAGGTTCGGAGAATCTCTCAAAAGGCCAAAAAGCCTGGGGCAAATCTCTGCCTGAGTCACTTGGGGCACTCCAGCAACGAATCTTGCCCGATCAGACATCTTCTGGTAATATGGCAACACAAGCAGCCAGGGGCACCTCCCTGCATTCTAAGAGCGTGGACATAGTTGAAAAAATACTACGCAAAATCAAAGACCCGCTAGGTTGACATACCTAGGCAAAAATAAGGGCTTCCCGGCGAACCAAAAGGGTTCGGGCAAAATGAAGGGATGAAATGAAAAAAAATCTGTACACCCGACAAGTCGAAAACCTGAAAAGGCGGCTTGGGCAAAAATGGGTATCCCGGTGGACTGAAAACCCGAAAGGGCGGTCCAGGCAAAAGTTAGGGATTAAAGCGTACGACTATGTCCTGCCATCTGTCTACTAGAAGAAGGTTTGTCCGCCAACAACTATCAGCACCCCACAAGAAACAGGGGCAATAAAGGTTGGTCTGAGCAGTCTGATTGTGCTATCCTCCAAGGCATCAGGGTAGGTTCCGTTGAAGAACATCCCAACATATCAAAGCTTCCCCAGGAGAGTCCAACCCAAGTTCCCCAGGAAAGTTGGAATTCATATCCCCAAGCAATAAGCGTACCCCCAGTAGATTCTGGAAGTTTATCCCCTAGCAGGGCACGAACGCGTCGTCCGGCTTGATTTAAAGAGTTATTTCCTCAATAGGATATAACTGGGTTATCCTCAGCCAAAAGCCACGGAAAAAAGCGTCGTCAACGAAGCCCTTTTATCCCAGCGAAGTCCGTCAATACTTCCAATAACAAGGGTATCCTCAGCGAGTTATCAACAATTCAGCAAAGCATCTCTACCCCCACAGAGTATCACGCCCCAGCATGGTCGCTAGAGTATTTTTTCTCCCCGCAGAATCTTCCATTCGCCAAGTCTATTCCCCAACGGAGTTATCTTCGTCTATTGGAATTCTTGCAACTATTCTTCAACATCAGCCCAGGATACGACTTCCCGGCACCCGTCAAGGATTTATTTTCTTAGACAAACATACATTCATAAAACGTCACATACATCATTATAGCATGCATATGCATCATACTATACGAATCTCATTGATTTTTGAAGACATACGGTTCATGCATCATGATTTTGCATCTAATTATGTCTCGCCTTTTCAGGAAAAAGATCAATACAAAAATGACTACTATCAACTATCGCAATTCATTCTTGATATAGTTTCAGATGTAAACCCGGCGATGGTGACGTTCTGATACTGCTTCCAGATTCCCTTCCAGATATAGTTTCAGATGTAAACCCAGCGATGGTGACGTTCTGATACTGCTTCCAGATTCCCTTCTAGATATAGTTTCAGATGTAAACCCAACGATGGTGACGTTCTGATACTGCTTCCAGATTCCCTTCTAGATATAGTTTCAGATGTAAACCCAGCGATGGTGACGTTCTGATACTGCTTCCAGAATTCCCTTCTAGATATAGTTTCAGATGTAAACCCAGCGATGGTGACGTTCTGATACTGCTTCCAGATTTCCATCCAGATATAGTTTCAGATGTAAACCGAGCGATGGTGACGTTCTGATACTGCTTCCAGATTTCCTTCCAGATATAGTTTCAGATGTAAACCCAACGATGGTGACGTTCTGATACTGCTTCCAGATTTCCTTCCAGATATAGTTTCAGATGTAAACCAGATATGGTGACGTTCTGATACTGCTCCCAGAATCCCTTTTTAGATGCTCCCCTCTCCGACGATGAGTGTGAGGTGATATTCTCCCTAGGGTTCCCTCTCCAACGGTGTGTGAGGTAGTAATCCTTTTTAGATGTTTCCCTCTCCGACGATGAGTGTGAGGTGATATTCTCCCTATGGTTCCCTCTCCAACGGTGTGTGAGGTAGTAATCCCTTTTCAGATGTTTCCCTCTCCGACGATGAGTGTGAGGTGATATTCTCCCTATGGTTCCCTCTCCAACGGTGTGTGAGGTAGTAACCCCTTTTCAGATGTTTCCCTCTCCGACGATGAGTGTGAGGTGATATTCTCCCTATGGTTCCCTCTCCAACGGTGTGTGAGGTGGTAAGCCCTTTTCAGATGTTCCCTCTCCGACGATGAGTGCGAGGTGATCATTTCAGACTGTAATTGCCTATGGTTCTCTGCCCAATACTGCGAAGATAATAATTCCCATCAAGATTTTTCTCAACAAGCGTTGTTGAGATTAAAGTCACCCAAGGTTCTCTTATCGTTCGTGCTGAGACAGTAACCATTCCTGGTTCATTCATCAGCGTTTGAAGCTCCAGACTCAGCTCCTGTAACCAGTCAGGACATATCTATACCAAGCATCTAAAACCAATTCCTGCAACGTGTCAGGTACTCGTTTTCTATTTTGCAGGTGTGCAGGTTCTAGCTAAGGAATCTCCCCCGTAATCAACATTCAGATGGCATCTATAAGCCCATCATCCTATCCAGCAATCTCCAAATGGCATCTATAAGCCCATTCCCCCCATCGCTGCTACTATGTGAGCGCAAATTTCTGGGCACTCTAGTGTCCAATCGTCTTCTACCCTCGGATTACGAAAGGCACGTCAGCCAATCTGCATCCTCAGGTTTAAGAAGATTGAACAGGGGCAACTGTTGTACCCCAAAATTTGCCCTCCCATATTCTTCAAGAAATTGCCAAGCCAAGCTACAAAATTCCCCAAGGGTTATGCAGTGCAAAGGTCCCCTATGCAGTCAAAACTAGGGTTTGTGTTCTGATCAAAGAAAGGAAGTTTTCAAAGGCCCAATCAAGTCCCACATGCCTATAAACATGGTCAAGCATCCTCATATCAAGTTTCAAGGCATTCAGCTTAAAATTGCACAGTCAAAACCCTAGATTGCACTACAGTCAACTGTAGGGGCAAAATGGTCATTTGACAGTCAAAAGTTCAAATTTTTGGTCAACATATCATTTCGAAGCCACAAACATCATTTGATCAATGCTTGATCATGATTCTCAAAGTTTGGCTCAGAAATCATCAAAGATGCAAAAGTTGCTATATTTGGACAGCTGAAAAAGTCAACTGAAATTGACCAGGGCATAACTTTCACATGGATTATCAGAAAAATTCCATCCAAAGCTCATTTTGAAGAGAAAGACATTTCCTACAACTCATCTTCATACTTCAAGTCCAAGAAATTCTCTCACAAAAAGTTATTAATTTCAACATTATAGGTCATTTTCAAAAGTCAACAAAAAGGGACTTTAAGTAAAAGGCCATAACTTGAGATTGGTAAATCAAAATGACATGGGACCAAAGGCATTGGTTAAAGGACTCAAAGACCTTTCCAAAATGTCCAAGAACATGTGAAAAGCTTAAAAATTGAGCAAGTTATGCCTTGTGGAAGTTGGGAAATTTTTGGAAATTTTTGAAAGTCAACTTTACTTCAAATGATCCAAAATTGCTAATGGGCCCATTTTTCTTCCAAGTTTCTTCATGCCAAGCCTATGCACGACCATTAGGCCCAAAAGGAAGTTTTTCTCCATTTTTATTTATTTATTTGGATTATTTATCATTTATAATTCATTTAATTAAATAAAATGCACAAAAAATACAAACCTAATGAAAACAAATCTTTTTATGTAGGTTTGGACTCAATATTTCGTGTAAATACTAAAAGGGAAAGATTTGAAGCTGATTGGCATGATTGAGAGCAAAATGCACATGGAAAAGATTTGGAAAAATCTTAAGAAAATCAAATATCTTAATCCATAATTGCAAGAGATTGTATCAAGTTTTGTTGACCTAATCATCTCACTACATAACCCTGATCATAAACCTAATGCCAAAACACTGGAAGCTGCGCAGAAAACTATTGCCAAAACTTGGAATTTTCACCAAAAAGCTCAAAACTGAAAAGGGCTCTAGAGGTCGATTCAAGCCTCCAAAACTATCTCAACAGCTTGCCAAGGTTGCCCTGAATACATTCCAATCACAAACGTCCCTTAACACGCCAAGAATTGGTATAGGGACTCAAAACTGTACAGAGGAAAATTGGAAATCGTACATCATAACTCAAGCATGTTTACAGCATTTTTTTTATAGATTCTTATTCCTTATGATGTTCTGATACTGACCAATGCGTTTGATTGTACTTTTGTGCCATATATGCGTTTTTACCATGTTCACTTTTTAGGGTTTTCAGAATTCAAATTTGGGGCTTTTACAATAAGGTAAAATTAGGGGTTGAGATTAAGACCGTTGCATTCAGCGCTTTGAGACGAACAAGGATCAACCATCGCGCCTAATTTCCAAACAACACAGGCCTAATCGCTATTTTCTTGTAGCTGGCCTATTGAAACGCTTGATAAACCGTTGCTGAATGGTTATGTTTCAGAAAAAAAGAAAGAAGACGAAGCCGTGGCGAGCTGTGATTCGTTAGTTCAAACTTTCGCGCGTTGGTCTCCATTACGCATTGGTTTTGCTTTTTGTTGTTTATTTGTTATTATATATTAAAAGAAATCAAAGTGGTTCAGTGGCAGGTAGAAGCGTTTGCAAGGCACAAGACCTGGGTTCGAGTCCCAGGTCTGTGTAGATTCCATATTATTTTTCAATGCCAAATCATGTGCAGCGTCAACATAGAAGCACATCATGTTGCTTCAACATCCAAAGAGCCACGCGTCCCACCAATTCAAATCAAAGGCATAGATTCAAGGAATACGCTGCACCTGGTCAAACGCATCATACATGATCCAGAAAGTCAACAAATTCTGAATATTATTGGGCCTGAAGTGCTAAGGCCTTACCTCCAATTTTGGGGCTACCCCCCCTGGTTTGCTTTTCTTTTCATATTTTATTCTTTTTAATTATTATATTATCTATTTTTATTTGTTTTAATTAATTGATTATTTTTCTACAAAATATAAAAATATCACAAAAATTCAGAAAAGACCAAAAAATAGTATTTATTTTATTATAATTATTTTCTTGTAAATAAATTAATACGTATTGAATTTAGTTTTAATTAGGATGTTTTGCAATTTTGATTCTTTTTCATAATAAAAATCCAAAAATTAGAATTAGGTTAATTGATAATTTTTATACCTTTTTTTTTATTTCTTTTTTATCATAATATTATTTTATTTATTTTTATAATTAAATGTACATAAATAAAAATTAGGGTTTAATTTAGGTTAATGTAATCTTTTTCACAATAAATTTAAAAAAACAATAGAATTAGGGTTAGTCACTTATAATTAATTTTTTCTTTTTTCTTTTAAATCTAAAAAACACAAAATACCAAAAAACATTTTAATTTTTAATTTTAAATTCCTTATTAACTTTAATTTTTCGCAAAAGGGTCCAACGCCCGTCGCTGTAGTTATTTTAATTTGCGCATTTATTTTATGTCATTTATTATAATTTTGTATCTCTCCCAAAGCCTTGTAACTTTAACTTTTCGCACTTTATCTTTCCGCTTTATTTATTTTCCGCTAAATCGGGTTCGGTTTAATTTTGGCGATGTGGACCCGCGCCTTTGTAATAGCCTTAGATTTATTTTCCCGCAAGCTTATAACTGTTAAAAAGCATGCAAGAATGAATGTCTTAATTAAAATCAAGCGTAGATCACAATGACATGACAAAAGACAAATATCAAATGAAAACGACACACAATTCGCACACACCACCCCTAGGGTACGCCTCACTGTTGCCTTTCGAAAGGTGATCGTCGAGTAGAGGATGTCTTAGTAAGTCCTCATGATCCGGGAACCTGGCATGAGGGTAGCTTCTAAGGTGTCTTCCCATTGCTCTGGTGATCACCATGTCCCTACAAACTCGAATTGACCCGAACACCTCCAACGGTGGTGCTACCTATCTCTCAATGGTGGGATGGCACTACTTTAAGGACATTTACACAGACGAATTCCTTAGGGTAGGTAGGTTCTCATAGATACTTGCTCTAAACTTCAAAACAAATCAAAAAAATACTTTTCACACCAACACATTTTCAAAAAGCTTTCGAAAGCGATTTTTCAAACACTCTTGAGGACCGATACAAGAGTCGAACTGGAATTTTCAAAGAAACTTTTTAAAACTCACAATTGAAAAGCAAACACTTTTGAAAACACAAATGAGCAAGTATCTAAGAGCCCATGGATAACCATGGATAGAAAGGGTGCTAACACCTTCCCTTTCTATAACCTACCTCCCGAACCGAGAGCAATCTCTTAAGGAATTTTTCTGTGCTTTTGTCCTTTCCATTTGGAGAAAATAAAAGACGGTGGCGACTCTTGCTTACCGCGACATTTCGCGAACCAGCGTTAAACAGTCAGTTCCAGATCCACCGATCACAGGCATCATCAATAGTTTATTTATGAATAAAACATGTAGATATCATTTCCCTGAAGCTAACCATGTCCTTAGTTTCCATTAATTTTGGTTGAGCTTAGAGAATTTTGAAACTGAAATTTCAGAAATTTTTAGGGTTCATATTAGGGCCATTAAAATTCTTGCTTATCTTTGATCTATAGTTTTAATACTTTACATTTCTGGAATCGTGAGAAAATTTTCTACAAGTTTCATGTTTACAGTTTTCATTTTTGATGAGAAATAAGCAAGTTACAGTTGGTCTGGTTGGAGGTTGAAGATGAAGTCTTCAGAACACGTTTTGCCTTACATATTTATTGTTTCATTTGTATTAACGGATGTATAGGCACCCCAGTGGTAGAAGCGTGCGCCTGTAACCTATGGGACATGGGTTCAAGCCCCAGTGGTACCCTTTTTATTTTCATTTTCTGATTTTTGTTAGTTTTTTGGCAGGCGCTGGACCCTTTGGGCATGGCTTGTTATTCTTTTTGCTTACTAACCTCCCTATTGACTAATGGCACCCCTTGCCCAAGTTTGTTTATTTTATTTATTTATTTCATTTTTATTTTCTTAAATATATTTTCTAATTACAAAAAAATGATATATTTATATTTTGACTTAGTTTATTTTATTTTTCTCACAAAAATATTTTTATTAATTATACTTTATTTATTTTTTTTACTTATTACCTTGTAAATATAAATAAAATTAGGTTATTAGTTATTTTCTTTCATACTAAGTTAAATGCATTATTTTATATATAAAAAAAAGGACTAAAAAATAATTTATAATACTATAAATATTTTTAAGATGAAAATACCAAAATACTTTTCTTGAATTTATTTTCTTTTGATTAATTAATAGAACTAGGTTTTCTTTTAAAATCTTTTCTTAATAAATTCAAACTTAATTAATTATTTTCTTTATTTAATTAGGTTAAGACAAAATCTTTTTTTCATGAAAACCAAACAAAAATACATTCCCTTTACATTTTTTTGCATTTTTGTACAATTCATTCATTTTATTACTTTGTATTTATTTTATTCCTTGTATATTTTGTACCAATTCGATATGGTTGTAATAGACTAATTAGGTTTAAATTCTTGCAATGCCCATTTACAAATTGTACACCCCCCTTCCCATAAATGTTGTAATAGCATAGTAACTTTAAATTTCGCAATTTATCGCTTTTATATAGCATGCTAGTAATTAGGGTTTGTATGGAAAGACTAAAACCAATATCTAGAAAACCCTAATTCAAGACAAAAACAAGCGTGAAAATGATGCACTTGCACACCAACACCCCTAGGGTTATTCCACTTGGTTGCCTTATACAAAATGGCCATATTACGCATGTAAGGTATCTTAGCAAAAACAAGAAAATACAAGATCATAGTCCCTCGATGACGTTATCTAAGTTTCCTTACAAATGATCTTAGTCCCTCAAAAAGAATGCTAAGATACCTTGCAACATTGTTAATCATGTTTATACGATGACCCGCGCCCATCCAGTTTACATCCAAAGATAGGGTTGCTTACCAAATCAATGGTAAGACAACAATGTCAAAGGAAAAGAAAATGAACAAGAAAGACATTTGAGTAGGTAGATTGCTCCTAATTACTTGCTCCATTTCAAAACAAAAATCCTTGCTATTTTCAAAAACAAACACCTACACTTTTAAAACATCTTACAAAACTTGAAAACATTTTCAAAAGATCAACATCTTTGTGTACATTCTTACGAATGAGAATCATTACAAAGATTGCCTAAACAATGGCCTTTTTACAAAATACTTTCAAAAAACCACACAAAGCATAATTTCAAACAAAAGCAAGTGATCTAGCAAGTAACTAAGAGCCCATGGAAAACCATGGATGAAAAGGGTGTTAATACCTTCCCTTTTCATGATCTACCCCCTGAACTCAAGAAATAATCTCAAAGGTCTTTCCTGTGCTTTTTCACCTTTCCTTTTGGATAAAAGAAAAGTCAGTGGCGACTCTTGCTAACCGCAACATTTGCGATCAAACACAAAACCTTCAAGTCAGTTCTCCCACCCCGTATCATAGAACTGGCGACTCTGTTGGGGAAAATTCTAAAAGTGGGGTTACCTTAGGGCTAGATCACATTTATTTGCTTCCATTGTTTGATTTGAATGCTTTACATTATGGTTCTTTGTTTGGGTTTGAATCCTCTACCCGGATTTGGGATACAATATAGGTAAGTAGCAATACATTGTGGGAACTGTGCGGGGTATACCGACATGGTCTAAGCAATAGCTACGTTAGTGCGACATATTTTTGGGTACCAGTAGCCTTTGAGTTAATCAAAGAGAATACGGGGCCGCTAAGTGATGTCATAAAGCACTAATGAACTTCTAGAACCTTTACTTGACCAACTTGGCCTTTAGGATGTAGTGAGATGACCGGCTTTGGTGCAGTTCGAAGTTGGTAGATATTCGATACTACACTCATTGAGGTTTGGTTTCTTGGGATATTTCGGTCGCCATTAAAGAGGCTTGTGCTGAAACAATGACCAAGGAAACAATCCAGTGATATTGAGCTCCTTAGAACCCGGTTACTATTACTAGGACAGGTTTGAGCCAACTAAACTTCAAGAGGGTACTTACCTATAAAACTTCGTGCAAGCCTAAAACTAAGGATTTGTTTGCTTTGTTTGTATATACATACTTGTACATAACATCATGAACATCATAACATCATGCACATTCACTAACCATTTCAAGGATTTTGGGATTCATCTTTGTTCTTGTTTTGTAGGAAATGGATTCTCTTCGCAGGAAAATTATTCAAGTCAACCTTGTAAAAATCCCTCCACAACTTAAGGAGCTAGCTTCAAGGATTCCTGAAAACTCTCCGTTCATCGAGAGACATGGTCGCCTACTCAACTTGGTCACCTCAAACACAGATGAGGACATGATGAAGGTGCTCTTTCAGTTCTTTGATCCTTCACACCATTGCTTCATATTTCCCGACTATCAACTTGTGCCTACTTTGGAAGAATTCTCCTAACTCTTGAGGATTCTCATTCTCAATCAACTACCTTTAAACGGTACGAAAAGATACCCAAAGCCAGAAGATATTTCTCAAGCTTTACACTTGCACTCATCTGATGTCACAACTTATTGGGAAACAAGGAGTGGTGTCAAAGGTTTACTAGCAAAGTTCTTGTTTGAGAAAGCCCAAAACTGTTGGAATTCTTTGGACCTGCAAGCTTTTGAGGAAATTGTGGCTCTCCTCATCTATGGGATGGTTTTGTTTCCAAATCCTGATCAACTCATAGATCTGAACACCGTCAAAATCTTCATATCCTGCAACCCGGTGCCTACATTGCTAGGGGATATCCTACACTCTTTTCACACTCGTACAATGAGGAAAAGAGGTGTCCTTATATGTTGCACTCCTCTCTTGGCAAGATGGTTTATTTCGCATCTTCCTCAATCTGTATTAAAGAACGAGCAAGGTTCAAGGTGGTCACAAAGGTTGATGACGCTCAAACATTCAAACATTCATTGGTGCTCTCGAGCCATAGGAATGTTACTATTGTCAACCGTTATGGAGAATTTCCTAATGTCCCTTTACTTGGCATTAGGGAGGTATCACCTACAACCCCTACTTAGCCTTAAGACAATTTGGTTACGCCCGAATGGATGGCCCGCACGAGATGCTGATTCAAGGTTTAGTATTTGACAATGACAACGACAATCAAGGTCTTCGCCAGAGATTTATCCGAGCTTAGAGGATGTTGAACAAGGTAGATAGCAAGACTTTGGGGCATAATAATTCCATCCCTCTTGAGCCTTACCTCAAATGGGTACAAACTCGTGCTCAAAGTCTGATGATGCATTACCCCTCCATTCTCCCGGTAATCATTGAGCCTGTTATGGAAGGAGATGTTCCATATACTATCCTACATCCTGATATGCCCACCTCTCTTGAAGACCTACAAAGATATTAGATATAACTCAAGGGAGAGCGAGATACTTTCGAAGCCCAATTCTACGCAAGTGAGAAGAAGGTTTTGGAACTCACTAGGCTACTTCATGAGGAGCAGACTCTGAGTACTTACATTGCACTAAAGAGGATGCGTACTACCTTTCTATCTTACAGTTTCTTGTATTTGTTTTGCCCAAGAAGGCATTGATGTACTCGAGCTTTAATCTATTAATATAACGTGTGTTTCCTTTTTATCTAAAACAAATTTGAATCTTAAGATCCTTGAAATCATTGCATACGCATTTATCATTCATCATAACATAAGCAGGTTACTTGCAACAAGTCTCCTCATCTCTCTACTATTTATTTCAGTAAGATGAATCTCGAGCAAATGGTGAAGGACCTCCAAGCTCAGAATGCACGGTTTCAACAATTGTTCTTAACTATGGCCAAAGGACAAGAAGAGTTGAAGACCTTGCTGGTGGAAGAGAAGAAAAAGAAGACGAAGAAAATAACCAGAATTCTGAACATGGGAAGAAGATTCCAAGGGCAGACAAGAAGGGCCTTAGACTTTGCAACGACATCCGGTGAGAAAGACAACCAAGATGGGAAAGGCAAGGAAACGGTTGTTCAGTCTAATTCAGAAGAGGAATAGGAAGAAGAAGACTATTCTGAAGAATAATACTCTCCAGCCTACAACAAGTATAAGCATCTAGAAGAGCAGTTGAATGCAATGGAAATCCAAAAAGTGTCTGGCTTGGACTTTGAGGAATTGGGGTTAGTGTCGGGGATTGTCATTCCTCCAAAATTCAAAGCACATGTGTTCGCTAAATACGACGGAGTCTCATGCCCTAAAATGCATCTTCGGTCCTATGTGAGGAAAATCCAGCCCCATACCGCTGACAAGGATTTATGGGTACACTTCTTCCAAGACAGTTTGTCTGGAACTCAACTTGATTGGTTTTATCAGTTAGAAAGAGCCAATGTTCATAATTAGGAAGATCTTGTTGCAGCCTTTTACAAACAATACCAATACAATGCTGATCTCGCACCTACCCGTACTCAACTCCAGAGTATGGCCATGGTTTCAAGTGAAGGCTTCAAGGACTATGCGCAAAAATGGAGAGATTTGGCCGGAATAGTTCAACCTCCTCTATCTGAAAGAGAGTTGGTAGATATTTTTTTGGGCATCTTGTATGGTCCCTTTTTCAATCACTTAATTGGGAGTTCATCGGCAGGTTTTACCGAACTAATATTGATCGGAGAAAGAGTAGAAGCTGGGATAAAGAATGGAAAGATTCAAAAAGATGCATCCTCTGCTACTGTAAGGAAGCCTATCATCGGAAAGAAAGAAGTGGTTACTGTGTATCCTCAGAGAAATCAAGATAGGGTCGAACGTTGTCCAATGGTGGGGGCTGTTATGATTCCTAAACTTGTGCCTGATCAGCAAAGAAATAACCAACCAAGAATCGAAAGACCAGTCATACAATTCACCAGAATTAATATGATGTTATCTCAAGTATTGCCACATCTGTTAAGATCCAATCTAGTGACCTTGAAAGAAGCTCTAAAGAACCCTAACACAACCTCTCCTCACTATCATCCTAATGCCCGTTGTGCATACCACTCTGAGAGTCTCGGCCATGACACTAACAATTGTTAGGTTTTAAAGAACAAAGTACAAGACCTCCTAGAAGCCAAAGAGATTGAATTCGATGCGCCAGAAAAGCCCAATGTCATTTCTGCCCCTATGCCCAAACACGGCCATAATGCCAACGCCATTGAAGAGGATATGTTTGTTACTTCAGATGATGAACTTATGACCCCACTCCTAACTATCAAAAAGAACTTATTGAATGTCAGTGTTTTCTCGGGCTGTAATGAAAGTTGTCATTTCTGTTAATCCTCACCAACCAGCTGTCCTTTGTTGAAAGCGGGCGTTCAATGCCTAATAGATAACAAGGTGATTTTGTTCGAAAAGACTTTTGTTCCACCTGTTTCTTATAATGATGTTTCCATTATGACCATTTCCGACAATTCTTCTAGGGTCTCCACCAAAATACCCGTTAGAAATACATCAGTTCCAAAAGTAGCTCCTTTGATAATTACAATGCCTGAACCAGTTCCGTATTTGTCAGATAAAACTGTACCATGGAATTATGGAGGGGATGTCTACTACCACGGTATCAAGCAAGATTGGCCAGCTGCCAAAGATTCTAATTTCGAGAAAGTTGACTCTGATATCAGTAATATTGCAGGGACTAGCAAGATTACCCCAAGCGGAAGGATATTCTCTCCAGAGATTGCTCCCCCAAAAGCAGTTTCTGGACCCATTATCATTCCTGTTGTTGTTACTCCTCCGAAGGCTATTCCCAGTCCTACAATCATCTCCACCAATACTCCAACTGACAAAGCTGATACAACCCTTGTTATCACTCCTACTGACATCCCTGTTGCCAAGTTAACCGAGACTCGAGGTAAAAGTATTCTCATTTAGCCTGTCCGGATGAAGGCACAATCATTGGCTATCCCTGAGACCTCCCGGAAAGAGATGGAGGAAATTCTAAAGATCATAAAAAGAAGCTACTATGATGTAGTTGAGCAACTGAGGCAAACTCCATCCAAAATTTCCATGCTGGCTTTACTACTATGTTCTGAGGCGCATGCAAAGGCCTTGGTAAAATTCCTGAAAACTGCTCATGTACCCCAAGAAACATCTGCCGACCAGTTCCAAGACTGTGTAGCCAGCTTGACTGCAGATAATGGTCTAGGTTTTTCGGATGCTGATTTAACGCCAAGAGTAAGGAAGCATAATTAGGAATTGCATGTCTCAGTGGAATGTAGGGGCACAACCTTGGCTCATGTTTTGGTGGACACCGGATCATCTCTAAATGTATTTCCTAAAAAGGATCTTGATAGGCTTGACTGCGAAGGATTGACATTGAACCAAGAAATATAGTAGTGAGGGCTTTTGACGGCTCGAAAAGGATGGTGCATGGGGAAGTGGATATCCCCATAAAGGGTGGAACCCAAACATTTGATTCAAATTTTTATGTAATGGATATTCGCCCTTCATACTCATGCTTGCTAGGACAACCATGGATTCACAATGCTGGTGCTGTTACTTCTACATTACACCAAATACTGAAGTATCCGATTCAAGGGAAGATTATCATCGTTCATGGAGAAGAAGAGTATATGATCAGCCATCTCAATTCCTTCAGATATGTGGAATTAGATGGTGAATTTATTGAAACTCCATTCCAACACTTTGAGGAAGTCCCGCAAGATGTGGCAGTAACCAGGGTTGTTCCCAAGATCACAAGGCCTCCACTCAAGATGTCATCTTTGAAGGATGAAAAAGCAGTGATAGAAGAAGGTGGATGCACTATCTGGGGACAACTCCCAGATATCCCATACAAGTCTGACAAGTTTGGCCTAGGTTTCACTTCAGGTGCTCAGAAGACTGTACGCCGCACTCGTGTCGGAGGACCACCCCTGAAGATTATTAACCGTGATGTCAACGCGGTAGAGGATGATGAAGATGGTTGCAACCTGGAGGGTTGGATCTTCCCAACTGTCAGTGGAGGGCTCAGCAACTGGGAGGCTGGAGATTTCTTCTCGATCACTTTTATCCCACTGTAATTTGTCTTTACATTTTGTTGGATCTATAATACTAAAACAATTCAAATTCTTAAAACCCTGTGTCTTACCTGAGGCACAATGGTCCATTTGTAAGGGTTATTATCTCATTTCCATATGACATCAATGAATCATGGACGTTTTGCATACAAACTTTGTGCTCATTGTTTTTCTCTTTTACATTTTTCATTTCTTTCAAGGATAGCTATACCCTTACACACACTCACACTTATAATGCAGGTCTACATCCATTCGAGATCCCATGGGTAACGATTCTGCTATGGCCTTCTGTGACTCTGAAAATCCAATCTACCAAGCCGAAGACGAAGGTGAGCAAGATTGTGAAGTACCAGGGGAAATTTCCAGATTTCTACAACAAGAAGAGAGAACCATTCAGCCCCACGAGGAACCCGTGGATACAATCAACCTAGGTACCGAAGAAGACAAAAGAGACGTCAAGGTGGGTGCCAATCTGGAACCCAGTGTCAAGGAGCTGTTGATTCAGTTGTTACACAAGTATGTTGAGGTATTTTCCTGGTCGTATGAAGACATGCCAGGACTTGATGCAGATATTGTGGTACATCATCTACCTATAAATGAGGATTGCCCACCGCTAAAATAAATGGTCCGTCGAATGCGACCAGATATGTAAGAAAAGATTAAAGTAGAAGTCATGAAACAATTCAATGTTGGATTCTTGGCCGTCACCTCCTATCCGCAATGGGTTGCCAATGTTATTCCCGTGCCCAAAAAAGACGGCAAGGTACGAATGTGCGTGGACTACAGAGATTTGAATAGGGCAAGCCCTAAATATGATTTCCCACTTCCCCACATCGACATCCTAGTTGACAATACTGCACATCACAAAGTGTTTTCCTTTATGGACGGTTTCTCAGGTTACAACCAAATCAAAATGGCGCCTGAGGACATGGAGAAGACAACCTTTGTCACACAATGGGGCATATTTTGCTACAAGTTTATGCCATTCGGACTAAAGAATGCTGGGGCAACCTATCAGCATGCCATGGTCGCCCTATTTCACGACATGATACATCACGAAATAGAGGTCTATATGGACGATATGATAGCTAGATCTCAAACAGAAGAAGAGCATCTTGATCATTTACAGAAACTGTTTGAGAGGCTAAAGAAATATAAGCTGAGGTTGAACCCCAATAAGTGCATGTTTGGAGTAAGGTCTGGTAAACTCCTAGGCTTTGTCGTCAGCAATAAAGGTATTGAAGTAGATCCTGCCAAAGTGAAAGCGATAAAAGAGATGTCAGCTCCTCGTACTGAGAAGGAAGTCAGAGGATTCTTGGGACGTTTAAACTATATTGCCAGATTCATTTCTCACCTGACAGCTACTTGTGAGCCAATCTTTAAACTATTGAAGAAAGATCAAGTAGTCAAATGGAATGATGAGTGCCAAATTTCTTTTGACAGAATCAAAGAGTATTTGCAAGAGCCTCCTGTTTTAATGCCACCATTCGAGGGAAGACCATTGATCATGTATTTGATAGTTTTGGAAAATTCAACGGGGTGTGTGATGGGGAAGCATGACGAGTCTGGTCGAAAAGAGCACGCCATTTATTACATGAGCAAAAAGTTTACCGACTGTGAAACAAGATATTCGCTGCTCGAGAAAACTTGCTGCGCTCTGGCATGGGCTGCTCGCCGGCTAAGACAATATATGCTGACCCATACTACCTTGTTGATATCTAAAATGGATCCAATAAAATACATCTTCGAGAAACCTGCTCTCTCTGGGAGAATAGCGAGATGGCAAATGATCCTAACAAAATATGACATATAGTATACTACCCAGAAAGCTATAAAGGGCAGTGTACTAGCTGATCACCTTGCTCACCAACCTGTGGAAGACTACCAGTCCATGAAGTTCGAATTCCCGGATGAAGACATCATGATGGTAAACAACTGTGAAGAATTCAGGCCATATGACGGACCTGAACAAGGATCCCGATGGACCCTAGTTATTGATGGGGCATCTAACGCACTCGGCAATGGTATTGGTGCAGTACTCATATCTCCTAAAGGGTTTCATACTCCATTTACTACAAGACTCTACTTCAATTGTACAAATAATATAGCGGAATACGAAGCGTGCGTCTTTGGCCTCAAAGCTGCCATAGACTTGGGGATCAAATCTTTGAATGTATTCGGAGATTCAGCTTTGGTTATCAGCCAGATCAAAAGGGAATGGGACACTGAACACCCTAACCTTATCCCTTACAAAGAACAAGTTTTTACATTGCTCCCACATTTTGAGAAGATTACCTTCGAGCATTTCCCGGGAGAACAAAATCAGCTAGCAGACGCGCTAGCCATAATGTCATCTATGTTTAAACTTAAATGGGATGACAAGGCTCCCCAGATCACCATTGAACAAAGGGATGAACCAGAACACTGTCACGATATTAATACTGAAGGAGTAGTGGACCAACCTTGGTTTCATGAAGTCAAGAGGTATCTCGAGGTTTAAGAATATTCTGAAGGAGCTTCAGTCAATGATAAGAAGTTCTTAAGGAGATTCTCTGCTAAATTCTTCCTTAGTAATGGCATCCTTTACAAACGCAACCATGACTCGGTGTTAGTTCGGTGCGTAGACAAGGTTGAAGCTGAAAGGATCATGGCTGAGTTACATGAAGGCACTTTTGGCACCCATTCTAGTGGGCATACGATGGAAAAGAAAATCCTACGGGCAGGCTATTATTGGTCTACCATGGAAGCAGATTGCTATCAACACTCTCGAACCTTCCATAAGTGTCAGATTTATGCTGACAAGGTGCACGTACCTCCGGTTCCTCTAAATGTCTTGACGGATCCTTGGTCCTTTGCTATGTGGGAAATTGATATGATTGGGGAAATCAAGCCAACAGCTTCCAATGGAAACCGCTTCATCCTAGTGGCCATTGACTATTTCACCAAGTGGGTGGAGGCAGCTTCTTTCGCTTCTGTGACCAAGAATGTTGTCGCCCGGTTCATCAAGAAGAATCTCATCTGTCGTTACGGTATCCCAGAGAGGATCATTACAGACAATGGTACAAACCTGAACAATACTATGATCACCGCCTTATGCGAGTAATTCAAGATCCAGCATCACAATTCTTCCCCTTACCGGCCGAAGATGAATGGTGTTGTCGAAGCCGCAAATAAGAACATTAAAAAGATCATACAGAAAATGACAGTCACATACAAAGACTGGCATGAGATGCTACCATTCGCTCTCCACGGATAGCGTACCATAGATTGCACATCAACCGGGGCAACACCCTATTCTCTGGTTTATGGCATGGAAGTTGTCTTGCCTATTGAGGTCTAGATCCCCTCTCTGATAATTATGAAGGATGCAGGGCTGAATGAAGACGATTGGATCTAGACTGGACTTGATCACTAAACTTGATTGATGAGAAAAGACTTACTGCTGTCTGTCATGGTCAAATGTATCAAAAATGGATGATCAAAGCTTTCAACAAAAATGTCAGACGACAAGTTTATCAAGTTGGAGATCTGTTGATCAAGCACATCATACTGCCGCAAGGTGATCCGATGGGAAAATGGACTCCTACATACGAAGGACCATTTGTAATCAAAAACATATTCTCTGGTGGCGCAATGATCTTGACCACCATGGATGGTGACGACCTGTTGCACCCTACGAATGCAGACATAGTCAAAAGATACTACGCATAAGAGACCCGCTAGATTGACACACCTAGGCAAAATAAGGGCATCCCGGCGAACCAAAAAGGTTCGGGGAAAAATAAGGGATAAAAAAAATTGTACACCCGGCAAGTTGAAAACCCGAAAGGGCGACTTGGGCAAAAAAGGGTTTCCTGGTGGACTGAAAACCCGAAAGGGCGGTCCAAGAAAAAGTTAGGGAATGTAAAGTGTATGACTATGTCCTGTTGGATCACCTTACAGACAACCTTTGGATTCAACTAACAAACTCAGAGGTTCTGATCAATTCAATCATCTTCGGATGAGGCAACAAATAGACAAGACGCTCAGAGATACAAAGGCTATAGCAGAATGGGACCCCCATGGGATTATTGCACATAGCTATCTTTTCTTTGTATCAAAATTTTCATTTTTTACGACGACATTCTCTTACTATAATGTTCGTCTCATTGTACAAAATACTTACTCAAAGTCAATACAAAGATATCCCTTTGAAAGTGCAAAACTATCTATTTTTTTCTTTACTCTTGTGTTTTGTTTACGAAAACGTCCAATGATTCATTTTTGAACATATGCATTTGAATATAATTACTATTTATAAATAAACAAAATAGAAAGACAATCACTGATGGCTTTAAGAGGTAGGGAAATCTCTCTATGCTATTTCCATAATCCCCCGCAGTGTGCAGTTTAATCCCCAGCAGAACAGAGCTTCCAGTTATCAAATCCCAGTAGAAGTCGTCAAATTTCTCCGAATCCCCCAAACAGGATTTTTTCAAGCAGTACACGACATTTCCCTTACAACAGAGTTTATCTCTCCAAGAAGAAGTTCATCAACACTTAAAAACATGAAGACTTATACTCCATATTCCTCAACAGCAGTCGGGGATATATTTTCCCCAACCCAACAATAGTGCAGCAAACTAGCTCACATATGCATACATTGCATCCATATATCATAAACATTGATAACAAGAATACATTATACTATGCATTTCATACAACATAAACATTGCATGTTAGCTAACATTTTATCTTTTTCAAGATAAGATTAATCAAACAGCTACCCTTAACAATGTTCAAAGTCTTCAGATACAGTTCAGATATGCCCCAGACACGGCCATTCTGATACTCATTCAAGATTCAGCTTTCGGATACAGTTCAGATACGCTCCAGACACGGGTTCCATTCTGATACTCATTCAGATTTCAACTTCCAGATACAGTTCAGATACGCGCCATACATGGATGCCATCTTGAAGCTCATTCACTTCTCAGATACAGTTCAGATACGCTCCAGACACGAATGCCATTCTGATACTCATTCAGATTCAATTTTTCAGATACAGTTCAGATACGCTCTAGACACGGATGCCATTCTGATACTCATTCAGATCCAACTTTCATATACAGTTCAGATACACTCCATACGCGGATGCCATCCTAACACTCATTCAGATTCAACTCTCAGATACAGTACAGACACGCTCTAAACACGGACGCCATTCTGATACTCATTCTTTCAGCTTACGAATTACAATTCAACAATCACTCTAGGATGGCATCTACAAGCCCATCTCTAACAACTTTATATCACATCTCTAAATGTAATCTTTAAGCCCATTCCCTCTACCATCACATCACCGAGTGCAAATTTCTGGGCCCTCTAGTATCCAATCATCTTCCACCTTCGAGTCACGAATGGAAAAACATGTCAATCTAACTCTTCAGGCTTAAGAAGATTTAACAGGGGCAGCTTTTGTACCCCAAAATTTTCCCTCTCACTTATCAATAATTTGCTCACAAGATCTCCCTTGACCCAAGACTGCACTAGGGTTTGATCAGCTCAAGACACCTCCTTAAGCACTGATGAACAAAATTAGGGTTTGAGATTGCACAAGTATTTTTGAACTTATAATGACCCATATGACTTTCATGGATCATTATGGACCCCCAAGATCACTCATGTCAAGTTTCAAGCCATGGATCACATTTTTGCTAAGTCAATTGAGCAGTTGACCTAAAAATCAATTGTATTGGGAAAAAAGTCAACCATGGCCAATTTACAGTCAAACTTCTTAATTTTTTATCCATATAAATATTATAAACTCATATGTGTCATTTGATCAAGTTTGGACCACAACCCCTCAAGAAATTTGATCAAATCTCCAAAAGGGCAAAATGGTCAAAATTAGGGTTTTGATTGAGAAAGGGAAATTTCTGATTTTTGACTTAGCAAATGATCAATTGGTTTAAGGAATGATCTCAAGAGTCCAATTGCATCATTTTAACCTAATGGCATGGTTCAAAACATTGCAAGTCCATTGGATTGACAGATGAATTTTCCAGTCAACTGATCAAAAGCCAACTATATACTAAAAAGTCAAACTTTGACTTTTTAGTCAAATTCAACTGCCAAAGATCATAATTCATCAAAACATGTCAAAATATGAAACTTATTCATCAAGAAATCAAAAATTCAAGATTTCATTTTGAAAAGTCAAAATTTCTAAACTTAGAAATTTTTCTAAGTGTTGGAAATTTCATGTTTTTTCATAACTTTGAGCCAAATTTTCACCATGATGCAAGATGATTCAAGAGAAACTTCCAACATGAAATTTTAAGATCTCCATGAAATCTAAAACTTTTCTTTACACAACTCCTTCCAAAAATGCCCGGATCTCAAGTTATAATTTTATGAATATAGGGTCATGAAACTAAACACTTAGTGAAATTTTGCCCTAATTTGGTCTGGATTTTGACCTAACTTCATGGCACTTTTTCATATAACTCCAAGGGGAATCTTCAAAAGAAATTCAAATATGGGTTGTAGAGCACATTGCAAGCTTTCCAAAATATCCATTAACTCCTTGAGATCATTCTTGAGGAGGGAGAATCGAAGAGATGAAGTTAGGATTTTGTCACTTTAATTACAAGGCATTTTGTGATGAACAAGAATTCAATTTCAAACCTATGCTGCACAATCTTGTTTTGCAGGCCTCTAAACCTAAAGATCTCTCCATAATCGGATGATTAAAATTGCTTTTGAGCTATTATCCACTTAATTCAAGCTTTATCCAAGTTGCATTTCCATTAATGGCACAAAGTAACATTGCCATTCTAGTAAAGTGGCTTTAATCATAAAGTCAACTTCTCTTGAGCTTTGCATTTGTTCTTTATGCACAAGAATCCTATACACAATCAGATGAGCATGTTTAAAGTGCTAACCACTTTAGATAGCCTTGTACCTTACCTTGGAACAATGCTTGTCAAGCTTGCTTCAAAAACAAGCCAAAAAGCCATAACATGTGAACTTGTACTTTTGATCACCCAAGATCTCAAAACCTTTTCCTATACATTGAGACACTATTATGCAACTGAGGACACGATTTTTGCAAGCCTGAAACTCTCTCAGATTCCCTCTAGCCAGAAATTGCACACAAACTCCATTTTTGTGCAGGTTCTGACCTTGAACTTGAATCTTCTATTTCCCTCGTGCGTTCTTTGGCCTTTTAGTTCCTAAAGCTCCTATACATCAAATATAACTTGTCCCTGCCTCTGTTACACGACTGTAACACCATTTGCATCAAACTCCATAACCAAAAATAGAGCATTGCACATTGACTTCTCCAAATCATTTCAGCCACTCTCAACTCAAGCAAACTATTGCATTAGCTTCCTAGGACCTAAAGGAAGCTAACCTGATCATCACCATCACTTGAGACAAGCTCAAACTCCAAACCTGATTTCCAGTTTTGAGGTAAGTTTTCTCAACTTGGAACTCTTCATACAGGCATCATCAATAGTTTATTTGTGAATAAAACATGTAGATATCATTACCCTGAAGCTAACCATGTCTTTAGTTTCCATTAATTTTGCTTGAGCTTAGAGAATTTTGAAACTGGAATTTTTAGGGTTCATATTAGGGCCATTAAAATTCTTGCTTTTCTTTGATCTATAGTTGTAATACTTTTTACATTTCTGGAATCGTGAGAAAATTTGCTACAAACTTCATGTTTACGATTTTCATTTTTTATGAGAAATAAGCAAGCTACAGTTGGTCTGGATGGAGGTTGAAGATGAAGTCTTCAGAACATGTTTTACCTTACATGTTTATTGTTTCATTTGTATTAATGGATGTATAGCCACCCCAGTGGTAGAAGCGCGCGCCTGTAACCTATGGAACCTGGATTCGAGCCCCAATGGTACCCTTTTCATTTTTCACATTTTCATTTTCTGATTTTTGTTAGTTTTTTGGCAAGCGCTGGGCCCTTTGGGCCTGGCTTGTTATTGTTTTTGCTTACTAACCTCCCTATTGACTAATGGCACTCCTGGCCCAAGTTTGTTTTTTTTTTTTATTTATTTCATTTTTATTTTCTTAAATATGTTTTCTAAATACTAAAAAATCATAAAATACAAAAAAAATGATATATTTATATTTTGACTTAGTTTATTTTATTTTTCTCACAAAAATATTCTTATTAATTATACTTCTTTTTTTTTACTTATTACCTTGTAAATATAAATAAAATTAGGTTATTAGTTATTTTCTTTCATATTAATATAAATGCATTATTTTTTATATAAAAAAAAGGACTAAAAATAATTTATAATACTATAAATATTTTTAAGATGAAAATACCAAAATACTTTTCTTAAATTTATTTTCTTTTGATTAAGTAATAGAACTAGGTTTTCTTTTAAAATCTTTTCTTAATAAATTCAAACTTAATTAATTATTTTCTTTATTTAATTAGGTTAAGACAATCTTTTTTTCATGAAAACCAAACAAAAATACATTCCCTTTATATTTTTTTTGCATTTTTGTACAATTCATTCATTTTATTACTTTGTATTTATTTTATTTCTTGTATATTTTGTACCAATTCGATATGGTTGTAATGGACTAATTAGGTTTAAATTCTTGCAATCCCCATTTACAAATTATACACCCCCCCTTCCCACAAATGTTGTAATAGCGTAGTAACTTTAAATTTCGCAATTTATCGCTTTTATATAACATGCTAGTAATTAGGGTTTGTATGGAAAGACTAAAACCAATATCTAGAAAACACTAATTCAAGACAAAAACAAGCATAAAAATGATGCACTTGCACGCCAACACCCCTAGGGTTATTCCACTTGGTTGCCTTATACAAAATGGCCATATTACACATGTAAGGTATCTTAGCAAAAACAAGAAAATACAAGATCATAGTCCCTCGATGACGCTATCTAAGTTGCCTTACAAATGATCTCAGTCCCTCAAAAAGAATGTTAAGATACCTTGCAACATTGCTAATCATGGTTATACGATGACCCACGCCCGTCCCGTTTACATCTAAAGATAGGGCTGCTTACCAAATCAATGGTAAGACAACAATGTCAAAGGAAAAGAAAATGAACAAGAAAGACATTTGAGTAGGTAGATTGCTCCTAATTACTTGCTCCATTTGAAAACAAACATCCTTGCTATTTTCAAAAACAAACACCTACACTTTCAAAACATCTTATAAAACTTGAAAACATTTTCAAAAGATCAACATCTTTGTATACATTCTTACGAACGAGAATCATTACAAAGATTTCCTAAACAATGGCCTCTTTACAAAATACTTTCAAAAAACCACACAAAGCACAATTTCAAACAAAAGCAAGTGATCTAGCAAGTAACTAAGAGCCCATGGAAAACCATGGATGAAAAGGGTGCTAATACCTTCCCTTTTCATAATCTACTCCCCGAACTCAAGAAATAATCTCAAAAGTCTTTCCTGTGCTTTTTCACCTTTCCTTTTGGATAAAAGAAAAGTCGGTGGCGACTCTTGCTAACCGCAACATTTGCAATCAAATGCAAAACCTTCAAGTCAGTTCTCCCACCATATCACACATCTCATACTATTTTTAAATTATTTTTATGATACAAAATATTTTTAGCTTCCTATGGGTTCGAACGACGTGTCAAATGGACACCCGTGTCAAAAGTTATGAAGTTTTCAATTTTACAAAAATGTTGTCCAACTCAGTGGTAGTCGGTTACTCAATACCAGTAACCGATTACTGTGTAAGTCAATAGCTATGTTTTTCAAAATCTGTCAGTGGTAACCGGTTACTGCATTATGGTAACTAGTTAATGTGTAACACAATAGCCTCTTTTTTTCAAATTTCCATGTGGTAGCCGGTTACCACCAAACTAGTAATCGGTTACCACTGTTGCAGAACATAAAAATCTGTAACTTTTTCAAATGCGATTTTTAACATTTCAACACCAAAATATCCATTTTATCTCATCAAAATTTATTTTTCCATCATGCTAATTACTCACCAACACATGCCTATCGATTCTAACCAAAACACATCATCAATTTCACAAATCAATCATACAAAAATGCATTAAAACTCAATAATGGGAGAAAAACCCAAGAACACCAATTAGGGAGAAATCAAAACATACAACCATGCAACCTAAATTCTACCATACCCCATCATTAGGCAAAAAATTATAGTGTTATAATCCCCCCTTAACTTAGGTTTGATAATTCTAAGCTTTCTACTGTAAATTCCTCGCCCTAGCTTGTACGCTCTTCTCTTTGTTCTTCTCTTTTTCCTCTGCTTCTCACTTCTACGATCTATTCCTCGTGTTTTCACTTCTTGTTTTATAATAACATGGATTAGACCTCTAAATATATATTCCCATCTTTCCTTCTTTGTTTTTAATTAATATTTAATCATTAATATTATAAATTACTTTATATCTATAATAATATTACCAATAATGCTCATATTCTCTATTCACCTCATGTTCTCTACACTTTTAGTCATACACGCCCCAACATCTCAACCTCTAATTTCCCAATTGTATCACATCACATCGTCCAATTATTTTAAATAAAATAATTCTAACTAATTCGGGGAGTTACAACTCTCCCCCGCTTAAAAGATTTTTGTCCGCGAAAATTACCTCAAGCGAACAACTCTGGGTAAGCTTCTTGCATCCTTCCTTCAAACTTTCATGTCATGTTTTACATCATTTCAAGTATTACCAACCAACATCTCATCTAGTCAACCACCGTGATCCCACAAAATTCCTTGCCATCGAGTTATGAACACACCGGTTCGTCTCACTCCTCGTCCTATCATCTTAGGATACATAATCTATCACCTCGTTAGACGGAAACATCATCATAAGCACATAAACATCATCCTAATATCGACATCATTGACACATACAACAGTACCACAATTCTATGTTTCACCAATCGAGCATAAAACTCAATACATTTATTGAAATGGCAGTAACACGAATAATATACAAACCCTTCACCTATCACTTCCAGTCTGAAATGTACAATAGTTTTCAATATCCTTGTAGCTTCGAATGTTTAATCATTGTCTCCAGTAAATCATACCCGCATAACAAGCCACAACGCATCACGCTTCCGCTACACCACTCTGATCATCTACACTAGGTCATTGTCTTCTTTTTTATTCGCATGAATTATTAGATCTATAAGTTTCACATCTATCTTCAGTCTCTCTTTAGTATCCACCAGAAAATCAATGTTCACTTTTTGACATCCTCAAACTTCTACTCTACAACGTTAACTCGCATACCAACTCAAGTCTCCAAACTATTCAATAAGTATCAACTCTTTCATAAACACTTTTGTATTAGGTTCGCACAAAATGGTGAGCAACTGTCCTTCGATAAAACGCAAATTCACTTTACACATCATTAAGCTGGAAAGATAAGTATATCCCATCCAACACGATCCCGTCTACTATCGACAAGAGATTGAGGGTGATCAGTTCCTCAATTTGTCAATAGGTAACCGACAACCATAACGGTGACATAAATCATCCTTACCCAACTATAATGGCGTCCTTCACCTTCTGCTCAAAGTTACCTGAGCATAATGTCCAATAATCTCTTCAAGGCTTACCAACATTTTTCTTAATTTCCTTCATTTCGACCTCGTCAATGATACATAAACACCAAAAATCCATTTCATAGTCTCCTTTACACGCATGCAGCATAACACAATTGTTAAGTATATTCTAATTTTTTTATGCTTGTTCTGAAGATCTCCTTCAGCTTTCTCCAGAGCTTTCCTCAGATCATTAGCAGCATGAGAACTTTCAACCCTCTGCCTCTTTTGGATTACAGCATTCATAAACAAACCATGGCTCTTTAGCCGTTCATTTTTCATCTTGGCTTCTTGAAGCAACTTTTTCTTGTCATGTGTGGCCACAAAAAGCTTCCAACCCAATTCTTCCTTATTTGCACGTAGTTATTCATGTATGGCTGCAACTTTATTAAAATCTTCAATTGGCACCGAAGATGTTGAGGTCGTCGATCAGGAGGTTGTGGATACAAAGGAGCCTCCATGGGGAAAGGCAATAGGTTGGTCTTGGCCCTATTCCTGACCCACTCCACATAAGGAGCTTTAGATACACCATCTCTCCTTCCTAAGATAACTTTCCTTTTGCGTTGGATTTAATTCCAAGAGTTCTTCACCATCCTCAGAAACTCAAAATCTCCCCCTTTGTTGAAGAAAATTGTCTCTCTCACTTCCTCATATTTTGGTTGGCCCTGAATGGCATATCCCAACTAACGCATAGATAAAATAGGATTGTAGTTGATCTCCCTTTTTGTCCCCATGAGAGGAATATTATGGAACTCCCCACAACCCATGATAACTGATGTTCCATCACAAATTTGGTTGTACCATACCAAGTCATGAGAAATAAGAGCCATAAGCCTTTCAGACCACTTGAGAGAGTACTTATTATCCATAAAATCTCATTTGATAGGCATATGGGACACGGGCCATTTGTGCAGCAAAGGGAGGAAATAGGTAACAATGCCTCCTTTTCCATATCGAGAGTGAATGGAATGATAAGTATCAACTAAAAGAGTAAGCACAATATTTTTGCTCATGAAGACACAAATAGCTGCAAGGTCCACATGATTCTCTATATTAGGAAAAAGAACCACCCCATATATCATGACGGTTAACAAGGTATTGAAAGGAACCCAATTCTCCTTACCTGCAAAATCTTTGGCCTTACTCATCAAGAACTTCAAAGGAATAGCATAAGTGTCACTCTTAGATTTCTAATTGTCTTTGATATCCTTGACACTCAAATAAAGAGCTTCAGCAATTCATTCAAATCTAATGACTTCTGGTACACTGGAAAAAGGTATCTAGTTTGTCACCTTAACCTTCAAGAGAGAAGCATACTCCTCTAGAGGGGGAGCGAGTTTGCAGTCTTAGAAAGTAAAGCATTGTAACTTATCATCATAGAATTGCAAGAGAGACTGAAGGTCCCTATGATCAACCCTGAGATTCAACAAAAAAAAGGTTACCATATGTATTCTTGAAGACAACCAGGTTCTTCTCTACCACCCGTGCACTCAAATTCTGTAAAGGTACTAAGTCATACTCAAGGAACCAACAACTGAAAGTATCTTTGGTGTTTCTCTTGCTCTTACTCTCTTTGTTTGCCAGGCTTAATAAAAAATGACGACTCTTGAATTCCCTAGAAATGATATGCATATGCAGGTTAGCTTTTTTCATATATATTGTTTTTGAATGTCATGATGCAAATGCAATAATATGGGATCAACGTTCCATATAGACTAAATATTTGTTGCACTATTTCTGAATATCATATGACCAAAGGTTTGGCACAAACTCAGAACACAAAGAAACCAAGTACCATGAAGATCAGTAATAGTACCTATAAGAGTAATCCCACCCCATCTCACATGTAAAATTTGGCTTGGATATGGTCAAAAAGGACCACAGTATCGTGAGTTCACGTGGAAACATATCATCATAGCAATAAACGTGCATAAAAATAGTAATCCCCAAACGAACCTCTTATGCGCATGGCTCTCATGATCACACTAGTAGGGTCTGAACCTAGTAGGCGTCATGACTATTCACTCTAGTCTTATATGTTCCTAAATGTTTCTCTTTGGCATGGGTGTTGGGCCTTTTACCTCATAGTAACATCCCACCCATCAAAGAAACAACAGTACAACATATATCCAGTATAATACAACCAATATCTAGATGTAATGCATGCAAACATATAAAACAGATGAAGTAAATAAATCAAAAAGAAATAAACACCCAAAAAACAAAAATAAACAAGAGTTAGGACTGACTCACTTAGGGATCCCCAGTGAAGTCTCCAGTTGTCGCTACCGCGAAAAAAATAGTAATCAAACACAATGAAGCCGCCATTGAATATTTATTTATCCCAAGGAAGTAAAAGTAAAACATCAAAGAAAACCTAAAAAGGAATAGATCATGGTCACGAGACCAAGAGAAGGGTAAGGTATTCGATTACACAAGGGGAAGGTATTAGCATCCCTCACATCCATTGTAATCAACAGGATCCTCTCTCATTGTTATAATCAAAGGGTGTGTTTTATCTAATGCACACTAGCTAAGGAAATGTATGAATAAGTTGTTAAAGAACAAAAAAAAAGTTTTTATTATTGTGCTCACCTCGGTTTTGAAACCTCATGCCTATGTATCCCCGTCGTGCAATAGGGAATAAGAGCACCGTAGTTCTTCTGAAAAAGAATTGCTCTATTTGTGCTTCTTAAATAGACGGTGTTACATTCACATTCTAGCAGTTGACATTTGTCGTTCGACCTTTGGAGACTTACGCATCGTATTGCACGGAATGGAAATAACATGTCCTTTTTATGAAAAGATTTTTAAAAGAAAAGACCAAAGGCAAAATAGATTTGATTGGTTAAGTCTTTTTGTTACCTCGAAAAAGGATTTGTGAATTGAACCACATTAAATACTATGGCTAAGAGGAAGCACAAGGTTAGGAATGTACCACCTCATACTTCTCCCAATACTTAAGGCTCGTGACATATGGTTCGCCTCTTTATTTTTAAGTGTTTTTTATATTTGATAAGAAAAATAAGTTTTTGTATTAAATGCAATGCAAAAGGGGAAACAAAATCTAAGGGGAAACTCATGTCCTAATGTTATCATTCACAATGGTCTTAAAGTGAGGATATCAAAGGAAAAACTACATAAAAGTTATCATGCATCATGGACCTAAGGGAAAGGATTGAGGGAACTTTTACCTAATGTTATCATTCTTAGTTTAGAATCTAAAGTCTATTTAATTCACATCTTTAACAAGATAAAATCAAACTCCTAAGGGTACATGTGAGCACAAGTAATCAACAAAGAAACAAAGAGAACAATGTCATGATCTCAACTATGGAGCAAGACTGATTGACTCTTCATTCACAACAACAAAAAAACAAAATAACAATGTCATGATATCAACTAAGGAACAAGACTGAGTGACTCTTCATTCATTAAAAAAAACAAAAGAACAATGTCGTGATCTCAGCTATGGAACCAGACTGAGTGACTCTTTGTTCACAAAAAAACAAAAGAGTGATGTCATGATCTCACCTATGGAACAACATTAAGTGACTCTTTGTTAAAAACAAATAAAATACCAAAGTAATAAAACAAAACCAAAAGTATTACTTGGAAAAGGGCACAAAAGCCAAACATACACCTAAGTGTGAAGTGATCATCCATCAACAACAAGTTTTAAACAAACAATGCTAAACCTCTAAGCATGCTTCAAGTCATCAATCAAACCCCAAGAATGTATCAAAGTAAACACTTAAATACACACACAAATCCCCTAAGGGTCATTCTCAAAGGGTTTTAAACTTAAGGTCTTGGATCCTAAGAAAAAGTATTCAAACCAGTGCACGAGCATTCATGAGCTTTAGGCATCAATCACTTATTAAAACTTGGAATACAAAGATGATTTGAAACATGAAAGGTAATTACCAAAGAACGTCAGCAACTACATCACAAAGTAATCAATAAAACATATCTCAATGGTTGAGGAAAGATCACATAAGGATCAAACATGAATAGGTCAAAGAACCAAACAAATATCCACAACTAGTTCATAAGAACTAAGTAACAAATGATCATGGATTTGATATTAAGGCGTGGCAACATGGTAAAGCATATTTTAGGCAATAATTCAATTCAAAACATGGATCAAGGTTGCAAGAAGTTTCAACAAACATCATACTGAAAATATGATCAAACAACTAGGCAATCATCAATCAATATCATCCTCAAAAGGAATCATTTATCCATGGTAAACAAATGACAAAAGATCATGTAATTGGACATTTAAATATGGCAAGTCAGAAGCATAGACAAGGAATTATCATCATATAATATGTTTCATCATGCATTGAGTATAGAACTATGACCAAGTGTTCAACAAACAAGTCATCAAAGGATATCACATATTCTTATCAAAGCAAATAAACACGTGATCATGAAGTTTAGACAACAAAACATGGAAATCCAGAAGCTATAGGCATGTCATGCTCATCATATAAAGATGATACAAATCAAGAAGACTTTACACAAGGTATGCTCAAAGAGTAGGTCTCAACTTAGACAATCATCACTTTAAAAGATCACCAATTCATAGCACATAAATGATCAAACAAATATGAAATTAGGCTCTAACTCATGGAATAACATTCAAGTGTATGTGATAATAAACCCTAAAAGTTTTGCACAAGTGCATCCCATCAAACAAATCATTAATGCAAGAAAGTGTCTTAACAAACAAACAAGAATTGAGGCTCAAAGAAATCCAATTGAAAGACCTCAAAAATATTCTAAACTTACATCAAATTAACATGTAATCAATCATCAATTTGGTGTCCTAAATTGCCTAAAATATTTTCCAAGGATCACTTCAAACAATCATCAAACACAAGCCCTAATCACAAGACTAGCCTCTAATACACCTTTACACAATTAATTCAAATAAAATTGAAAGTAAAATAAAAATCACCAAAAAAAATTTAAGACACTAAAGAAATAGAAACATATTTTTATTAATTTTTTATGACAAGAGAAAATCAAAATTGAAATGAAAGAAAAGAAAGAATAAAAACGCATGGGAGGTGCAAAACAGAATGGACCATTTACACTATATTCAATTCAAATCAGAAATAAGCCCAATAAGGTGGGGTGTGGTTAGTGATGTGTTGCATGCCTGGTACAACAATATTATTATCTCATATTTCTTATTTTTTTTGTTTTAATAATTAATTAAAATAAATAAATAAAGAAAGAAATAAACAGAAATGAGGTCGAAAAAGAAAAACAAGCTAGATCCAATCACATGATGCCACACTTAGGTCAACTTTTCAACACAAACACACAAACGCCGGAGCTAGGGCTCCTGTCGTCTTCTCCGACGACCTCCTCACCAGAGTTCATACAAACGCGTCAAAAATAAAAATGATGACCACCATTCCACTCGAAATTTTGTGTAGAATCCAAATACACCATTAGATTTCACAAAAAAAAAACACTAAATCATGGTGAATATGAGTCACGGATTCAAGCTTGAAAAATTTAAACTCCATTAAATCATCACATATTCATCTTTAAACCAATGCCCTACAAGTTTGCAGGTCTTCAAATGCAAGTATGCATGAGCTTAGGCATGGTAAGAGGCTAGCACGAAGAATGAAGGATTAGGATTCTTACCTAGTAGAGAGGTGTCCATTACACTTAGATCCTTGAGAAAAATGAAGAGAAATCTCTGCTAAAACCTTCATAGATCCTCACTAAAGTTGATGGAAACAAGTTGAAAGCAAGAGGTTGTAGTTCTTGTGAGATGTGGTGGAGAGAATTTCTTGAGAGTGAGAGGATTCAGATCTGAGTTTCCTTCACCAAAAATGACGTAGCCAATGGTTTAGAGAATGGAGAGAACTTATATAGTGAGTTTAGAGTGTGGTTAAGGGCTTAACCAAGGTTAAAACCGTTAGATGGCTCATGTGATCAAAAATTAAAGAAAAAAAGAATGAGTGAGGTGTGTTTTGTTATGATGCTCCCTGGTTGATGTTGCATTTTGAGGAGTAAAAATGAGTGAAATAAGCATGAGGAGTGTGTGTTGTATGCTGTCACGTGAGAGAGTGAAGGGAAGATTGTTATTGTTCACACTTTTCTCATTTTGGTAACTAATGCACAAAGTGTGCATGCATGTGATAATGCAATGTTTGGCCAATTGAGGGAAAGAAGTGAGCGCATATGCGCGTGGTATGAGGTCATAGCAAAGCAAAAAAGACCTGTAATCCAAAAAAGCCTCAAAATGCAATGGTTGTAAAAATGATGCACGTGGTTTTCTATGCCCCTTAATGCTTCCATAACTTGATGAGTTGTGAGCCAAATGAAAAGATCTTGAGCTTGATGGAAAATAAGGAGTGAGATGACCAAGTTTGATGTTGAGGGAAAGATGAGAAGAATCTTGGAGCTAAATGAAAATGGTCATGGAAGATGCCCTCATGAAACTGACCAAAGACTAGAAAAAAATTGGCAAAATACCCTTTTAGGTCCCTTAAGTTTACCTCGGGGCTCATTCTGGTCCCTTGTCTTTAAAAATAAACGGATCCTTTAATTCTTCAAAAAGGTCCACGTTAGTCCTTTCCGTCCAATTTTGACTAACACCGCTAATTTTTCCATGCTGACATCCGATGTGTCATATGTTCATACGACGTGGCATTTGACGTGGGATTTTATTTTTATGACGTGACATTTTCTTTTCACCAAGGTCTTTGACATTCTAGAAGAAAAAAATCCAAAATTTTTCAAACAACCTAGATTCGAACCCAGGTTACCTGGGTTGCATGAAGAATAGCCTACTACTAAGCCTTTTAGCTTTTAGTTATTACTATGCATTCAAGTTTCTCATTTATTGACATTCTTGCACAATGAACAAGTTGATTCATCAACTCAAAAACTTTATTTTATGTTGTCATTGTCGTGTCTGATCTCAATCAAACTACAACCGACTTCTCTAGTCATCTTCCTTGCTATAGCAACGTCTCTTGTTTGCCTTGATGCGCCAAATTTTCCTATCTCGGCGTAAAAGTTTGAAGCTTACAACCATACTGCAGGGTCATCTGGGTTTATATCAACCAACATTTCTGCTGCTCTTGTTCCAACCTCTTCATTCTTGTGAACTCTGCAACTTTGGAGTAAAGAGCTCCACAAAAAAAATCTCCTTTTCCATGTGCTTTTAGAAGAAACTCTTCGGTTTCGTGTAGAAGTCCTGCACGACATAAAATGGTGGGTGGGTGTTGTTAACATTATGAGGAAATCACTTATTGTAAGCATTGAGAAAATATTACCTAAGACTGAAGCGAAACTGGCTTTATCAATGTCAGCTTTCGTGAGGTTTTAAGGTTGTCGCAGATGATAGGCACTAATGGCACTGCAGCGAATGTAGAGATGAAACTAGTGAAGAAAGATATCCTTGATAAATGGAAGGTTCTCATGTGTGGATTGGATAATTAAAAGATTTTGAATTTGAATTTATGTTTAGAATCAACTGGTAATGTAATTTTGGCAGTGGTGTCAGTTGAAACCATTGGGGAAGCAACTCATGAAATGAAGGTTTGTTCACTTCCTGTAACTCCATGCATGAAGCTTCCTGGTTATCCCTCAATATCGGCCATTGTTGAGTAATTGGTGTTGATGATGAATGTAGTACATGGCCTAAAGTATACTAGAATGGTATTTTGTGTGTTAGGTCTATTTAAATTTGTATTTATCACTTAAAGTAAGTGCTTCTATGCATAGAAGATTAAAGGCAATCAAATTATTAGAAAAAATCGGTTAGAGATTTGAGAGATGTATGTATGTGATAATGATGATATCTTTGGAGAAGACAATGATTCCTTATAATAATAAACTGTAATATATAACGAATTTGTTAATTAGACATTAAGGGTGAAGTGGCCTAGTGGTGAACCATGCAGACCTTAACCCAAGGTGACCTTTAAGATTAATGTATGCCATGTCAAATGGCACGCGTGTGAATATATGCCACGTCAGATGTCATCCAAGCAAAAGTTGACGTTGTTTGAAAAAAATGGACGGAAAGGACTAACGTGGACCTTTTTGAACAATTAAAGAACTACTTTGAAACTTTTTAAAGATAAGGGACCAGAATGGACCCCGAGGTATACTTAAAGGACCAAAAAGGATATTTTGCCAAAAAAAATTCTAAGTTAAAGTCAAATTTTGGTGATCTTGACTTTGAATAAGAATATCTTGAGTTTTATGGAACCAAATGAAGAGTTCTTTGGATCAATGGAAAGATGGGAGATCAAACTACAACTTTCATATTGATTATAAAGTAAAATGAGACTTGGATCATTGAGAAAATTTCCTTGGAAAACATGCACTTGAACCTGATCAAAACTCTCAATATTTCACTAAGTGTTGAACTTCAAAAATTGAATGAATCCCTCACTTCAATGCCTCATAACTTTGTATCCACAAACTTTTTGGAGATTGTTCCCTATGGCAAAGTTGAAGTATGAAATATTCTCTTTAATTTGAGCATTGGTTTGTATATTTATGATCCTTGTGGTGGGAGTTATGAATCTTGCAAGATGGTCATATTAACATGGTATTTCTATATTTGGTGAAAATTCATAAACCCTAATTTAGCAACTTTTATAAATTTTTGGATTTCTCTTGATTCCCTTGCTCAAATCCCATTCCATCATGATTCTTGACTTAATAAGCATATGGTTAACCAAAAACTCAGGAGTTGAGCTTTGACTTTGACTGATGGTTGACTTTTCCTCAATGTAATCAAATCTCTTTCTTCTATCACTTTGAATATTTTGGAAAGCCTTGTCATGACCAATGATGAACTTTTGGATACCTTGAGATGTACTTCAAAATATATAATCATGTTTTGCTTCAAAAGTCAGTCACAGATTGAGTTTGACTGAAACCCTAATTCAAAACCCAATGGATAGGAGAATATGAACAACTTCCAATCATTTGAAACCTCAATCACCATACGATTGTGTGATCTTGTTAAGGAATAAAACCTATTTCCTTGTGGGAAAACTCATGATGATGAGATATTAACTTCCATCTCTTTGAATACTAATCCTCTTCTTCTTTGGTGATGCATACTCAATCACCAAAGCTTTGATCCCATGACAATAGAATAAATGATATGCATATGTATGTATGATGATGAAATATAAGCCTAATAAGATTAAAATATTAGTGGGAAAATTTTGGGGTACAACAGGCCCATGGACTCAAGTATTTAAGGATGTGCCACTGCCTCACACAAGTCGGCTCATGCAGCCTTCAGTCTAGCTCATGTACTGTCCTAAATAAGCAGTTCCCTCTGTCTTGTTCAGGCTAACTCATAAATCATTTCAGGCCGGCACATGCTGTTAAAATTAACATTATGTGCCGGCACATGCAAGTTACAAGTCGGATCATATTGTTTCAAGGGTTAAATTTTCTATTTTCTTTTAATTCTGACTTTCCCTCTTTTGCTACAAAACTTCCATAACTATAAATACACCATTCATACATCATTCCAACTTAACGATACCATAAAAATATCATGCAATTGCTCTTCACCTTCGACCTCTAACCTATGCATACACACTAACAAATCACATAAAATAATCTTTTGTTAGGGTGCCATCTAGGTGAGGTTCGATAACGTCCAATTAGGTTCTTGTGTAGCCGAGAATATTGGGTTGAGATTTGCAGGGGTCTTCATCCGGAAAAACCGCTGGTTTATTCTCCAAGATTATTGGTTGATTTGGGGGTTTTCGTGCAAGACGTTTAAGAGAGGATTTCGGCCTAGTGAAAGCCTTTGGAGATAATGAACGTAAATGAACCTTTGGAGATAAAGAACGCAAAGGGAGTAGCTCGAGAATGGCGAATCAAATTGAATTCTTGTGTTGCAATAGGTTCAATTGATGGTGCGCGAAAGCTTTGGAGATAAAGTACGCAAAGGAGTAGCAAGATCCAGATAATCAATTGGTAGCTATTGTGTCTTGGTCTTGTTGAAGATCAAAATAAGATAAGGGGTTGAATCAACATCAAACAATTATGGTTTGTAGGGTTTGTCTTGAATACTTCTCTTGTAATCATACTTTTGCAAAGTAAGAAAGCATTTGAATTCCAAATTGGAATAAGGCACAGATGTACCCACACGCGAGGACAAAAGTGGGGAACTTTGTAGATAAATCCTCCTGTGATTTTTATTATTGTTATTACTTGATTTAAATATCATCAATGGGGTTGTTTTCGATTCTGACTAGTCTGGGTATGTAGGCTCCCGAGTAGCTGACCAAACCCCTAATCGGATAAACCGAGACTGGACCATAACAGTGATGGAATATTTTTTGGACTGGAACTGATTCGGTACTTTTGGGTAAATCGAGACCGTAACGAAATAAATTTACTTTCCTGATGAGAACCGAGATTGGACTGATAATTTTCTGTCGGGTAATAGGACCACCCGAAATATAATGAAAAAAATTAAATTGCAGAGTTTCCAACATTTTTAATTTATAGAACATAACTTCCAACTTGTTTGAATTCCTGATAATATTAGACATAACATTACATTATATTGTGCATAATTTTGATTCTTAATTCACATTGTATCATTGGACATTACATTACAACACCATCTCCAAAAACTTGTTAAAACATAAGTTATGAAACTTATGTTTTCAAAAAAGTACAAAAAAGCATAATTTTCTTATAATAAATTTTAATTATAAGTTCTTTTATGCATCAACGCAACTTAAAGGAAAATTCTTAAACTTCAGTTGCACACCAAGTGTTTGACAAATTATTTTGTTAATTCTTGTCGAATATCATTATCTGATCGATTGACTCATAAGAATTTTTCTGCAATTGTTTTGTTTAAAGTGGCGTGTTGATTAGCTTACAATCACTTTGATTATAAGTGGTTTTCATATCAACATAACTCAAAAGAAAAATTTTGAAAATTCAAACGCAGACCAAGTGTTTGACAAATTGCAATGTTCTATATTTTTGTTTAAATTTCATTGGAAATAGGAAACCTTTGTGTTTGATATTAAACTATTAATTGAGATATTATTATGTTGATTGATTTTATCATTATATTAATTCCACATGGCTTGTGCATATCCAAGTTTCCAATAACTAGGTTCATTTAGACTACTACTATATTGATCTAGACCAAAAACCTTCCGCTCAACATTATTTTTTCAAATAAGTTTTTAAGTACCTATTTTTAAAGGTAATTTTTATTTGGGTATCTATTCACCCCTCCTCTAGATAAGTCATCATAGTCTAACAAGTGTTATCAGAGCTCCGGTTAATTCCGTACTTCGAAACTCTTATTAAAAATGGCGTACAAACCTAAATGGGATCACAAAACAACCTCAATCTTTTTGGGAGAACTATAGTTATTGAAAATCTTGTATGAACATTCATGTTAATTCACATGACAAGGGTATGTGTGACGCTATTACTCAAACCAATGCTAATGGCGTTGTCACACCTAAGCCGGAAGCACTATAGAATAATGATGATAAGAAAAATACAATAAATCTCATTAATCGTTTGAATGCACTTGGTAAGCCTATTTCCAATGCAATTGTTACTAACAAAGTTTTGAGATTTCTTACTAGGAATTGGTAACCAAAGGTCATCGCGATCAAGGAAGTCAATGGTCTTACAACACTTGATCTCACTATATTATTTGGTAAGATTGAAGAACATGAACAAGAACTTACTTGTTTAGACAAGCATGAGAAAAAACTTGAGGAGAAGAAGAGAAAGGAGAAAGTCATGAATAAGGAGAAAGGAACGAAGTTTCAAGCTCTTAAGATTTTTTTTGTTCTCAAAAGGTGAGCACATTGATAGTGATTCTAGTGATGGTGAAGATTTAAATTATCAATATGGTTGCAAGAAAGGCCACATTCAAATTTAGGAGTTTTTGGTTCCTAAAGGTGTTTTTTCAATGGTTGCCCAAATGTAACCAATTTTTCACTAACCCCCAAGGATCCAATGAAGATTTGGTACCTAACTTGTCTTGTTGTTTTTGTTGGAACATTGTCTTGACTCTATAAAGAGAATATAGATTCTCATTTATAGTGGCTCAAAGCATATGAACATATTCCAATCCTATTGTATATGTGGCAAGAAGATGGATTATGTGATCTAGAAAGCAAGAATAAGTTTTGTTTTGTTGGGAAAATATGCATAAATTACTTTTGATATTGTATCCGAGAATACTCGGAAAAGGTATTTCATTTCATAATGTAGGTGTATCTTCAAGAGACATACTCAATGATGCCGAAGAAGGAATTGATCAACCCGAAACAATGAAACATGAAAAGGAGAAAGATAACTAACATGAAAAGGATAAAGATGAAATTTCAATAAAAATTAATGATCATCAAATCAATGCCCTTCTTGAATTCATCACAAATTATACTTTTGGGTACTTTGTCAAAGTGAAAATGACTTAGATCGTGGTTTTCTAAAGACTTCGTAGCACACTTTGCATTTGGTTTAACTTTCTTTCGAGATTTCCTTGTGAAATGCAAGTGCATCCTCCGTCGTATTGTACGGTGAGGTAGTATCGATTCAATTTTCACTTTGTTAGTACGCTCTCTCTTTTACTTGTTTGTTTTTTTAAGTGCATGACATACTTGGTGTATATATATTATGAGTATTCATTTGCAAAATAATTCTTAGTTGATAATCATGGCGTGTTATCAATTTATATACTTGTAATGATCTCACCATACTATATTTTCATGTATTTTATTTTATAAACACTTATGTATACACAATCATGTTTAGCTTCATTAAACATCAAGCATAACACATTTGACATTATATCATATTTGATTCTACTAACATGCAACTTGTCAAAGAGTTCTCTAAGTTTATGCAGGGAGTGTTTGAAGTGAGTCTTATGGGGGATTGAATTACTTTCTCGGACTCCAAATAAAGTAACTCAAGGAAGAAACGCATGCGTGGGAAATTATCTTCGCGATCATGTTGAAAAAGAGGATGTCGTGTTCGAGCATTTTGATAGTGAAAATCAACTTGATGATGTTTTCAGAAAAATGTTTGCAACCAAACTGTTTTTCAACAAACATGAGAAATTGGGGATTATTAATGTCTCCAATGTTGCTTTCTTTATTATGATGCTTGCACTTTTATACTTTTGCTCTAACAATTTTTTTAAATATTTTACATCATGTGAGTGCAACTTTTATTCCATCAAGAGTGAGGTAATATTATTCTAAATTTCTCCTTGAAAGTAAGACCTTTTTTAGTACATGTTTTAGTTGATGAAAAATGCTTGCTATGTTCTTAAATGATGAAAACTATGAATGTTCGTTTCCAATTTTTTTGATTGATAATCATTGTATGTTCTCAATATATATGCTTATAATAAATTTGTGTATTAATTCGTTCATATTTGTATAAGTTTGTTCGCGTATGTCAAGCATGTGTTTCTATTATTATTTCTTGCATTTGTGCATGGGTTGAATGTAAGCATGTTAATTGCATGTACGGTTCTTGTTGTAGTTGAGTCATATTTTACGACAACATTTTCATTTTGGTTTGAGTAGTGACATGTTCTTGTCGCTTTGCTAGGCACATGCATGTGCGGCATCGAGAGTTCCATTGTATTGTGTTACATAATCGTGACGTTATAGAAGCAACTTGATAAGTTTGCTTTTGCATCACATTCATTATTATTCGTACATTGTATTATATATTTCGTAATGCTTTATGCTCGTTATTTATCATTTTTGTATCATTACATATATATGGGGATATGTAATTGTATGCTCTTCTTTGCAAAAACGGCTCCGAGTGATATATTAGTATTGATATTGGAATATGATACTTCTCACGATTTATCTTTTTTCTTTTTTATATTGTCAAAAGGGGAGAAGCATATGTGAGATGAAGTTGAGAACCACAAAGTCAGGGGGAGCCTTCGATAACATCATGAAATGCATTGTCGCAAATTTTTCCATCATAGAAAATAGAGAGTACGTGAGTGCAACTTCACCATTAGATGTTTTGTATGATGTTAAAACTAGTAAAACTTAGCATTTTTATATATTGGACGGTATCTCTGAGTTTGTGTGACACTCTATACATTTAGAGATCTTAGGAATCATTTGAAACATAATCAAAAGTGTCTCAGTCATCAAAAATCCTTTTTTGCACTCCACATGCATGTATAGGTCAGCTCATGGAGTCTCACAGGCCGGTTCATATACTCACATATTTAAGGTTGTGCCACTATCTCACACAGGCCGGCTGATGCAACCTTTCAGGCCGACTCATGTATTGTCCTAAATAAGAAGTTTCCTCTGTCTTGTTCATGCTAGCTCATAAATCGTTACAGGTCGACATATGCTATTAAAATTAACACTATGAGCTGGCACATGCAAGTTATAGGCCGACTCATACTGTCTCATGGGTCAAAATTTCTATTTTCTTTTAATTTCGAATTTCCCATTTTTGTCACAAAACTTCCATAACTATAAATACATCATTCATGCATCATTCCAACTTGATGATACCATAAAAATATTTTGCAATTGCTCTTCACCTTTAACATCCAACATATGCATACACACTAACAAATCACACATAATAATCTTTTGTTGGAGTTTCATCTAGACAAGGTTCGATAACATCCAATTAGGTTCTTGTGTGGTCGAGAATATTGGGTTGAGATTTACAGGAGTCTTCATCCAGAAAAACCGTTGGTTTGTCCTCCAAGATCAATGTTTGATTTGGGGGTTTTCGTGCAAGACGTTCAAGAGAGGATTGCAGCCTGGTGAAAGCCTTTGAAGATAAAGTACGCAAAGGACCCTTTAGAGATGAAGAACGCAAAGGAAGTAGCGTGATAACGGTGAATCAAATTGAAGTCTTGTGTTGCAATAGATGCAATTGATGGTGCGCGAAAGCTTTGGAGATAAAGTACGCAAAGGAGTAGCAAGATCTGGATAATCAATTGACAGCTATTGTGTCTTGATCTTGTTGAAGATCAAAAGAAGAGAAGGGGTTAAATCAATATCAAACAGTTTTGGTTTGTAGGGTTCCTCTTGAACACTTCTTTTGTAATCATACTTTTGCAAAGTAAAAAGTATCCTAATTCCAAATTGTAATTGAGCGCAGATATACCCACACGTGAGGACGAAAGTGGAGAACTTTGTAGACAAATGTTCGTGTGCTTTTTCTTATTATTTTTACTTGCTTTAATTCTCATTAATCAATTTGTCAAATAGTATTGCGTTATCGATCGACTCGTAGGAATTTTCCTAAACTGTTTTGTTTGAAATGAGGTGTTGATTTTCTTATAATCACTTTTGATTATAAGTTATTTTGTGTATCAACATAATTCAAAAAAAAATTCTGAAACTTCGATTGCACACCAAGTGTTCGACAAATTGTTTTGTTAGTTCTTGTCGAATATCATTGTCTGATCGATTGACTCATAAGAATTTGTCTATAATTATTTTGTTTAAAGTGGTATGTTGATTAGCTTATAATCACTTGGATTATAAGTGATTTTCATATCAACACAATTCAAAGGAAAAATTCTAAAAAGTCGAACGCACATCAAATGTTTGACAAATTGCAATGTTCTATATTTTTGTTTAAATTTCATTGGAAATAGAAAATCTTTGTGTTTGATATTAAATTATTAATTGAGATATTATTATGTTGATTGATTTTATCATTATCTTAATTTCATATGAGTAGTACATATCTGAATTTTACAATAATTAAATTCGTTTAAACTAACATATTGATCTAGGTCAAAACCTTCTATTCAATATTATTTTTTTCAACTAAATTTTTAAATATCTATTTTAAAAAGTAATATTTATTTAAAAATCTATTCACCCTCTCGTTATAGATATGTCTCCGTAATCTAACGTATAAAAAAACCTTGTTTTTCGCTTGTGCAGCAGTTTCGATCACTTTCTTCCGTCAAGTTGATATGATGAAATTTTTTATTAACGCTATTTTAAATGTATGACATGCAGCAAATATAATCATCTAAAGTGAAAGGAACCTATAACAAAACAAACAATTAAAAAGTAGTTTCATATTTAATATAGTTAACCAACCATATCTATCCATCTTCGATTATACATTTCTTAGTGTAATTTTTGTATTACTTTACTAAAGGTAAAGAAAAATAAGATCTCTTTGGTCTACCAAGAAGAAATACATTGATGTTTATTGGGATTACGTGGCTTTGTATGGTTGCATACAGCTAATATATTTCCAGAAGATTACGGTCACACTCACCCGGAAAATGATACTTGAATCCATGATAGCTTAAAAGTTAACTTCAAGTGTAACATGATACTAAAATTTCAAAAGGATGTGAAACAAAACGACGTAAATGCACACAAACAACGTAGAGAAATTTAACTAGATAATGATATGCACAAAAAAGAGGGACACGTAGCAACAGTAACAACCAAGGACGGTACCAAATCCATTTGACTTCATCTATTTCTTACTCTTAATTTCTATTTATACATCAACAACAATAAAGTTCATTCATTCCATTCAGTATAGTTGCGTCTCATCTCATACAATACAAAATCTAACTTTATTTCTTTCTTTTCTCACGTCTCAAAAAACTTCTCCCTCTTTTCGAACATATCATATCCTTCAAGCAAACTCTCGTTGACCAATTATTACTTTAATTATAACTCAACAATTTGCTTTAGAACTATAACACACACTGCCATGGGAAGAGTGCCTTGTTGTGAAAAGAATGGTCTCAAGAGAGGACCATGGACACAAGAGGAAGACCAAAAGCTCATTGATTATATTCACAAACATGGCTATGGAAACTGGAGATTACTCCCAAAGAAGGCTGGTATGCATATACATATGCAACATGTCAATATGTCATGAATCTTCATCTTAATTATCTCAACCATAAAAATGGACATTATTGAACTAAAGTATTTTTTTGTTTGGCTGTAGGGTTACAAAGATGTGGAAAGAGTTGTCGTCTTCGTTGGACAAACTATCTGCGACCGGATATAAAGCGAGGCCGATTCTCTTTTGAAGAAGAAGAAACCATAATTCAACTACATAGCATGCTCGGCAACAAGTAATAATTAACCTTACTAGAATTTAATTCATATGCACTGACACTCGTGTAACATAAATTATATAGCATATTAGCATGAGTCAAATATATTTTATTATTCATTATGATTAAGATATTAAGATATAGTACTATATACTATACTAATGATAGATATGATTTTTGTGACTAAACTATATGTTATTAAAATGTGTAGATGGTCTGCAATTGCTTCTAGGCTACCAGGAAGAACAGACAATGAAATCAAGAATTATTGGAACACTCACGTTAGAAAAAGACTCTTGAGGATGGGAATTGATCCAGTGACACATAATCCAAGACTTGATCTTTTGGACCTTTCTTCTATCATAAATTCATCTCTTTATGCTTCTGCTTCATTGATGAACCCTGAGATTCTAAAATTTGCTGCATCACTCTTCCCCTCTCAAGAGACTCACCAAATTATCTCACACTTGGTTCAAACTCAAATTCAGGACTCCATTCATCAAGAAGCTTATAACAAACTATTGAATCCACCTTGTGATAATTCAATGTCTTTCACTCAATCAAACTTGGTTGAACCCAATGAGAATCTATATTCATCATCATTTTTACCTGAATCTGGCTTCCAACAACAACACGATTTGCATTGCAATGGAATTGCTTCAAGTACTACTAGAGATGATTTTGCTAATCCATTACCAAGCTATGATTACATGAGTTCTGACTATCATGGAAATGATCTAATTATGGAACCTCACATATCAGAAACCTCAACATTTCATTCCAATAACACCAACCGGAACTTCAATTTCGCTTCGGTTCTATCTACGCCTTCATCAAGTCCCGGACGCTTGAATTCGAATTCGACATATATCAATGGAACCAGCATTGAAGACGAGACAGAAAGCTATGTTAGCAACAACATGTTTGAATTTCAAGTTTCAGATATCTTAGGTGTGAATGAGTTCATGTAATGTGGATAACTATGGATTGATGTTGATTGATACATGTAATATTTTTCTAAAACTTTATCAGAGTTGATACTTTGACTTTGTTGATTTAGGCTTTGGCTGTATTAGGAAGTATAGGAAAGTCTTCATCATTTTCAAATTATTGAACTACATTTAAAGTTTCTATTATCGCTACATTACTGTATGCATATCTGTTTTTTTTCAAGTAGATTTGGAAATTGGAGTTCTATGAATAATTAGTTTACTTTAAGCAATGAACCACTTCAGATCAAGACATGAGTATCTTTACCAAACTAAAAATCAGCTAGCTTATACAAAAATCCAAATTAGTAATGTCTAATTAATACATTAATTTATAAGCTAAATTATATTTTCATCTCCAATTTTATTTGATTTATGAAATTCGTTCTATATTTTAAATTCACACATTTTTAGTCTAGTTCTCACGATATTTATTAAAAATCAATAAGATGTTTTTTTTTTTTAAATATATTTTTATCTATAAAGTTCTGTAATAAATTTATATACAATAATTTTGTCATATTTCTTAAGAAATTTGTCATTTAAAAAATAAAATATCATTAATTTTGAATATAAAAATAAAAAGAAAACTAAAACCGTATAAATTTAAAATAAATAAAAAATCAATTTCACGAATTACGTAAAATAAGAAGATTAAAATTATAATTAAATATGTTAAAATTGTTTAAATGAATTTTGATTAGAGATGTACATGTAAAATCAAATTATATTATAGAATTGGACTGTGTTGCATTAAAAAAAACTAAACCATTTTAATGATTAACGAATTATTTATTTTAAACATTTCAATTAATCAAATTGAGTTTTAAAAATAAGTTTGAAGCATTTCAAATTCATTAGTTAAAGTTACTTTTCAATTATTTCTAATAAATGCTTTTTCACTCTTTCAATTATTTTTCAAATGGAGGTTAAATGAGTTTGGAGACCCTCATTTTTTTAGGTATGTTTTGAAATTAGATTAAAGCTCATTTAACAAATTTAACATCAAACATTATACTTAAAGCACATTTCATATATTTTTAAATTTGACTTAAATGTATTTTTTGTCCACTTATTTTTAAGTTTTTTTTAAATTTTAGGTCCTATATTTTAAAAATTAAATTTTTAGTCTTTAAATTTTATCTCACTCGAAATTTTGTTATCTCCTATAATTTTGTATATATAGCGTCTTTATTAGAATAACTTCTTATAATATATGTTAATCTAACGTAGAGTTATTGTAGCAATGTCATGTCGTTAATAAGATCGTCACATATGCAAAATTAAAAGGAAACTAATGAAATATTAAGTGAGATGAAATTTAGGAATCAAAAACTTAACTTTTAAAATAGAGGATTAAAACTTAAAATAAATAAAAAATGAAAATAAAAAGAGCAAAAGTGCATTTAAACCTTTAAATTTTATATTAAAAATCTAAATGTAATTAACTCCTACAAATTAAATATTCAACTTAATTCTCTCTAAACACTAACTTCAACATTCTTATATAATTTCAATATAATAAAAATTTTATCTACTTAATTTAAATCTAAGGTTGTTTAATGACAATTCCAGACAAAATTCTAATTTAATATTCACATGACATTTTCATAGCAACTTAATGTTTACGTGGCATTCTCATAACAATTTTCACTGTAAAATAATTAATTCTTAAAAATATCTTAATATTATAATGAGTAATTTGTTTTTGATTATTTAATAGAATAAATACGTAAATTATATCACATAAATATTTGAAATGTTTTTTTCTATTTTATAATTTATATGATTTGTTTATGTTCATTAACCCATTGTATTGATATAAATTTTAATAAATAATTTATTTACTCATTACTTTGATGTAATATAAAATTATAATTGTCTTTGACATAATACTTTTTGTCTTATTTTTATCCTAATTTTTATTAAATAAAAGTAAAAAATTTAGATACTCTAATATTGAAAAAAATATAACTTTTATTAACTTATATATTTATATTTTTCTTTTGATTTTTTTGATTATTTTTTGTTTGATTATTATTTACGTATGTATATTATAACTTTTACTTAATTAACATCATAAATACTAAATTAATTAATTAATTAATTTTTTAAAAATAACTTTATAATACTGAAAAATAATTCACTTTTAATTATTTATGTTTAGTTTTGATTTTTGAATAATTTTATACACAAAAATTTGCAAACTCTTTTATTTTAACTATCATCATAAATAGTATATAAAATAGATAGAATTATAAATCATGATGACAACCTAAGACACAACTCTAACTCTAATATTAGTGTGACATTATATTAAATTTTTCAGTTTTTATATTACTCTTTTTTTCTAGCAATACTATTATATCACATTTAAATTACATGCAAATGTCTTTTTTTTTCTATTCTATAACTTATATGGTTTGTTTATGTTCATTAACTCATTTATTGTATTGATATATATTTTATTAAATAACTTATTTACTCATTACTTTTAATATAATAGAAAATTATAACTGTCTTTGACATAATACTTTTTGTCTTATTTTTACCCTAATTTTTATTAAATAAAGATAAAAAATTTAGATACTCTAATATTTAAAAAAATGTAACTTTTATCAACTTATATATTTTTATTTTTTATTTTATTTTTTGTTTGATTATTATTTATGCAAGTATATTATAATTTTTACTTAATTAACATCATAAATACTAAATTAATTAACTAATTTTTTAAAATAACTTTATAATACTTAAAAATATTCACTTTTAATTATTTATGTTTAGTTTTAACTTTTGAATAATTTTATATACAAAAATTTCCTAACTTTTTTTTAATTATTATCATAAATACTATATAAAATAGATAAAATTATAGGTCATTATGGCAATCTAAGAGACAACCCTAATCTTAATATTGATGTGACATTATATTATATTTTTCAATTTTTATATTATTCTTTTTTCTAGCAATACTATTATATCATATTTAAATTACGTGCAATTAAACTTTAAAATCTTTAAACAATTTAAAAAATATTTCTATATTAAAAGAACCAGTTAAATAATTAAATTGTTAAATATGTATAATTGTTAACTTTTTTATTCTCCCATATAAAATTTTCTGTTAGTGAAAGTTATGCCATAAAAATTATATTTAGCATATTTTTTATAGAAAAAATAAATTTTGAGGGAATTTATCATGTAAAATTAACTTTATTTAAAATAATTTTAAATTAACTTTATAAAATCAATTTAATTGAAATTTAAACAAAAAAATAAATTTATTTATATGTTTGATATTTTATTTTATTTTATTAATAATTTATTTAAATGAACAACATATATTCCAACTCATTTCTTAAAATTGTCAATTATTCATTATCTATTTTAAATAATCCTTATAAATTAATTTAATTAAAATTTAAAAATTAAAATATATTTTTTTGAGTTTATGTTTAATATTTTAATTTATTTTATTAATAACCGTTAAATTTATTCTATTATTTACTAATTTGACTCAACATATAGAAAAGAATATAGTTATAGAATACAAAATTTCTAATAATACTCGTAACACTCATCACCTCTCAAATTCTCATCGCTATATTTAAAGTAATATTTTTGTATATGTAACTGATTAAAATCATTATAATTAACAATTAATTTTAAAACAAAATTGTTATAAATTAAATTTAATCAATACAATAATAAAGTATTTAATTTATTTAAAAAACAACATAAATTCTAACTCATTTCTTAAAATTATCAATTATTTATTATTTATTTTAAATAGTTCTTATAAATTAATTTAAATGAAATTTAAAAATAAAAATAAATTTCTTTATGAGTTTATGTTTAATATTTTGTTTTATTTTATTAATAATCCTTCAATTTATTCTATTATTTACTAATTTGATCCAACATATATATAAAAAAATATAATTATAGAATACAAAATTTCTAATAACACTCATGACCTCTCAAATGCTCACTATTATATTTAATATAAATTTTTTTATATATGTAACTGATTAAAATCATTATAATTAAAAATTAATTTTAAAACAAAACTGTTATAAATTAAATTTAATCATTACAATAATAAGTTATTTAATTTATTAAGAAAACAACATAAATTCCACTTAATTTTTTTAAATTGTCAATTAGCCATTATATATTTTAGTTAAAATTTATCAAAATTGAGATTTTGTTATGAGTCAAATTATTTTTCTTTTCATAATAAAAAGATATGGAAAAATTAAGATTAAAAAATGTTATATCAAAGACTCTTATAAATTTATAATATGTTTATATCAAAATTTCTCAATTAAAAAAATAGGATAAAAAATATTAAGTGAAAGAAACCTATCCTTCTATTTCTAAACTGACTATCATTTTTTAATATTTTTTCTTAAATATTCATTAAATTGTCTGTTTCATAAAATCTCTCATTTTAAAAATTTAAACACTCTCATAAATATTATGTTTCTTTGAATTCCACATCTATAAAACTGTACATAATCTCACATTATTATTTACTCGATGCATTTGCTACATATTTTATAAATTCACCATTTTTTTAATGATTTTTACCATGAAAACTCTAACTAGTTTTTGTTTTGTTTTACTTGCTATAATTTTTGTAGGTAAGTTTATCTTATTATTGAATCACAACGCTTTTGTTCATTGTGAGTATAAATATGTGAGTTTAGTTTCAGATCTTCACCTTTTTAATACTCTTTAAGATTGTATGATAGTTTTTTTTTATTTCTTACTTTATACACACACTATAAAAAAACTCTCATTGGCGACATAAAATTCACGTTACAACGTGAAAAATCACGTCACTATAATTAATTTGCAACGTGAACAATCACATGGTCGGGGAGCGGGTGACAATTTTTTTGCGACGTGATTTTCATGTCACAAAGTCGTCACGTGAAAATCACGTCACAACTTGTTTGAATAGAAATCATGCAAACACGGTAGCAGTAGGTGTTGCAGGGACAGAAGTCAGAGCAGCACAAATTTTGTCACGTGATTTTCACGTCACAAAGTAGTGACGTGAAAATCACATCATTAAATAATTACATTTAACAATTATATTCATCTTTTATTTTTTTTATAAAAATAAAAGTTGCGACTTGATTTTCATGTCACTAATTTGTGATGTGAAAATCACGTCACTAATTAATTACATTTACAACTATAGTGCCCTTTTCAGCTATTGTTTTTTATAAAAAAAACTAAGGTGCGACGTGATTTACATGTCACAACTTTGTGACATGTAAATCATGTCACTAATGTTTTTTTTTATTTTAAATAATTGTTGAAATTTATTTTTCTTTTATAATTAATTAAATTAATAAAATAAATTCAATATATAATAAATTAAATTAATAAATTTAATATATAATAAATTCAATATATTAAATTTAATATAATAAAATTCATAAACTAAAATTATAAATTTAAGATTTTTAAATTTAATATACTAAATATGTTTAATTAATTAGTATGTTACATTTAAATTTGAAAGCAAAATAAAAAAAATTAATTCTACGGGTCATCTTGATTGGTATAGTTGTCAATATCAAAATTATCTGCGTTTTCGTCATCCTCCGGCTCTTGACCACGAAAGTTTTGATTTCCATCAAACCCTTGCATAAATTATCTCATTTGCTGCTCCATATCAGCTCGCCTCTTCGCCATTACCTCCATGTTCGCTGTTGTTCTTGCCTCATTGCCCTTCATTTGGGTCTCTATTTGGGACTTCATTGCCGCCTCACTTTACACTGACTCGCATCTCGCCTTATTTAACGCTAATTGTCTTATTGTTTCAAGTTGTTCTAGTGTCAAATTTGGTTGACGTTGTTGGAAATCCACCAATACACTATGATGAATTTCGACCACCACTTGATGATAAGTTATGAAACAAACAAATAAAAGAACAATGGAGATATTTCTGCAGAATTTCTATTCTGCCCACAAACTGTGAAAACTTTATTAATTCACTTTGCAACTGCAAAATACTGTGAATGAGTTCAATGACTTGAATACAAAATAAGGGTTACTCCCTCTTATTTATAGATTTAGGTTAGCTTGCTCCCTAAGCTAAACCCAAGCCCAAAATATCTCTTTACTAAATCAAATCTAATCTAGATTTAAATTCAAATCTATTTAAATCTAAACAAATCAAATCTTATTTTGACACCTATGAATTACAATTTAACACACTACCTAATTCATTGTGTCTAAATTGTCTATGTTCATCATGGCCCTTTGCTTTCTGAATACTTCGACCTGTACTCCCTTTGTCATGATGTCTGCAATCTGATTCTCAGTTCTGCAGTGTTCCAAATTCATCTTCCCATCTGCTACCTGCTCTCGAAGATAATGGAACCTCATTTCGACGTGCTTACTTCGACCATGTGCTATTGGGTTCTTTGCCAGGTTGATAGCTGACATGCTGTCTATCTTCATGGTAATTGCTCCATGATTTTTTCCTGTTATCTCTTCGACCAAGTTCACCATCCAGGTTGCTTGGCATGCACAAAGAGAAGCAGCTATGTATTCTGCTTCACATGATGATAATGCCACTACTGGTTCTTTTCTCGAACTCCAAGCAATTGTTGCACCACCTAGCATAAACACATATCCTGCTGTTGACTTTCGATCTTCAGCATCACTACACCAACTCGAATCAGTGTATCCCACTAACTTGCATTCTTTTCTTTTATCAACTGCAGGAAACAGAATGCCATAATCGAAAGTTCCTTTGAGATACCTTAGTATCCTCTTCACAGCTGCTAGATGTGATACCTTTGGCTTCTGCATGAATCTACTTACCATACCTACACTGTATGCTAAGTCAGGCCTTGTATGACAAAGGTATCTCAATGATCCAATAAGTCTTCTGTATTGGGTTGGATCAACATCATCTTCATCTGCATCTTTCGACAGTTGCAGTCTTGGTTCTGCAGGTGTCGAAGTTGAGTTGCATTCTTCCATCTCAAACCTCTTGAGAATTTCTCCTGCATATCTTCTTTGATGCATCATCAAACCTCTACTGCTCTTGTGGAATTCGATACCAAGGAAATATGAAATCTCACCCAAATCAGACATTTCGAATTCCTTGCTAAGATCAACTTTGAAGTCTTCGATCTCACTCTTGCAGCTACCTGTTATCAACAAATCATCTACATAGATACATAATATAAGCAATTTACTCTTGCTTCTTCTTACATATACTCCATGTTCAGTTATGCACTTCTCAAATTCCTTCTCCCTTAGAAAACTATCAATTTTCTTATTCCAAGCCCTTGGAGCTTGTTTCAAACCATACAGGGCTTTATGTAGCCTGTACACCTTTCTTTCTTCGTCATGTTTCACAAACCCAACTGGTTGTTTAACATAAACTTCTTCATCTAAGGGTCCATTTAGGAATGCACACTTCACGTCCATCTGACATATGTGCCAACTGTTGATTTCTGCTAGACCAACAACCAACCTGATTGTTTCGATCCTAGCAACAGGTGCAAAAACTTCGTCGAAGTCTATTCTTTCTTTCTGTAGAAATCCTTTCGCCACAAGTCTTGCTTTGTGTCGAGTTACTTCACCTTTCGAATTCGTCTTCACTTTGTATACCCACTTGACATCAATTGCCTTCTTGCCTTGAGGCAATTCGACAAGTGACCAAGTGTTGTTGTCTTCGATAGACTTTACTTCTTCGTTCATTGCTTTCATCCACTTCGAATCCTTTAATGCTTCAGCTGCATTAACAGGTTCAACATCTGCATAGAAAGCATAATGTACCAGCTCACCTTCATCATCTATCACATCATCTGATGTAATCACACAATCTTGCAATCTTGCAGGCATGCGTCTTGTTCTTTGAGGTCTGCTTGTACTGGGTATATCTGCTGGCTCCTCTTGTCGAACTTCTCTTTCGACTTGAGTTTCTGGCTCTTCGAATAAGATTCCCACTGAATCTTTCTTGACATTTGCAGTCCAATCCCATTCTTTGAACTCATCTATGATCACGTCCCTGCTGATCACAATCTTCTTGTTCTCTGGATCGAACAACTTGTAGCCTCCTGTCGAATGATATCCAACTAGGATCATTTGACTTGACTTGTCATCAAGTTTCTTTCTCAACTGATCTGGCACATGTTTATGTGCAATAGATCCAAATACTTTCAGATGACTTAAGCTAGGCTTCACACCAGACCAACATTCTTCTGGAGTAATTCCTTCTACCTTCTTTGTAGGACTTCTGTTCAAAATGTATGTTGCAGTCGAAACAGCTTCACCCCAGAACTCTTTGGGTAAATTCTTGCCTTTCAACATACTTCTCACCATGTTCATGATGGTTCGATTTTTCCTTTATGCAATTCCATTTTGCTGTGGAGTATAGGGTGGCACCACCTCATGCACAATCCCTTCTTTTTCACATAATCTGTCGAAATCTTTCGACACATATTCTCCTCCACCATCAGTTCTCAAAACTTTGAGCTTTCAACCACTTTGTCTTTCGACCATGGACTTGAACTTGATAAATACTTCGAACACTTCACTTTTCTTCTTGATCAGGTAAGTCCATAGCTTTCGACTGAAATCATCTATGAATGTAACAAAGTATTTGTTACCTCCCATCGAATCCACCTGGATTGGTCCACATACATCAGAGTATATGACTTCGAGATTAGCCTTCGATCTGCTTCCTGCATCCTTGCTGAAGCTGTTCTTGTGTTGCTTCGCTTGCACACATTCTTCACATACTTCATTTGGAATGTAAATTTCAGGCAATCCTGAAACCATATTTCTTCTCTTCAAATCTCTGATGTCTCTGAAGTTGAGATGACCTAGTCTATAATGCCATATCCATTCATCTCTGCTAGCTGCAGTCGAAAGGCACTTGTGCTCCATCACCTTTAGTTCAATCTTGAAGGTTCGATTCTGAGACATAGGAGCCTTCAAGATTAATCTCCCATTTGCATCAACGACTCTCATCAACTTATCTTCGATTGACACTTTATAATTCTTTTCGACCAACTGCTCTATACTGAGCAAATTGCTCTTCATGACTGGTATGTACAATACATTCGAAATTACTGACTTCTTGCCATCTTTCCTCATGATCATAACATCACCAATACCTTCAGCTGCTAGGGTGTTGTCATTTGCAAATTTTACCATATTCTTCGTTGAGGGTTTTATATTGACGAACCAGTCTTTCCTTCCAGACATATGTGATGAACATCCTGAATCCAAGTACCATTGGTCCTTGAATCTGTCTTCATCTCTTGTTGTGACCATCAGCATCATCTCTTCTTCTTCTTCATGTTTTACCAGCTTTGCATCACTTTCTTGATTCTTTCGTTTTTCTGGACAATCACTCGAATAGTGACCATACTTCTGACAGTTATAACATTGAATGTGACTCTTATCAGGTTTTCGACCACCACCTCTTCCTCTGTTTGTAGCACCACCTCTTTGGTTACCTTGGTGTGGTCTTCTTTGATTCGACACGTCTCCTTCGATTTGGTTTCCTCTGCCATTCGATTTGTTGTAGCCACCTCTACTTCTTTCGAAATGCTTTCCTTTGCCTTTGGTCTCTTTTGCTGAATGTGCCTGTAAGGCCACATCACTCTTTGATTTTCCTGCAGCTCTTTCGTTCATTCTTTGTTCATGAGATTCGAGCGTCCCTTGAAGCTCTTCCTTTGTCAATTTCGACAAGTCTTTCCCCTCTTCGATCGCCACCACTATGTGGTCGAACTTAGGAGCTAAAGATCTCAGGATCTTCGAAACAACAACTCTTGTTGTTAATGTTTCTCCACATGTCTTGATTTGATTCACTAGTTTTGTAACTCTAGTGAAGAAATCAGATATGTTTTCACTGTCTTCCATCTGAAGCAGTTCATATGTCCTTTTGTGAGTTTGTAACCTCACTTCTTTCACCTTCTCAGCGCCTCCAAAAGATTTCTCCAGGATCTCCCAAGCTTCTTTTGCAGATTCTGAATCACTAATCTTTTCGAAGTTGTTTGGGCTGACACATTGATGAATTATAAACAATGCTTTATAACTCTGTTTCTCAGATTCTGTGTATTTCTTCTTTTCTTCTTCTGAAGCGTTTTCGCCAAGCGCTTCGACTCCATCTTTTACAAGGTCCCAAAGGCCTTGACACCTTAATAGGACTTTCATCTGTTTGCACCAATTCTCATAGTTGTCAACTTTCAGAATTGGCAGCGTTGCTGGATAGTTTGCATTCCCATAACTTGTCATCGTGAATTCTTCAATCGTTCTTGATTGATACTTCCCTTGAATCGTAACACAAGCTCTTGATATCAGATGTTGGAAATCCACCAATACACTATGATGAATTTCGACCACCACTTGATGATAAGTTATGAAACAAACAAATAAAAGAACAATGGAGATATTTCTGCAGAATTTCTATTCTGCCCACAAACTGTGGAAACTTTATTAATTCACTTTGCAACTGCAAAATACTGTGAATGAGTTCAATGACTTGAATACAAAATAAGGGTTACTCCCTCTTATTTATAGATTTAGGTTAGCTTGCTCCCTAAGCTAAACCCAAGCCCAAAATATCTCTTTACTAAATCAAATCTAATCTAGATTTAAATTCAAATCTATTTAAATCTAAACAAATCAAATCTTATTTTGACACCTATGAATTAAAATTTAACAGACGTGACCCTCCTTCCCCATCTCTAACTCTTTGAAATGGAGTTTTATCCCCAGTTCTCAAGGTGCCCGCCAAATTTCCACCACCAAGAAAACAATCGTTAGGGTCTTTTTTGCCAATAACTTGATCCCAAATATAAAAATTCACATCTGGATGAAGCGGTTCTCCCTCTCCCGGAGTATATTGAGGATTATGAATCAGAAAATTTGCGAGCAATGTCTGATAATCCTCCTACACATTCAATAAAAAATTAAGTTAAATATATATTAAATTATATTATATTATATAAAAAAGTTGCCACGTGATTTTCATGCCACGACTGCTCAATTGTCATATGACTTTCACGTCACAACTTCTCAGTTGCCACGTGAAAATCACGACACAAAATTGTCATTAAATAAAAAAATATATAAACAACATAAATTAAATAACTTATGAAAGCTTTTAGTGTACGTTCGTCAATAAAATTTCTGATTTTCTTTGTCCGAGTCTTTTTAATCAGCTCAATCATTAGTGGTGGTCTCCCCAAAGTCTTGGTCTAAATAAGAAAATTAACTTTAATTAATAAAATATATTATGAATCAAAATATAACTTTAAAAGTGGTAATATTTACCATGCGTAGAATATGCTCTACGGTACTTATATTTCCAACTGCATTAACGCATCTCCTTTTTCAGATGCCCTCATCTTCTTAAAATTTTCAGATTTAGCCCGAAATTTAGGTGACTCCTAATATTTAAGAAGTTCCTCAAAAACCTCTTTGCCTATCCAATTGGGACGGATACCCTGAAGTTCCCAACACTCTCTAACACGCCGCATTATGTCAGAAAGTCGTCTTGAGGTTCTGCCATAATATATTTTTTAATCAACTTCTCATTTATTGGGTCTCACACACATTTTTCCTGCAATATTGTATGATATTAAAATAAATAGTTAGATGATTATAATGAAAAATTCATTTAAGTAACAATAACTAAAAAATAAATCAAGTATACCTTAAGTTTGTTAAACCAAGCTTCTTTATTTTTAACATATTTGAAGGACTTCCAAAATTGTTTATACATCTACTGAATTATATAATTTATAATCTTGGCAGTAGTCCAACTCGGCGAGAAACTAAACAACAATAATTTGAATTAGCAATATTAAATATAAATTTATATTAAAAATGAAAATGTATACTTAAATAAAAAATTATAAATAAGAAATTTACGAGTTTCCTTCGGGTTAAATCCAAAATCTCTCATCAATGACATGAACATCACTTGGATCATCATTCCCTCGAAGATCATTTCCACCCACACATCATCATCCCCGTCCACATCATCATTATCATCATTCGGCTGCACATGATCATCCTCACGTGCAGGTACATGTGTGGGATATGGGGTGCGGGATCATCTAATCTGTGTTAGATGTGGGGTATGGGATCCTCCAGTCTGTGTGGGATGTGGGGTGTTGGATCCTCCAGTCTGCTGAAAGGATAAGGGCATCTGTGTGGGATGTGGGGTGTCTCACATGTCACTAACCTCGGGCGTTGGGACTTCTTACTACTATCCTTAATCTTATCAATTCGAGGTGGCATTTTACCTATTTATATAGAATACATAGTTACATGTATGGTTTTGTCATGCACATCTCAAAAGGGATGTTGTAAGGGGTTACAATAACTTTCCAACAAGAATACGTACTTCCTGACGCTTGCACATATGGGGAAAAATCTTCAGAGCATAATCCAAGCCTGACATTTCTAGGTTCTACGGAAAAATCAGGATGTGTCCGATCAAAGTGCTTCCATGCCTTGCCATCAGATGGATGTCGCATAGTACCTGAACTTGTTTGGTTTGCATGATGTCATGTCATTTAACTTGCACTGTGCATTGAAACAAATATTATTTTTAACCTTGTTATTATCGAAAGATAAAACACGGGCTTTACTGCTACACGCTTTTGCTTGCTGTTAATGGCTCTACTGCGAAGTTGATATCTTGGACTCTTACAAAACTTGCATTCCTCCAACAATCCATCTTGAGTATCAAACTCATTGTCATAAAACAACATGCAACTACTAATGAAACATTCAATATTTCTTACTTTTAAACCCACTTATTTGCATCATAGAAACTTGTAGGAAAGTTGTCTTTCGTTGCGGTGGAGTCCAACATCATTTTTGTAAAATGTTCCAAACACAGATCATGAACATTCCAATTTGACTTGGCGGCCAATAATCTCACACACATTGATAACTTTGAGTCTGATGACCCCTCGAACAACAGCGTATTCATCTCATTCAACAACTGATAAAATCTCTTTGCTTCCTCATTCAACAACTCTTTCCCATCAAAATCTTCAGGTTGATCATATGTCACGTTCACACCAAAAGCATCTTCATCCCTCTCACGGATCAGATTAAAGTTTTCCTCATATTCCATGGGTGGTCTGCTACTTGAAGCATGTGTGTTGCTAGTCTATAGTACGTTACTCGGTAGTTCTTCACCATTATACGTCCAAACCCAATAATTTACAATAAAACCCCTTATATGCAAATGACGTGCTACTTCCCCTGGGTCACTAATTATTGGTCTACATTCACATTTAAGACACTGACACCTAACTCCTCCTTCGCTTCGGCAACATTCCTGAGCAAATATCCACGTGATAAACTCATTAACTCCTTCTATAAAATAGAGTTTAAGTGTACGTCTTCCTGAATATAATCTATCGTACATCCAACAACGAACATACCGGTAATATTCTATACTGCACATTTGTACAATCATTGTCTTATTATTAACTATAAATAAATATTTAACTAGAGTAACTATAGTTAAATTGTATAACTATTTTGATATATATATATATATATATATATATATATATATATATATATATATATATATATATATATATATATATATATATATATATATATATATATATATATATATATATATATATATATATATATATATATATATATATATATATATATATATATATATATATATATATATATATATATATATATATATATATATATATATATATATATATATATATATATATATATATATATATATATATATATATATATATATATATATATATATATATATATATATATATATATATATAGAATAAAACTAAAACTAATATTATATATACCCAAATTATATATAAAAATTAAAATAGTAATAAATCAATTTATAAACAGAATAAAAAATCATAATAAATATTATAAATAGAATAAAACTGAAATTATATATAAAATAAAATTAAAATTGCATAAATACCTCTTCTTCAATCTCCTTCAATCAATCTTTTTCTAAACTCTTCAATGTTTTTCAATTTTAACAAAACAAATTAAACCAAAATTTTAATTAGAAAATATAATAAACAATAAACAAAATTATATCAATATATTGAAATTAAATTATATAAAACAATTACCTATATCAATAAAATTGCAGATTTGGAAAAGTTTTGGGGAGATTTACATTAGAGGTGTGGAACAATGAAGGAAACAGAGAAGGAAAGAAGAAGAAACAACAACGCAAGTGTTATGTATATACGCCACGTAGCAACGGGAAAATCATGTTACAACTTTGCCACGTGAGATTCACGCTGCAACACACCCAGCGGTCAAAATAATTATTCGTTTTGTCTGCACAATACTGAACCAAGTCAAGTCCAAGCCAGATATTTTTCGCCTTAAATGTTGTGAGGTGATAATCACGTCACAACTAAATTTTTTTAAATTTTCAAAAATCCATCCATCTGAATGTTAGAGCTTTTTTTTATATTAACTTTTTGGTTGCGACATGAATCCCACGTCGCAAATATTTTTATTTAAAAAAAAAACTCTGAATCCTACCATGTGAACGTTATATTTATTTTTTTAATATAAAAAGTTTTAGTGACGTGATTATCACGTCGCAACAATCTTTTTTTAGCCACGTGATAATCACGTCACAACTTCATGTCGCTGGGGGAACCTTTTGTTGGTGCATAAGGAAGATAAAAGGTAAAAGGAATATTTACTGACAGCTTCAAAATAAGGATTTACAACGAATTGCAATAACCTACTCACTACGATATTTATACACAAAATTATATCTTCTAACAAAGATATAAAAAGATATAATAATATCCTCTAAAAGATATTCCTAAATATAAATCAATATCTAAATATAAATTAAATCTAACACCATCCCTTAATTTATATTTACCCAAAAATGACAATACCAATTCCATCCCTCAAACGAAGAAATTGATCAGTCTTGATAGCCTTTGTCAGAACATCTGTCAGCTGCTTCTGGGTGCTACAGTGCATAACTTCTAATATTCCGCTATGAACTTGATTCCTCGGAAAATGATATTTGGTCTCAATATGCTTACTTCTCCCATGTAGCACTGGGTTCTTGGCAAGATTAATTGCATACTTGTTATCAATCATCAGCTTCAGAGGTTTGGCTACTTCAATATTCAGATCTTGCAACAAGTTCAGAATCCACACAGCTTGACATGCAGTCAGAGCGCCTACAATATATTCAGTTTCACAGGTTGACAACACAACAACAGGTTGCTTCTTGGGACACCAAGAAATAGGGCCTCCCAAAAATTTGAATAAATACCCATAAGTACTTCTTCTGTCCACTCTATCTCTGCACCAATCAGAGTCTGAATAACTCAAAAGTTCGGATTCAATCTTTCTTCCAGACGGAAGTAACACTCCATACTTCAGAGTTCCCTTTACATACCTCAAAATCCTGACAACAACTTGGTAATGAGACCACTTTGGTTTACTCATAAATATGCTAACTATTCCAACTGCATAGTAAATATCAGTTCTGGTATTACACAAATACCTCAGAGAAACAAACATTTGTTTGAAGGTTGTAGCATCCACATCCCATCCATCCGAATTAAAGTCCAACTTCTGATTCGTATCAGCAGGTGTGATAGCAACTTTGCAATTATATAGCTCAAATCTCTTCAGAAGATCTAGTTCATACTTCATCTGATGCAAAATGATTCCTTTCTCAGAGTACATAAATTCCATCCCTAGAAAGAAACTTATTTTTCCAAGATTTGTCATCTCAAATGCATTCATAAGAACTTTCTTGAACTCAACTATCTCTTGTTCAGAACTTCCTGTGAGTAATATGTCATCAACATACAAACATACCAGAATCATATTACCTTCAGAAGTGTGTTGAACATAAACACCATACTCTATCTCATACTTCTGAAACCCTTGGTCCTTGAAAAATGAATCAATCTTCAAATTCCAAGCTCTGGGCGCTTGCTTCAATCCATACAATGCTTTGTGTAATTTAAACATCATCCCTTCCTAATTCCTTTTATCAAATTCAGGAGGATGTGAGACTTACACTTCTTCTTCTAATGGACCATTCAGAAATGCAGATTATACATCTAAATGCATCAAGGGCCAATTCCTGTTAGCAGCTATTGCAATCAGTAGTCTGGTTGTTTCATGTCTCGCTACAGGTGCAAACACTTTAAAGTAATCAAGTCCAAGCTTCTATAGAAAGCATCTTGCTACTAATCTTTCTTTGTATTTTCCAATTGATCCATCTGGCTTTAGATTCTGTTTGAAAACCCATCTGACGCTGATGGCTTTCTTGCCTTTTGGAAGTTTTGTCAGCTTCCAAGTCTTGTTTCTCTCTATAGCATCAAGTTCTTCTTTCATGGCATGTAACCAAACTTGATGCTTAAGATCCTCTTCCATACTCACGGGTTCAGAGTCTACTAACATTGTACACTGAATAACTTCTCTTTCAGAGTCTACTTCAGTGTCTTGCAACATGTCAAACTCTGCAAATCTTCTTGGGATGCTTCTGACTCTTTGTTTCCTCTGAACTGGACCTTTAGAACTTTGGTCACCAGAACTTTCCCCTTCAGAAGCACTTGCTTCAGAAATTGGAATTTCTTCAGAACCTTGACTGTCTTCAGAGTCTGGATCACCATTAGAGTCAGAGTATGGATCACCATCAGAGTCAGAGTATTTACCAGCTTCAGAAACATGTGTTTTTGACTTTTCTTCAAGAGTTTTCTCATCAGAGTCAGGATGAGACCTTTCCCAATTCCAAACTTTTGATTCTTTTACAATAACGTCTCTGCTAAACTCAACTTTGTTAGTTTCTGGACATCGCCCAGAACCACTACCTTCAGAAATACCATCTTCAAAAATTGGATCACTTTCAGAAGCTCTGCCTTCAAAAGTTCCACTTTCAGAATCATGATCATCGTCAAAGACTGAATTTCCTTCAGAAGGTCCATCCTTAGAGTCATGATTTCCACCAAAAACTTGATCATCTTTAGAAGCTTGTCCTCCATAACCTATGTCTTTAGAGTTTTCCCTTCAAGAAGCATGATCACCACCAAATTATGGATCATCATCAAAATTTAGATCAGAATCAGATTCACCATCTGACTTGCCTTCAGAGTTTCCAGAGTCATCATCTTCTGACTCTTCAGAATCAAAATCTTCTTCGAATTTTGACTTGTCTTCGAAATCTCCAGCGTCATCTTCTGATTCTGACTCGTATTCAATTACTCCATAATCAGAATATTCATAGTCATATTCTTCCCCTTCAGAATCAGAAAATGACAATTTCGCTGGTTCCTCATCAGATTCATAAGCCATAAATAGCACAGGTTCATCATCTGAATCTCCTCTGGCTATTTTTGCTTATTCTGACTTCCTTTCTTTATTTGACCAGCAATATTTGGCATAGTGACCAAAATTCTTGCAACAGTAACACTGAATATTCTTCTTTTCAGACTTCTCCTTTTCCTTTTGGACATTCTTCTGCCTATCAGAGTTTAAAGCTTTTGACCTTTGACCACCATTAGTTTTCTTCTTGGCTTATCACCAAGTCTGCTTCTGATGCTTCTTACCAGAAGTTATCTTCAAAGCCCGCTGCTCTACTTTCCTCTCAGAAGTTTTTGCAGTCATACGCAACTTATGCGCCTCTAGACTACTTTGCAGCTCTTCAACTCTCATGGTGCTCAGATCTTTGGAATATTCAATTGCTACCACAATGTAATCAAACTGAGAAGTTAAAGATCTCAAGATCTTTTCAATGATTGTTTGTTCAGAAATACTTTCTTCACAAGCTTTCATCTCATTAGTGATCATAATCACTCTAGATATGTACTCAAAAACTTTCTCATTGTCCTTCATGTTGAGATTCTCATATTGCTTTCTGAGAGACTGAAACTTCACCTTCTTCATTGATGCATCACCAATGTAACATCTGACCAGTGTGTCCCATGCAGCCTTCGTTGTTTCAGAATCAACAATCTTCTTAAACACATTCGCATCCACACATTGATGGATGTAGAACAACGCCTTCTGGTCTTTCTTCCTTAGCGCCTTCTGTGCTACCTAATGTGCCTCTGTTGCGTCTGCTTCTAACAGATTATAGCCATCATTGACAAGATCTAACACATCTTGAGAACCAAATAACACACGCATCTGGATTTTCCAACGATTCCAGTTTTTGCCATCAAATACTAGAAGCTTAGAATGAATATCATTGTCGTTCCCGTTCATCTTCTACCTTGTGCAATTTACGCAGAAACTCAATGAAAAACAATATTTCCCAAATCTCTGAGTTTCTAACCATGAGCTCTAGATACCAATTGTTAGTGCACAATGAAGATAAAAGGCAAAAGAAATATTTACTGACAGCTTCAAAATAAGGATTTACAATGAATTACAATAACCTACTCCACTAGGCTATTTATACACGAAATTATATTTTCTAACAAAGATATAAAAAGATGTAATAATATCCTCTAAAAGATATTCTTAAATATAAATCAACATCTAAATATAAATTAAATCTAAACCTTTCTTGTAGTGCCATGTCTTGATTACATTTATTTTTGTAGCAAGATAAAAGACTATTCATTTGTTATCTATGTCAATATAAGTCAAATTATTATTACATTGAAGAATCAAATATTCAAGCTCTATTTTTTTAATGATGTTAATATATATTTTACAAGGTTTAGATTGAGAAATAAGACCGACTATTTTTATTTTATAAAAATACATATTTTCATGCGCACTGATATTAAAAAAAAATATACGTTATTCTTTATGAAATATGTTAAAGGTAAAAGGAATTACAGATAAATGGTTTAAAAGACATTTATCTTATTTTATTTTTTTTCTTTCTTTTTTCTTAATTTTTTTAGGTAGGATGACTTTTTTTATCGTTAAAAAAACTTAATTTTAAAAATATTAATTTTTAAAATTTTACAAAAAAGAGAATAACTTTAATATAAAATAAAAGATATAATTTTTTTAAACATGTCTCTTAATAGAAATTTAAAAGTATGTTATATTTTACGTTGTTAAAATAAAATTTAATTTTAATGGATACATTCTTAATTTTAATTTCTAAAAATAAATTTATATTAATACTTTTTATCAATATAAATTTTTTATATTCTTTATTAATAACATCTATTTTTAAATTATAAAATAATTATTTTTTAGATATTATATTTTTTTTAATGACAATTTTATAATAACTAGGGCCTCATCTTCTCCCCCCTTTAACTTATACATGATATATTCTAATTGTTGCCGAAAAATATTTAGTAGCTTTCATTTATTTAGTATTATATAAATAATATTTTAATATCATTATTTATTTATGTTTATTGGTTATTATATTTTTATTAATTAATAAAATATTACTTTTTATTATTTTTTTGCCGTAACAATAACATTAATAATATATGAAAATAATAAAAAAATATTATATATTTTTTATACACTTTTATAACCATCTTTAATTCTAACTATTTTTCCTATCCATTTCACCTATTCATTATTTTCTAGAATTTTTCACAATTTTTCTATTGATTACAACTCAATAGAGTAAGAGATTTTTCTTTTAATGTATATATTTTTTTTATCTTATTAAATTTCATACTCAATTATTCTATTATTATGTAAAATACATAATATGTTTTTGTATGCTTTGTAAACATAAGATAATAATAACAATTATATTTACCTCCTCGAACATACTGTCACATTTTATTATGAAAATTTTCTTAATAACTATTTTGACCTCTCAAATTTAAATTTTTCTTATTTTTAATTATTTATTTATTTTTATTGGTTAATTTAGTGGATTTGGTCTTGTCCTTTCATTATTGCAATTTTTTTCGTTAATTATATATTTTATTGATAAGATACAATTAGGTTTATTATTTATTTAAATCTAATTAAGGAGAAATAATGAGTCATTAAAATATTGATATGATGTAAATCAATTTAATGAATAAAAAAAAAGAATTTATGTATTTTGTATTTAATATTATGGACGAAATAAATATTGTTAGAGGCTTATATGTTTGTCTAGTGAAAGATAAGTGGTATAAGAGCAATGATATCTTTTTATAATATCAATTGTTACTATAATAAGTACTGAATATTTTTATATTATACTATATTTTTATTTATTTTTTAATTTGATTGTAATGAATATAATTATAAAATATATATATTATTATACGTGATAAATTATTTAATACTTTTGAACTTTATATATAAAAATAAAATTTTATAAATTATAATAAAAAATATCTTCTATATTTATCTAAATAAATACTTATTGATAATACTTTATAAAACTGATCTACACATAGCTTGAAATAAAAGATAAGCAAAAACATAAACGGTGTCATTACTTTTTTTATGATAAAATAAATCTTCTTAAAAATTATTTAAATATTAACTTCAACATTCTTATATAATTTTAATATAATAATTTTTTTATTAAAATAAGATAAACAAACAATAAATTATGCTGTTACTTTTTTTTTGGATGATAAAGTTAATCTTTTTAAAAAATTTGGTGTTAGAAAATCAAAAATGGCAAAAATAAATTATAAAATTATATTTTTTTTTATGTTTGATCATTTTATTTAAAACAGTTTTGAGAATTATCTGTCCAATAATAAAGTCTTAAATTCTCAATCTAATTTATAGAGAAATTTCCAATCAAATTTACACCGTCATAATTTACACCGTCATACACCAAAATCTGCTGATATAAATATCGATTTCCACTCTCCTTTAATGAATTCAACATTAAACTAAAAAAACAAACGTAATTTTGACAAACAGGACACAATACCAAACATACACTAATTTCTTCTCTCATATTTCGAATGCATCCAAACTTCAAGTCTTTTGTAGGGTTTTATAAATATATTATCGGCTCAATGCCTGACAACAAGGTGTATATCATTTATAAATATAAAAATAAAGTGTATGCTATTTTGTTCTATTCTATACAATTAAGACTCATTTTTCTGTTTGTGATGCTAATGTTATAGATATTCCGATAGCAAATCCGGCGAGGAGTCGGTGGTGAAACGCCAGCGGGTGGAGTACGTAATGTGGACACCTGTAATGGATAACTCTCTTTTCACGTACTACTGATAAGAAAAAAGTATTATTAAAGTCAACTATTTTGCATGGAGGGTTTGACCAAAAATGTATTGTGCATACGTGGCCATGCAGCAATGCTGACACCACTGTCTGTGTGGACCCTCCTCGTACACACCAAGATGCTTTTCATATTAAAAATCATGGCGTGCTTCTTGTGTGGTTTTTGCCTTTTGTTTTTTAATTTTGCCTATGTTGATCTGTTTCTTTTTGGGGAGTTAGAATTAAATGGGTTGTCATACCACTAATTGTGTCACAAATAAGGCTTCAATAATACACAAGAAGTGGACTCCGCATGAGTTATTAAAATAGTTGAAAATTATGTTACTAAAATAGTTGAAAATTAAAAATAAGAAAGAAGTCTCATGTTGATTAGAAAAAAGAATATTGAACACTTTATAAATAAGATAAAGTTTTATTTTTATAAGGTTTTAGATGATTATGTGGTGTATTTATCTTACTTGTGTGTTGTTCTCCACTCAATGTTAAATGCTCTCTCATTTTGACTCCCAAATTGTTGTGTTTATAGTGGTATCAGAGTCTAGTTTCGAGTGAAGGAGTCGACTTACTTGTAACGAGTTACTCTCCACAGGTGATGGATAGGAGGTGTCCCGTTAAAGAGTGTTAATGACGGTACAAGTGGGCGATTAGAGAAAATAAATCTCTAAAAACAAAATAATGAAGTAGCCATCGAATATTTATTTATCCCATAGAAGGAAAAGAAAAACATTGAAGAAAATCTGAGAAGAGAAAAATCAAGGTCTTTCGACTGAGAGATCGGGTATGGGAGTCGATTACACAAGGGGGAGGTATTAGCACGCCTCACGTTCGTGGTACTCCACGGGATCCACTCTTGTTATTCTAATCAAAGGGTGTGTTCCATTTAAAAAGTTAGCAATGTAAAGGGAATGCAAGAATGTAAAATATATATGTACAAAAAGAAAGGTTTTTACTAGTGTGTCTGTCTCGATTGTGAACCTTCGTGCCTACGTACCCCCTTCGTGCAATGGGAGATCAAGACACTCGTAGTTCACCTCAAAAGTTTTGGTTTGTCATATGTTTTTTAGGCGGATAATGTTACATTAGCACTCTAGTAATAAACATAGGATTGTCCGACCTTTGGAGACTTTATGAGTCTTATGCACGGAGAGGAAATAACACATCCTTATTATGAAAAGGTTTCAAAAGAAAAAGTCCAAAGACACAAAATAGTTTACATTTGTTTGTGTTTTTTACCTTGAAAAAAGATTTGTGATTTGAACCACATCAAAGACTAAGACCGAAAGAAACACAAGGTTTGGGAATGGACCCGCTCGTGCTCCTTTAAATGGATTAAGACTCGTGACACATGGTTCTCATCATTATTGATCAAGTGTTTTGACATTTTCTTAAGAAAGAAGTTTTAGTTTTAAGTATGCAAAAGAAAATACTAACAAAATGGGAATCTCGATCCTACTTGTTGTCATGCTTCTGGACCTAAGGTTGGGATCAAGGGAATTCTACCTAATGTTGTCATGCATGGATATCAATCCTAAGGTCTACTTAGTCCAATCTTGACCAAGAATAAACTAAAGATCCTATGAGAAATTTGTCAATACTCACAAAGAAAGAAAGAAAGATAAGAATGCAAGAAATCAAGAACTTACACCAAGATATGAAAGCAAGCACACAACACATGAGAAGTAACCACTTACTCACACAATAGGCTCTAAACCAAGATGCCTAAAGCATACCTACTTAACCAAGCCAGTATCAAAGAAATAAACACCAATGCTATTAGATAACCACCTAAGCACCAAGCGTAAGCTAGCAAAACAAGAACTCAAGGCGGATTTCGGCGTGGGAGTCGAAAGACTCTTCTTCTACTAGAATAGCTCAATCACAAATCGAGTAACAACTCAAAGCATCAACGTTTAAGAATGCGATCTAAGTATCATCGTAACAAAGATAAATTATAGGGGTCGATTGTGAGCCCTCCTTCCACTTTATTGACTCGATAACAAGATAGGAGCATGATTCAAAGTATCAACGTGAAACGTGAGCTAAGAATGACCAAGGGGCCTGAACAGTGGGGGCCGATTGTGAGCCCTTCTTCCACTTTTATTGATTCGATAGAAAGCACAAAGTAAAAGAGCACACAAGCTAACAAGCACAGAAATGTTACCTACAAAGTAGGATTTCCAGATCAAACATTGCCTACAATAGTAAGGCTTAAGTTCCAGACATGCATCTCTATTCCTACTTCTCATGGCAAGGAAATCGAAAAGATAATGCAGAAATAAGATAAATGAGAAAAATACCAAACAGAAACAAAATCCGTTGCTTTTGCCTAAAAAGTGTAAGAATCCCGAAGATCTTTGCATAAGCTTCATCAAAAGCAAAATATTCAGAAATTAGATGTACGAGATAAGTGTCGAAGCATCGACAATGTGAAAATAAATCATAAACGGAAAGTGCATCAAGCATATTTGAATATCAAGTAATAGTCTTATATAAAATACAAGTCCAGACAAGCAACAACAATTTACGTGTCTCATGGAATGAGAATCCGAGCTCCAACGTGTTAGAAACAAATCTGCACCAAAAGGAAGTGGGATAAAGGCTTTAATCGAATAATCAAGAATTAATTAATCAATTAAATACTCTCTTGAACCGTCTTGGGAAGCTTGCACAAATCAAAAAATGGGTTAGTAATAAAAAAAGGCAAAGTTAAGCATTCATACCATAACTCAATTCTAGTTTAATTCATGAAGAAATAAGTTCCAAACAAGTGTCGTAGTAACAAAATCAATTATCATAGAACACCATTTTGGTTCAAGAAAATGCTTGAAAAGTCGATTTTAAACCACCAAAACTCAACACTGACATTAAACAATTATCGAGCTGGAACCAATCATGAATTAAGCAAGAATTAAATCATGATTTTCATGCAAAAACAATTAACAGGTAGCAACCCCTTGACTCATGAAAATGCTGCAAAAGTCACTTTAAAACCACCAAAATTCAACACCGACATTAAATAATTATCGAGTTAAGTACAAACATGAATTGAGCATGAATTAAATCAAAATTTAAAAGCATTTGTGAATACCAGACATCAATGCTTCATGTGTCGGTGTTCACCAAAATTTGATTGGAAATCGATATTTTAACGCGCAAAATTGAACACCGACACATGAAACTTCACTCAGAATTCATAAATAAATTACAACAATTAAATTTGCACCAGTACAATGATCTCCGAGCATTGAACCAAAAATTATTCACGCGTCACCTTCAATTAATCAACTCAAAATTAAATTCTAACACATGAATTCCAACAATTATATACAAGTATCAATTCAGAATCAAACTTCGACGCATAAACTTCAACAATTATCAACAACTATTAATGTTGATGCATGAATCTCAACAATTAGCTCAAGTAATCAACTGATTCCAACAATTATCAACATCATCAACATGGTGATTTATTAAATTCCACAATTCAATAATTAATTCATGCTAACTCAACACAAAATCACTTAATTCTTCAACTAAAATTTTGCCCTATAATTAATTCAAGAGATCAAGAATTTTACCAAAAGAGATGATCGGAGATGCGAAATGAAGGGAGAATCATGAACGGTTCTGGCGCGGTGGGAGAGGCGGAAGCTAGGCGGCGCAGACGGAGGTAGAGGGAGGCCGGTCGGAAATCACGCGGAGGCAGAGGGCGCATGGAGGTCTGGTCGGTGTCCGGCGGTAGTTCGATGGTGTTCAGAGGTCTGATGCGGTGGTTGACCGGAACTTGTAATAATGATGGAACCCCTTTTGAAATTGAGAGAAAAACAATATATAGAGATGTGCTTAAGTCATGTTTGGCATTTGGATTTGGAAAAAACTAGTTTTTGGAGTCACATTTCCCTCTCTTTTTTGGTTGCGCGGCTTTTTCATCATATTTTTATGTACACTTTGAGAAGCGAGCCATAAACCATAATTCTCTAAGCATAATTCGAACTCAACTCCTGAAGAAAATTTGTACCTAACAAAATTTGTGACATCGTGCCGCGAGAATCATCCCAAAATGTTAAAAATCGAGAAAGTTATGATTTTTGCAATATCTGAAAAACAGTTGACTAAAAATCTGCTTCACCATATAACTCTCAAAGTGTTTGCAATTCAGAGATCTTCCACACAGAATTGTCTCCCGACTCAAACATATGAAATGGAGATCCAAAAACCCACTAAAAATGTTGATTCAGACGAAAGTTATGAATTTTTTAACCCGCACTGTGAAATGTTGATTTTCGGCCCAAACTATTTCAAATCAATTGAAACGCTTGATTTTCTTTGCAATTCAAGGCATGCTGGAACACATGGGAACTTGGAATGACAAGGACTTAACTATTCACTGATCAAACAGAATGGGAAGCGTGCTGAGCACTTTTCAATTCTAAAACCCTGATGCACTGGTTGACGAAACAACCATCTTTTGTAGCTTGACGAAACTTAAGAGAAATACCTTGATCCTATGACCATGGAACCAATGGTATGTATGTATGCATATGATAATGAAGTACAAGTCAAATAGAGTTGAAATGAGGAGGGTAAATTTTGGGATACAACAACAAGTGTATATAGAAGAAAGAGATTCCACTTGAGGGGGAGTATTAGACTCACACTTGAGGGGGAGTGTTGAGAATCAAGTGTGAGGAAGAAGTATCACATTGATTAGAAAAAGGAAGATTGAACATTTTATAAGTGAGATAACCCACACACCTATCACCTTAAAGTTTCAGGTGATTATGTAGTGTCCCTCTCACTTGTGTGTTGCTCTTGACTCAATGTTAAATGCTCTCTCATTTTGACCCCCCAAATTCTTGCATCAATAATAATCATATGTGAAGTGAATCTCCTATTTTTATGAGTCAAAAAATATATTATAGAGTACAAAAGGTACATATTCAAGGCTTTCAATTATAAATGTTAGTTATTTATAAAGAAATGATATCATGACACTAGATTCATACACCTACACCTAATACATTGTTTAGAAATACGTGAATAGTGTTTTTTTATTATTTTAATTTTTTGACATATTTTTCTATATTTTTTTAAAATTATTTTAATTAATGAAATATCAAAACTTGATTAATACAGTTCAGAGTTTGGTTTATATATATATATATATATATATATATATATATATATATATATATATATATATATATATATATATATATATATATATATATATATATATATATATATATATATATTCTAACATGAAATGTAATTTTAAGTTATAAATTAAAGTTGGTTAATTGAGTGTTATAAATTGGTTAATATAGTTCATAGTTTGGTTATTAAGTATTCTGACATCAAATATTAAATCTAATGTAGTAAACCAACTTTGGTTAATATTATGTATAAAGTTGATTAATACATTTCATAACTTCGTTAATGACTTCTCAAATATTAAAAAAAAAATAGTAAAATAAAGTTGATTAATGGAGTGAAAAAGTTGATTAATACATTTATAATTTAGTGTCAGAACATGATTAATAATATGTATTTTATTGGTTAATAAAGTAGTGAAAGTGGTTAATGAATTATAAGTAAAATAAGTGGTTAATGACGTATATTTTTGTGGTTAACATAATTGTGTAGTTTATAGTTGTGTTATAAAATAAGTTTTAAAATTAAATAATTTTTTAAAAAAAAAAGTATTTTTTAAATATTATATTATTTGAATAGAAAAATAATGTTCACTGTATAAATAAGGTGAGTAGTGTATACGGTGTAGGTATTTGGTGTAGGAAAAAGTGTCAAAATAGCATTCCTGTTATTTATAATACACGCCAAAGAATTGGAATTTCAATCCTCTCAACAACACAACCAATTGCCTCTAAGACTCGACGCATACCATTCTCATGACAATACTTTTGTATACAAATATAATCTCAACTAAACATCCTTCCTCCTATAGACAAATGTTTCTCCTTCAAAATAACCAACATGTTTCTAAGCTTTGTAAGGATAAGCATCCACGTTGATCTCCTTCTAGGGTTTCCACCAATGAGTATTCCCAAGAAATGAAAATGAAGTGCTCTAGTTCCATAAGACAAAAAAGTAGCAGTAGCTCCCAAGAAAGATCCTTATAGGTTGATATCATATATTATTCTTTTTGTGAAAATTGACTCCTAAATCAAACTCCAACTCATGTTAATGAATGATGGCTTTAATACTCCACAAATTGGACCAATTACCCTCACAAATAAGAATTGTGTCATTAACAAACTACATTATCTCAAAGTGGATATTCTCATTGATTTTGAAGGCTTTGTACTTTCCCAATTGATTGACATTAAAACTAGCCCATTCAATTCTTCTGCAGTTAAGAGGAACAAAAGTGGAGACATTGAGTCCCCTTGGGGAAGACCTCTAGCAACTTGATAATCCATAATGGGGCTACCATTTACAATGATTAACATGGAGCTTGTGAAAATACTTCTTTCCATCCACCTCGTCTATCTTGACCTAAAACCCATCCTTCTCATTATGTCTCTAAGGTAATCTCAACTCACAATATGATAAGCCTTCTCAAACTCTATATTCAAAAGCATATGTTTCTTCTTAAACCTTCTTGATAAGTCCATAATCATATTGATGACTAAGACTCCATCAAGCATTTGTCTATTTTAGACCAATGTTTTTTGACAATGAGAGATCAACTTAGGTATGGCCCTCTTTGACCTTCCTGCCAATAGCTTGGAAATGATTCCATAGATGCTTCCAATCAAGAAAATTGGGCGAAACTCTCAATCTCTTGTGGATATTATGATTTTGGAATCCGGGTGAGGATGTTAGAAATGATGGCCTTAGGAAGTTTAGCATTCACATAAAAGTCATTCACACAAAGAACAATATCTTTCTGTTTACCGTGGTTATTGGTAAACAACCGCTGATCCTCCAAATGGTTACTTATTTGGTTACTCGCAGGATCGATCAGATTGATCCTAAGACATGGTTGATTTTGAGGTTTTGATTAAGTTGGATAATGGTAAAATGACAAGAAAATAAAGAGGCTTTAAGTAAAGTGCACGAAGAAATGGGCTTGATAAAATAAATGAAGGCTTGAAATAAAAAGGCTTCGACAGGAAAAGTAAAGAAGAAAGCAAGTAAAGTTTCTGGAAAGTAAATGACTTTGATTAATAAAAGTGGTGTTTCACACATACATTCTCAACAATTCTTTCTCACACGCTGGGTACTCGAATCTATATGAGTGACTTTGTATATAATTGTGAACACACGCGAAAAACTGCGTGAACTACTACTATTTATACTAAAATATCCCAAGTAACCGTCGGGCAGTTACACTGCTTCGAGATGACTCCACTTGGCACGTTCTCAGCGTTCGACGCTCCAGATCTTTGCACGTTGCACTTGGTAACCGCTGGAAACCGTTTTCCCTCCAAATGCTTGAATTTCAAACCGTTCCACTCTGAACCATCGAACACCTTCGTCGAGAAGCATCTTCGACGAGAAACACCTTCCACGTCGAAGGCAACCAACTTCTCCCTTGGAAGAAATCCTCTAAGTACATTGCCATCTTTCGATGGGCATTTCGACAGACCCAGCTGGTCGAAAACATCCTTTAGCTTTAATGGCTGATATTAATAAAACAAGGGTGTCAAATTTAGGAGCCAACAAATTGCCCCCCAAGAATGCCTTATTTCGACTCTGAAAGAAAAAGGCATTCTTTGAAATGCCACTCGACACCTGTCTTTTCATTCTTAGTCACAAATTAAATTGTGCACCTTTTTTGTCTTCTACCAACCACTGACAATCCCAAGGAAAACCCATCATTTCATCCGTACCTAAGACGTCACTTCAGTACGGCGTGCAGCGTGCCAAACGTCTTTTCACAAATTGTCATCATGACAATTCCCAAAAATGAGGGCGCACGCTGCACCCTTTCATTTCTGCAGAACGGCTACAACAACAGGGAGACGCCACGTGTCCCACTACCTTCTGCAACATTAAATGGCATTTAATGTCCTCGAATTTGGGGATTTCCCCAACTACTATAAATAGCGGTAAGTACCCATTGTGGGACTTTTTCACGCTACCTTGCTTTCAGATATCCCTTATTGCACACAAACTCTTGCCTCCTTTGCAAACCATCTGTTCTCCACTTCATCTTCAAACTTAATATCAACAATGGCATCTGGTTCTTCCAACGCTCCTAGCGCCAACACTCCCTCTGGAAATGTCAAACCTAGGATTTTCTCCACCGCTCCCGTAGTGACTCCTACGGGCCAACGAAGGGTCCCTGAGCCTTTGGACATTGCTGTACGTGATGCTTATTCACGCCACCTCATGATTCCGGTTGGATATTCCAACCAAATCTTTGCCATGTCTGGCCCATTATACCCAAGCATTGCTGAAGCCATGAAGATCAAAAGTTACTTTCCAGTACTTGAGAGACTCAAACCGGTTGGATGCTCCAAGAAAGATGCAGAGGATAATGAAGATCCCGCTAAGGAGAAAATCGACCTCCATTTCTTCAATAAAGGTGTTAGGGCTTTCAGGTCTGGCCCTAGCCTCACTCCTGATTATAGTGCTTGGCTGGAAAAAATGGAGAAACGCCAGGCTTCGATCTGGAAAGACATGGGGATATTCGACCTGGTTATGCTTTCGAAGACGGGTCTTAACTATTCCCCAGAGATGTTGATAGCTTCTTTACTCTTCTGGGATTACACCCATTTCACCTTCCATCTTCCCTGTGGAATGCTGACTCCCACGCTCTTCGACGTGGCCGCCATCACTGGCCTTCGACCCACTGGGGACTACTTCGACCCGGAGGAAATGTCGGAGGATCAGATTGGATTCTCTGCCACAAAACCAACCTATACCACCTTCATCAATCACTACCACGATAAGTCGACGGACGCTGTGTCGGACGTAGAACATATCGCGTTTCTAGCCTTATGGCTGACACGCTTTGTGTTTTGCTCCAAGTCCTTACAGGTGACCAAGAAGATGGTCACTCTCGCCACTCAACTCCACCATGGCCAAAATATCTGTTTGGCAAAATTGATTTTGGCGAGTCTGTACGAGTCGATTAGCAACGGAGCGACTCTTCTGAAGATCATCGAGAACAGAGCCAGTCTGCTGCTTGCTGGACCTTTTTGGCTGCTTCAGCTGTGGCTCAATGCCACCTTCGAGTCTTTCTTGCCTAAGAAGACTCAAATAAATGAGCAGGCTCCAGAAATAGCAAATAGGCGCATCGAAGGCACCAGATTGGCTCTGTTGACTCCAACGGAAGACGGGCTGGAGCTTCAACAAACTTTTACAAACTTCGTCTTGATGTTTGCTAAAAGGAAAGAGTTTGCTTCGACCATGGCTCCGTTTGCTCGACGAAAGGTTGGCCCAGAGTGGTTCACAAGGCCACATCCTAGGGCGTCGAGTGGTCCTCAGGTCGATGAACATACAACAATGTGGGAGGCATTTCTCACACCAAGAATAATGCCCCTGCGATTCAAGAGCTCCAAGACTCACTTGAGTCTAATCGCGTATCAACCAAACCTGGTGTCTCGCCAGTTTGGTATTATTCAAACACTACCTTCTCCAATTTTTCCCAGGGAGAAGTCTATGTTATACTTCTGCAACGACTACACTGAAGACGCTGCCACTAAGCATATCGGCAGATATGCTGGTCGAACAGTTCTTTCGTTGTTTGACTATCAGCTTAACTTTCTCTGCTCACCATCCTTCGAGGAGTGGTGGAAAAGTTACTACACTGAGGAGTTTTTCGACGAGAAGGACTTCGTGGAAGAACTTCAGAAGTCTTTTGTCCTTGTCTTGGACAAAATAAAGAAATGTAAGTTCATCCTTTCGAATTACTTTGTCTTTCCCTTTCGACTGGTAGCCTGTTAATTATTTTGTCTACTTTCAGTTGTTCGAAAGCCTGCAACCAAGAAGGCTGCAGAAGGCCAACAGGGAGGAGGCCCCTTAACAAAACCTCCACCAACGGCGAAGACTATAGCGCCGGCGAAGACCACAACAAACCAACAGGGGGAAGGCCCTTCGAAAAAGCCTTCTGCATCGGTAACCAGACTTTCATTATTTTCTTCTGGCTTTAACTTTCTGACTTTCGATGCAACTTCTAAATCGAACTCCAATTGGTTTTTTAGGCACCTTCACCCAAGAAACGGCCAGCACTGACGGTCGAATCTGGGAGTGACGAAGAAGATAATTCTCCCCCTGCTCCTCTTAAAAGACGAAAGCTGAAGAAGGACGTTCCTCTTCCTGAGGCTCGAACAATCAGAATAAAGGTTGCTGGGAGAAAGCCCAGGCCACCTCCAGTAATTATTGAAGAGCCAACGGAGGAGGAACTAAATGTTCTTCTCAATAAACCTGTCGAAAGCGACAATTCCAGCCCTGGGGCTGAAGCTCCTTTACAGGTAATCTCTTTGATCCCTTTGTAACTCAGGTGTCGATACCTACGTTCGATTATGTCTTTTTAGAACTTAGAAGATTCTTCTTCTTCTCTTTTCAGGTCACCACTGAAAGCTCAGCGCCAAGGACTTCTGAAACATTGGATTCTGCTGAACTCAGCAGGCCACAAGAAAAAGACTTGGCGAACGACGAAGCCAACACTGAAATAAATGAAGCCAATGCTGAGACAGCAGAATAACCAACAGAAGATCCACAAACAGAAGAGCAACAACTAAAAGAGATTCAGGTGGTTGATATGTCGGAAGAAAATCGTGACGAAGGGGACCGCGGTGACGCTGGCGAAGAGGATCAAGGTGACGCTGGCGAAGGGGACCATGATGACGCTGGTACTGCCGCAGTCCGAGTCGAAGAGAGTCAAGTCGAGGATAATGCTACTCAACAGCCTCAAACCCAAGACAACGCTGTTGCAAAGGCTGTCACCTCAATAAAGCATAGGTCGAAAGAAGACTTAGAACTCTTGAAGCAAACTGATCTTGTTGGCTATCTGAATGCCATCATCGAGAGCAAAAGTTCGTCTGATGCTAGTCAGGAGGTTCCTACTCTGTCGGGGAAGTCCACTGAAACTTCTCCTCTCGATGAGGCTTTGACGAAGGTTAAGGCTCAGTTTTTCAAGAAGGACTTAATGAAAGCTTTGGAGGGGGACCCTACCGCTCCATCATATTTGGGGGTTGTTTTGAATGTCGTAGACTAGCTAGCTGTGCCTCCGGAAGTTTCAGGCTTTATCATGGAGTTACACTCCATTATTGATCAAGTCTCAGCAGATTATCAGCGACAAAGGGGCTTTAATAGCCAGCTTGAAGTGCTATATGGCAAAAGCTCTTCTGCATGGACTGCTGTAGCAGAGACAACTTCTCGAATTGCGGAGTTGTCGAAGCAAAAAGCATCTAAACAAGAAGAAGTTGATGCCATCGATCGAGAGAATGCTTCCCTCAAGGCGCAAATCGAAGAAATAGAGGCTAAGATAAATGCCAATACTAAGCGCAAGGAGGAACTTCTCTCGACTGTTCCAGACACCGAAAGTCAAGCTGAAATCACACAAGGCCTAGAATTTGCTAAGAAAGCTCAAGCCTTCGACGATCAAATTGCCAAGCTTGCGCAGGCGAATGCCTTGTGCAACAAAAGATTGGAGCTGCAGCAAACCAAATACCTTCGACTCAAGGACTCCATCCCCTTCTGATTGATTCAGCCCTTTAACCATATATTGTAATATGTATTCGACAATATTGCCATTTTGGCTAATTTATAAAAAATTTCCATTTTGGCTTATTTATGGTTAATTTAGTCGTTACTTGTTATTTATTTTTATCTCTTGGAGTATAGGTTTATATTTTTTCAAATATTTACCATTTACTCTCAAGAGCCTTTTATCTTCACCTAGCTCTTCGACTTCATAAGCTCCACCAGAAAAAGTCTGGATAACTCTGAGTGGTCCTTCCCATTTGGGTGACCATTTTCCCATGCTTCGATCCCTTCGATCCATGGGAAGAATCACCTTCCAAACTAGTTCTCCAGGCGAAAATACCTTAGGTTTCACCTTTTTATTATAAGAGTTTTCTACTCTTTTCTTCTGAAGCCTGAGTAGGTCAAGAGCGCGCAATCTTTCTTCGTCTAAATCCACTAGTTCGTCTAACATCATATCCCAATAAATTTCAGAGGGAATATCATAATGTCTCTGAACCCTTGCAGATTGAAGACAAATTTCTGCTGGCAACACTGCGTCATGGCCAAAAGTTATCCTATATGGTGTTGTACCTATGGCTTCTTTTGGGGACGTTCGACAAGCCCACAAAATCTGGTCTAACGTCTTATGCCAATTTTTGGGCTTCTTCCCAACATGCTTTTTTATCAAGCCAATCACTACTTTGTTCGCTGCTTCGACTTGACCATTTGCCTGTGCATAATAAGGCGTTGATGTTAGGAGTTTGAAACCCGTTTCCTGAGCGAATTCCTGCATCTTTCGACCGGTGAAAACTGATCCTTGATCAGTTGTTATAGTCTCAGGGATTCCATATCTAAAGATAATGTTCTTTTGAATAAATTCAATGACATTTTCTTGGTCCACATTGACTAAAGGGATAGCTTCGATCCACTTAGTAAAATAATCAATGCCTACCAATATATACTTCTGACTCTTTGATGATGCTGGTCGAATCTCTCCAATGAGGTCCAACGCCCATCCTCTAAAAGGCCAAGGTTTCACTATCGAGTGAAGTTCGCTTGCTGGTACATGTTGGATGCCTGTATGGACTTGACATTCTTGGCAACCTTTAGCGAACTCGACACAATCTTTCAACATGGTGGGCCAGTATAGCCCTTGTCGAAACAACAACCATTTCATCTTATGGCCTACTTGGTGAGCCCCACATGCTCCAGCGTGCGTAGTCGAAAGGGCTATGTATGCCTCAGTTTCACTTAAACATTTTAGCAATACCCCTTCAGGCGTCTTTTTAAATAACTCATTACCCATAAGTACATAACTCAACGCCCTGTACTTTGTTTTTTGTTCTGTCGAAGCTACTGGATTTTGAAGATAATCCACAATGGGCTTCCTCCAATCTTGCTCTGACAAATTATCTATGAACGAAATTTCGAAGTTACTTTGATCAGCATATCCTAATCTTGTCGATTCCAAGTCTGTTGGTGATAGACAAGTTGCTTTTATCTTTTCTCGAACTTCGATTGCTCTTTGTAATCTCGTTTTTGAAATCTTGTACCCAGATGCAATTTGTGCCAAGTCGTTGGCTATTTGATTTTCCAATCTGGGTATGTGTCGAATATTGACCATTTCAAATTTTTTCAATAAACGATTTGCTATCACAAAGTACATAATGAGATTTTCTCTTATGCATTTATATTCTTTTGTGACTTGCTTAATGACTAACTCTGAGTCTCCCATTATTTCGACTCGAGTTGCCCCCAATTCCAACAATATTTCAAGGCCAGTAATTAGAGCTTCATACTCAGCCTCATTGTTCGAACAAGAACCTGATATCTTGTACTTGAATGTTGTTGGAATTTTTTCTGGAGAAATGATCAAGACTCCTACTCCTGTTCCATCTTTATGGCTGGAAACATCGAAGTAGAATTTCCAAGGTTCTATCTCCACATAATTAATATCCTCAACTTGAATTGAGTGGTCGACTATAAAGTCTGCAACCACTTATCCTTTCAATGCCTTAAGAGGCATAAAGGTCAAGGAGTATTCAGTTAATGCTAGTGCCCACTTGCCAATTCGACTGTGCAAGATGGGTTTCGACAACATGTACTTGAAAACATCAAAATGAGACGAAACATACACATCAACTGGTTTTATATATTGCTTGAGTTTTGTACAAGAGAAATACAGACATAGACACAATTTTTCAACTTCGCTATATCTAGTTTCTGCATCGTTCAAAACTCTACTAAGATAGTAAATGGGTCTTTCGACTCCATTCTCATCTTCTTGGGCTAACATGCTTCCCAAAGTTTTGTCGGATGCAGCTATGTACAATCTTATACTCCTATTGCTACAAGGAGGCACCAAAATAGGTGGCTTGGTGAGGTACTCTTTGATTTTGTCGAAGGCTTCTTGTTGCTCTTGCCCCCATTCGAATCCCTCTTTACTCAGTCGAAGTAAGGGTGAAAAGGCTTGAGCTTTCCCACTTAGGTTAAATATAAATCTCCTTAAGAAATTTATCTTGCCTAGCAGAGATTGCAGTTCCTTCTTATTCGATGGCGCTTTCGCTTCCAGAATAGCCTTCGTCTTGTTCTGGTTGATTTCGATTCCTTTCTTGTGGACAACGAAGCCCAAGAAATCTCCAGCTTTCACACAGAATGCACACTTCAAAGGGTTCATCTTCAGACCATGTTCTCTCATTCTTTCGAATGATTGTCGAAGGTGGTCAATATGATTCTTCCTGGAAACAGATTTTATAACAATGTCATCAATATATACTTGCATAAAAGTGTTAATAAAATCATGGAAGATAGAATTCATTGCTCGCTGGTATGTTGCCCCAGCGTTCTTTAGGCCAAAAGGCATCACTACCCATTCGTAAGTGCCTAGAGCCCCAGGGCATCGAAAAGCTGTTTTCGACACATCTTCTTCAGCAATGAATATTTGATTATATCCTGAATAACCATCGAGCATGCTCAGGTATTCATAGCCAGCGGCAGAATCGACTAGCATTTCCGCCACAGGCATAGGATATTCATCTTTGGGCGTAGCAGCATTCAAATCTCTGAAATCTATGCACACCCTCAATGTACCATTTTTCTTAATTACTGGCACAATGTTTGCAATCCATTCGACATACCTCATAACGCGTATGAATTTGCACTTCAGCAGTCTTTCGACTTCCGTTTTGATTTTCGACAGTATTTCTGGAGCGAAGCGTCTTGGACTTTGCTTGATTGGCTTCTTCCCAGGTTTGATTGGCAACTGAAGTTCTACCAACCCTCTGTCGAGACCAGGCATTTCATCGTAATCCCATGCAAAACAATCCTTGAACTCTTTCAACAATTGGATTACTTCCAACCTAAGTTCTGGGTCAATTTTGGCGCTGATGTAAGTTGGCTTTTTCTCTGACCCTTCGCCTAAGTTGATTTCTTCTAAAGGATCTTGCGCTAACATTTTAATGTTGTTCGCCAAGGGGTCCTTTTCGAAGCCCAAAGGCTCATCGTCATAGATGGCGTCGAGCCTCTGTTCCTGCATTCCTTCTGGCATGATATCAGGGGGTTCTGGATCGAAATCCTTTCCAGGACCTGCAGCAGATAACTGTTGATCATTGGCCTGTGTGACCATGTACTTTACTTCGGCTTCAAGAGCCGTTATCATCTTTGTTTCGGCTACATAAGCCGAAATTCGCTTCAATGATTGTGACTCAGTCATCATCACTGAATTCACTTCCCCAACCAGTTGGTTGGATATCAGTTAACCCACTGAAGTCTATGTGGGACAAGTCTTCTCTGTCCCATTGAAAACCATGCTCAGGGTGCAGGTATAGGGAACAAAAAGTATTTGGCGCTGGCGCCAAGTCGAAGTCAGGTGTTGGACATGGCCCTATGTGAGCCAAGTTCTTGTCGAAATCTGCCAACCCCAGGTGATTCACTTCGCCCAGGTAATAGCTTTGATCTGCTTCTATGTTTTCGACCATCCCATCTGGACGCCATAGCAGCAGCCTCTGGTGCATTGATGATGGCACAACTCCAACACCATGAATCCATTCACGGCCCAACAAGAGATTATAGTTAGGTTTGGCCGATATGACCATAAACATTGTTGGTCGAAGGACAAATCCTACCTTGATATCCAATTGGATCACTCCCATAGTGGTCCCTATGCCGCCGTCATAGTTCGACAGGACCATGTTGTGAGGCTTAATGTCCTCATCCCTTTTGCCTATTTTCCTTAGCATAAAGTGGGGAATAATGTTGATGGTTGCCCCACAATCCACCAAGATTTTATTCACTGTAGTTTCTTCGAGTTTAGCCCTTATAAATAAAGGCTTGAGGTGATTCTTCATCGCCTCTGTAGGTGGTTCGAAGAACCCATTTTGTTCCTCAGTAGTGCCATTGTCCATGACGAAATAGCACACTGGCCTATGTTTGGCCATTTCTTGCTCCACTTCCCAATCACTTGTTTCGACCTCAACCTGTCGGTTGAACTCTCTGGGCAGCACTGAGACTATATTCACCATGATGTCCAAAGTATCATCAGACTCAGAACCATCTTCGTCCTTAATTTCACCTTGGTTAGGCCAAACTAGCCTGTTGGTTACTGGCTCTCTTTCCAGAGGTTTCCTTTGCTTCCTTAGGGGAACATTTGAACTGGTTTCTGCCTTTGGTTCATTGGCAGCCTCCCTCTCAGCTTTTCGTCGCCTCTGGTATCTCCTCCATTGAGATCGAGACATGGGATTTTTCCCTTTGTAGTTGCTTGACACTTGCGCAACTTTAGGGGCAGCAACTTGAGGCTCTTTCTTTTGTGTTAAAGATGAACCCCTTGGCACATCGAAAGAGTGCCATTTCTCCTCGCTTGGCCTCTTTCGACCAGATGTCTTGTACCAGGTATCTACCGGCACATTAGTTGGAGGCCTGAAAGTCAATGGCCACTTTTCTTGGTTTGGACCTCTTTGGGAGGCTCTTCTGGGGTCATGTCGAAGATCAACATTTTCCCTTCTCTTATTTGCTGCTCTTACACCTTGAATATGTTCAGCAGCTTTTTTGTCAAAGATCGAACTGCATCTTGGACACAGCATCACTTCTGACTTCTTTTTCTGGCATCTTTGCAGGAAATCTGCCAGATTTTCATTTTCCCGAGGGAAAGCAGTCTTGTTAGCTTGTTCTTGCCTCATGGCCTCCTCTGATGCTTTTGGGTCAGAGACTTCGACCATGTTGACATTCATGGTATCTTTGTTGGCAAGAGTCAACTGCTTCATTTGAATCTCCAAGTCCTCTGTCTGGCCTTGAACTGTGGCCAAGTGAGAACTGGGTTCTGGTCCAGTTTTTTGGGCTCCAACTGTCTCCAGCTTTGGGCTTTCGACCGCTTTCTGAACCGCTTCAATTGTCTTTCTGGATAAATTCCCAGAAAAACTGCCAAAGATTGGCATGTTGATATGGTCCTTTGAGACTTCGACCATTGTGATTTCTGGCCTCTTCGACTGGCTTCTGGATGCCTCGATCACGTTCACCTCTGAAGGTTCAGCATAGTGGGCTTCAGCCTGCAACAGATTGGAATCCACAGCCATGGGGGTCTTGTCAGCAAACTTCAACCTCCCTTCTTCGATAGCGTCTTGTACAAGATTCCTGAAAAGAAAACATTGAGACGTTTTATGGCCTAGAAAATTATGATATTTACAAAAACCTCTCTTCTTTCTTTGATCAAGAGGAGGCACTTTTACCCCTGGGGGTACTATCATTTGGCCATCTTTTACAAGCAAGTCAAAGATCTCATCACATTTTGTAATATCAAAACTATAAGTCTTTTTGGGGAACCTATCGTTGGTCCTTTCTGGACCAATTGGATTTTTCCCACTTGAGGGGACTAACAGTTTGCAAGAGTATGGTGGCCCTTGTTTTAGTTCTGCTAAATCGACTTCTCCTTCTTCGACAGTTATAGTATCGTCGAAGGATTCTGGATCTTCGTCATCCATCTCAACATACGCTATCCTCTCTCTCTTATGAGTTTTCGCTGCCTTTTCTTTTTCAGCTTTGAGGCGTTCTACCTGTCGAACTCTATCGGCCAGTTGGGCCATGTCTCTCAGGTATTGAGTGTCTAACTTCTTCCTAATGGAATAATCTAAACCGCCTGCGGCTATTTCGACTAACTCATGTTCCGGCACTTGTGTAAAACATCTTGCTTTGAGCAACCTAAACCTATTTAGATATTCGTCTATAGGTTCAGTGAAACGTCTCTTTACACTGGCCAATTCTTTCAGGCTTATCTTGGTTCGCCCCATGTAGAATTGTTCATGGAACAATCTTTCCAACTGGGTCCAATGATGGATCGAATTGGGGGGGGGGGAGATTTGTAAACCAAGTGAAAGCGTTCTTTGTTAAAGAACTTGGGAAGTACTTAATCCTCAGGTTTTCGTTGTTCGAAATATCTCCTGCTTCGATCAAGTATCTCGCCACATGTTCGACAGTAGATTCTGTCGTGTCCCCAGAGAACTTAGTGAATTTGGGGACTTTACATCTAGGAGGTAAGTCTGTTTGTAACACGTATTCTGACAGCGGGGATGTAAAGTTAGGCCTTCGAAAGCCCATGTTCATCCCATTTTGAGTCATGATCCTTTCGATCATGGTTGCCAGATTATTTTCCAAACCCATGTTTTGGTATTGGATATGCTGAACTACTTCTTCAGCATTTTGGTTTCTGTTAACTAACCTTACCTCTGGGGTTATTACCCTAGGTTCCTCGACAGGTTGCTCCAATCGTGCCCTAAGGTTTTCTTCGACAGGCTGTTGGACTTGGTTGATAGTGGTTTCTTCCTCTAAGAATACACCCTGGTTTCCCCTTATTTGCGCCCTTTGGGGCTGTCGAACAGGTTGGGGTACTCCAAAGAAATCAGCCAAACGCGTCATTTGCGATGTCATCTGCTGATTCGATTGAGTAGTGTTTTGTATTAGAGGGTTCAACACTGTACTTAAAGTTTGTGCCAACATTTGAACCATATCATGGTTGCTTTCGTCCATTTGTTGCCTCAAGACTGCTGTCGAGGCATTTGTAAGGCCATGTGCTACTTGGGACGTTCCTCCTAAGAGTTGGGTCCTATTTCTATTCGCCATACCTACTCCAGAACCTTGGAATGGCGAAGAGGCACTCACTAAAGGGTCTGAAAAAGTGGACGTAGCATTCGTCAGGCTAGCCAAGTCAGAAGTTGGCATGCCATAGAGTGGTTCTCGATTATGACCGTCTGTCATAAATCCTGGGGGAACATAAGGCCTTGTGCCTAAATTTCCCCTTGGTGGGGGGGTTCCCATAGGCACTCTAGGGCCTGTGAACGGAGGTAATGGCCCCGTTGTTGTGACCGTTACTGCTGGTGTTGAACCAGCGGTTATCGCTTCACTTACGGTCGGGATAACCGTTGCTCCCACATTCGTTTGTGGGATTTCGTTATTGTTTGGCGGATTCGCCATCTCTTCTCTTCTTCTGGCAGTATTGGTATCGTTAGTGTATATTCTACCACTTCTCAATAACATACAACACTCCTCGAAAAAGATGAGATTATGTTTAAAAGGTTAAACTTCAACAATCAACACACAGTCCCACCGGGTGTGCCAATTTGTTTACCGTGGTTATTGGTAAACAACCGCTGATCCTCCAAATGGTTACTTATTTGGTTACTCGCAGGATCGATCAGATTGATCCTAAGACATGGTTGATTTTGAGGTTTTGATTAAGTTGGATAATGGTAAAATGACAAGAAAATAAAGAGGCTTTAAGTAAAGTGCACGAAGAAATGGGCTTGATAAAATAAATGAAGGCTTGAAATAAAAAGGCTTCGACAGGAAAAGTAAAGAAGAAAGCAAGTAAAGTTTCTGGAAAGTAAATGACTTTGATTAATAAAAGTGGTGTTTCACACATACATTCTCAACAATTCTTTCTCACACGCTGGGTACTCGAATCTATATGAGTGACTTTGTATATAATTGTGAACACACACGAAAAACTGCGTGAACTACTACTATTTATACTAAAATATCCCAAGTAACCGTCGGGCAGTTACACTGCTTCGAGATGACTCCACTTGGCACGTTCTCAGCGTTCGACGCTCCAGATCTTTGCACGTTGCACTTGGTAACCGCTGGAAACCGTTTTCCCTCCAAACGCTTGAATTTCAAACCGTTCCACTCTGAACCATCGAACACCTTCGTCGAGAAGCATCTTTAACGAGAAACACCTTCGACGTTGAAGGCAACCAACTTCTCCCTTGGAAGAAATCCTCTAAGTACATTGCCATCTTTCGATGGGCATTTCGACAGACCCAGCTGGTCGAAAACATCCTTCAGCTTTAATGACTGATATTAATAAAACAAGGGTGTCGAATTTAGGAGCCAACACTTTCTTAATGATGTCCCAACATTTCTTCAAGAAACCCATATTGAAGCCATTTGACCTTAAGTTTTTATCACATCACTTATCCAAACTACATCCTTAATCTCCTCGTGTTAAAAAGGTTCTTCAAGTCCATCATAATCGATTTTATTCAAAATCTTAAAAGTCGCCCCATCCAAAATTGGTATGTTGGGATTTGGTTATAGAAATCTTCTTTGAAAATGGCCCGTGATTTCCCCTTTAATGATTATCACCTGATCTAACTCGCCTCCCTCTGTGTTCTGAGACAAAACACAATTCCTCCTAAACCTCCCCTTAATGAAAGAGTGAAATAATATTGAATTAGAAACCCATCCTCTAATCCACCTAAATCTTGAAATTTATATTGGGATACTTTCCTTATGGTTCAAGGTTTGCAAAACTTTGTTGTTAGCCTCCCTTCTAGGACTTACTAGATTCCAAATTTCTAACAAACTGGTTCGAACTACCTCAAAATCCAAATTATTAAGCTCAAAATTGCTTTGTCCACTTCCAAGTTTATAATCACAAACACTTCCTTATTCCAACACCTAAGCTTCTCCTTCGAAGTTTTAAAATTTTATTTTAAGACATAACTCACCTTCTTCTAACCTTGATTGACTTCTATACCACCTCAATGAAAGAAATAAAATTCTCATGATCAAACCATATGTTGAATACTTTAAATGTCTTAGGACCCTAATTGACAAAGTTAGGTTGAATCCATATGGGGAAATGATTTGAAATTACCCTCTTCCCCACAAATTGACCACTAATCTTCCATTTTCCCTCCAAGCCTCCAAACAAGCGAAACATATTTAATTGACTCATAGCACTCCCATACACTATGCCATATAAGGGAAAAGAAAACCCTCTTTTTGGCATAGACAGTGCTTAAAAGTGCTGCCTATACTGGCACTGATGTAGGTAAAGACAACGCTTTTTTAAATGTAAAAGTGTTGCCTTATGTCTCCTTTAGGAAGCGCTTCATTTTAAAAGCGATTTTGTTATACCCGAAAATTTACCATCTCATTTCTCAAGTAATCTCTCACAAGATCTCCTTTGGTTCAAGACTGCACTAGGGTTGATCAACTCAAGACACCTCCTTAAGCACTGATGACTGAAAATTAGGGTTTGAGATTGCACAAGGATAAATGGACTTTTAGTGCGTTATATGACTTTCATGGATCATTTTGGACCCTCAAGATTTCTCATGTCCAATTTTAAGTCTTGGATCACATTTTTGCTCAGTCAATTGACCAATTGACCTAAAAATCAGTTGTATTGGGGAAAAAGTCAACTATGGTCAATTTACAGTCAAACTTCATAATTTTTTATCCATATCAACATTATGAACTCATATATGTCATTTTATCAAGTTTGGACCACAATTCCTCAAGAAATTTGATCAGATCATCAAAAGGCTAAAATGATCAAAATTAGGGTTTTGACTGAGGAAGTGCAATTTCTGATTTTTGACCTAGCAAATGGTTGATTGGTTAGATACATGATCTCAAGGATTCAATTGCATAATTTTGACTTAATGGCATGATTCAAAACATCCCTCAAGATCAATTGATTGATAGTTGATTTTCAATCAATTGATCAAAAAGTCAACTGTACACTGAAAAAGTCAAACTTTGACTTTTTGGTCAAAATTAAGTGTCAAAGATCACAATTCATCAAAACATGTCAAAATATGAAACTTGTTCATCAAGAAATCAAAAAATCAAGATTTCATTTTGAAAAGTCAAAATTTCCAAACTTATAAATTTTTCTAAGTGTTGGAAACTTCATATTTTTTCACAACTTTGAGCCAATTTTTCACCATGATGCAAGATGATTCAAAGGAAACTTTCAAAATGAAAGTTGTAGATTTCAATGAGATATAAAACATTGTAGAACATAACTTCTCCTAGAAATGCATGGATTCCAAGTTATGATTTTGTGAATACATGTTCATGAAACTTGGAAACTTAGTGAAATTTTGCCCTAGTTTAGGCAGGATTTTGACTTAACTTCATGGAACTTTTTCACATATTTCCAAGAGTAATTTTCAAAAATGTTTAACATAGAGGTTGTAGAGGATGTTACAAGCTTTCCAAAATGTCTAAGAACTCATTGAGATCATGCTTGAACTAAGAGAATCGAAGAGATGAAGTTAGGGTTTCATTCTTGATTTACAAGGAAGAATTTGTGATGAACACTTGACCAATTCCTAGCTAGGTTGTATAATCTTTGCTTTGAAGGCCTAAAACTTGTTTGTCACTCGATAATTAAATGTTTACACAGCTGTTAGAGCTTTGATCCAAGCATTTGAGCTATTATCCAAGTTGCATTTCCATTTATGGCACAAAGTTACCATTCCATTCTTGTAAAGAGGCTTTAATCACAAAGTCAATGCATAGAACTTTGCACTTGTTACTTATGATCACAAGAAATGTAAAAGGAAAAAGAAACATGTCTAGAGCCTCCCATAAACTCAGGACACTATGCCTTGAAACCATGTTTTCACTTTTCTTCAAAAACAAGTAACATAGCCATAACTATATATCTTGTGCTTCTGACCACCTCAAGTGATCTAACCTTTTCCATATAATTATACAAGTTGTTTGCAAGCTAACACACGAATACACAAGCTCTCAAACTCCTCTAAACTCAGAACTGCATCATAAACCACCATTGTTGCATATTCTGACCAAGAACTTCAAACTTCCATTTCCCTCGTACGTTTCTTGGCCTTTTAGTTTCAAAAGCTTCCTCACATAAAATACAAACCATCCATGTCCCTGTTTGCAGACTGTAATCACATTTCCATCATCCACCATTTTTGAAACTCAAGCTTGCAGACTGACTTGAGTATGGAGTTTCAGTCATCCTCAAGGCAATGTAAGACTTGCAACACATTCAGGGAGGTCCAAGCAAGCTAACCTGATCATCTTCACTCTTCAAAACTTGCTCAAAGTCCATATTGAAATCCAGCTGCAAGAGGTATGTTTTCAAACTTCAATATCTTGATACAAGCATCCTTTGTGCATACATTCTGAAGTAAAGATGTAGATATTATTGCCTTCAAGCTGACCATGTCCCTAGTTTGCATTTTACTTGCTTGTGTTAGGATAATTTTTCTTCTGACCAGTTAGGGCACGCATTTGGTATCAAACAAAATTAAGTTTAACCTTTGATTTTTAGCTTAATTAAATTATATGGTTAAATTGATGATGAAATTTCCAGCAAGTTTCATGTTTGTACTTTTCAAAATGGTCAAGAAATGAGAAAGTTACAGGGTTAATAATGGTGGATATAAGGCTCTGCGCGCGCATGAAGGAGGAAGAAGATGATTTCAAATATTCAGGGCAGGATTTATGTTATATACTTATTATTGTGTACAAGTTAACGGATGTATCACCATCCCAGTGATTAAAGCGCGCGCGCCTGTCACCCTTAGGACCTGAGTTCGAGCCCCAGCGTCCGTTTTGCTTCTTTTTTTTTCTTTCATATTTTCTGTTTTCTTTTTTGTTTGAACAGGCGCTGGGCCTCCTCCTCATTGGGCCTTATTTTGTTTACTGACTCCCCCTGACTATGTTTGCACCCCTGTTTTTTTTTTTATATTTTCATTTTTTTTCTTTTCTTTATTTTATTTTCTTTTCCATATTACTTTTATCACTTTTATTATTATTATTATTATTATTATTATTATTATTATTATTATTATTATTATTATTATTATTATTATTATTATTATTACCATTATCATTTTTATTAATAAAAATACAAAAATATATTCTATTTTTTTTTTGCATATTTAAAAATGTTCATTAATATTTTATAAAACAAAAGACTAAAATATTTTCTTTTAACAAATTAATTTTTTTTTAACAATAATTAATATTTTGACTTAGGTTAGTTATTGCATTATTTTCTTGTAAATTAAAATTATTCTAGAACTTAGGTTTCTTTTTAATTAATCAATTCTCATGTTTTTTTTATTATTTAAAACCTTTTCATAAAAAACCCTAAAAAATAATTTTTAAATTAATTTCTTTTCTTAATTAGTTTAAACTCATTTTAGTTAATTTTTCATTAATTATTTTTCTAAATTAGGTTTAGGTTAAAACTTTTTATAAAATCAAACAAAATCATTTCTTTTTCCATTTTGCATTCTTGCATTTTATCTTAAAATTTGTACAATATTCAATATGGTTGTAATAGTTAATTAGATTTAATTTTCTTGCAAATCCCCCATTTGTAAATTTGTATACCCCCTCCCCTAATGATGTAATAGCTTAGTATTTTTATTTTCCGCAATTTAACGCTTTATATATAAATGCTAGTAAATTAGGGTTTGTATGGAAAGATTAAAATCAACAAGTTAGCAAACCCTAATTCAAGACAAAACAATGCATGTAAATCAACACACTTGCACACTTTCACTCTTAGGGTAATTCCACTTCGTTGCCTTACAAAAATGGCCATGTTATGCATGTGGGATATCTTAGCAAAAAGCAATCAAAACTACAAGATCATAGTCCCTCGATGACGCTATCAAATATTGCCTTTCAAATGATCTTAGTCCCTCAAAGAGAATTGCTAAGATATTTCACAACATTGCTATCATGGATATACGATGGCTCATGCCCGTCCATTTACATCCAAATATAGGGTTTCTTACCAAATCAATGGTAAGATAGCAATATCAAAGGAAAGGAAGAAATGAACTAAGACTTTTGAGTAGGTAGATTATTCCTAGTTGCTTGCTCAATTTCAAATCAAACACTCTTGCTTATTTTCAAAGCAAACACAAACACTTTCAAAAAACACTTTCAAAAACATCTTCCAAACTTGAAACATTTTCAAAAGCTCAACACTTTGTATACGTTCTTACGAACGAGAACTATTACAAAGTTTGCCTAAATGATGGAGCCTTTTCAAGATACTTTCAAAAACCACACAAAGCACATTTTCAAACAAAAGCAAGTGATCTAGCAAGCAACTAAGAGCCCATATATAACTATGGATGAAAATGGTGCTAACACCTTCCCTTTTCATAATCTACCCCCCGAACTCAAGAAATAATCTCAAAGGTCTTTCCTGTTCTTTTCAGCCTTTCCTTTTGGATAAAAGAAAAGTCGGTGGCGACTCTTGCTAACCGCAACAATTGCAATCAAACACAAAACATCTCAAGTCAGTTCTCCCACCGTATTACAGAACTGGCGACTCTGCTGGGGAGATTCTTAAAATTGGGGTTACCTTAGGGCTAGATCCCCATTTATTTGCTTTACATTTTGGTTCTTTGTTTGGGCTTAAATCCTCTACCCGGATTTGAGATACCTTATAGGTAAGTAGCAATACATTATGGAAACTGTGTGGGGTATATCGACATGGTCTAAGAAATAGCTATATTAGTGTGACACATATGTGGGTTCCAGTAGCCCTTGAGTAGTCAAGGAGAATACGGGGCCGCTGAGTGATGTCATGAAGCACTAACTGACTTTAGAACCTTTACTTGACCAACTTGGCCATTAGGACGTAGTGAGATTACCGACTTTGGTGCAATCCTAATTTGGTAGATACTCGATACTACACTCATTGAGGTTTGTCTTTTTGGGATATTTCGGTCACCGTGAAAGAGGCTTACACTGAAACAATGCCCGAGAAGACAAACCAATGATATTGGGATCCTTTAGAACCCGATTACTATTTCTAGGACAGGTTTGAGCCAACTAAACTTCAAGGGGGTACTTACCTATGAGACTCCATGCAAGCATAAACCTAAGGACTTGTTTTATTTGTATATATTTACTTTTACATAACATCATAAACATCATAACATCATACTCATACTCACTAACCATTTCAAGGATTTTTGGGATTTATCTTTGTTCTGTTTTGTAGGACATGGCTTTCTATTCGCGGGAAAACCATTCAAGTCAATCTCGTAAGGATTCCTCCTCAACTCAAAGAGTTATCATCAAGGGTTCCTGAGAATTCTCCATTTACCGAAAGACATGGTCGCCTCTGAAACTTGGTTACCTCCAACACTGATGAAGATATGATGAAGGTGCTTTTCCAATTCTTTGATCCTCTACACCATTGCTTCACTTTTCCCGATTATCAACTTGTGCCAACTTTAGAAGAATTCTCCCAAATCTTTAGGATTCCTATTCTCAATCAACTACCCTTAAACGGTACGGAAAGAGATCCAAAACTTGAAGAGATTTCTCAATCCCTACACTTGCAACAATCTGATGTCACAACTAATTGGGAAATAAGGAGTGGTGTCAAAGGTTTCTTGGCCAAGTTCTTGTTTGAGAAAGCTCAAGATTGTTGGAACTCCTTGGACTTACAAGATTTTTAGGAAATTATGGCCCTTCTCATCTATGCGATGGTTTTGTTTCCAAATCCTGACCAACTCATAGATGTAAACGCCGTCAAAATCTTCATATCTCGTAACCCGGTGCCTACTTTATTAGGAGACATCTTACATTCTTTTCACTCTCGCACTATGAGGAAGAAAGGTATCCTCATGTGTTGCACTAATCTCTTGGCAAGATGGTTTATTTCGCATCTTCCCCAATCTATATTGAAAAATGAGCAAGGTTCAAGGTGGTCCCATAGGTTGATGACGCTCATACATTCAGATATTCATTGGTGTTCCCGATCTTTGGAGAATGTTACTATCACCGACCGTTATGGAGAATTTCCTAATGTCCCCTTGCTTGGCATTAGAGGAGGTATCACTTACAACCCTTGCTTAGCCTTACGATATTTTGGTTACGCCCGAAGGGATGGTCCACATGAGATGCTTATCCAAGGAGTGGTATTCGACTACGAGAATGACAATCAAAGCTACCTCCAGAGGTTTATCCGAGCTTGGAGGATGGTGAATAAGGTGGATAGAAAGACGCTGGGACACAAGAATTCCATTCCCCTTGAGCCTTACCTTAAGTGGGTATGAGCTCGTGCTCAGAAACTTGTGATGCCTTATCCCTCCATCTTACCAGTCATCATAGAGCCTGTGGTGGAAGGAGATGTCACGTACACCATCCTCCATCCTGACATGCCTACCTCTCTCGAAGACTTGCAAAAGGGTTGCATTCATATGAAGGAGGAACGAGATACTTTCGAAGCTCAATTCTATGCTAGTGAGAAGATGGTCTTGGAACTTACGAAGCAGCTACAAGAAGAGCAAAGTGTGAACGCCTATCTCGTACCGAAGAGGATGTGTTCAGTCTTTTTATCTTAGAAAGTTATTTTGTAAGCCCAAGAGGCATGATGTAATATTTATTGTTTTGTCTAATGAAAATTGACGTTTGTTCATTCTTTTGTCTATACAAATTTAAATCTCATTAATCCTTGAAATCATTTGCATATACATATTCCATGCATCATAACATGCCAGGTTTTTGCATAACAGGTTTCCTTATCTTTCTGCTATTTATTTCAGCAAGATGGATCTAGAGAAAACTGTGAAGGATCTCCAAGCCCAAAACTCTCAATTCCAAGAGAATCTACTGGCCCTAGCCAAGGGGAAGCAAGATATGATGGCATTGCTGGAAGTTAAGAAAAAGCCCAAGAAGAAACTCTGCTCAACATGGGTAGAAGGTTCAAGGAGACAGTCCATCAGATCCTAGTAGGAGGAGATTCGTCTGAAGAAGACGAGAATTAGATTGGCGAGGTCAAGAGTAATCAGGATGACTATGTTAATGATCAAGTATCTGATGAGGATTATTTCGAAGAGCAGTATCCACCCGCCGATATCAAGTATAAGCAGTTAGAAGATAGATTGAAAGCTGTTGAAATCCAAGCCGCCCCCGGTTTAGATTTTGATGATTTGGGTTTGATCTCTGGGGTAGTCATTCCCCACAAATTCAAAATACCATTCTTTACAAAGTACGATGGAGTTTCTTGTCCAAAAATCCACTTGAAATCTTACATGCGCAAGATACAGCCGCACACTACTGATAAGAAGCTCTGGGTTCACTTTTTCCAAGAGAGCTTGGCTGGAACGTAACTTGAATGGTTTTATTAGTTAGATGGTTCGTGTATCAATACTTGGGAAGATTTAGCTACCGAATTCTATCATCAGTATCAGTATAACACCGACTTGGCACCAACGAGGATTTAGTTGCAAGATATGACCATGGGAAAAAATGAAGGATTTAAGGAATATGCGCAAAAGTGGAGAGACCTTGCTAGTAGGGTTCAACCACCCTTGATTGATAGGGATCACATTGACATGTCCATGGGCACTTTATGTGGTCCCTTCTTTAATCTGTTGGTTGGCTGATCTTCTTCTGGTTTCACCGAATTAATCTTAACCGATGAAAGAGTTGGAAGCGGCATTAAAAGTGGAAGATCTTTGTGGCATCTACCTCCACTTCCAATCCTATCAAGAAACATTTTGCTGCAAAAAAGGAAGTCAATATTGTGTACGGGGCAAGGGCCCGTACCAAGAAGAATGATCACCCGTCTGTCAATGTCGTCCGAATCTCCAATCCAACTCCTATTCCAAGACCATCTACAAATCATCAATGTTTTGAAACTCCGAGAAGACAATTTACGAGGTTAGGCATGTCATTGTCTCAAGCGTTACAACATTTTCTCAAGGCTAATTTGGTGACATTGCGCGACCCTCCTTCCAACCCTGATACCTCTTCACTAAAGCATAATCCAAACGCTAAATATGCTTACCACTCAAGTAGCCTCGGGCACGAGACTATCCAATGTTGGGCCTTGAAGAACAAAATCCAGGATTTGATTGATAACAAGACTATCGAGTTTGATCCTCCTCTGACTCCGAATATAATCACCGCACCTATACTGAAGCATGACAAGGGTGTTAATCTGTTGAAGATACAATTTTTGTTGCCTCTGTTAAAGAATTGACCACCCCGCTGAATATCATCAAAAAGAACCTGTTGAAAGTTGGGATTTTCCCCGGCTGTGTTTGTTGTACCCAACAACTCAATGGATGTGAAGGGCTGAAGAAAGGCATACAACGCCTGATGGATAGCCACAAAATTCTATTTGAGAAGACTCCGCTTTCCAAAAGTTTGACTAACAAATGTGAAGATCTCTCCATTATCACCATCTCAAACAAGCCTCTTAGGATCACCTCCAAAGGTCCTATTAGGATTTCAAATGAACCCATTGTTTCTCCCTTAATAATTACCAATCCCAGGCCAATTCCCTATTCTTCAAACAAGGAAGTACCATGGAACTATGGTGCTGAGGTGTTTTATCATGGGATTAAACAAGACGCTTGGATCGAAGAAGAAAAAGATGACAATGTTGGTAATATAGCTGGCTCAAGCAAAGTAACTAGAACTTGGAGAATATTTTCACCTAATATCTCACCACCAGTTATTACAAAGGCGCCCATCCGCATTACTGCTGCCAAGACAAATACTGATACAAGAGGGAAGGAAAAATTTGTTGAGCCGGTCGTAACAGAAATACCTGCAAAGGATGTTACTGATGAAGAACCCTATGCTCGTGAGATGGACGAGATCTTGAATATCATAAAAATAAGCGACTTCAAGATTGTGGAACAGTTGGGGCAAACCCCTTCTAAGATTTCAATGTTGTCATTGCTACTCTGTTCTGATGCCCATGCTCAGACATTAATCAAATTTCTGAAAAAGGCTCATGTCCCCCACGAGACAACAACGGGTCAATTTGAGAATTGTGTGGCTAGCCTGACAGCTGATAATGGCTTGGGATTTTCCGATGCTGACCTAACACCGCTTGGGAAGAATCACAATAAAGCTTTACATGCTTCTGTCGAGTGCAAAGGGACTACCTTAACAGATGTTCTAGTCGACAATGGTTCTTCTCTAAATGTATTACCCAAGGGGGGGCGTTAGACCATCTAGACTGTGAAGGTTTAGTCTTAAAGCCCAGTGATATCATTATAAGGGCGTTCGATGGATCAAAGAGGACAGTTCATGGGGAAGTAGATCTTCCAATCAAGGTGGGCTCCCAAATCTTCAACTTCACCTTCTACATTATGGATATTCGTCCAACCTATTCTTGTCAGTTAGGTCGCAGTGGATCCATAAAGTTGGGGCAGTAACCTCAACTCTCCATCAGAAACTCAAATATACAATCAAGGGAAGAATAGTCACCGTCTGTGGAGAAGAAGAGTTTATGGTAAGTCACCTTAACTCGTTCAAATACGTAGAGATGGATGGAGAATTCATTGAGACCCCGTGTCAAGCCTTTGAGGTTGTACCACCGATGATTGCTGCTACCAAATGTTCCTCTGATGAGTCTCAAGCTATTAAAGTCATGCCAGAGATGGTTTCAGTCAAAGATGCTCGTGCGGCAATTGAAGAAGGAAGTTGTGATACTTGGGGGTAACTCCTCGATATCCCATTTAAAGCGGACAAGTTTGGTTTGGGCTTCACTGTCAAAGCTCAGAAGGAAGTGAGGCGTGCTCGTGCTGGAAAGCCACCTCTTCGCATTGGAAGCCATAAAGTCAATGTCGTAGGTGATTCTAATGAAGAAACTGCATTTGAAGATTGGGTGTATCCAACTACAACGGAGCTGAAGAATTGGCATGCAAAGGACTTTGTGCCCATCTTCTTCATTGAGGAGTAATCTACTTGTTATTGCTTTTCTTTCAATTCAAGAACATTTTATCTGTAATATTTAAATAATAACTTTTATGCCATGTTCCTGGCCCAGGGCACTTTGGTCCACTTGTCAAGGGTTTTATTTATGTTCATCTAATCATATGATCATTAAGTACATTGGACTCTTTTGCATTCAAATATTTATGTTCATTGTCTTTCTTTTCTTTCAAATACATTTTTCAAAAATAGCCATGTATCTTACATGCACACACACACACTCTTGCAGGTCCTCATCCCTTATGGATCCTATTTCCAATGACTCTAATATTGTCGAATATGATTTTGAATGTCCAATCAACCAAGCCGGAGACGAAGGCGAGGAAGATTTTGGAATACCAGGAGAACTAGCCATACTTCTATTACAAGAGGAAAAAGTTATTCAACCGCACAAAGAGTCAGTTGAAGTCGTCAATCTGGGTACTGAATTAGATAAGAAGGAAATCAAGATCGGCGCTAACTTGGAAAGCAATGTCAAGAGAAGGTTGGTTCAGATGTTGCATGATTATGTGGAAGTATTTGCTTGGTCTTATGAATATATGCCTGGGTTGGATACCGACATCGTAGTTCATTGTCTACCGACAAAAAAGACTGCCCTCCTGTTAAACAAAAGGTTCGTCGCATGAGGCCTGATATGTCTGAGAAGATCAAAGCTGAAGTAATGAAACAGTTTGATGCAGCCTTCCTAGCTGTGACATCCTATCCCCAATGGGTTTCCAATGTGGTGCCAGTGCCAAAGAAGGACGGGAAAGTTCACATGTGCATAGACTATAGGGATCTGAATAGGGCAAGCCTCAAGGATGACTTCCCTCTACCACACATTGACGTCTTAGTTGATAACACTGCTCAGCATAAAGTCTTCTCTTTCATGGATGGCTTCTCAAGCTATAATCAAATAAGGATGCATCCCAAAGATATGGATAAGACTACTTTCGTTACGCAATGGGGAACCTTCTGCTACAAGGTCATGTCATTCGGATTAAAGAATGCAGGGGCAACGTATCAAAGGGCTATGGTAACTTTGTTTCATGACATGATACATCATGAAATAGAGGTATATGTGGACGATATGATTGCTAGATCACAAACTAAAGAAGAACATCTCGATCACCTGTACAAACTATTCGAAAGGCTGAAAAAGTACAAACTGAGGTTAAACCCTAACAAATGCACGTTTGGAGTACGATCTGGAAAGCTTCTAGGTTTTGTTGTCAGCAATAAAGGCATTGAAGTTGATCCTGCCAAGGTGAAGGCTATCCAAGAAATGCCAGTCCCTCATTCTGAAAAGGAAGTTAGAGGATTCTTGGGTCATCTCAACTACATCGCCCGCTTTATAGCACACTTGACTGCTACTTGTGAGCCAATCTTCAAACTCTTGAAGAAAGATCAGGTAGTCAGATGGAATGATGAGTGCTAATCTGCCTTCGACAAAATCAAAGAATACCTACAAGAACCTCTTATTCTCATGCCTCCAGTTGAAGGAAGACCCTTGATCATGTACTTAATAGTACTAGAGAACTCTATGGGGTGTGTTTTGGGCCAACATGACGAGTCTGGCCGAAAAGAGCATGCTATTTATTACCTGAGCAAAAAGTTTACCGATTGTGAAACTAGATATTCACTGCTCAAGAAAACTTGATGCGCTCTGGCGTGGGCTGCTCGCCAGCTAAGACAGTATATGTTGACTCATACCACTCTGTTGATTTCTAAAATGGACCCAATCAAGTACATTTTCGAGAAACCTGCCCTGTCAGAACGGATAGCCAGATGGAAAATGATCTTGACTGAGTACGACATTTAATACACTACTCAAAAGGCCATCAAAGGAAGCGTACTATCAGATCATTTGGACCATCAAGTTGTGGATGATTATCATTCTATGAACTTCAACTTCCCTGACGAGAGCATCATGCTGGTGACTGACTGTGCAAAACCTGGAGCGTATGACGGACCTGAACAAGGATCCTGATGGACTATGGTCTTTGATGGGGCTTCCAACGCCTTAGGTAACAGAATTGGTGTTGTGATCATCTCTCCTGAAGGTTGACACACTCCTTTCACTACAAGACTATGCTTCGATTGCACGAACAATATGGCTGAGTATGAAGCGTGCATTTTGGGTCTGAAAGCTGCCATTGACTTGAGGATCAGGCATTTAAATGTGTTTGGGGATTCTGCTCTAGTGATTAGCCAAGTAAAATGAGTTTGGGACATTAAACACCCTAATCTCATCCCTTACAAGGAACTTGTACTATCCCTGATTCCCTATTTTGAAAATATCACTTTTGAGCATTTCCCTAGGGAAGAAAATCAGTTGGCTGACGCTTTGGCAACCATGTCTTCAATGTTCAAGGTCAGATGGGATAACGAGGCCCCTATGATTACAATTGAAAGACTCGACGAACCTTCACATTTCTGTGAGCTTGACACTGACACAGAAAAGCCATGGTACCATGAGGTGATGAGGTATCTTTAAGCACAAGAGTATCCCGAGGGAGCATCCATCAATGACAAAGTTCTTACGAAGATTTTCAGCCAAGTTCTTCCTAAGCAACAAAATATTGTACAAGCGCAACCATGACTCTACTCTACTCCGATGTGTGGATAAGAAGGAGGCAGAGGAAATCATGGAAGACATGCACGACGGACTCTTTGGTACTCACTCAAGTGGACATACGATGGCTAAGAAGATCTTGAGAGCTGGTTACTATTGGTCAAAGATGGAGACTGATTGCCATCAACACTCTAGGACTTGTCACAAATGCCAAATCTATGCTGACAAGGTCCATGTGCCTCCTATCCCTATGAACGTCATGACCGCTTCGTGGCCATTTGCAATGTGGGGCATTGACATGATTGGAGAAATCAAGCCCACAACTTCCAACGAACATCACTTTATTCTTGTCGCTATCGACTATTTCACCAAATGGGTCGAAGCCGCATCGTTTGCCTTAGTCACGAAGAATGTGGTATCCAGATTCATCAAACACAACTTCATCTGCCGCTATGGTATCCCCAAAAGGATTATCACCGACAATGGGACTAACCTCAACAATGCTAGGACTACTGAGCTTTGCACTCATTTTAATATCAAGCATCACAGTTCTTCTCCATATAGACCGAAAATGAATGGCGCAGTCGACGCAGCCAATAAAAATATCAAGAAGATTATGCAGAAAATGGTAGTAACCTATAAGGACTGGCATGAGATGTTACTGTTTGTTCTACATGGCTACCGCACTTCTGCTAGAACATCAACTGGGGCAACTCCCTTTTCTCTAGTCTATGGCATGGAAGTTGTTCTGCCAGTGGAAGTTCATATTCCCTCTTTAAGGATTATGAATGAGGCAGGCCTAGGCGAAGACGAGTGGATTCAAATGAGATTGGATCAGCTGAACTTGATCGATGAAAAACGATTGGTTGTTGTTTGTCATGGTCAGACGTACCAAAAGCGTATGATCAAGGCTTTCAACAAAAAGATCAAGCCTCGAGTATATCAAGTTGGTGACTTGGTGATAAAACACATCATTCTACCACAAGGCGACCCCAGGGGCAAATAGACTCCCACCCATGAAGGGCCATTTGTTGTCAAGAGAGTGTTCTCTGGCGGTGCCATGATGCTGACTACCATGGATGGTGAAGACTTCTCACATCCTATAAACGCGGACATAGTTAAAAAATACTACGCATAAGAGACCCGCTAGGTTGACACACCTAGGAAAAATAAGGGCATCCCGGCAAACCAAAAGGTTTGGGCAAAAATTATGGATATATGAAAAAGATTGTACACCCGGAAAGTTGAAAACCCGAAAGGGCGACTTGGGAAAAAAGGGGTATCCTGGTGGGCTGAAAACCCGAAAGGGTGGTCCAGGAAAAAATTAAGGATTGAAAGCGTATGACTATGTCCCGTGGAATCACCACAGTCAACTTTATCACCAAGGTCCGAGTTCAAATGGTCCAAGATTAATCCAATCAACTTCTGTCAACGGCAAGGGGCATTTGAAGACATTGGGGCAATAGCAGAGTTGGAAGGCAATGAGATCATTTCACATGGCTATTTGTTTTTGTTTTTAATTTTGTTTTCCTTTCGACGATTTCCTCTTACTAGGATCTCCGTCTCTTTGTACAAAAACGCCTATTCACGGGCAAAATATCAAATACAAATATACTTTGAAGTGCAAAATTTCTGTTTTTTGTTTTGAATGCAAAGTTGTCCAATGACTAAATTGAACGAACATATGCATATGAACATAATTAAAGCTATTTGGCACATGTGACCTGCTAAGCAACATCAAGCATCTCTTAATGTACATGGAATATCCCCCTACAAAGTTATTTCATTAACATCCTCCTCAACAAAGTTACTCATGAAGTCTTTTTGCATAGGATAATCTCCCAACCAGAGTCTCAATCTCTCAGCAACTCTCTCTCTAGCTAAGATGAATCTTACAAGTAGAAGCCTTGTGGATCTCTTCCTAAAAAGAATTCACCTCTTCATAAGTTTATCAACAGAGTTTATTTCCCCAACAAACAACGAGTAGCATAACTCCCAAGCTGTGTACAAAATTCCCCAGCTTTAGTCTATCTTCTCCAAGCTGAGCCTGTTACCCCCAGCTGAATATACCTCCCCAAGCTGAGTCTGTCCTCCCTGACTGAGTCTACGCTCTCTAGCTTGAGTTTGTCTTTCAGACTATTACAAATCATAGGGCCACAACCCCTGATCCCCAGTAAAGTCGTCAACAAAACCTTTACTATCTTCAAAAGCTACTATGAAACCTGAACCCGACCATATATTAGTACAACTTCCAAACTACTATGAAGCCTGGACCCGACCAGATAATAGTCAACTTTCAAGTCACTATGAAGACTGGATCCGACCAGATAATACTGTAACCTTTCAACTAACTATGAAGACTGGATCCGACCAGATAATAGTTAACTTCGCAAGATACTATGAAACCTGGACCCGGCCAGATAATAGCTTAACTCTTAAAAATATAGAAGAACCTGGACTCAACCAAACCAAGGCTTAACTTCTTTTCCCCAGTAGAGTTTTCCTCTACCCCAACAAGTTATTATGAAGCCTGGATCTGACCAGATAGCAATTACCCTCAGAAATTCATTGTGAAACCTGGAACCTGACCAGATAACAACTAAATTCCCAAACAGTTTATTGTGAAACCTGGATCCAACTAAATAACAATTAACCTCATCAACCTCAGAAATTTGTAAAGCATGGACCCGACCAGATGTCAGTTTTTCAAGCAAGTTATTATGAAACCTGGAGCCTGACCAGATAACAATTAACTTTGATCCCCAGAGAGACACTGTGAAGCCTGGACCCGACCAGATAATAGTACAACTTTCCAAAAACCAGGAAACCTGGGCCCGACCAGATAGTAGTTACCACTTCAAGTTACTGCAAAGCCTGAATCCGACCAGATAACAGTTAACTTCCTTATCCCTAACAAATTGTTTAAAGCCTGGGTCCGACCAGATAACTATTCAATTTCAAGAAATTTTCTGCAAAGCCTGGAATCCGACCAGATAACAGTTAATTCATTTCTTCCTCAGTAAGTTACCGTGAAGCCTGAATCCAACCAGATAGCAGTTGACTTCCTCATTCTCAGGAAGTTGTGAAACCTGGATCTGACCAGATAACAACTGACATTCAAGAGATATTCCCCAACGGAAGCATCCTTTCAACAAAGTTTGAAGATATGTATACTCTTCATCCCCAACGAAAATCCGGGAGTCTACTTCCCAAAACTCCTAAAAAACAGTTAGGGATTTATTTTCTCGGAAAAAAACATGAACATCACATTCATACATCATAGAATATACATACAAAATGCATTTAACGTGGTCTCATTCATCTTGTGAATATCATGCGTACATATGCATTTTACTAACTCTTTTTTACCACAGGTAAAACATCAAGTTTTAGTATGAATCAAAAAGAGATTTGTGCTGATACTTCCTCAAGTATTTACCACCATTCCTCCAAATGGCATTTATAAGCCCATTCACAATTCATCTTCGAGTGCAAATTTCTGGGCACTCTAGTGTCCAATCATCTTCCACCTTCAAGTCAAGAATGGCGGATCCGCCAATCTAACTCTTCATGTTTAAGAAGATTAAACAAGGGAAGTTGTTGTACCCCAAAATTTTCCCTCTCATTTCTCAAGTAATCTCTCACAAGATCTCTTTTGGTTCAAGACCGCACTAGGGTTGATCAGCTCAAGACACCTCCTCAAGCACCGATGACTGAAAATTAGGGTTTGAGATTGCACAAGGATAAATAGAATTTTAGTTCCTAATATGAATTTCATGGATTATTTTGGACCCTCAAGATTTCTCATGTCTAGTTTCAAGTCTTGGATCACATTTTTGCTCGGTCAATTGACCAGTTGACCTAAAAATCAGTTGTATTGAGGAAAAAGTCAATTATGGTAAATTTACAGTCAAACTACATAATTTTTATCAATATCAAAATTATGACCTCATATATGTCATTTGATCAAGTTTGGACCATAATTCCTCAAGAAATTTGATCAGATCATCAAAAGGGCAAAATGGTCAAAATTAGGGTTTTGACTGAGGAAGTGCAATTTCTGATTTTTGACCTAGAAAATGGTTGATTGGTTAGAGACATGATCTCAATGATTCAATTGCATAATTTTCCCCTAATATCATGACTCAAAACTTCCCTCAAGATCAATTGATTGATAGTTAATTTTCAGTCAACTAATCAAAAAGTCAACTATACACTGAAAAAGTCAAACTTTGAGTTTTTGGTAAAAATCATGTGTCAAAGATCACAATTCATCAAAACATGTAAAAATATGAAACTTGTTCATCAAGAAATAAAAAATCAAGATTTTATTTTGAAAAGTCAAAATTTCTAAACTTAAAATTTTTTCCAAGTGTTGGAAACTTCATATTTTTCACAACTTTGAGCCAATTTTTCACTATGATGCAAGATGATTCAAAGGAAACTTTCAACATGAAAGTAGTAGATATCAATGAGATATAAAACATTTTAGAACATAACTTCTCCTATAAATTCATTTATTTCAAGTTATGATTTTGTGAATACATGTTCATGAAACTTGGAAACTTAGTGAAATTTTGCCCTAGTTTAGGCAGGATTTTGACTTAACTTCATGGAAATATTTCACATAGTTCCAAGAGGAATTTTCAAAAATGTTCAACATAGAGGTTTTAGAGGACGTTACAAGCTTTCCAAAATGTCAAGGAACTCATTTAGATCATGCTTGAGCTAAGAGAATCGAAGAGATGAAGTTAGGGTTTCATTCTTGATTTACAAGGCAGAATTTGTGATGAACACTTGACCAATTCATAGCTAGGCTGCATAATCTTTGCTTTGCAGGCCTCAAACTTGTTTTTCACTCCATAATTAAATGTTTACACAGCTATTAGATCTTTAATCCAAGCATTTGAGCCATTATCCAAGTTGCATTTCCATTTATGGCACAAAGTTACCATTCAATTCTTGTAAAGAGGCTTTAATCACAAAGTCAATGCATAGAGCTTTGCACTTGCTCCTTCTGATCACAAGCAATTTCAAAGGCAAAAGCAACATATCTAGAGCCTCCCATAAACTCAGACCATGCTTGTACTATGCCTTGAAACCATGTTTTCACTTTTCTTCAAAAACAAGTAACATAGCCATAACTCTATATCTTGTGCTTCTGACCACCTCAAGTGCTCTAACCTTTTCCATATAATTATAAAAGTTGTTTGCAATATAACACATGAATACATAAGCTCTCAAACTCCCCCAAACTCAGAACAGCATCACAAACCACCATTGTTGCACATTATGACCAAGAACTTCAAACTTCCATTTCCCTCGTGTGTTTCTTGGCCTTTTAGTTTCAAAAGCTTCCTCACATCAAATACAAACCATCCCTATCCCTGTTTGCAGACTGTAATCACATTTCCATCATCCACCATTTTTGAAACTCAAGCTTGCAGACTAACTTGAGTAGGGAGTTTCAGCCATCCTCAAGGCAAAGTAAGACTTGCAACACATTCAGGGAGGTCCAGGCAAGCTAACCTGATCATATTCACTCTTCAAAACTTGCTCAAAGTCCATATACAAATCCATCTGCAAGAGGTAAGTTTTCAAACTTCAATATCTTGATACAAGCATCCTTTGTGCATACATTATGAAGTAAAATGTAGATATTATTTCCCTCAAGCTGACCATGTCCCTAGTTTGCATTTTACTTTCTTGTGTTAGGATAATTTTGCTTCTTACCAGTTAGGGCACGCATTTGGTATCAAACAAAATTAAGTTTAACCTTTGATTTTTAGCTTAATTAAATTATATGGTTAAATTTATGATGAAATTTCCAGCAAGTTTCATGTTTGTACTTTTCAAAATGGTCAAGAAATGAGAAAGTTACAGGGTTAACAATGGTGGATATGAGGCTCTGCGCGCGCATGAAGGAGGAAGAAGATGATTTCAAATATTCAGGGCAGGATTTATGTTATATACTTATTATTGTGTACAAGTTAACGAATGTATCACCACCCCAGTGGTTAAAGTGCGCGCCTGTCACCCTGGGGACCTGGGTTCGAGCCCCAACGTTTGTTTTGCTTTTTTTCCTTTCATATTTTCTGTTTTCTTTTTTGTTTGAACAGGCGCTGGGCCTCCTCCTCTTTGGGCCTTATTTTATTTACTGACTCCCCCCCCCCCCCCCCCCCCCCCTCTGACTATGTTTGCACCCCTGGTTTTTTTTTTTTTATATTTTCAATTTTTTCTTTTCTTTATTTTATTTTCTTTTCCATATTACTTTTATCATTGTTATTATTATTATTATTATTATTATTACCATTATCATTTTTATTAATAAAAATACAAAAATATATTCTATTTTTTTGCATATTTAAAGATGTTCATTAATATTTTATAAAACAAAAGACTAAAATATTTTCTTTTAACAAATTAATTCTTTTTTTTTAACAATAATTAATGTTTAGACTTAGGTTAGTTATTACATTATTTTCTTGTAAATTAAAATTAATCTAGACATTAGGTTTATTTTTAATTAATCAACTCTCATGTTTTTTTTATTTATTTAAAACCTTTTCATAAAAAATCCTAAAAAATCATTTTTAAATTAATTTCTTTTCTCAATTAGTTTAAACTCATTTTAGTTAATTTTTAATTAATTATTTTTCTAAATTAGGTTTAGGTTAAAACTTTTTATAAAATCAAACAAAATCATTTCTTTTTCCATTTTGCATTCTTGCATTTTATCTTCAATTTTGTACAATATTCAATATGGTTGTAATAGTTAATTAGATTTAATTTTCTTGCAAATCCCCCATTTGTAAATTTGTATACCCCTCCCCTAATGATGTAATAGCTTAGTATTTTTATATTCCGCAATTTAACGCTTTATATATAAATGCTAGTAAATTAGGGTTTGTATGGAAAGATTAAAATCAACAAGTTTGCAAACCCTAATTCAAGACAAAACAATGCATGTAAATCAACACACTTGCACCCTTAGGGTAATTCTACTTTGTTGCCTTACAAAAATAGCCATGTTATGCATGTGGGATATCTTAGCAAAAAGCAATCAAAAGTACAAAATCATAGTCCCCCGATGACGCTATCAAATGTTGCCTTTCAAATAATCTTAGTACCTCAAAGAGAATTGCTAAGATATTTCACAACATTGCTATCATGGTTATACGATGACCCATGCCCGTCCCTTTACATCCAAAGATAGGGCTTCTTACCAAATCAATGGTAAGATAGCAATATCAAAGGAAAGGAAGAAATGAACTAAGACTTTTGAGTAGGTAGATTGTTCCTAGTTGCTTGCTCAATTTCAAATCAAATACTCTTGCTTATTTCCAAAACAAACACAAACACTTTCAAAAACATCTTCCAAACTTGAAACATTTTCAAAAGCTCAATACTTTGTATACGTTTTTACAAACGAGAACTATTACAAAGTTTTCCTAAACGATGGCGCCTTTTCAAAATACTTTCAAAAACCACACAAAGCACATTTTCAAACAAAAGCAAGTGATCTAGCAAGCAACTAAGAGCCCATAGATAACTATGGATGAAAAGGGTGCTAACACCTTCTCTTTTCATAGTCTATCCCCCGAACTCAAGAAATAATCTCAAATGTCTTTCCTATTCTTTTCAGCCTTTCCTTTTGGATAAAAGAAAAGTCGGTGGCGACTCTTGCTAACTGCAACAATTGCGATCAAACGCAAAATATCCCAAGTCAGTTCTCCCACCGTATTACAACTTTCTATTGTACCTTTTAGGAAACACTTTTTCTTGAAAAGTGCTTTCTATTGTCCCCTTTTAGCCAGTGCTTTTAAAAGAACTGTCTAATATATCTTTTAGTTCTCTTTTAGGTCTCTTTTAGGAAGCACTTTCTATTCTCCATTATAAGCAGCGCTTGGTTGTCTAATGTCTCATTTAGGAAGCATTTTGCTGTTAAAAGCACTATTTATTGTGCATGCATGGTAGCGTTTTTTTGTTAAAGCGTTGGCATAAGTCTTATTTTTTAATAAAATGGCAGCATATTTTTTAGAAGCGCTGGCACAACATGAAAGTTTTTGATAACATGGAATATATACAACAGATAGTACTAATTTTTTATATATATTCTAAATTTTCATATTACCAATATATATACAATAGATAGTTTTTTTATACATATTCCAAATTTTTATATTACCAGTATATACTAACTTTAGCTAAAAAAACTATGAACTTGTCTTTTGCACATATCAATAACTTTTAGTAACTTGTTATCTCTATCTTCTACACCTATTTGAAACAAAACCAACAAATTAAAAGGCATCAGAACCAAGATATATAACACATAAACCTTATAACCATTATAATTCAACAAAAACCTTATAAATATTTCTATATACCATTATACATCAAGAAAATCATATTTTTATCAAAATTTATCACAAACCTTTATAATTCAACACAAACCTTTATTATTCCATCAACCCTTAATTCACAATAATTTCCAGAATTATTCCAATCCAATACAGAACATCACAAGAATAACAATGTGTTATATCCACCTGGATAAGCTCCTACTGCACCCCTAGGATACTAGAAAGCCGCCCAAATTACTCCAAATGTTCCTAGGAAATCCATTATAGAGATCATGATAGAAAATTTCGTAGGCACTCAAACTCAACAAAATATAGATTTTTTGAATCAAAACATACACACTAGTGAATAGATAAAGCAGATATCAAACAAGGTTGATACCCTTGCCACTCATAACAAAATGCTTGAAACGCAAATCTCTCAAGTGGCTCAACAACAAGCTGCTACAGCTTCTCCAGTTGGCACTTTTCTTGGCCAACCACAACAAAATCCAAAAGGTCATGCTAATGTAATAAAACTTTGAAGTGGAACATAAGTAGAAGGACCCACTGACCCAAGAATCAAAAGTCCAGCCATGTACCAGAGCACTGGTAAACCAACTGAGAAGGAAGACGAACCAAAAGAAAATAAGAAGGGAGATGAAACCACTGAGGTAGAAGAGAAAGAAAAACCCTACGTACCACCTACACCATACAAACCACTGATACCATACCCTCAGCGGTTAGCTAAATCTAAAAATATAGGGCAATTTAAGAAATTCATTGAACTTCTGAAACAACTAAACATCACTATACCTTTTACAGAAGCCATCACACAAATGCCCTCATATGCTAAGTTCCTTAAAGAAATCCTATCCAACAAGAAAAAGCTTGAAGTTAATGAAACTGTTATGCTTACTGCAGAATGTAGCGATATAATCCAAAATAACATGCCCCCTAAGCTCAAAGACCCTGGTAGATTTTCCATACCATGTGTAATAGAAAAGTTCGTCATAGACAAAGCTCTATGCAACTTAGGAGCCAATATAAGTATAATGCCCTTATCGATCTATAAAAGACTAAATATGGGAGAACTACGACCAACAAGAATGTCTGTACAACTAGTTGATCGCTTAGTGAAGTTTCCCTTAGGAATGCTCAAAAACGTGCCTATACGTATTGGAAAATTCTATATCCCCACTGATTTCATTATTATAGATATCACGAAAGACTTCAACATCACTATTATATTAGAAAGACCATTCATCGCCACCACTGGAGCCATCGTTGATGTAAAAAAATTGTAAAATCACATTTGAGGTCGGCGAAGAAAAAGTAGAATTCATCCTCTCACAATTCTTCAAAGCACCAACTATAGATGACACATGTTGTTCCTTAGACGTCATTGATGAATGCGTTAAAGAATTGGAGAAACAACAGACCAAATATTCAGAAGCTCTAAAAATTCTGATACTTCTGATCCTTGAAGATGATAATTGGTGTAATGAATACAAGGATGACAACCTAAGTGAATGTCTCGCGCTAACTTCTAACCATATGTCTTGCTTAAGGAAACCAGTTGTTGAACTTAAAATATTACCAAAAGATCTAAGATATGAATTCCTAGACACAAAACTCAAACAACCCGTCATAGTCAATGCAGATTTAGGACAAATAGAAACATAAAATTATTACATGTCTTATGGAAGTACCTAACTGCTTTAGGCTATAACATCTCTGATCTAAAAGGAACAAGCCCCTCAATTTGTATGCATCACATTATGCTTGAGGAAGATTGCAAGACCTCGAGAGAACACTAGAGAAGAATAAACCCAGTTTTGAGTGATGTAGTTAAGAAAGAAGTGCAAAAGTTACTAGAAGCAAGAATCATATATCCAATATACGATAGTAAATGGGTTAGCCCAATACATGTTGTACCAAAGAAAGGAGGTGTTACAGTTGTCAGCAACGTAAAAGGTGAATTTGTAGCACAACGTACCCAAATCGGATGGAGAATATGCATTGACTATAGAAAGTTAAATAGAGCCACTAGAAAAGATCATTTTCCTTTACCTTTCATTGTTCAATTGCTCGAACGATCAACTAAGCATTCCCACTTCTGCTATCTGGATGGTTATTCGGGATTTTTCCAAATCCCTATACACCCTGAAGATCAAGAAAATACTACATTCACCCGTCCCTATGGTACACTTTACTATAGACAAATGTCGTTTGGACTATGCAATGCTCCTAAAACATTCCAAAGATGCATGATGTCAATTTTCGCTGATTTTATAGATGAAATCATGGAAGTTTTTATGGATGATTTGAAGAAGTGAAAAACACAAGAAGGGGGGTTGAATTGTAAAACTTGAAATCAAATGCAGACAACACGTTATTTTTATCCTGGTTCGTTTAATCTCAAACTACTCCAGTCCACCCGTCAAGGTGATTTCGCCTCTCTCCAACGAGGTCTTAATCCACTATATTCAACTGAATATTACAACTGCTTTAACAACTGCTAAAGCCTTCTTGAGTCAAAACCACAAACCAGTTTCTCAAGGAAATACTTTCTTACAGATAAATGAAATCTAAGTGTGTTGAATGTTTTCTACAAAACTTTTTATCACAACTGTGATACTACACAAATTAAGCTTATGAGAACTGGAATGCTAAAACAATAGAGTAAGTAATTTGAGAGCTTTAGCAAACTGGGAATGAGGATGAAGATGAATCGCTTTAGGCGTGTAGAGAGTTGTAGAGCATTAGTCAATCCGTTCCTCACTTGCTTGTTTATATAGCATTGGAAATGATACGTTGGAGTCAGTTATTCCGTTTCAATGCCAATTACATTCTTTCCATATTGAGAAGATCTTTGTCTCGAATAATGCCGTTGATAATAAAGTATCTTGAATGCACAGTACCATTGCCAATTAAGCGTGTTCTGGCTTTGGCTTATTCTGACGCTGCTAGGTGCTGATGAATTGTTGTTGTCTTGATCAGAGTTTAGATTGTTACGCGCAGATCTGTTCATCAAGCTTCAGCGTAAGCACATGCTTTGATCTTCTGATTCTGGCATCTGATATAACATCATCTGATGCTGATGTTGATATTTCATCTTCTGATGCTGATGATGATATTCTTATGCTGATACTCATCAGAGTTTCTGTAAAACACAATATAATTTTTAGGTAGCATATATGTCTTACATGAATCATACAATTTATATATTCTTGCATTTTGTTATCATCAAAACTTTAACTTAGGGTAGTAGATTCAAACTTTGTTCTAACAATCTCCCCCTTTTTGATGATGACAAAAACTAGATTTTTTCAATTGAAAATTAACGAGAAAAGTATCAGAGATAACCAAATAATAAATTGTATCAGAATTAAATAGGAAGTTATCAAAGATAAGAAGATAAGGGATAAAGAGGTATCAGAGTTTAGATCGGAAATACTCCCCCTGAATTTATTACTTCCCTTTAATTCCATGAGTTCTTTAGGATCAGATCTTTATTGACTTTCTTTGAACATCAGAACATCAGAACTTCAGTGTATTAGAGTTCATCAGATTCTTGTACCTGTAAGCTATGCAGAACAAGAACATTCAAGTATATCAGAGTGTTAGAATGTTTGAGACTTTTGTCTCAGTAAACCGTTATTGAAAAATATCAGTCTTTCTCCCCCTTTTTGTTAGAAATCAAAAAGTGCACATAATTGAGGAAGTAAAAAAATAATTGAAGTAAGAGAATCAGTGCAGAAAAACGATTGTATTCAGTTCAGAGCCAGAAAAATAGTACATATGATATGCAAAGAAAACAATGAAAATATCAAGAGAAAAAAAAAACTAAGGGGCAGGTGGAAGGCATGTGAACAGAGCCTCAAGCATGTTCTTAATCTGATAAGTGGTTTCCTTCTGCTGATGCACCATGCTGGCTACTGAGTCAATCTTGCTGTCCTGAACATCCATCCTTGCTTTCATCCTTTGATCACTTTCATCCATTCTCTCCTGCAGACGAAGATCATTTTGCTTCAGCTCTTCAAGAGTCTGCCTGTCCAAGGCAGCTTGAGAGATGTCAGAGTCAGGGTGCTTCTGAGAGCTTTCTGCAATGTCTTCTTCTTGACACACATCTTCTGCTGGTTGAACTGTTGATGCTGGACGCTTTTCAGACCAAGGCTCACTGTCTAGAAGAAGCACTTCCTCCTTCAGCAGCTGACTCATGACTGGACCTTCAACTTCTTTCAGCAGATTGCTGAAGTTCTGTTGAGCCTGTTCATAGTTTATGTCTTGCAGCTTAAAGGTTTCAGCGCGTACCCATTTTCTGAATTGTGTCCAGAGTTGGTCTGAAGCAGCAGGATCAATCACTCCTGGACACGCCTGCTTTAGAGAAGCAATCCAATTCTGCATGCCTGTTTCAAAATTCAAGATGCTAGAACCAACACCTAGTTGTTTGGGTTTGGGAATGGCGGTTTTATATTTAAGGGAAGCAAGGCGGTCAAGGACTATTAGATCAATGAAGGTCTTGCTGTGGTCATCTGTATTTTGTTTGGGTGAGGGAGTAGGAGAGTCAGAAATGATTATTGGACTATGTGGAGTATTAGGAGGGGTAGTTTCTGGTGAGGATGGCAGTTGGGGTATATTTACAGTTGTACCACAAGGCAGTTGAATGGCCAAGGGTTGTGGTTCAGAGGATTCAGGTGATTGCGGTTCAGGGGTTTGAGGTTCAGGTGATGGAGTTTCAGAGTGTTGAGACTCAGGTTGTGGAGATGATGGTTGAGGTGAAGGTGGATTAAGTTCTGGTTGTGGAGAGGGAGGCGGAGGAGTTTCTGGTTCTGGTGATTGTGGATTTTCTGGTATTGGTGAGAGTGTATATTCTGGTTGAGGTGAATGGGCAGTTTCTGGTTGAGTGTTTGGATTTTCTGAGAGGGGAGCGAAAGAACGTTGATCAATTTCAGAAAGAACTTTATCAAGTTCTGATTCTGTTGATGTTGTGGGTTTTGGATTTTGAGGTTTGGTACGGGATCTCCTGAGAGTTAGTGACTCAGAAGGGTCAAACTCTGGTTCGGTATCATCAATGGTTGGTATGGGAATTGGGAGTTCATATGAAGCTGGGGTTGGAATCAATGTTGGAACAGCAGATGAATTTAAAACATTTACAGAAGACAGATTACCTCTCTTCTTTGGGGTCTGCTGGGATGGTCCTTCTGAAGCAGCCTTTCTCTTCTTAGTCTTCTTCAAAGTAACCTCTGGTGCTTGCTGGTGCAGATCTTTGATGTTCAGATCAGGATCTGTGCCATCAGCTTTACACACGTCCAAGTATCTGAGAACAGTGACTGGTTTAGAGTCAATCTCAGAGAATATGGGAAAGTCGCTCAGAGGGACTCTTCTGCTGGTGATGTCAGCAAGAGAAGTGATGCTGGGCTCCTTTCTGATATTCTCTATCAGTTTCATCTTCTTCAGATTCTTGGCATTCAACTGCTTGCCAACAGCTGGTTCCAGAGAGCTTATTTCCTGTGCCTCTTTCAGGTGTTCTATCAGCCTATTCTCAGTTAGAATATCTGATATTAATCTGCCGAAGGGTATCCAATCCCTTTTAGTCTTTTCTTCTTCTCTCGTCTCCTTGACGCTGGTCTTCAGATGATTGAACAGAAGATGAGCAAGGTTGATCTTGGTCTTCTTTGCAATAAAATAGAGCAGAAATTGCTGATCTATGTTGATGTAGTCAGGAGAGCTTGTGGGCTTCCTGTGGTTGAAGCAGCCCAAGATGATCTTTGCCCAGATTCTGTGCTGATCCATCAAATCTCTGATCTTGCTGGATGGAACCCCATGCGTGAAAATCTGTCTAGCAACTATGGCAGTGTTTCCATCTCTTTCTGCCATGTCAATACAGCGGATGCCGCCACCGTTGTATCCAATCAGTCTAGCAATGTGATCTTCAGTAATCACAATCTTCTTGCCCATGACATATGAAGTAACCTGATGTGTTGATGAAGACGCATGTATCCAAAATTCTTTGACCAATACAGGGAACGTTGGACCCACCAACCTATCAAAGTACCTTTCCCATCCTTGTGCCCTAATTTCTTCAGTCAAATCGAAGCCATTTTCTTTCAAACTGTTGAAATCAATGATCAGTTCAGACAGAACTTCCAAGTTCTTCACCGGTGTGAGTAGAGTTCTGAAGGGAATTTGGTACTGATCAGAAGAAGCATCTTGCTGGGAACCTGCAGAAACAGTGCTAGAGGACGCCATGTTCACACTAGGGTTTTTGAGAAAAAGCTTGAAAAAGGGTTTTCTTGAAAAAGATGAACACACAGTAAGAGCACAAATATTTTGATGATTGTAAGAGACGGTAAAAAATTAATGAATGATGTTAAGGCGTTTAAATAGGTTTCAAAAGATGTTTTGGAAACGTAAACGATTTTAAGAGAGAGAATTAACTCATGATTACAAGCATTTAATGTTTGCTGATTTTGGGGGATTTGAGAAAGATATTTGGAACGGTTACTAGTGATATGTGTCTCAATGCATCCAATTAGCGCTTTGCCTTCTCAGAAACGTGCACGCGTGTTCTGCCTTAGGAATAAGCTGATGACTGGATGACACCTGTTTGATTTAGTGACCAACACATCTATCCTTGAACTGAAACGCCCAGATCTTTGAGAATAGAATCTGATACAATCTACATGTCTAAGTTTCTGAAAGAAGATTGATCAGAAGTTCACAGTGAAGTAAAACAAATTTTGAAGGTTAACATATAAACTTAAAACATTTTCACTCTGGGCAGAGCTTCATGCTGAGATGTTTCAGAATGAAGTTGAACCTATCTTCAGAAAGTGGTTTAGTGAAGATATCAACCCATTGATGGTCTGTATCAATAAATTTTAAGTTCAAAATTCCTTTCTGAATATATTCCCTAATGAAATGGTGTTTTATTTCTATATGCTTAGCCCTAGAATGCAAAATTGGATTTTTACTTAAGCAAATGGCAGAAGTATTGTCACAGAGTATAGGGATGTTACTCTCAAAAATCTGGAAGTCTTCAAGCTGACTTTTCATCCAGAGCATTTGTGTGCTGCATCCTGCTGCTGCTATGTACTCAGCTTCTGCTGTTGATAATGCAATTGTGGATTGCCTTTTGCTGGACCAAGAGATCAGATTTTCTCCCAGAAACTGGAAGCTTCCAGAAGTACTTTTATGCTCTACTCTGTCTCCAGCAAAGTCAGCATCGCAGTAACCTACTAAGCTGTAATCACTAGATTTTCTATAAAATAAACCCATATTAGTAGTACCTTTCAGATACTTGAAAATTCGCTTAACATCTGTTAAGTGAGATTCTCTAGGATCTGATTGGAATCTTGCACAAATACATATGCTGAATAAAATATCAGGCCTTGAAGCCGTCAGATAAAGAAGAGAACCAATCATACCTCTGTAGACCTTCTGTTCTACCTTTTTGCTTACCTCTTCTCTTTCCAGAATGCACGTGGGATGCATTGGAATCTTTGATGACTTACATTCTGAGAGATCAAATTTCTTCAGAAGTTCTCTGACATATTTGCTCTGATGAATGTAAGTTCCCTCTGGATTTTGATTGATCTGAATTCCCAGAAAGAATTTCAGTTCCCCCATGAGGCTCATCTCAAATTCTGCCTGCATACACTTAGCAAATTTTCTGACGACTGGGGCAAAGGTTTTTGTATAGTCTATCCCCTCTTGCTGACTATAACCTTGTGCTACCAGTCGTGCTTTGTTTCTGATAACTTCAACTTGTTCGTTCAGCTTGTTTCTGAACACCCATTTTGTTCCAATGACGTTGAATCCTTTTGGTCTGGGAACAAGATCCCATACGTCATTTCTGGTGAATTGATTCAGCTCTTCTTGCATTGCTAGAATCTAGTCGTTGTCCAGAAGTGCTTCATCAATTGAGGAAGGTTCAATCAGAGAAACAAGTCCCATAAGGGATTCTTCAGAGTTTCTGAAGCTGGCTCTTGTTCTGATTGGATCTTCCTTTCTTCCTAAGATAGTTTCTTCTGGGTGATCCAAGCTGCTTCTGGGTAGTCTTTTCTGAGGTTGGTCAACAGATGTTGCTGGATTGCTAGCTGTGCCTCTTTCTGGTGTTGAAGGAGTGTCTTTATTTAGAGCTTCTGATGACTTGTCTTCAGAACCTGCAAAAACTTTATTCTGCTTTGACTTTTCAGAGTCAAGCTTATCATCAAAATGAACACTGATTGATTCTTCCACAATCTGTGTTTCTGTATTGTATACTCTGTACCCTCTTGAGCGTTCAGAGTATCCTAACATAATACACTTCTGTGTTTTAGAGTCAAACTTGTTCAAATAATTTTTTGTATTTAACATAAAGCAAGTACATCCAAATGGGTGAAAATATGAAATGTTGGGCTTTCTGTTCTTCCACAATTCATATGGATTCTTTTCCAGAATAGGTCTTATGGAGATTCTATTCTGAATGTAGCACGCTGTGTTTATTGCCTCTGCCCAGAAGATCTTAGTAACATTTGTCTCATTGATCATGGTTCTGGCCATTTCTTGCAATGTTCTGTTCTTTCATTCTACAACTCCATTTTGCTGGGGAGTTCTAGGACAAGAGAAATCATGTAGAATGCCTTTGTCATTAAAGAATGACTCAAAATCTTTATTTTCAAACTCTCCACCATGATCACTTATGACTTTGATGATTCTAAGATCCTTTTCATTCTGAACTTGGTTACAGAAGGTGACAAACACAGAGTGTGACTCGTCCTTGTGTCTTAAGAACTTTACCCATGTCCATCTGCTATAGTCATCTATGATTACTAACCCATACTTCTTGCCACTGACTGAAGCAGTTTTAACTGGTCCAAATAAGTCAATGTGCAGAAGTTCTAATGGCTTAGAGGTAGAAACAACATTTTTAGATTTGAAAGAAGGTTTTGCAAACTTGCCTTTTGACATGCTTCACACAGAGCATCTGAATTGAACTTCAGATTAGGAAGTCCTCTGACCAGATTGAGTTTGTTAATCTGAGATATTCTTCTCATACTAACATGCCCCAATCTTCTGTGCCAGATCCATTGCTCGTTGTTAACAGACAGAAGACACTTTACATTCTGACTTTTCAGTTCAGAAAGTTTGATTTTATAAATGTTGTTTTTCCTCTTTCCATTAAATAGGATAGTCCCATCTTTCTGACTAACAGCTTTACATGAATTTTGATTACAGATTATATCATAACTGTTATCACTTAATTGACTTATGGATAACAGATTATGCATTAATCCATCTACTAACAGAACATTGTTTATATAGGGAAGATTTCCATTACCTACAGTTCCAGAGCCAATGATCTTTCCCCTCTGATTGCCTCCAAAGCCTACGTGGCCTCCAGGCTTAAGTTCCAGGCTTTGGAACATATGCCTTCTTCCCGTCATGTGTCGTGAGCAGCCAAAGTCCAGGTACCATGACAGGTGTTTCTGATTTGCTGCTAAAGATATCTGCAACATGTATTATTTTATCCTTAGGTACCCATATTTTCTTGGGTCCTGATTTGTTAGCTTTGCCAAAACTCTGGTTGAATTTTGGTTTCACAGAATAATTACTACTAGTATATATAATGTCATGTGTGTGACCATACACAAAGTGTGAATTCAGAGGAGTGTGTTTAATAGTTAAATCCATGGCATTCTTTGGTGTAGGAACCTTACCTTGGTATCCTATTCCCTTTCTGCCGTTTCTGCTAACTCCATAGATCATTGAAGCCATTTTGCTTCTATCTATGCTTTTAGCAAGGAACTTCTGAAAGCTATGATCATACTCCTTGATGATCTCATCAGCGCTGCTGGGAGTTTCAGAAATTGTTTCCTTCTGAGAGTTTTGTAAAACATTTTCTAATTTTGAAATTTTATTTTTCAACTCAGAATTTTCCAATTTGAGACTCTCAGTTTTGTCAGAGTCAGAATCAAGGTTCCTTTTTAGGTTTCTGAATTTAACTCTGATCTGCTGGTACCGTTCCAGAATTTCGTTAAGGCTTTCAGCAAGTTCAGCCTTAGTAAAATTAATTGCAAAGTCAGGAAATACCTCTTCAGTGTCTGATTCTGAGTCTGATTCAGAAGCTTCACTGTCTTCTAATATGTTGGCCATGAGAGCTATGTTTGCTCTCTCATCATCTGATTCTGAGTCAGCTTCAGACGAGTCAGAGTCATCCCATGTAGCCATGAGACTTTTCTTCTTTTCTCTTCCAAAATTCTTTTTGGGCTTTTCCCTCTGAAGCTTTGGGCAGTCACTCTTATAGTGTCCTTGCTCGTTGCATTCATAGCAAGTGATGTCCTTGGTGTTTGGCTTTCTGCTTCCTGAAGAGCCTTAAGATCTTCTGTATCTAGAGGAAGAGTCTGACCTTTTGTATCTGGAAGAGGACTCATTCTGATCAGATCTTCTGGGATTCCTGAACTTCCTTTGCCTCTGCTTCCATAGTTGGTTCACTCTTCTGGAGAGGAGGGAAAGTTCGTCTTCTTCTGATGAGGACCCATCAGATGTTTCTTCAACTGCCTGCAAAACTTTAGAGTCAGATTTTCTGTTAGATTTTAATGCTAAAGGCTTACCTTGCTTATGAGGTTCATCAGCTTCTAGCTCTATCTCGTGACTTCTGAGGGAGATGATAAGTTCCTCCAGAGAAATTTTGTTGAGATCTTTAGCTAGCTTCAGTGCTGTAACCATTGGCCTCCACTGTTTTGGCAAGCTTCTGATGATCTTCTTGACATGATCAGTAATAGAGTATCCTTTATCCATAACCTTGAGACCAGCCACCCGAATTTGGAATCTTGAGAACATTGTTTCAATGGATTCACTTTCTTCCATTTTGAATGCCTCATACTTCTGAATGAGTGCAAGAGCTTTAGTTTCTTTGACCTGAATGTTGCCTTCATGCGTCATTCTGAGTGAGTCAAACATGTTCTTTGTTGTGTCTCTGTTAGATATCTTTTCATATTCAGCGTAAGAGATGGCGCTGAGTAGAATGGTTCTGGCCTTGTGGTGATTTTTGAAGTCACGCTTTTGTTGATCAGACATTGCTTTCCTGTCAATCTTCTGACTGCTTGCATTCACTGGGTGCGTGTATCCATCTGTCACCATGTCCCATAGATCAGCATCATGTGTCAGAAAGAAGCTTTCGATTCTGTCTTTCCAGTAATCAAAATTCTCTCCATTAAAGACTGGAGGTTTGCTGCTGAATCTGTCTCTATCTTCATTGTTGTCATTGCTGCTGTGTTGATATGTTCCTGCCATTGTGTTTTCTGACGCTGGATCTTGTACTGACACGGTTAAGTGTTTTAGCTCAGAACCAGGGGCTCTGATGCCAATTGAAGAAGTGAAAAACACAAGAAGGGGGGTTGAATTGTAAAACTTGAAATCAAATGCAGACAACACGTTATTTTTATCCTAGTTCGTTTGATCTCAAACTACTCCAGTCCACCCGTCAAGGTGATTTCGCCTCTCTCCAACGAGGTCTTAATCCACTATATTCAACTGAATATTACAATTGCTTTAACAACTGCTAAAGCCTTCTTGAGTCAAAACCACAAACCGGTTTCTCAAGGAAATACTTTCTTATAGATAAATGAAATCTAAGTGTGTTGAATATTTTCTACAAAACTGTTTATCACAACTGTGATACTACACAAATTAAGCTTATGAGAACTGGAATGCTAAAACAATAGAGTAAGTAATTTGAGAGCTTTAGCAAACTGGGAATGAGGATGAAGATGAATCGCTTTAGGCGTGTAGAGAGTTGTAGACCATTAGCCAATCCGTTCCTCACTTGCTTGTTTATATAGCATTGGAAATGATACATTGGAGTCAGTTATTCCGTTTCAATGCCAATTACATTCTTTCCATATTGAGAAGATATTTGTCTGGAATAATGTCGTTGATAATAAAGTATCTTGAATGCACAGTACCGTTGCCAATTAAGCGTGTTCTGTCTTTGGCTTATTCTGACGCTGCTAGGTTCTGATGAATTGTTGTTGTCTTGATCAGAGTTTAGATTGTTATGCGCAGATCTGTTCATCAAGCTTCAGCGTAAGCACATGCTTTGATCTTCTGATTCTGGCATCTGATATAACATCCTCTGATGCTGATGTTGATATTTCATCTTCTGATGCTGATGATGATATTCTTATGCTGATACTCATCAGAGTTTCTGTAAAACACAATATAATTTTTAGGTAGCATATATGTCTTACATGAATCATACAATTTATATATTCTTGCATTTTGTTATCATCAAAACTTTAACTTAGGGTAGTAGATTCAAACTTTGTTCTAACATGATTCTAACTTTAGACCTAATTCTAATTTTATTTACAATTTAATTATTTAAAAAAGTGAAATAAGATGTGATTAAATCTTTATTTATCAAAAATTAAATTAACCAATTAAAATCTAAATAATTCTAAGTATTTAGAAAATATTTTTAGTGTTTTATTTAAAAAAGGGATTTTATAGTATAAACCCTAATTCTGATTAATTAAAATCAAAGTGATTAAATTAAATTTTATTTGTCAAAAATTAAATTAATGGATTAAAAACCTAAATCTAATTTTTTTCATCATTTTTATGATTTTTGTTGATTAAAGTAAAATTAATTAAAATAAATAAATGTTAATTAAAATAAAATAAAGAAAATTGAAATGGCCCAGTAGTGTAAGCAAAATGGGGGTGAGAAAGAAGTAAAAATCTCCTGGCCCAACAACAAGTTTTTTTTGTTTGAAGATGAAACAATAAAAAAAATAGAGTGGCCCTGACAATGTAAAAGAAAAATGGGGGTGAGAAACCAAAAATTCCAGGCCCAACAACAAGGAAATCTAGCGCCTGTTTAGATCCAGTGGGGTTGGTTTTATGAAGGTGTACCATGAGCGTGCTGATTGGTGTGTGGGATCTGGCCACATGATGATCTGATGGTGTTGATGTGAGGATGTACCACACACGCGTTTGCCTTGCTTACACCTGATTAACAAAAGAAATGCTGAAAAATAAAATGCCAGAGGTAGGGATCGAACCCCTGCCCTGGAACACTAACACCTAACACACACGCGCGCTTGCCACTGGGGTGGCTGTTTCATTCGGTTATGAAATAGCCACTAATAAATATATTATAAACTCGTTTTAGATATTTAAATTTGTGGACTTCTTCTTCTTTCAGGCGCCAGAATAACAACTTCTATCCTTTGATTTTGCAAAAACTTTCATTTCTCAACCATTTTGAAAAATGTAAACATCAAAGTTGTTCCAAATTTCACCGCGAATTCAACCATTCCATTAACTTAAACTAAAACTCAAATATTAAAGTGAATTTTTGTTGGTACCAAATTGAACCCTAATATTTCAGAAATTTCAAATCCAAAATTCTCATCACACGGTCAACATAAATGAAAACTAAGGACATGGTTAGCTTTAGGGAATTAATATCTACATTTTTGCTTTAGAAAATAAATGCAAATGATGCTTTTACAGAGATTTCAAAGTTTAGAAAACTTACCTCAAAAGTGAGAATCGAGTTTGAAGTTAGAGGACTTCTGGAGATGTTAGGATGATCTGGATAGCTTCACTGAACTCCCAGGAAGCTTTTGCAATGCCTATCTTGAACTGAGAATGCCTCAAATCTTCTAGACAAGTCAAGTTGCAGAGGTGACAAAATGGAAATGGTGGATGATGAATATGATGTTACAGAAGTGTAACATTTATTTGGATGTGTTCTATATGAGTTATAGAAGCTTTGTAAATGATTTAGAGTGAAAACGCACGAGTGGATTAAGTGTTTGGTGTTCAAGGTCAGAAGTTGCAACAAATGGAGTTTTATATGTAGCTTCTGATCTTGAGAGGTTTTTTGAGGTTGTCAATCCATGGTATAGCTTGCAAATGATCCTTTTATTTATAGGTAAAAGATTTGGAAGACTCAAGTAACCAGAATTTGAAAGATAATAAGTTATAGTTTGAAAAAGTGAAAAATCAAGTTGGATGAGTGTTGTACATCAAAATTTTCCCTCTCTATTCTCAAGATATTTCTCACAAAGGATCACAAATGCTCAAGGGTTCTTGAGGGTTTGATCAAACAGGTTCACCTCCTAAGCACTGAGCCCACAAATTAGGGTTTTGGTTTTCTCAAGGACAATTGGAATTTTGATGCCTCAAATGACTTTCATGGTTCATTATAGGTCTTCAAGATTGCTCATACTAAGTTTCAAGCCTTACATTACAATTTTGCTCAGTCAATTTCTCAAATGACTGAAAATCAGTTGTATTGGGTGAAAAGTCAATTATGGTCAATATACAGTCAAACTTCATGATTTTTGTACAACATCAAAATTTTGAAGTCATATTCATCAATTGATCAAGGTTTGATCATAATGTCTCAAGAAAAGCACTCAAATCATCAAAGGGGCAAATTGTCAAAATTAGGGTTTTGACTAAGAATGATTGATCATTGATTTTTGACCTAGTACATGATCTAATGATTTGAAGCATAATCTCAAGGAATCAAACATAACATGTTGACCTAATTTCATGGCTTAAATCATTTCTCAAGATCAATGGGTTGATAGTTGAAATTTGATCAACTGGTGAAAAGTCAACTGATACACAAAAAGTCAAACTTTGACTTTTTGGTTAACATTAAACTTCAAAGATCAAAATTCATCAATACATTAAAAAAATATCAAACTTGATCATCAAGAATCAAGAAATTCAAAAAGTCAATAAAAAAAGTCAAGATTTCTAAGACTTAGAAAATTTCTGTTTTTATACTTGATAAATTCATTACTTCATGATAATTTTCACCAAGATGCAAGATGATTCAAGGAAAACTTTCAACATGAAAGTTGTAGATATTGATGAATTCTAAAACTTTGTATTAGAGGGTTTATGTCCAAAAAATGCTTAGATTGGAATATATAAGCTCATAAAGACATGACATTTTTCATAAAACACTTAGTGAAATTTTCAACTAGTTTAGGCAGATTTTTGACTTAACTTCTTGACCAATTTTCACCTAGTTCCAAGATGATTTAGCCAAAGTTGTCAACATGAAGGTTGAATACAATGTTCCAAGATTTCCAAAATGTCCAAGAACTTTAAAAGATCATGCTTGAGCTGAGAGAATCAAAGAGAAGATGATGGACATCCATTCTTGAATTACAAGTCATTTTCATGATGAACACTTAACCAAATCTCAAACCTATGCTGAACAATGCTTTGCATGCTTCTAAATTGCAAATTACTCCATAATTAATTTGTTACACAACTGTTAGAGCTATTATCCAAACATTTGAGCCATTGTCCAAGAGATTCATCCATTTTTGGCACAAAGTAACATTTCTATTCTTGTAAAGTTGTTTTAATCACAAAGTCAACTTGTATTGAGCCTATAACTTGTTACCTCTGCACACACTCAACACAAAACCTAGAAGCAACATGTTTAAAGTTCCTACCACTTTAGATAGCCTTGTACTATGCATTGGAACAATGTTTTTCAAGATTGCTTCAAAAACAAGTCAAAAACCATAACATGTGATCTTGTGATTATGATTCCTTGAACCTTCCAAACCTCTTGCCTATAAATAGAGGATGCATTTTCAACCCAACACATGAATTCACAAGCTCTGAAACTCTCCCAAACTCCCTCAAATCAGAACTTACACCAAAACTCCATTTTTGTGGCATTTCTAACCTCGAACCTCCATCTCACAATCCAGTTGTACGTTTCCTCTCCAAACCAATCGCAAAGCATATATACATCATAAAAAAATCATCCCCATACATGTTTCACAACTGTAACATCATCTTCCCCATTTCCAAACTCAAAAACAGAGCTCTGCATATTGACTTCTACAGGAAGTTTCAGCCACTCTCAATCTAAAGTAAGAGTTGCATTAGCTTCCTAGGAGTCCACTGAAGCTATTCAGATCATCACAACACATCCAAGAGTGCTCAAACTCAAAATACAATTTCTAATTTTGAGGTAAATTTTCTCAACTTTGAACTTCTCATACAAGCATTATTAATGGTTACTTTGTGAGTAAAAAATGTAGACATCATAGCTCTGAAGCTAACCATGTCCTTAGATTTCATTTATGTTGCCTGAGTGATGCGAATTTTGAGTTTGAACTTTCTGAAAAATTTAGGTTTAATTTGGTACCAGATAAAATTCATGATCATCTTTGATTTTTAGCTTAAGTTATTTACATGGTTGAAATCGTGGTTAAATTTGGAGCAACTTTCATGTTTACACTTTTGCAAATGATTGAGAAATAAGCAAGTTACATATTTCAAAAAGGGTGATGAAGAAGCTGGCGCGAGGAAGAAGAAGATGACATATTCAGAACTGAGTTTATTTTAAATTTAGTGCAAGTTGTCTTAATACTGGATGTACAAGCCACCCCATTGGTAGAGCGTGCGTGTATAAGGCACTGGTATTTAGGGACCTGGGTTCGATCCCCAGCGTCCCCTTTTGTTATTTTCTCATGTCCTTTTTTTTTGTTTGTTTCAGCGCACCTGGGCCTCCAACCTTGGGCCTCTTGCAATTTTTTATTTTATTTTTCACCCCTCTGATTGCTCATCACAGCACAGGCCCATAAGTTTTTTTATTATTTGTTTTGTTTTCTGATTTAAAACAAACTTATTGTTGGGCCTAACATTTTTTTCTATTTCCAAACACACCTGATTACTTTTCAAACACCACCAGCCCAATACAATATTTCTATTTTCTTTTTGTTTTACTTTTTATTTATTTATTTTCTTTAATAAAAAATACAAAAATATGTTTTTATTAAATAATTAGACTAAATTTTTCTAATTTTATTTTATCTATACTTTATTTATTTTTATAAATAGAAAATCCCAAAGACATTTTCTTAACTAATTAATTTCTTTTAGAATTAAATTTAAATTAGACTTAGGTTTATTTAATTTTATTTCTTGAATTAAATTAGACTTTAGGTTTTGTTAAATAAATTAATTAACTTCTCTTGTAAATTAATTAGTTAATTAGGTTAATTAAAACATTTTCCATCAAAAAACCACAAAAAATAAATTCTTTTCTCTTTACATTATTCTCGTGCATTTTATTATTTCGCATTATTATTCATATACATGGTTTGTAATAGTAATTAGGGCTTTATTTCTTTATATTCCCCATTTGTAAATTTGTATCCCCCCATCGCTAAAAGTATTGTAATAGCGTAGGACATTTAAATTCCGCAATTTATTGCTTTCCATATTATTGCTAGTGATTAGGATTTGTATGGCAAGACTTAAAATCAATACTAGACAACCTAAAGACAAGAAAAATACATGAAAATAACACACTTTGCACACTTACACCTCTAGGGTAACCCACACTTATTGCCTCGAATAAAACAGTCATGCCCCTCGAACGTAGGATGCTTTAGCAAAGACCTTCAATTAAAAGATTGTAGTTCATCGATGACCCTTCAATGTTTCCCTCTAAATAATCTTAGTCCCTTATGACAATTGCTATAACATCTTACAAGTTGCCTTCTATGACTATACGATGACCCACGCCTGTCCCTTCACATCCAATGATAAGACTCTCTATCAATCAATGGTAGATAAGCATTATCTAAAGGAGGAGAAAAAGAACAAAGACTTTTTGAGTAGGTAGATTGCTCGTAATTTCTTGCTCACAATTAAAACCATTTCCATACCTCACACTTTCAAAAAACTTTTCAAGCAAACATTTTATATACATTCTCAACGATATGAGAATCATTACAAAATCGCCTTACATTGGCATCTTCAAAACATCTTTCAAACACTTTATTTCAACAAATATTTTTAAAACCAACACTTTGTATACATTCTCAACGATACGAGAATCATTGCAAAGTTTTCCAAACTTAGGTGTTTTCAAAATATTTTCAAACTTACACAAACACAAAGTATTTAAAAGTGAACTAGCAATTAAGAGCCCGTAGATAACTACGGATGAAAAGGGTGCTAACACATTCCCTTTTCATAACCTACCCCTCAAACTCAAGGAAATATATCAAAAGGCATTTCTTGTCCTTTTCACCCTTTCCTTTATTGGATAAAAGAAAAGTCGGTGGTGACTCTTGCTATCCGTAACAATTGCGATAAAACGCAAACCAACCAAGTCAATTCTCCCACCGTATCACATAATTGGAGACTCTGCTGGGGAAGTAAACTAAAAGTGGGGTTACCTTAAGAGATAGATCACCTTTATTTGCTTTAATTGTTTGCTTTGTTTGCTTTACATTTGTGGGATATACTTGGGTTTATTACTTGTAAAAATCCTATAACGGACTTGGGGAATATTAGGTAAGTAGCAATATGAGAATGTATTGTGAGTGATTGATGACATGATTGATGTATGTTGTGCAATTTGGTGAAGATAATTCGAATGTGTTGAATTATGTGAAATATGATTGTATGATTAAGATATGGAGATGGTCTTAATTGCATATTTATGTTGAGATTGCACATGCATCATTTGTGTCAAGAGGCAATGTTTGGTAATTCTGTGGGAATCATTGACTTGTCTAAAACCTAACACTGAGGAGTTTAGAATATTAAGGCTGAATCGAGCTTTCATTGGTGGTTATCTGTCTTGGAAATGTGGACCCGACAAGACCGGTAAGGATAATATTTGGTACCACATGCATATTGCTTTGTTGAGTTGCATTAGAGTCACATGAGTCGATGTGAAATATTGAATTGATATATGTGATCGGTGGATCTGGAACTGACTGTTTAACGCTGGTTCGCGAAATGTCGCGGAAGCAAGAGTCGCCACCGTCTTTTATTTTCTCCAACAAGGAAAGGACAAAAGCACAACAAAATTCCTTATGACAACGTTTCTCGGTTCGGGAGGTAGATTTATAGAAAGGGAAGGTATTAGCACCCTTTCTATCAATGGTTATCCATGGGCTCTTAGATACTTGCTCATTTGTGTTTTCAAAATGTGTTTGCTTTTCAAATGTGAGTGAGTTTGAAAAAAGTTCCGTTTAAAGATTTCAGATCGACTCTTGTATCAGTCCTCAAGAGGGTTCGAAAAATTGTTTTGAAAGCTTTTTGAAAGTGTCGGTGTGAAAAGAGTTTTGATTGTCTTTGAATTAGAGCAAGTATCTACGAGTCATCTACCTACCCTAAGGAATTAAGCTGTGTAAATGTCCTTAAGGTAGTGCCATCCCACCATTGAGAGGTAGGTAGCACCACCGTTGGAGGTGTTCGGGTCAATTCGAGTTTAGGGACAGGGTGGCCACCGAGCAACAGTGGGACACCTTAGAAGCTACCCTTATGCCATTGATCTTTTTATTCCGAGGCAACTATTCCGAGGCAACTTGTTTCGAGGCAACTTGTTTCGAGGCAACTAGATCAATGGAACAAAAGGACTCACTAAGACGTCCTATACTCGACAACCACGTTTCGAGGGGCAAGGCAACAGTGAGGCGTACCCTAGGAGTGGTGTGTGAATTGTGTGTCATTTTCAGTTATGTTTTGTCTTGTCATGCATTGGGTGTGCTACGCTTTGATTTTATTTGGGCATACATTCTTTCATGTGATTAGCAGTTTAAAGGTGCGGAAATTAAAATGCGGAAAAATAAAAGTCCTACGCTATTACAAGGCGCGGGTCTATACATCGCCAAATTAACAAAGACCCGATTTTGAATAAAATTGCGGAAAATAAATGTCCTAATTATTATTACAAGGCCTTGGGGAAATTACATAATATTTAAAATGAAAATAAAGACAAACGCGCGAAAAGAAATAAGAATCGAGAATTCGAGGGCGTTGGACCCTTTAAAGAAATTAAATTGGAATTGAAAGTAAATTAATAATTAAATAAAGAAAAGAAGTTATTTTTTTGGTTTTTTGGTATTTAATGAAAATAAAGAAAATCAATTAAAGTTAACAGTTAAATAAAACCCTAATTCTAAATTTGTTTTTAATTATTAAAAAAAAATGTTTAAGTTTAACCTAATTTACTAATTATTTAATAACAAGTTTATTTACAAAATAATTAATTATTAATAATAATAAGAATAAGATGAAATTATTTTACTAAGAAAAAGAATAAAAATCTAAAACCTAATTTCTACCTATTTTAGTTATTTAGAAAAAAAATTAAAATTAAAACCCTAAATTAAAACTAAATTGATTATTAAAAGATTTATTTACAAAACTATTTAAGAATTAAAAATTAAATAAACATATTTTATTTTTGACTTTTCTGATTTTTTTGTGTTATAAAGAATTATTTTGTGAATTAAATAAAAGCAATTAATCAAAATAACAATTAAAAGAATAAAAAAAATAAAAATAAAGAAAAGAATTAGAATAATGAGCAAACCCTGGGGTGTCTAAACCCAATTAGGAGGTATGTGCAAGGAATTAGGCCCACTGAATTCAAGGCCTGTTTGACTTTTTCCAGCGCGTGTATGGGATGATTGACTAGCGTCTATGGTGGTCCTCCCATTCTGGCCATTGGATTGGTCCTTGGAGACATGTGGCAGACACAAGCGTTGGGGAGTTTGGTGGACCACTGGAAGGGAATTGTACCTGAACGCATTACAAACAAAATTATGAAGAAATATGGGGGACCTGGGAATCGAACCCAGGTCCCAATACCTGCATGCCAGCGTACTAACCAAGTGAGCTAGTGCGTTTCTTTGATATCATGATGGATAAGGATTATTATGAGAGAGAACAAGCATTAGTGGGATTTTAACAAAAACGCGCGTCGGGATTTGAACTACCCAGTAACGTCATGACACATATGCATCATCTTCATCTCTTTTCCTGTAAACATAATCAAATAGCGGGGGTTTTAAACCCCCACTAACTGCAATATTCAAAAATAGCGATTAGCACATGAGGGAATATAAAAAGGGCGCGAGGTGGTTGTTCAATTCGTTGGAAGGTCCTGGTTTCAGTGGTATAAGTGTTATGGCCTGATTTTTCCAGATGAGGAAAGCCCTAAATCAAGGTCTCTGAAACCCTAAGAAATGTCCATGGTGGATTCTCCTACAGACAGCCATTCTTCAATTGAACGATACCATTAGCTTTAGAATGATCATGTTAGTGTAAATCAATGGTTAAAAGTTACAAATAACGCATGGAAAATGGAATACGATTATCAAAATTTTCAAGAAAAGTAAAACACGGTTATACCAATTCCTTGAGTATGGAGGATTGGCTTTGATTGGAATGGTTTCCTGGATGTGTCAGGAGTGTGATGGAATAGTTATTTGGCTTTGAAACGAGCTCTAGCTGTGAAAACAGTTTTCAATTTTTTTGGAAAAAATGCAAAGTTTGTTCTTGTGCTTGAGGCGCAGCTTTCTTCTTCTTAGCATTAGGTTTGCAATGTGCACATATAGGTGAATGATTTAGGTTAGAAAACTGGCCCAAAATCCATGTATTCAATGATTCATTATTTGATTTTCAAGCATCTTTTTCCAAATCTCTTTGCCATGAAACTATTGCCAATCATGAGAAATCTTGCCTTTTTGAGTATGCACGAAATATTTGATTCATTATGAGTGAAATCTCTGCACAAAAAGATTCAAAACCTTTATTTTAGTATTTTTCTCATTTTTAATTTTAATTAAATGAATTAATAGGATTAAAAACTCAATTAATTAATTAAAAATAAGAAAATAACTCCCCTTTGGGTCAATGGGTCGTGCATAGCTTTTGGGTGATGATTCTTGGAAGAAATTGTGGCCCATTAGCAATTTTGAGGCATTTGAAGCAAAGTTGACTTTTCAAAATTCCCAAAAATTTCCCAACTTCCACAAGGCATATCTTGCTCAATATTTAAGCTTTGATCATGTTCTTGGACATTTTGGAAAGGTCTTGAAGTCCTCTAACCAATGCCTTTGGTCACATGTAATTTTTATTTACCAATATTAAGTTATGGTCTTTGACTTAAAGTGCCTTTTTGTTGACTTTTGAAAATGACCTATAATGTTGAGATTGATAACTTTTTGTGAGAGCATTTCTTGGACTTGAAGTGTGAAGAGGAGTTGTAGTAAATGTCATTCTCTTCAAAATGAGCTTTGGATGGAATTTTTATGATAAACCATGTGGAAGTTATGCCTTGGTCAATTTGCAGTTGACTTTTCCAACTGTCCAAAAATAGAAACTTTTGCATCTTGAGACTTTTTGAGCCATGCTTTGAGAATCATGATCAAAAATTGATCAAATGATGTTTGTGGCTTCAAGATAAGATGTTGACCAAAAATTTTGACTTTTGACTGTCAAATGACCATTTTGCCCCTGCAGTTGACTGTGAAGCAATTAGGGTTTTTGACTGTGCAATTTGGTGCTGTGAGTCTTGAAACTTGGCATGAGGATGCTTGACAATGTTTGTAGGCATGTGGGACTTGTTTGGACCCTTGGAAACTTCAATTTCTTTGCCAGAACCAAAACCCTGATTTTTGACTGTTAGGAGGCAATTGGACTGTGCAACCCTTGGGAGATTTTGAAGCATGCTCTTGGAAAATCTTGAAGAAAATGGGAGGGCAAATTTTGGGGTACAACAGTTGCCCCTGTTCAATCTTCTTAGACCTGAGGATGTAGATTGGCTGGCGTGCCTTTCGTAATCCGAAGGTGGAAGATTATTGAACACTAGAGTGCCCAGAAATTTACGCTCACATAGTAAAGTATCAGCAACGTGATGGCGGGAATGGGCTTATATATGCCATTTCGAAATTAGTGGATAGGAGGATGGACTTATAGATGCCATCTGGATGTCGATCGCGTAAGAGTTTCCTTAGCGAGAACTTGCGTACCTGAAAAAGAAAATGATTACCTGGCCTGTTACAGGAGTTGGTCTTCAAACTTTTTGTGTGGATGCACCCTGGATGGATACAAGAATTGAATCTTTGAACTCTTCAGATGTGCCCTGGCGAGATACAGGAATCGAGTCTGGAGCTTCAAAAGGTTATGAATGAATCAGGGATGGTTACTACCTCAACGGGACGATGAGAGAACCTTGGGCGATTACTACCTCAACAGTAAGGATGAGAGAACCTTGGGCGATTACTACCTCAACAGTAACGATGAGAGAACCTTGGGCGATTACTACCTCAACAGTAATGATGAGAGAATCTTGGATGTCTTCTACTGAGTCTTTTATCAGGAAAATCTTTAGGAATCGATTTAACTGGACCAGAGAAGGCCTTTGACTGGATCGGCATCAGAAAAATCTTTAGGAGTCGACTTAACTGAACCAGGCAAGGTCTTGGAATCTTCAACTGGGATAAGAATCAGGGAGATCTTAGCGTCGATCTGACTGAACCAGAGAAGGCCTTAGACTGGACCGGCATCAGAAAAATCTTTAGGAGTCGATTTAACTGAACCATGCAAGGTCTTGGAATATCTTCAACTGGAATAAGAATCAGGGAGATCTTAGGGTCGATCTGACTGAACCAGAGAAGGCCTTTGACTGGATCGACATTAGAAAATCTTTAGGAGTCGATTTAACTGAACCAGGCAAGGTCTTGGAATCTTCAACTGGAATAAGAATCAGGGAGATCTTAGGGTCGATCTGACTGAACCAGAGAAGGCCTTTGACTGGATCGGCATCAGAAAAATCTTTAGGAGTCGATTTAACTGAACCAGGCAAGGTCTTGGAATCTTCAACTGGAATAAGAATCAGGGAGATCTTAGGGTCGATCTGACTGAACCAGAGAAGGCCTTGAAATAACTTTGACTGGATAAGAATCAGAAAAATCTTAGAATCGATTTAACTGAACCAGACGAAAGTCTTGGATTAACTTTGACTGGAATGGAAATCAGAAAAAATCTTTAGGAATCGATTTAACTGAACCAGAGGAGGTTTTGGACATATCTGAGAACTTAACTGGATCTTTCCTGAAAGGTAAAGGTCAGTCATATGCAATGCATGACATGGATCAAGCAATGATGTTCTCAACGTAAATGAGATTGTAAGACATGATGCGTTTATGCATGTATCATGATGTATGTGATGTTTTTGAATGTATTTTTTTTGTCTAGGAAAGTAAATCCTTGACGGGTGCCGGGAAGTCACATCCTGGGCTGATGTTGGAGAATAGTGCTTTGTTGTTTCCGCTGGGGATGATAGTTGCAAGAATACCGGTAGGAGAAGATAACTCCGTTGGGGAATAAACTTGGCGAATGGATTACTCTGCGGGGAAAAATTACTCTAGCTACCTTGCTGGGGAACAGTACTCTGTGGGAGGAGAGGTACTTTGTTGAGATGTTGATGATAACTTCGCTGGGGATGCCATTGTTATGTTGTGTTTTAATAGGCTTCGCTGGGGATAGGAAGACTTTTCCGAGGACAATATTTCCGTGGTTATTGGCTGAGGATAACCCAGTTATATCCCGGTAGGGAAATAACCTTTGAATAAAGCCGGGGGACGCGTTCGTGCTTTGCGGGGGGAAGCTTTCAGAATCTACTGGGGATAAGCTTCCTGCTGGGGAAATGGATTCAAACTTTCCTGGGGAAATCTTGAACTATACTGGACTCTCCTGGGGAGATTTTGAGATGTACTGGAAGTGATTCCACTGAATGTCTGGTATACCGCCGGGGAACAATATTAGATTAAGATTACCGGGGATGCTTGTTAAGAATATTCGTACATTGTGCTGGGGAATGTTGAGATCTACGGGGGATACCCAACTTCCTTAAGGCTGATTGTATAACTTTGCTTGGGGAGAGTGCATTGACTTGCTGGCTCACACTCTGGGGAATTAAGGTATATTGGTTGTGTTCTTCAGCTGAACCTACCTTGGCACCTTGATGGACAGAACAATTAGATCGCTTAGACAACTCATTATTGCCCCTGTTTCTAATGTCACCTGTAATTAATCCTTTGTTTTGTATGCAAATATTTATGAGTTAGCAATTATTGTCAAAATGCATATATCACAAATTGAACCTTGGACGTTCTTCGCAAAACAAAACAGAAAAAGGAAAAAACAAAAGGCAATTTGTCTGAAAAGTGTATTTATATTGATTTTTGAACTTGCCTGTAAATAGGCGTTTATGTACAAGAGGCTGACGTCCTAGTAAGAGAACGTCGCCGAATGAAATAGTTTATACAAATTTGTACAAAGGGAGAACAAAACAGCTATGCGAAAAGAATAATCCCACTGGGTTCCAACTCTGCTATCGCCTTTATATCTTCGAGCGTCTCATCACTTGATGACCTAGCTGAAGATGAAGCTGATTGATTGATGCCGTCTGAACTTGGTGTTGATACCGGATTCTGGATGCAAAGTGATCCAATGAGACATAGTATTACGCTTTATCCCTAACTTTTGCCTGGACCGCCCTTTCGGGTTTTCAGTCCACCGGGATACCCATTTTTTCCCAAGCCGCCTTTTCAGGTTTTCGACTTGCCGGGTGTACAGATTTTTTTCATTTCATCCCTCATTTTGCCCGAACCCTTTTGGTTCGCCGGGAAGCCCTAATTTTTGCCTAGGTATGTCAACCTAGCGGGTCTTTTATTATGCGTAGTATCTTTTTACTATGTCTGCATTGGCGGGGTGAGGAAGGTCGTCACCATCCATGGTGGTTAGAATCATGGCTCCTCCTGAGAACACATGTTTAACCACAAATGGCCCTTCGTATGTAGGGGTCCATTTGCCCCTTGGATCACTCTGAGGAAGGATGATACGTTTGATTACCAGATCCCCAACTTGATATTCTTGTGGTCTGACCTTTTTGTTAAATGCCCTGATCATCCGTTTTTGATACGTCTGACCATGACAAATAGCAGCAAGTCTCTTTTCGTCAATTAAGTTTAGCTGGTCAAGTCGTGTCTGGATCCAGTCATCTTCACTCAAATCTGCATCCTTCATTATCCGGAGAGAGGGTATTTTCACTTCGATCGGTAAGACTGCCTCCATACCGTAGACCAAGGAGAAGGGAGTTGCCCCGGTTGACGTCCTTGCTGAGGTACGGTACCCATGTAGAGCAAACGGTAACATCTTGTGCAAATATTTATAGGTCACTGTCATCTTCTGCACAATCTTCTTTATATTTTTATTAGCTGCTTCTACAGCCCCATTCATCTTCGGCCGGTAGGGAGAAGAGTTGTGGTGCTGTATTTTAAATTGCTCGCAGAGCTCAGTGATCATCTTGTTATTGAGATTGGTACCGTTGTCCGTAGTGATTCTCTCTGGGATGCCGTATCGACAGATCAGGTTGTGCCGAATGAACCGTGCCACGACATTCTTGGTTACCGTAGCGTAGGAAGCTGCCTCAACCCACTTCGTGAAGTAATAGATCACTACCAGGATGAAGCGATGCCCGTTGGATGCTAAAGGTTTAATCTCACCGATCATATCTATGCCCCACATTGTAAAAGGCCAAGGTGCAGTCAGAACATTCAGAGGAACAGGAGGAACATGCACCTTGTCTGCATAAATCTGGCATTTATGACATGTCCGAGAATGTTGGTAACAATCAGCTTCCATTGTGGACCAGAAATACCCTGCCCGAAGGATCTTCTTTGCCATGGTGTGTCCACTGGAATGCGTTCCGAAGGTACCTTCATGTAGCTCCGCCATGATCCTTTCTTCTTCAGTCTTATCCACACAACGCAGTAAGGTTGAATCATGGTTTCGCTTGTACAGAATGCCGTTGCTAAGGAAGAACTTCGCTGCGAACCTTCTCAGAAACTTTTTGTCATTGACAGATGCACCTTCAGGGTATTCCTGAGCTTCCAAGTATCTTTTCACCTCATGGTACCAAGGTTTTTCAGTCACTACCTCAGTTTCAAGATCACAACAATATGCCGGTTCGTCCAGTTTCCAGATAATGACCCGGGGAGCCTCATTGTCCCATTTGACTTTGAACATGGAAGACATCATAGCTAACGCGTCCGCCAACTGATTCTCCTCTCTCGGAAAGTGTTCAAAAGTTATCTCTGTGAAATGGGGGATCAATGTTAACACACATTCTTTGTAAGGAATAAGATTCGGATGTTTCGTATCCCACTCGCCTTTGATCTGATTGATCACGAGAGAGGAATCTCCGAAGACACTCAGAAACTTGATCCTTAAGTCGATCGCAACTTGAAGACCCATGATGCACGCCTCATACTCCGCCATGTTGTTGGTGCAGTTGAAACATAGCCGGGCAGTGAGTGGAGTATGAGTGCCTTGGGGGGATATGATCACAGCGCCAATGCTGTTACCCAAAGCGTTAGAGGCCCCATCAAAGTGCATAAACCATCGGGATCCTTCCTCAGGTCCTTCATCCGGTCCAGGTACTTCACAATCAGTCACAATCATGATACTCTCGTCTAGAAATTCAAAGTTCATTGACTGATAGTCGTCTACGGCCTGGTGTGCCAAGTGGTGTGCCAATACACTTCCTTTGATAGCTTTCTGGGTCGTATACTGGATGTCGTATTTTGTCAAGATCATTTGCCATCTTGCTATTCTCCCAGACAGAGCAGGCTTTTCAAATATGTACTTTATAGGATCCATCTTTGAAATCAACAAGGTAGTGTGAGTCAGCATATACTGTCTCAGCCGGCGAGCAGCCCATACCAAAGCGCAGCAAGTTTGCTCAAGCAGTGAGTATCGGGTCTCACAGTCGGTAAACTTTTTGCTAAGGTAATAAATGGCATGCTCTTTTCGGCCAGACTCGTCATTTTGCCCCAGCACACACCCCATTGAGTTGTCAAGTACTGTCAGGTATAGTATCAGAGGTCTCCCTTCAACCGGTGGCATAAGAATGGGTGGTTCTTGAAGATACTCTTTGATTCTGTCCAAAGCGGCCTGACATTCATCGTTCCAACGTACTACCTGATCTTTCTTCAGCAGCTTGAAGATTGGCTCACAAGTAGCGGTTAGATGCGAGATGAATCGGGCAATGTAATTCAGGCGTCCTAGAAAGCCTCTGACCTCTTTCTCTGTCTTGGGAACTGACATCTCTTGAATAGCTTTAACCTTGGCAGGGTCCACTTGAATACCCTTATCACTTACAACGAAGCCTAGCAACTTTCCGGATCTTACCCCAAAGGTGCACTTGTTCGGGTTCAACCTCAGCTTGTACAACTTCAGACGGTCAAACAGCTTCTGTAGATGATCAAGGTGTTCTTCCTCAGTTTGGGACCTTGCAATCATATCATCGACGTACACTTCAATCTCATGATGGATCATGTCATGAAATAAAGCAACCATGGCACGTTGGTAGGTTGCCCCAGCATTCTTCAACCCGAATGGCATGACCTTGTAGCAGTAGGTTCCCCACTGAGTAACAAAGGTAGTCTTTTCCATGTCTTCAGGAGCCATCTTGATCTGATTATACCCTGAAAAACCATCCATGAAGGAAAACACCTTATGCTGAGCAGTATTGTCAACCAGAACGTCAATGTGAGGTAGGGGAAGTCATCCTTGGGGCTGGCCTTGTTCAGATCCCTGTAATCAACACACATTCTGACCTTACCATCCTTCTTTGGTACCGGCACCACATTAGCAACCCACTGAGGGTAAGAGGTCACTGCAAGAAACCCGGCATCGAATTGCTTCATAACCTCAGCTTTGATCTTCTCAGACATCTCTGGATGCATACGGCGGACCTTTTGCTTAACCGGAGGGCAGTCTTCCTTGGTAGGCAAATGATGGACCACAATGTCGGTATCCAACCCAGGCATGTCTTCGTAGGACCAGGCAAAGATCTCCACATGATCATGTAGCATCTGAGTCAACCGTTGCTTCGCGCCGAGCTCTAGGTTGGCACCAATCTTGACTTCCTTCCTATCTGTCTCAGTACCCAGATTTATCGTTTCCACTGGCTCTTCATGTGGTTGAATTTCCCTCTCTTCCTGGAGTAACAGTCTTGCAAGTTCGCCAGGCACTTCGCAATCATCTTCACCTTCGTCTTCGGCTAAGTTGATCGGATTTTCGAAGTCATAATTGGCAGTAGCAGAGTCGTTACCAGTGAGATCCAGAGTGGATTGAAACCTGTATGGGTGAGTGTGTGTAAATACAGCTGTTTTGCAATATAAAGAAAGGAAAGAAAGAAAAAGAGCACAAGATTCGAAATGTGAAAAAACGTCCAAGGTCTTTATTCATGATATATGTAAATGACAGTTATAAGCCCTCACAAATGAAACCACGGTGCCCCAGGTAAGACACCGGGCCATAAAGTTTGAATTCATTGTTTATTACAAATAACAAAGGAATTCATTACTGCATAACAAAAGTAACAGGTAGGTTGTCCTTTGCGATCCAATTGCTAGGTCCATTGTCGGCCATCGGATAAATCCAGCTATCGAACTCTGATTCCTCCACTTCATCATCATCCCTGATAGCATTCACTCCATGAGCAGGAAGGGGAGCTGTCACCACATTAGGCTTCTCAGGTGCCTTAAACTGTACCTCCTTTGCATCAATAAGGTCCTGCACTTTATTTCTTAAGGCCCAGCAATCATCAGTGGAATGCCCCGGGCTATCGGAGTGATAAGCACAGCGGGCATTTGGATTATACTTCGGAGAGGCGGTATTCACAACCTTTGGGGCCTCCCTGACAGTCACCAAGTTGGTTGATAGCAGCTGCGGCAAGATTTGTGACAAAGTCATACTCAGCCGGGTAAACTCTCTTCTGGGTCTTTCAGCCCTTTGTTGATTAGTTTACCGAGGAGCGGCAGCAGGCTTAGCAATCACCACCGCGTTGACAGATTGGCGGCGCTCTGGTTTGTCTTGCCTCCTAGGCCCATAAACAGCACTGGCCTCCTTCTTAAAGGGTTTCTTCTCAGAACTTGAAGACACACCTTTCTGAATTTTACCGGACTTCATGCCAGCCTCTATCCTTTCCCCAGTCAGAATGAGGTCAGTAAACCCTGCAGACGAATTACCGATAAGATGATTGAAGAATGGCCCGGAGAGGGTCCCCGAGAACATATCCACCAATTCACGGTCTGTTAACGGAGGTTTCACCCTGCCAGCCAGGTCACTCCACTTGTGTGCATACTCTTTAAAACCTTCGCCTGATCCTAGCGACATACCCTGGAGTTGGGTACGTGTAGGAGCAAGGTCGACATTATATTGATACTGCTTGTAAAAAGTAGTAGCCAACTCCTCCCAGTTACGAACTTTGGTTCCATCCAGCTGATAGAACCATTCGAGATGAGTCCCTGAAAGACTCTCCTAAAAGAAGTGGATCCACAAGTTCTTGTCCACTGTGTACGGCTGAATCTTCCGCACATAGGATCTGAGGTGTAGCTTAGGGCAGGACGCCCCATCATACTTGGTGAAAGATGGTGCTTTAAACTTGTGAGGGATGATCACACCAGTAGATAAACCCAAGTCTCCGAAATCCAAACCAGGCACTTGTTGGATCTCCATGGCGTTCAGACGGTCTTCCAACTGCTTGTACCGGTCTTCAGCTGGAGGATACTGTTCCTCATTAAAATCGGTCTCGTTGTCGAAGACCACCGGACTAGGACCTCTTCCCCCCTGGGGACTGTCTTTGCCTACAGAAGAACCAGCTTCCTCATTCTGCAGAGTGTTACCAAACCTCCGGCCCGAGTTGAATAGAACAGTTCTCTTCTTCTTCTTCTCCTTCTTCAGGAGCAAAGCCTTCAGCTCTTCTTGACCTTGAGCCAAACCCATGATCAGCTCCTGAAATTGTGCGTTCTGCGCCTGAAGGGCCTTGATAGACATCTTGGTAGAGGATTCAGGGTTCATGATGCTGAAATAAACAGCGAAGAACGGTAAGCAACCTGAAAAGAAGAGTACATGTGATGCACATGATGAATGATATGTGTTTATGCAATGCATTCAAAGGTTCGAAAGTTCAAATTTGTTGTAGACAAAAAGGAACACACGTTATCATTAGGGAAATAATTGTTTGATACATCAAAGCCTCATGGGCACAACATTACAAAAGCAAATCAATCCCAAAAGACACTACGCATCCTCTTCGGAGCAATGTAGGTGTTGAGATTCCTTTCCTCGTGCAGTAGGCGGGTGAGCTCCAAGACCTTCTTTTCACTAGCATGTAGACTGGTCTCGAGAGAATTCCGTTCTTCCTTAAGTTGGATCCAGCTCTTCTGCATCTCTTCCCAAGATGTGGGCATGTCAGGATGTTGAATGGTATAGGACACCTCTCCTTCCAATACTGGCTCCTTAATCACAGGGAGAACATGAGGATAAGGCATTACTAACTTCTGGGAGCGAGCTCGTACCCACTTGAGATAAGGTTCCAATGGGATGGAATTCCTGTGCCCCAGGGTCTTGCTGTCTATCCTACTTGGCATCCTCCAAGCTCTGATAAATCTCTGGCGAAGTCCTTGTGCATCATTGTCGAAGTCAAAAACTATGTCAGGAATTAACATGTCATGAGGGCCGTCCCTCCGAGCATAACCAAACTGTCTCCAAGCCAGGCACGGGTTGTAAGTAATACCTCCTCTGATCCCAAGTAAAGGAACATTAGGGTACTCCCCGCAACGATCAATGATAGTGACATCCTCTCTGGACCGAGAGCACCAATGTATATCTGCATGTGTAAGAGTCATCAATTGCTGTGACCATCTCAAACCCCGCTCATTCTTCAAAACTGATTGCAGAAGGTGCAAAATAAACCACCTTCCCAGGAGAGGAGTGCAGCACATAAGAACACCTCTTTTTCTCATGGTTCGAGTGTAACATGAGTGAAGGATGTCCCCAAGTAACGTAGGTATAGGATTCCTGGACATGAAGATCTGGACAGCACTGATGTCTATAAGCTGATCTGGATTAGGGAACAACACCAAACCATAGACAAGGAGGGCCACAACTTCTTCAAAAGCTTGCAGGTCAAGGGAATTCCAACATTCTTGGGCCTTCTCAAACAGAAACCTGGCTAAGAACCCTTTGATACCACTTCTAACTTCCCAATGTCCCTTGAGGTCAAATGATTGTAGGTGTAAGGCTTTAGCAATCTCTTCAAGCTTGGGTTCCTTTTCCGTACCGTTGTAGGGTAGTTGATCAAGGATAAGGATCTTCAGAAGCCGGGAGAACTCTTCCAATGTAGGCACCAGTTGATAATCCAGGAAAGTAAAACAGTGGTGCAGAGGGTCAAACAACTGGAACAGGACCTTTATCATATCTTCCTCAATGTTGGTGTTGACCAAGCTGATGAGTCTTCCATGTCTCTCACTGAATGAAGAGCTCTCGGGAATCCTAGATATAAGCTCTTTAAGTTGAGGAGGGATCCTTACAAGGCTGATCTGAATTGTCTTTCTGCGAACAGTTTCCATGTCCTACAAAACAAGAACAAAGATGAAGATTCGAACCCCTGAAATGGTTAGCCAATGCATATGATGCTGTATGATGTCATGATGCTATGATTAAACACACCACAAATATTTACAAAGGCAAACATGATAAGGCACACAAGTCACACAAGACAAGCCCTTAGAGTTTAGGCCTGCATGGGGTCTGGGTATTACCCTCTTGAAGTTGGTGGGCTCAACCTGTCCTATTAGAAGTAACCGGGTTCTAAGGGTCCCAACATCACTGGATTGCTTTCATTGTTCATCGTTTCGATTTAGCCACTGAACTGGAGACCGAAATATTCCAGGAAAGCAACCCTCAATTGAGTGTAGTATCGAGTATCAACCAACCTCGGACTGCACCAAAGTCAGTTATCTCACTACCCTAAAGAGGCCAAGATGGTTCAATTAAGGTTCCTAAGGTCAGTTGATGCTTCACGACACCATGCGGAGGCCCCGTACTCTCCTTGACTGAACTCAAGGGTTACCGGTACACACCAAAGTGCCACATCAACGTAGCATACTGTTTCAACCATGTCGGTATACCCCGCACAGTTCCCTCACAGCCTTGTTGCTACTTTCTAAGAAGGTATCCCCAGATCCGAGTTAGGATCTATAGAACTCCCAAGACAGTCCCACAATTTAAAGCAAACAAGTCAAAGCAATTGAAAACACAGTTATGAACTATCCTAAGGTACACCTCACTTTATAAAAGATCCCCAACAGAGTCTCCAGTTCTGTGATTGGTGGATCTGGAACTGACTGTTTAATGCTGGTTCGCGAAATGTCGTGGAAGCAAGAGTCGCCACCGTCTTTTATTTTCTCTAACAAGGAAAGGACAAAAGCACAGCAAAATTCCTTATGAGAACGTTTCTCGGTTCGGGAGGTAGATTTATAGAAAGGGAAGGTATTAGCACCCTTTCTATCCATGGTTATCCATGGGCTCTTAGATACTTGCTCATTTGTGTTTTCAAAATGTGTTTGCTTTTCAAATGTGAGTGAGTTTGAAAAAAGTTTCGTTTAAAGATTTCAGATCGACTCTTATATCAGTCCTCAAGAGGGTTCGAAAAATTGATTTGAAAGCTTTTTGAAAGTGTCGGTGTGAAAAGAGTTTTGATTGTCTTTGAATTAGAGCAAGTATCTACGAGTCATCTACCTACCCTAAGGAATTAAGCTGTGTAAATGTCCTTAAGGTAGTGCCATCCCACCATTGAGAGGTAGGTAACACCACCGTTGGAGGTGTTCGGGTCAATTCGAGTTTAGGGACAGGGTGGCCACCGAGCAACAGTGGGACACCTTAGAAGCTACCCTTATGCCATTGATCTTTTTATTCCGAGGCAACTATTCCGAGGCAACTTGTTTCGAGGCAACTTGTTTCGAGGCAACTAGATCAATGGAACATAAGGACTCACTAAGACGTCCTATACTCGACAACCACGTTTCGAGGGGCAAGGCAACAGTGAGGCGTACCCTAGGAGTGGTGTGTGAATTGTGTGTCATTTTCAGTTATGTTTTGTCTTGTCATGCATTGGGTGTGCTACGCTTTGATTTTATTTGGGCATACATTATTTCATGTGATTAGAAGTTTAAAGGTGCGGAAATTAAAATGCGGAAAAATAAAAGTCCTACGCTATTACAAGGCGCGGGTCTATACATCGCCAAATTAACAAAGACCCGATTTTGAATAAAAGTGCGGAAAATAAATGTCCTAATTATTATTACAAGGCCTTGGGGCAATTACATAATATTTAAAATGAAAATAAAGACAAACGCGCGAAAAGAAATAAGAATCGAGAATTCGAGGGCGTTGGACCCTTTAAAGAAATTAAATTGGAATTGAAAGTAAATTAATAATTAAATAAAGAAAAGAAGTTATTTTTTTTGGTTTTTTGGTATTTAATGAAAATAAAGAAAATCAATTAAAATTAACAATTAAATAAAACCCTAATTCTAAATTTGTTTTTAATTATTAAAAAAAAATGTTTAAGTTTAACCTAATTTACTAATTATTTAATAACAAGTTTATTTACAAAATAATTAATTATTAATAATAATAAGAATAAGATGAAATTATTTTACTAAGAAAAAGAATAAAAATCTAAAACCTAATTTCTACCTATTTTAGTTATTTAGAAAAAAATTAAAATTAAAACCCTAAATTAAAACTAAATTGATTATTAAAAGATTTATTTACAAAACTATTTAAGAATTAAAAATTAAATAAACATATTTTATTTTTGACTTTTCTGATTTTTTTTGTGTTATAAAGAATTATTTTGTGAATTAAATAAAAGCAATTAATCAAAATAACAATTAAAAGAATAAAAATAAATAAATAAAGAAAAGAATTAGAATAATGAGCAAACCCTGGGGTGTCTGAACCCAATTAGGAGGTATGTGCAAGGAATTAGGCCCACTGAATTCAAGGCCTGTTTGACTTTTTCCAGCGCGTGTATGGGATGATTGACTAGCGTCTATGGTGTTCCTCCCATTCTGGCCATTGGATTGGTCCTTGGAGACATGTGGCAGGCACAAGCGTTGGGGAGTTTGGTGGACCACTGGAAGGGAATTGTACCTGAACGCATTACAAACAAAATTATGAATAAATATGGGGGACCTGGGAATCGAACCCAGGTCCCAATACTTGCATGCCAGCGTACTAACCAAGTGAGCTAGTGCGTTTCTTTGATATTATGATGGATAAGGATTATTATGAGAGAGAACAAGCATTAGTGGGATTTTAACAAAAACGCGCACCAGGATTTGAACTACCCAGTAACGTCATGACACATATGCATCGTCTTCATCTCTTTGCCTGTAAACAGAATCAAATAGCGGGGGTTTTAAACCCCCACTAACTGCAATATTCAAAAATAGCGATTAGCACATGAGGGAATATAAAAAGGGCGCGAGGTGGTTGTTCAATTCGTTGGAAGGTCCTGGTTTCAGTGGTATAAGTGTTATGGCCTGATTTTTCCAGATGAGGAAAGCCCTAAATCAAGGTCTCTGAAACCCTAAGAAATGTCCATGGTGGATTCTCCTACAGACAGCCATTCTTCAATTGAACGATACCATTAGCTTTAGAATGATCATGTTAGTGTAAATCAATGGTTAAAAGTTACAAATAACGCATGGAAAATGGAATACGATTATCAAAATTTTCAAGAAAAGTAAAACACGGTTATACCAATTCCTTGAGTATGGAGGATTGGCTTTGATTGGAATGGTTTCCTGGATGTGTCAGGAGTGTGATGGAATAGTTATTTGGCTTTGAAACGAGCTCTAGCTGTGAAAACAGTTTTCAATTTTTTTGGAAAAAATGCAAAGTTTGTTCTTGTGCTTGAGGCGCAGCTTTCTTCTTCTTAGCATTAGGTTTGCAATGTGCACATATAGGTGAATGATTTAGGTTAGAAAACTGGCCCAAAATCCATGTATTCAATGATTCAATATTTGATTTTCAAGCATCTTTTTCCAAATCTCTTTGCCATGAAACTATTGCCAATCATGAGAAATCTTGCCTTTTTGAGTATGCAAGAAATATTTGATTCATTATGAGTGAAATCGCTGCACAAAAAGATTCAAAACCTTTATTTTAGTATTTTTCTCATATTTAATTTTAATTAAATGAATTAATAGGATTAAAAACTCAATTAATTAATTAAAAATAAGAAAATAACTCCCCTTTGGGTCAATGGGTCGTGCATAGCTTTTGGGTTATGATTCTTGGAAGAAATTGTGGCCCATTAGCAATTTTGAGGCATTTGAAGCAAAGTTGACTTTTCAAAATTCGCAAAAATTTCCCAACTTCGACAAGGCATATCTTGCTCAATATTTAAGCTTTGATCATGTTCTTGGACATTTTGGAAAGGTATTGAAGTCCTCTAACCAATGCCTTTGGTCCCATGTCATTTTGATTTACCAATCTCAAGTTATGGTCTTTGACTTAAAGTGCCTTTTTGTTGACTTTTGAAAATGACCTATAATGTTGAGATTGATAACTTTTTGTGAGAGCATTCCTTGGACTTGAAGTGTGAGGAGGAGTTGTAGGAAATGTCATTATCTTCAAAATGAGCTTTGGATGGAATTTTTCTGATAAACCATGTGGAAGTTATGCCTTGGTCAATTTGCAGTTGACTTTTCCAACTGTCCAAAAATAGAAACTTTTACATCTTGAGACTTTTTGAGCCATGCTTTGAGAATCATGATCAAGAATTGATCAAATGATGTTTGTGGCTTCAAGATAAGATGTTGACCAAAATTTTTGACTTTTGACTGTCAAATGACCATTTTTCCCCTGCAGTTGACTGTGAAGCAATTAGGGTTTTTGATTGTGCAATTTGGTGCTGCGAGTCTTGAAACTTGGCATGAGGATGCTTGACAATGTTTGTAGGCATGTGGGACTTGTTTGGACCCTTGGAAACTTCAATTTCTTTGCCAGAACCAAAACCCTGATTTTTGACTGTTAGGAGGCAATTGGACTGTGCAACCCTTGGGAGATTTTGAAGCATGCTCTTGGCAAATCTTGAAGAAAATGGGAGGGAAAATTTTGGGGTACAACAATATACATTATATGATATTAGTGTGAGTGTTACATATATGATTGCTTATCGTTGAATCTTGAATCATTGAGCAATGTTGTACATGTAATCATGTGAATTATGTTAAAGTATGTTAAATACACGATTATGTGAAGTGTGATGAATTCATTTGATGTATGTTTGTAGTACATTACTTATTATTATATATTTCCATAATGATATGAATTTTCATCCTTCTGTTGGAATGATGTTTTATACGACATCGCTCAGGTACCGAGGATAACGGTGGTGCTTCTAGCAAGGAGTAGTCAGAGAAGCTAGTTCCTTATTTATCTATTTTACTAGGTAGTGAGTCATGCTCTGATTTATGTAACACGAGGAACGTTTGGATTCATGTTTATTTTATGATATTCATGTTTTATTTGAGATATGTTGTTATACTCTCTTAATTATTTTATGTGAATTGAGATGTATGTGATGATGGCCTTTAGTGCCTAAGATTTATGTAATGACTTTCAGTATGGGATTTCAATCATTAGTCTTATTATTTTGAGTTAAGTGTTAATCTGTTGCGAGATGCATATGTGTTATTGTATGGAACATGATTCTAAATGCGTGTTATTATCATGACCAGTGTATTTGTGTTATTATTGTGAAGTAAATGTGACGCACTCTTGTTATGCATGATATTTACTCTGATTATGCTATTTATTTTATGTGGGGTTTAAAGGGTGTTACATTAGTGGTATAAGAGTAAGGTCGGTTAGTTGGCTAGGTTAGTAATATGTTTATTTCCTTTTGTATTAGATATGTGTCATATACACAATCAGTACTTTTTGTCTGATGAGTGTTGTTGGTAGTTTGGTTGTTTGGAATCTTAGGACTATGGTTGCAAGAAGGAATGATGATGTTATTGTTGAAGTGTTGGATATGTTGGTCGGTGTTATTGGGAAACAGCTGCACGTCAATGCTGGTAACATGAATGAAGATGATGAATTCCTTGCTTTGGGGAAGTTCCAGAGGAATAATCCACCAATCTTTGAAGGAGCTTATGAACCTGACAAGGCACAAGTATGGCTGAAAGCGATTGAGAAGATCTTTCGGGTCATGAATTTTTAGGATGCTCAGAGGGTGCAGTTTGGTACCCATATGCTTGAGAAGGAAGCTGAGGATTGGTGGAGTAACGTTGCTCAAAGGTTTGATGAAGATGGGATTGAGGTTACTTGAGCACTTTTTAGCGATGCATTTCTGGAGAAGTATTTTCTAAAAGATGTGCATGGGAAAAGGAGGTTGAATTTCTTGAGATGAAGCAGGGTAATGGATTTGTGGCTGAGTATGTTGCAAAGTTTGAAGAGTTAATTAAGTTTTATTCTCATTACAACACTGATAATGCTGAGAGATCTAGTGTCTTAAGTTTGTGAATGGTTTGAGACCTGGAATCAAGAAGACTTTGGGTTATCAGAAGATTACTAGATTTTGAGCTGGTAAATAAGAGTAGGATCTAGATGAGGATAGTCGAGATAGTGTTGCTTACTATAAGGCTTTGCATGATAATAAGGGCAAAAGGAAATTCAGAGGAAAACCTTATACTGGTAAAGGGAAACAAAAAGCTGGTGATGACAGGAAGCCTAGTAGGGGAGGATTTCTTACTCCTGTTAAGTGCTATAGGTGTGGTGTTGAAAGGCATCATGTTTCTGAATGTCCAAGTGCTGAAGTGAAGTGTTTCAAGTGTGGCAAGTTTGGTCACATATCTAATGATTACAAAAGTTGTGTGAAAGTTACTTGTTATAACTATGGTGAGAAAGGGCACATTAGTACAAGGTGTGACAAGCCGAAGAATGATCAAGCGAGAGGGAAAGTGTTTGCTTTATCTGGTTCTGAGACTGCTACTGAGAATAGACTAATCTGAGGTACGTGCTTTATTAATGGTACACCTTTGATTGCTATTATTGATATTGGTGTAACACACTCTTTTATTTCATTGGATTGTGTTAAGAGATTGAATCTTGAGTTATCTGATATGAATGAAAGTATGGTTATTGATACTCCTGCTATGGGTTTAGTGACTAATTCGTATATGTGTTTGAATTGTTTGTTGAGTATTTTTGGTAAAGACTTTGGAGTTGATTTAGTGTGTCTTCCGTTAGATCAATTTGATGTTATTTTTTGAATGAACTAGTTGGAATTTAATCATGTTTATATCAACTATTTTGATAAGATGGTTATCTTTATTGATTCTAGTTTTGAGAGAGATTTATTTATGTCTGCCAAGCAAGTGAATGAGTATGTGCAGGATGGTGTTGTGTTGTTGGCTTTGATGGTAACATTGGAAATTGGTGGGAAACGAACGATTGGTGAATTGTCAATAGTTCATGATTTTCATTAGGTATTTCCTAAATATGTAAGTGGTTTGTCGCTAGAGCGTGAGGTGCAGTTTACGATCGATTTGATTCCTGGAACTAGTCTGATATCGATGGCTCTGTATTGGATGTGAGCATTTGAGTTGAAAGATTTGAATAGTCAACTTGAGGATTTTCTTGAGAAGAGGTTTATTTGTCCTAGTGTGTTACTGTAGGGTGCACCTGTTTTGTTGGTTAAGAAGAAAGAAGGTTCTATGAGGTTATGTGTGGACTATAGACAACTTAACAAGATGACTATCAAGAATAAGTATCCATTTCCAAGGATTAATAATTTAATGGATCAATTGGTCAGTGCTTGTGTGTTCAACAAGATATATTTGAGGTCTGGGTATCATCAGATTCATGTGAAGGCTGAAGATATTCAGAAGACTGCTTTTAGGACAAAGTATGGTCACTATGAGTATTATGTGATGTCGTTCGGTGTGACCAATTCACCTGGTGTATTTATGGAATACACGGACATGATTTTTCGTCAGCATTTGGATCTGTATGTGATTACTTTCATTTATGATATTTTAATCTATTCGAAGAGTGCAGAAGATCATGCCGAGCATATGAGGATTGTGTTATCTGTGTAGAAAGAGAAGTATTGTATGCTAAATTTTCTAAGTGTGAGTTTTGGTTGAAGGAAGTGAGTTTCCTTAGTCATGTGATATCAGGTGGTGGTATTTATATTGATCCATCAAAGATTGGGGCTGTATCTCAATGGGAAGCTCCGAGATCTGTTTCTAAGATTAGAAGTTTTCTTGGTTCAATAGGTTATTATCAGAAGTTTATTGAAGGATTTTCTAAGCTAGCTTTGTCGTTGACACAGTTGACTAGGAAGGGTCAAGCTTTTATTTGGACTTCACAGTGTGAAGCTAGTTTTCAAGAACTTAAGAGAAGGTTGACAACCGCTCCTATTTTGATTTTTCCTGATTTGGAAAAACCATTTATTGTGTAGTGTGATTCTTCATTGATGGGTTTAGGAGGTTTGTTGATGTAGAATTGATAAGTTATAGCTTATACTTCAAGGAATCTTAAAGTGCATGAAAGGAATTATTCGAATCATGGTTTTGAGTTAGCTGTTGTTGTTTTTATATTGAAACTTTGGAGGCATTAGTTGTTTGGATCAAGGTTCAATGTGTTTAGTGATCACAGAGTTTGAAATATTTGTTTGATCAGAAAGAGTTGAATACGAGGCAGAGAAGATGGTTGGAATTCTTGAAGGATTATAATTTTGGTTTGAATTACCATCCTGGTAAAGCGAATTTCATGGCTGATACATTAAGTAGGAAGTCTTTGTATATGTCCATGTTGATGGTGCGAGAGTTGGAATTACTTGAGAAATTTTGAGATATGAGTTTGGTTTGTGAAGAGACTTATTTTGGTGTTAAGATTGGTATATTGAAGCTTACTAGTGGCATTCTTGATGAGATTCAAGAAGGTCAGAAATCTGATTTGAGTTTGGTGGATCGATTGACGTAGATCAATTAAGGTCGAGGTGGAGATTTCCGGATTGATGAGAATGGTATATTGAGATGTCATGATAGAGTTTGTGTTCCAGATATATCTTATTTGAGGAAAAGTATTCTTTAAGAAGGGAATCATAGTGGATTGGGTATTCATCCTGAAGCTACTAAGATGTATCAAGATTTTAGGAAATTATTTTGGTGGCCAAGTATGAAGAAAGAGATTTCGGAATTTGTGTATTCTTGTTTCATTTTCAAGAAGTCAAAGATTGAACATCAGAAACCCTCTGGTTTGGAAATGGGATATCATTTCTATGGATTTTTTTATGGGTTACCTAGAACACCGAGTGATTGTGAAGTTGTTTGGGTTTTTGGGGACATGTTGATGAAATATGCACACTTTATTCCGATGAAAATGGATTATCCGATGGAGAGGCTTGCAAAGTTTTACATTGAGAGGATTATAAGTTTTCATGGTATTTCGTCTAGCATTGTATCAGATAGAAATACGAGGTTTACTTTGAGATTTTAGGAAGGTTTGCAGAATGCTTTAGGTACAAAGTTACGTTTGAGTTCTACTTATCATCCACAAATAGATGGTCAGACTGAGAGGACTAGTCACTTGAGGATCTTTTGAGAGTTTGTGTTTTGGAGCAAGGAGGTGCTTGGGATAGTTATTTGCCTTTGATCGAGTTTACTTATAACAACAATTTCCATTCAAGTATTGGAATTGCACTGTTTGAGGCTTTGTATGGTAGAAGGTGTAGGATGCCCCTGTGTTGGTATGAATCGGGAGAAAGTGTTGTGGTTGGATCTGAGATAGTTCAACAGACTACGAATAAGATTAAGATAATTTAGGAGAAGATGAAGGTTTCTCAGAGTCTTCATAAGATTTATCACGATAAGATGACGAAAGAACTTGAGTTTGAGAAGGGAGATCAAGTGATTCTTAGGGTTACTCCGATAACGGGTGTTGGTCTAGCTTTGAATTCACATAAGTTGATGCCATATTTATTGGCCCTTATCATATTTTGGAAAAGATAAGTGAAGTGGCTTATCATATTGCTTTGCCATCATCACTTGCTAGTCTCCATGATGTGTTTCATGTGTCTCAGATGAGGAGATATATTGCAGATATGTCTCATGTTGTCCAATTAGATGATGTTCAAGTGAGAGATAACTTGACCGTGGAGACATCACCTATGCGGATAGAGGATCGAGAGTTGAAAAAACTTTGTGGTAAAGAGATTGCCTTGGTGAAAGTATCTTGGGGAGGACCGACAGGTGGAAATATGACTTGGGAACTCGAGAGTCAGATGAGAGAGTCTTATCCTGAGTTTTTTGTTTGAGGTAATTTTCAAGGAAGAAAATCTTTTAAGTGGGGGAGAGTTGTAACACCATGATTTTCTTTATTATTTATTTTATTATTTATTTTCCATATTAATTATTATTTGGTTTGATAATTGTTTAATTATTTGAATTTGTGTGATTATGTGAATAATTGATTTAATTGAATTAATATGTCTGTATTACATGTATTGGGTTAGTAAGTGTGAAAATAGAAATATTAGTTAATTTGGCCTTGGTGATGGTTTAGTGTGAGAGTGGGTTAAGCCAAATAGAGAAAAACATGAGTTGGTAAGGGTTGTTGTAAAACAAAGAGAAATAGAATTAAAAAGAAAGAAACAAAGGAAGAGAAGAGAAGAGAAGAGAAGAGGAGAAAAGAGGAAGAAAGAAGGAAGAACCCTAGAGTATCTACATCTAAGGTAAGGGTGAGTATTCTTTGATTTATGGGTATAAGTAATGGTATGTGATGTGTAGTAACATGGAAATAGGGAAGGTATTAGCACCCTTTTCATCCATGGTTTTCCATGGGCTCTTAGTTACTCGCTAGATCACTTGCTTTTGTTTGAATGTGTTTTGTATGGTTTTGAAAGTATTTTGAAAATGTAACTTTGTAATGATTCCCGTTTCTATAAGAACGCATACAAAGTGTTTGTTTCAAAAATAGTTTAAAGAGGTGTTTGTGAGATGTGTTTTTGAAAGTGATTTTGAAAAGGGTTTCCTTTGTAATGGCTCTCGTTTCTATAAGAATGCATAAAAAGTGCTTGTCTTTTGAAAATGTTTCAAAGTAAAAGTGTATGTGTATAAAATGTTTTTGTTGTGAGCAAGCGAGTAACTAGGAGCGAATCTACCTACTCGAAAGGTCTTAAATGTGCTTTTCCTTCTCCTTTAGATGTGGATATCTTACCATTGATTTGGTAAGAAGCCCCATCGTTGGATGTGAAGGGACAAGCGTTTGGGGATTTTGTACAGTCATAGAAGGAAATATATGGGACGTTTTAGCAATGTCGTTTTAGGGACTAGATCATTTACCGAAGGCAACATCGAGGGTCATCGAGGGACTACGATCTTTTATCGAGGGTCTTTGCTAAAACTCTACTGTTCGAGGGACATGACTATTTTTTCCGATAGGCAACACAGTGGGATTATCCTAAGGGTGTGTGATACGGTGGGAAGAACTGACTGTTTTTGGAATGCTGGTTTGTGTTTTGCATTTTGTGTTCGCAAAATGTCGCGGTAAGCAAGGGTCGCCACCGTCTTTTATTTTATCCAACAAGGAAAGGAAAAAAGCACAAAAAAAATCCTTTTTCGAGATATTTCTGAGTACGAGGGGTAGATTATAGAAAGGGAAGTTATTAGCACCCTTTCTATCCGTAGTTATCTACAGGCTCTTAGGTACTTGCTCAATTGTTTTCAAAATTGTTTTCTTTGTGCTTGTGGGTTTGAAAAAGTTTTTGTTTGAAACTTCGATTTAACTCTTACTTCTGTCCTCAAGAGTGTAATGAAGTGTTTTGAAAACTTTGTTCGAAAAAAAGGAGTGTAAGTGTGAAATTTTTGTTTTGTTTTTGGAAGAGTAAGTATCTAAGAACTATCTATCTACTCGAAAAGAGAATCGTTCTATGCTAATTTCCTTCAAATAGTGCTATCGCACTATTAATGAGTAGGTAGCACCGTCGTTGGAATTTGAGAGTCAATTCGAATGAGGGACATACGACTACCAAAGCAATGTTAGGACGCCTTAGCCGTAACCCTAATGTCTTAGATCATTTGTTTGAGGCAACAATATCCGAGACAACCATTTCGAGGCAACTATGATCTTTTAGACAAGAGGATGACCTCTAAAACGACCTATACTCAATGACCATGTACGAAGGCAACCAAGTGGGGTGTACCCTAACAGCGCGCATGTGCGAGTGTGTCGTTTTAAATTATTTTTATCTTTGCACATGTTAAGGGTGATCTAATTTGATTTTAAGATTAACATTCAGTCTTGTCATGCAAACCCTCTAATCAAACATCTAATAGTTGTAATTTGTAGAAATTAAAGGTGCGAAAATTAAATTACAAGGCGTCAGGTATTTACATTGCCAAAAACAACCCTTTGAAAATAAAATAAAGCGGTAAAATAATTAAATGGTCCTAATTATCTATTACATTCCAGAAGCAGATACATCAATATGGATAAAAATAAATAAAGCGCGCGGGAAATTAAATCGAGTGCGAGTTTAGGGTTTTGACCCTTTGGATTAAAGAAAGTGCTTTTTTTGTCGTTTTTATTTTAAGTAAAGAAATTAATCCTAAATTAAATAACTAAATTAAATTAATAAGTTAATTAAATGAAAAATAAATTATTTTTGGAGTCTTTGATTATTTAAGAAAGAAATTAAAAATAATTAAATTAGTAGTTAAGACCTAATTAAATCTAATTAGTTTTATTTATTTACAAAATAGGTTAAAGTTTACTAGAATTAAAAACCTAATTAATTAATTAGTGTTTATTAATAAAAATGAATTCTAAAATTTTATTGGATAAAAATACTTTTTTGATGATTTTTGATAAAAAGGAAAAAAAATATTGGTTAGTAATTAATTAAAATAAAATAAAATAACTAAATAAATAAAATAGAAAATATGATAAAAGGGAAGAAATGGGCCTTTTTTGGAGGTGCAAGCAGCATTTTTGCAAGCCCATTAGAAGCTGGTCCGTGTGGACTTTTTGGATCCAGTGCAAGCACGTTGACTTGGTTTTTGGTGGACCTCCGACGTGGATCATCAGATCTGGCCCTTGGCCATCTGGCGCTTGGATTAATGAGGGCGTATGGTGTGAACCTGGATTGATCATGCATGTGATTATCTGCAAGGAATTAGTAAAATGAAAATGGCTGGAGGCAGGGATCGAACCCCTGACCTCCAGCCTTTGAGCGCTTTAAGGCTTACATGGAAACCGCTGGGGCGTGTTGTTGTTTGTTAATAATAATGTAAACAATATAATATATATAAAAACAAGATTAATTTCCAGAAAACAAAAAAAAACGCGCGTTACGTTTGAATGGTCCAATGGACGAGTGATAACTCTTCGTCCCTGTCCTCCCAATACTGTAACATTACCTGCGGATTTTTATCCGCAGCAAAGGACACAGCTTTATCCTAAAATCGTTCTCAGGCCATGTAAACAACTTCCAAGAACATGGTTGAACTCGTCATGACCTCCTGATCTCAACCATGTCCTTCATGTGGACCAATTTTCCCTGAAAAAGAAACTCCCAAAAACGATCCAAGAAACCCTAACTATGGTGGTTTGCAATACAGGTTAGATAAATGAAATTAAATGATGCCTGTGATCAGTGGATCTGGAACTGACTGTTTTTAGCTGGTTCGCGAAATGTCGCGGAAGCAAGAGTCGCCACCGTCTTTTATTTTCTCCAACATGGACAGGACAAAAGCACAGAAAAATTCCTTATAGAGATTGCTCTCGGTTTGGGAGGTAGATTATAGAAAGGGAAGGTGTTAGCACCCTTTCTATCCATGGTTATCCATGGGCTCTTAGATACTTGCTCATCTGTGTTTTCAAAATGTTTGTTTGCTTTTCAACTGTGGGTTTTAAAAAAGTTTCTTTGAAAATTCCAGTTCGACTCTCGTATCGGTCCTCAAGAGTGTTTGAAAAATTGCTTTCGAAAGCTTTTTGAAAAGGTGTCGGTGTGAAAAGTATTTTTTTTTTATTTTTGTTTTGAGATTAGAGCAAGTATCTAGAGTCGTCTACCTACCCTAAGGAATTCGTCTGTGTAAATGTCCTTAAAGTAGTGCCATCCCACCATTGAGAGGTAGGTAGCACCACCGTTGGAGGTATTCGGGTCAATTCGAAAGGTTCGGGACATGGTGATCACCAGAGCAATAGGAAGACACCTTAGAAGCTACCCTCATGCCAGGTTCCCGGACCATGAGGACTTACTAAAACATCTTCTACTCGACGATCACCTTTCGAGGGGCAAGGCAACAGTGAGGCGTACCCTATGGGTGGTGTGTGATTTGTGTGTCATGTTCATTTGCATTTATCTTGTTCATGTCATAGGTGATCTACACTTTTGTTTTTATTCTAACATTCATTCTTGCATGCGAATTTATTAACAGTTAAAAAGATGCGGAAAATTAAAAGTTCTATGCTATTACAAAGGCGCGGGTCCACATCGCCAAATTAAATCCAGGACCCGATTTAAAATAAAATAAAGTGCGAGAAATATAAAAATGTCTAATTTACATGGCTTTGGGAGAATTACATGAATATTATAAGAAAAAGAAATAAGAATAAAATGCGCGAATTGGAATTACGATCGAATGCGAGGGCGTTGGACCCTTTTTAGGAAATTAAATTATACTTAACAAATTAAGTTAAAATAAAAAGAAAAGATTTTTTTTTTGGAGTTTTTTGGTATTTATTGATTTTAATGAGAAAATTAAATGAAATTGAAAAATTGATTAACCCTAATTCTAACTATTTTTATTTGTTAAGAAATATGTTAAAGTTGAATCTAAAATTAACCTAATTAATAAATACAATTTTATTTACAAAAATATATAATTAATTATTAATAATGAGAAAAGAAAAGGAAAATAAAAGATAAAAGTAATTAAACCCTAATTCTACAATTTTTAAGTTTATTAAAAAAACATTAAGATTTAAACCTAAAATTAAGACTAAATTAATTAATAAGATTTACTTACAAAAAAATATTAAATCAAATATATTTCATTTTTTGTCTTTTCTGATTTTTATTATTTTTATATTAAAAGAAAAATATTGATGGAATTAAATAAAATAGAGGAAAGAATTAAAATAACTAAAAAAAATATAAAAGAAATAGGGAGAAGAAGGCAAACATGGGGGGTTTGTAGGCCCATTTGGAGGTATAATTCAGTAATTCTGGCCCAATGTTTAAGGCCTTCGTTGACTTCTGGTAATCACATGGGTAGGCATTGACTGAACCATTCCATAGGCTTTAGATCTGGACCATTGGACTGAGATTATTGAGCGCGTGGCAAGCGTGGATGGTGGTCATATGATAAGCCCCTGGAATATATGCTGCATGGGAATATAGAAAAGAAAATAATATGGGAAAGGGAGGGGACCTGGGAATCAAACCCAGGTCCCAACGCTTGCCAACACAACATCCCACCAACTGAGCTGCTTCAACGCGCTGTATGTAAAATAAAGCATAAATAATATAAGAGAGAATTGATGTTAGTGGCCTAGAAACAAAAAACGCGCGCTGAATTTTGAATTGCCCATTCATGTTATGACAACTAAGCGTCTTCTCCAATTGCTCTGCGTTTTACCTGAAAAAAGAAACAAGATTGCGGGGGTTTTAAACCCCCACTATATTATCTATGAAAAAATAGCGAATAGAAATCCTTTGATCATAAATTGATCGCGAGTTATGCATTGAATTCGTCTGAAGCTCTTGGTTTTAATGGCCTAAGTCTCATGTCCCAATTTTTCTTTAAACGTAAAGCCCCAATTTTGAACCTCTGCAACCCTAAAACGCTCCAATGGTGATTTCGCGTATGGGCAAGAAAAACTCAATCAAAACACATGGTTAGCTTCAGAATGATAAGACTAGTACAAAACAATCATTAGAACTCAAAATCATGGCATGAATGATGAAATACGATTATGCAAAAAAGATGAAACAGTCTGACTTCTAGTTACCAATTCTTGATGCTATGGACGTGGAAAAGTGTTCAGTCAGGTTCAATGATGTCTTGGCAAGCTAATGGGATCAATATTCTCCTTTGAATCGTCCTCCAAGGCCGTTTTCAGTTTTTGATTTTTTTGGTAAAAATGCAAACTTGGTTCTTCAGATGGGGCGCAGCTTAGAGGTTCTTGGCTTTAGGTCTAGCTTCTGGCTTATGTATGGAATGAATTAGGGTTGAGTTTTCAATCAAAAGATCAATGCAATCATGAATCAAATATTGGATTTAATGGCATATTTTTTCAATCTTTTTCCATGAATATTTGATTCCAATCATAGCCAATCTTCCCAATTTGAGTTGTGCACGAATCTTGAGTGAATCATGAGTGATTATACTGCATAAAAAGATTTGAAAACTTTGTTTTAGTATTTTTTTTTTCATATTTTAATTAATTAAATGAATTATTTGTAATTAAAAATTCAAATAAATAATAAAAATGATGAAATAAATCCCCTTTGGGCAAAATGGTCGTGCATATGCTTTGGATGATGAATCTTGGAAGAAAATGTGGCCCATTAGCAATTTTAAGGCATTTGAAGCAAAGTTGACTTTTCAAAATTCCCAAAAATTTCCCAACTTCCACAAGGCATATCTTGCTCAATGTTTAAGCTTTGGTCATGTTCTTGGACATTTTGGAAAGTTCTTGAAGTCCTCTAACCAATGCATTTGATACCATGTCATTTTGATTTACCAATCTCAAGTTATGGCCTTTGACTTAAAGTCCCTTTTTGTTGACTTTTGAAAATGACCTATAATGTTGAAATTGATAACTTTTTGTGAGAGCATTTCTTGGACTTGAAGTGTGAAGAGGAGTTGTAGGAAATGTCTTTCTCTTCAAAATGAGCTTTGGATGGAATTTTTCTGATAATCCATGTGGAAGTTATGCCTTGGTCAAGTTACAGTTGACTTTTTCAACTGTCCAAATATGGAAACTTTTGCATCTTGAGACTTTTTGAGCCAAGCTTTGAGAATCATGATCAAGAATTGATCAAATGATATTTGTGGCTTCAAAATGAGATGTTGACCAAAAATTTGAACTTTTGACTGTCAAATGACCATTTTGCCCCTGCAGTTGACTGTTGAGCAATTAGGCCCTTGGAACTTGATTTTCTTTGCCAGAACCAAAACCCTAGTTTTTGACTGTTAGGAGGCCCTTGAATTGTGCAACCCTTGGGGGATTTTGAAGCATGCTCTTTGCAAATTTTGAAGAATATGGGAGGGCAAATTTTGGGGTACAACAGTTGCCCCTGTTCAATCTTCTTAGACCTGAGGATGCAGATTGGCTGACGTGCCTTTCATAATCCGAAGGTGGAAGATGATTGAACACTAGAGTTCCCAAAAATTTGCGCTCACATAGTAGTGTGATGTGGGAATGGGCTTATAGATGCCATTTGGAGATTCATGAATAGGATGATGGACTTATAGATGCCATGCTAAGAGATGATGGAAGGTGGATGGGCTTATAGACGCCATCTGGGTGTCAATCGCGTAAGAGATTCCTTAGCGAGAACTTGCGTACCTGCAAAAGAAAAGGATTACCTGACCCGTTACAGGAGCTGGTCTTCAGATTCTTTGTACAGATGTGTCCTGACTGGTTACAGGAGCTGGATCTGGATCTTCAAAAGGTGACGAATGAACCAGGGATGGTTACTACCTCAACAGGAACGCTGAGAGAACCTTGGACGATTACTACCTCAACAGAAACGCTGAGAGAATCTGGGGACGATTACTACCTCAACAGGAACGTTGAGAGAACCTTGGACGATTACTACCTCAACAGGAACGCTGAGAGAACCTTGGACGATTGCTACCTCAACGGTAACGCTGAGAGAATCTTGGGTGTCTTCAACTGAGTCTTTATCAGGAAAATCTTTTAGGGGTCGATTTAACTGGACTAGAGAAGGCCTTTGACTGGATAAGAAACAGGAAAATCTTAGGGTCGATTTAACTGAACCGGTCTAGGTCTTGAAATCTTCAACTGGATAAGAAACAGGGAGATCTTAGGGTCGATCTGACTGAACCAGAGAAGGCCTTTGACTGGATAAGAAACAGAAAAATCTTAGGGGCGATTTAACTGAACCGGTCTAGGTCTTGAAATCTTCAACTGGATAAGAAACAGGGAGATCTTAGGGTCGATCTGACTGAACCAGAGAAGGCCTTTGACTGGATAAGAAACAGAAAAATCTTAGGGGCGATTTAACTGAACCGGTCTAGGTCTTGAAATCTTCAACTGGATAAGAAACAGGGAGATCTTAGGGTCGATCTGACTGAACCAGAGAAGGCCTTTGACTGGATAAGAAACAGAAAAATCTTAGGGGCGATTTAACTGAACCGGTCTAGGTCTTGAAATCTTCAACTGGATAAGAATCAGGGAGATCTTAGGGTCGATCTGACTGAACCAGAGAAGGCCTTTGACTGGATAAGAAACAGGAAAATCTTAGGGTCGATTTAACTGAACCGGTCAAGGTCTTGAAATATAGCTGAGAACTTAACCAGATCTTTCCTGAAAGGTAAAGGTCAGTCATATGAAATGCATGATATGGATCAAGCAATGATGTTCTCAACATAAACGAGATTTGTAAGATATGATGCGTATATGCATGCTATAATGATATATGTGATGTTTATGAATGTATGTTTTCGTCTTAGGAAAATAAATCCTTGACGGGTGCCGGGAAGTCACTCCTGGGCTGATGTTGGAGAATAGATTTTTGCTTCTGCTGGGGATGATAGTTGCAAGAATACCGGTAGGAGAAGATAACTCCGTTGGGGAATAAGCTTGGCGAATGGATTACTCTGTGGGGAGCAAAGATACTCTAGCGATCTTGCTGGGAAGCAATACTCTATGGGGAGAGAGATACTTTGCTGAAATGTTGATGGTAACTTCGCTGGGGATACCATTGTTGTGTTGGAAGTGTTAACAGACCTCGCTGGGGATAAGAAGACTTCGTCGAGGACGATCTTTCCGTGGCTTTTGGCTGAGGATAACCCAGTTATATCCTGGTAGGGAAATAACTCTTTGAATAAAGCCGGGAGACGCGTTCGTGCTCTGCGAGGGATAAGCTTCCAGAATCTACTGGGGATAAGCTTACTGCTGGGGAGATGATTCCAACTTTCCTGGGGGAGCTGGATTAGACTCTCTTGGGGAAGTTTTGAACTGTATCGGGGAAGTGACTCCAATGAATGTTTGATATACCGCCGGGGAACAATCTTTAGGTCAAGACTGCCGGGGATGTTTGTTAGGAATATTCGTATATGCTGGGGAATGTTGAGATCTGCTGGAGGATACCCAACTTCCTTAAGTTTGACTGTAACTTTGCTTTAGGAGAGTGTACTGACTTGCTGGCTCACTCTCTGGGGAATTGGGATGTACTGGTTATGTTCTTCAGCTGAACTCACCTTGATACCTTGGAGGACAAAACAATTAGATTGCTTAGACAACTCTTTATTGCCCCTGTTTCTAATGTTACCTGTAATTAATCCTTTGTTTCGTATGCAAATATTCATGAGTTAGCAAATTATTGTCAATGCATATATCACAAATTGAACCTTGGACGTTCTTCGCAAAACAAAACAGAAAAGGAAAAAACAATTGGCAATTTTAACTAAAAAGTATATTTGTATTGATTTTTTGAATTTGCCTGTAAAATAGGCGTTTATGTACAAGAGGCTGACGTCCTAGTAAGAGAACGCCGCCGAACAAAAGAGTTTATACAATTTTGTACAAGAGAAAATAAAACAGCTGTGTGAAATGAATAATCCCACTGGGTTTCAACTCTGCTATCGCCCTTATATCTCCGAGCGTCTCATCACTTGATGACCTTAGTTGAAGATGAAGCTGACTGATCGATGCCGTCTGAACTCGATGTAGATACCGGATTCTGGATGCAAAGTGACCAATGAGACATAGTATTACACTTTATCCCTAACTTTTGCCTAGACCGCCCTTTCGGGTTTTCAGCCCACCGGGATACCCATTTTTGCCCAAGCCGCCTTTTCAGGTTTTCGACTTGCCGGGTGTACAGATTTTTTCATTTCATCCCTTCATTTTTCCCGAACCCTTTTGGTTCGCCGGGAAGCCCTAATTTTTGCCTAGGTATGTCAACCTAGCGGGTCTTTTTCATGCGTAGTATCTTTTTACTATGTCTGCATTGGCGGGGTGAGGAAGGTCGTCACCGTCCATGTTGGTTAGAATCATGGCTCCTCCTGAGAACACATGTTTAACCACAAACGGCCCTTCGTACGTAGGGGTCCATTTTCCCCTGGGATCACCCTGAGGAAGGATGATTCGCTTGATTACCAGATCCCCAACTTGATATTCCTGTGGTCTGACCTTTTTGTTAAATGCCCTGATCATCCGTTTCTGATACGTCTGACCATGACAGATAGCAGCAAGCCTCTTTTCATCAATAAGGTTTAATTGATCAAGTCGTGTCTGGATCCAATCATCTTTGTTCAGATTTGCATCCTTCATTATCCGGAGAGAGGGTATTTGCACTTCGATCGGTAAGACTGCCTCCATACCGTAGACCAAGGAGAAAGGAGTTGCCCCGGTTGACGTCCTGGTTGAGGTACGGTACCCATGTAGAGCGAACGGTAACATCTCGTGCCAATCCTTATAGGTCACTGTCATCTTCTGCACAATTTTCTTAATGTTCTTATTTGCTGCTTCTACAGCCCCATTCATCTTCGGTCTGTAAGGAGAAGAGTTGTGGTGCTGTATCTTAAACTGCTCGCAGAGCTCAGTGATCATCTTGTTATTAAGATTGGTACCGTTGTCTGTAATAATTCTTTCAGGGACGCCGTATCGACAGATCAGATTATGCCGAATGAACCGTGCCACAACAGTCTTGGTTACCGTAGCGTAGGAAGCTGCTTCTACCCACTTCGTGAAGTAATCAATCGCTACCAGGATGAAGCGATGCCCGTTGGATGCCGTAGGTTTAATCTCACCGATCATGTCTATGCCCCATATTGCAAACGGCTAAGGCGCAGTCAGAACATTCAGAGGGACTGGAGGAACATGCACCTTGTCTGCATAAATCTGGCATTTATGGCATGTCCGAGAGTGTTGGTAACAGTCGGCTTCCATTGTGGACCAGAAATACCCTGCCCGAAGGATTTTCTTCGCCATAGCGTGTCCACTGGAATGTGTCCCGAATGTCCCTTCGTGTAGCTCTTCCATAATCCTTTCTGCTTCTGTCTTGTCCACACAACGCAGTAAGGTCGAATCATGGTTTCGCTTGTACAGGATGCCGTTGCTAAGGAAGAACTTCGCTGCGAACCTTCTCAGAAATTTCTTATCGTTGACAGATGCACCTTCAGGGTATTCCTGAGATTCCAAATATCTCTTCACCTCATGGTACCAAGGCTTCTCAGTCACCAATTCAGTCTCGAGATCACAACAGTATGCCGGTTCGTCCAGTTTCCAGATGATGATCCGGGGAGCCTCATTGTCCCATTTGACCTTGAACATAGAAGACATTGTAGCTAACGCGTCCGCCAGCTGATTCTCCTCTCTTGGGAAATGTTCAAAGGTTATCTTTGTGAAGTGGGGGATCAAGGTTAACACACATTCTCTGTAAGGAATAAGATTCGGATGTTTCGTATCCCACTCTCCTTTGATCTGATTGATCACAAGAGCGGAATCTCCGAAGACACTCAGAAACTTGATCCTTAAGTCGATCGCAGCTTGGAGACCCATGATGCACGCCTCATACTCTGCCATGTTGTTGGTACAGTTGAAACATAGCCGGGCAGTGAGTGGAGTATGAGTGCCTTGAGGGGATATGATTACAGCGCCGATACCGTTACCCAAAGCATTGGAGGCTCCGTCAAAGTGCATAGACCATCGGGATCCTTCCTCAGGTCCTTCATCCGGTCCAAGTACTTCACAATCAATCACAATCATGATGCTTTCGTCCGGAAATTCGAAATTCATTGACTGATAGTCGTCTACTACCTGATGTGCCAAGTGGTCTGCCAATACACTTCCTTTGATGGCTTTCTGGGTTGTGTATTGAATGTCGTATTCTGTCAAGATCATTTGCCATCTTGCTATTCTCCCAGACAGAGCAGGCTTTTCAAATATGTACTTTATAGGATCCATCTTTGAGATCAACAAGGTAGTGTGAGTCAGCATATACTGTCTCAGCCGGCGAGCAGCCCATACCAAAGCGCAGCAAGTTTTCTCGAGCAGTGAGTATCGGGTCTCACAGTCGGTAAACTTTTTGCTAAGGTAATAAATGGCATGCTCTTTTCGGCCAGACTCGTCATGCTGTCCCAGCACACACCCCATTGAGTTGTCAAGTACTGTCAGGTATAATATCAGAGGTCTCCCCTCAACCGGTGGCATAAGGATGGGTGGTTCTTGGAGATACTCCTTGCTTCTGTCAAAAGCAGCCTGACATTCATCATTCCAACGTACTACCTGATCTTTCTTCAGCAGCTTGAAGATTGGCTCACAGGTAGCAGTCAGGTGTGAGATGAATCGAGCAATGTAATTCAGGCGTCCTAAAAATCCTCTGACCTCTTTCTCTGTCTTAGGAACAGGCATCTCTTGAATAGCTTTAACTTTGGCAGGGTCCACTTGAATACCCTTATCACTTACAAAGAAGCCTAGCAACTTCCCAGATCTTACCCCGAAGGTGCACTTGTTCGGGTTCAACCTTAGCTTGTACAATTTCAGTCTGTCAAACAATTTTTGCAGATGATCTAGGTGTTCTTCCTCAGTTTGGGACCTTGAGATCATGTCGTCAACATACACTTCTATCTCCTGATGGATCATGTCATGAAATAAAGCAACCATGGCACGTTGGTAGGTTGCCCCAGCATTTTTCAGTCCAAAAGGCATGACCTTATAGCAGAAAGTGCCCCACTGAGTAACAAAAGTAGTCTTTTCCATGTCTTCAGGAGCCATTTTAATCTGATTATAGCCTGAAAAACCGTCCGTGAAAGAGAACACCTTATGCTGAGTTGTATTGTCGACAAGGACATCAATGTGAGGTAGAGGGAAGTCATCTTTGGGGCTGGCCCTGTTCAGATCCCTGTAGTCGACACACATTCTGACCTTTCCATCTTTCTTAGGTACCGGCACCACATTAGCAACCCACTGAGGGTAAGAAGTCACTGCAAGGAACCCAACATCAAACTGTTTCATAACCTCGGCTTTGATCTTCTCAGACATCTCTGGACGCATACGGCAGACCTTTTGCTTAACTGGAGGGCAGTCTTCCTTAGTAGGCAAGTGATGGACCACAATATCGGTATCCAACCCGAGCATGTCTTCGTAGGACCAGGCAAAGATCTCCATATAATCATGTAGCATCTGAGTCAACCGTTGCTTCACGCTGAGCTCTAGGTTGGCACCAATCTTTACCTCCTTTATGTCTGTCTCAGTACCCAGATTTATTGTTTCCACTGGCTCTTCGTGTGGTTGAATTGCCCTCTCTTCTTGGAGTAACAGTCTTGCAAGCTCGCCAGGCACTTCGCAATCATCTTCACCTTCGTCTTCGACTAAGTTGATCAGATTTTCGAAGTCATAACTGGCAGTAGTAGAGTCGTTACCGGTGAGATCCAGAGTGGATTGAAACCTATATGAGTGAGTGTGTGTAAATACAGCTATTTTGCGATATAAAGAAAGGAAAGAAAGAAAAGGAGCATAAGATTTGAAATGCGAGAAAACGTCCAAGATTTTTATTCATGATATAAGAAATGACATTTTATATGCCCTCACAAATGAAGCCACGGTACCCCGGGTAAGACACCGGGCCATAGAGTTTTAATTTGTTTATTACAAATGACAAAAACATAGGAATTCATTACTCAGCAACAAGAGAAACAGGTAGATTGTCCTTTGCACTCCAATTGCTAGGTCCACTGTCGGTTGCCGGGTAGATCCAGCTATCAAACTCAGCTTCATGCACTTCATCTTCGTCCCCAATAGCATTCACTCCATGAGAAGGCAGGGGAGCTGTCACTACATTAGGCTTCTCAGATGCCTCAAATTGTACCTCCTTGGCGTCAATAAGGTCCTGCAACTTGTTCCTTAAGGCCCAGCAGTCATCAGTGGAATGCCCCGGGCTATCGGAGTGATAAGCACAGCGGGCATTTGGATTGTATTTGGGAGAGGCAGTGTTTACAACCTTCGGGGCTTCTCTGACAGTCACTAGGTTGGTGGACAGCAACTGTGGCAAGATTTGTGATAGAGTCATACTCAGACGGGTGAACTCTCTTCGGGGTCTTTCAGCCCTTGGAGGATTGGTTTGCCGAGGAGCGGCAGCAGGTTTAGAAATCATCACCGTGTTGACGGACTGGCGGCGCTCAGGTTTCTCTTGTCTTCTAGACCCATATACAACACTGGCCTCCTTCTTAAAGGGCTTCTTCTCAGAACTTGCAGATGCACCCTTCTGAATTTTACCAGACTTCATCCCAGCTTCTATTCTCTCTCCAGTCAGAATAAGATCAGTAAACCCTGCAGACGAGTTACCGATAAGATGGTTGAAAAATGGCCCAGATAGGGTCCCTAAGAACATGTCTACCAACTCCCGGTCAGTCAACGGAGGCTGCACCCTGCCAGCCAGATCCCTCCACTTCTGTGCGTACTCTTTAAAACCTTCGCTTGACCCTAGCGACATACCCTGGAGTTAGGTACGGGTAGGGGCAAGGTTGGCATTATATTGATACTGCTTATAGAAAGCAGTAGCCAACTCCTCCCAGTTACGAACCTTGGTCCCATCCAGCTGATAGAACCATTCGAGATGAGTCCCTGAAAGAATCTCCTGGAAGAAGTGGATCCACAAGTTCTTGTCCACTGAGTACGGTTGAATCTTCCGCACGTAGGATCTGAGATGTAGCTTGGGAAAGGACGCCCCGTCATACTTGGTGAAAGATGGTGCTTTGAACTTATGAGGAATAATCACACCAGTTGATAAGCCCAAGTCTCCGAAATCCAGCCCAGACACTTGTTGGATCTCCATTGCATTCAGTCTGTCCTCCAACTGCTTGTACCGGTCTTCAGCCGGAGGATACTGTTCCTCATCAAAATCAGTCTCGTTGTCAGAGACTACCGGACTAGGACCTTTTCCCCCTTGGGGACTGCTCTTGCCTATAGAAGAACCAGCCTCTTCATTTTGCAAAGTGTTGCCAAACCTTCGGCCCGAGTTGAAAAGAACAGTTCTTTTCTTCTTCTTCTTCTCCTTCTTCAGGAGCAGAGCCTTCAGCTCTTCTTGGCCATGAGCCAAACCCATGATTAGTTCCTGAAATTGCGCATTCTGCGCCTGAAGAGCCTTGATGGACATCTCGGTTGATGATGAGTCAGGACTCATGATGCTGAAATAAACAGCGAAGAACGGTAAGCAACCTGAAAAGAAGAAAACCTGCTATGCACATGATGAATGATATGTGTTTATGCAATGCATTCAAGGGTTCGAAAGTTCAAATTTGTTGTAGACAAAAAGGAACACACGTTATCATTAAGGAAATAATTGTTCAGTACATCAAAGCCTCATGGGCACATATTACAAAGCAAATCAATCCCAAAAGACACTACGCATCCTCTTTGGAGCTATGTAGGTGTTGAGATTCCTCTCCTCATGCAATAGGCGGGTGAGCTCCAAGACCTTCTTTTCACTAGCATGTAGACTGGTCTCAAGAGAATTTCGTTCTTCCTTAAGCTGGATCCAGCTCTTCTGCATCTCTTCCCAGGACGTGGGCATGTCAGGATGCTGAATGATGTAGGACACTTCTCCTTCCAAGACTGGCTCTTTGATCACAGGGAGCATATGAGGATAAGGCATCACTAACTTCTGGGAGCGGGCTCGTACCCACTTGAGATAAGGTTCCAACGGGATGGAATTCCTGTGCCCTAGTGTCTTGCTGTCTATCCTACTTGGCATCCTCCAGGCTTTGATGAATCTCTGGCGAAGTCCCTGTACATCGTTGTCGAAGTCAAAAACTATGTCAGGAATTAACATGTCATGAGGGCCATCCCTCCGAGCATAACCAAACTGTCTCCAAGCCAGGCATGGGTTGTAAGTAATACCTCCTCTGATTCCAAGTAAAGGAACATTAGGGTACTCCCCGCAACGATCAATGATAGTGACATCCTCTCTGGATCGGGGGCACCAATGTATATCTGCATGTGTAAGAGTCATCAACCGTTGTGACCATCTCAAACCCCGCTCGTTCTTCAAAACTGATTGTGGAAGGTGCGAAATAAACCACCTTCCCAGGAGAGGAGTGCAGCACATAAGAACACCTCTTTTTCTCATGGTTCGAGTGTAACATGAGTGAAGGATGTCCCCCAGCAACGTAGGTATAAGATTCCTGGACATGAAGATCTGGACAACACTGATATCTATAAGCTGATCTGGTTTAGGGAACAACACCAAGCCATAGACAAGGAGGGCCACGACTTCTTCAAAAGCTCGTAAGTCAAGGGAGTTCAAACATTCATGGGCCTTTTCAAACAGAAACCTGGCTAAGAATCCTTTGATACCACTTCTAACTTCCCAATGTCCCTTGAGGTCAGATGATTGTAGGTGCAAGGCTTTAGCAATCTCTTCAAGCTTGGGTTCCTTTTCCGTACCGTTGTAGGGTAGCTGATCAAGGATAGGGATCTTCAGGAGCCGGGAGAACTCCTCCAATGTAGGTACCAGCTGATAATCCAGGAAGGTGAAACAGTGATGCAGAGGGTCAAAGAGCTGGAACAGGACCTTTATCATATCTTCCTCAATGTTGGTATTGACCAAGCTGATGAGTCTTCCATGTCTTTCACTGAATGAAGAGCTCTCGGGAATCCTGGATATAAGCTCCTTAAGCTGAGGGGGGATCCTTACAAGGCTGATTTGAATTGTCTTTCTGCGAACAGTTTCCATGTCCTACAAAACAAGAACAAAGATGAAGATTCGAACCCCTGAAATGGTTAGTCAATGCATATGATGCTGGATGATGTCATGATGCTATGATTAAACACACCACAGATATTTACAAAGGCAAACATGTAAGGCACACAAGTCACACAAGACAAACCCTTAGAGTTTAGGCCAGCATGGGGTCTGGGTATTACCCTCTTGAAGTTGGTGGGCTCAACCTGTCCTATTATAAGTAACTGGGTTCTAAGGGTCCCAATATCACTGGATTGCTTTCATTGTTCATCGTTTCGGTTTAGCCACTGAACTGGCGACCGAAATATTCCAGGAAAGCAACCCTCAATTGAGTGTAGTATCGAGTATCAACCAACCTCGGACTGCACCAAAGTCAGTTATCTCACTACCCTAAAGAGGCCAAGATAGCTCAATTAAGGTTCCTAAGGTCTGTTGATGCTTCAGGACACCACGCGGAGGCCCCGTACTCTCCTTGACTGAACTCAAGGGTTACCGGTACACACCAAAGTGCCACATCAACGTAGCAGACTGTTTCAACCATGTCGGTATACCCCACACAGTTCCCTCACAGCCTTGTTGCTACTTTCTAAGAAGGTATCCCCCAGATCCGGGTTAGGATCTATAGAACTCCCGAGACAGTCCCACAATAATAAAGCAAGCAAGTCAATACAATTGAAAACATAGTGATCTTAGTCCTAAGGTACACCTCACTTTAAGTTAATTCCCCAGCAGAGTCTCCAGTTCTGTGATCGGTGGATCTGGAACTGACTGTTTTTAGCTGGTTCGCGAAATGTCGCGGAAGCAAGAGTCGCCACCGTCTTTTATTTTCTCCAACATGGACAGGACAAAAGCACAAAAAAATTCCTTATAGAGATTGCTCTCGGTTCGAGAGGTAGATTATAGAAAGGGAAGGTGTTAGCACCCTTTCTATCCATGGTTATCCATGGGCTCTTAGATACTTGCTCATCTGTGTTTTCAAAATGTTTGTTTGCTTTTCAACTGTGGGTTTTAAAAAAGTTTCTTTGAAAATTCCAGTTCGACTCTCGTATCGGTCCTCAAGAGTGTTTGAAAAATTGCTTTCGAAAGCTTTTTGAAAAGGTGTCGGTGTGAAAAGTATTTTTTTTTATTTTTGTTTTGAGATTAGAGCAAGTATCTAGAGTCGTCTACCTACCCTAAGGAATTCGTCTGTGTAAATGTCCTTAAAGTAGTGCCATCCCACCATTGAGAGGTAGGTAGCACCACCGTTGGAGGTATTCGGGTCAATTCGAAAGGTTCGGGACATGGTGATCACCAGAGCAATAGGAAGACACCTTAGAAGCTACCCTCATGCCAGGTTCCCGGACCATGAGGACTTACTAAAACATCTTCTACTCGACGATCACCTTTCGAGGGGCAAGGCAATAGTGAGGCGTACCCTAGGGGTGGTGTGTGATTTGTGTGTCATGTTCATTTGCATTTATCTTGTTCATGTTATAGGTGATCTACGCTTTTGTTTTTATTTTAACATTCATTCTTGCATGCGAATTTATTAACAGTTAAAAAGATGCGGAAAATTAAAAGTTCTATGCTATTACAAAGGCGCGAGCCCACATCGCCAAATTAAATCCAGGATCCGATTTAAAATAAAATAAAGTGCGAGAAATATAAAAATGTCTAATTTACATGGCTTTGGGAGAATTACATGAATATTATAAGAAAAAGAAATAAGAATAAAATGCGCGAATTGGAATTACGATCGAATGCGAGGGCGTTGGACCCTTTTTAGGAAATTAAATTATACTTAACAAATTAAGTTAAAATAAAAAGAAAAGATTTTTTTTTGGAGTTTTTTGGTATTTATTGATTTTAATGAGAAAATTAAATGAAATTGAAAAATTGATTAACCCTAATTCTAACTATTTTTATTTGTTAAGAAATATGTTAAAGTTGAATCTAAAATTAACCTAATTAATAAATACAATTTTATTTACAAAAATATATAATTAATTATTAATAATGAGAAAAGAAAAGGAAAATAAAAGATAAAAGTAATTAAACCCTAATTCTACAATTTTTAAGTTTATTAAAAAAACATTAAGATTTAAACCTAAAATTAAGACTAAATTAATTAATAAGATTTACTTACAAAAAAATATTAAATCAAATATATTTCATTTTTTGTCTTTTCTGATTTTTATTATTTTTATATTAAAAGAAAAATATTGATGGAATTAAATAAAATAGAGGAAAGAATTAAAATAACTAAAAAAAATATAAAAGAAATAGGGAGAAGGCAAACATGGGGGGTTTGTAGGCCCATTTGGAGGTATAATTCAGTAATTCTGGCCCAATGTTTAAGGCCTTCGTTGACTTATGGTAATCACATGGGTAGGCATGACTGAACCATTCCATAGGCTTTAGATCTGGACCATTGGACTGAGATTATTGAGCGCGTGGCAAGCGTGGATGGTGGTCATATGATAAGCCCCTGGAATATATGCTGCATGGGAATATAGAAAAGAAAATAATATGGGAAAGGGAGGGGACCTGGGAATCGAACCCAGGTCCCAACGCTTGCCAACACAACATCCCACCAACTGAGATGCTTCAACGCGCTGTATGTAAAATAAAGCATAAATAATATAAGAGAGAATTAATGTTAGTGACCTAGAAACAAAAAACGCGCGCTGAATTTTGAATTGCCCATTCATGTTATGACAACTAAGCGTCTTCTCCAATTGCTCTGCGTTTTACCTGAAAAAAGAAACAAGATTGCGGGGGTTTTAAACCCCCACTATATTATCTATGAAAAAATAGCGAATAGAAATCCTTTGATCATAAATTGATCGCGAGTTATGCATTGAATTCGTCTGAAGCTCTTGGTTTTAATGGCCTAAGTCTCATGTCCCAATTTTTCTTTAAACGTAAAGCCCCAATTTTGAACCTCTGCAACCCTAAAACGCTCCAATGGTGATTTCGCGTATGGGCAAGAAAAACTCAATCAAAACACATGGTTAGCTTCAGAATGATAAGACTAGTAAAAAACAATCATTAGAACTCAAAATCATGGCATGAATGATGAAATACGATTATGCAAAAAAGATGAAACAGTCTGACTTCTAGTTACCAATTCTTGATGCTATGGACGTGGAAAAGTGTTCAGTCAGGTTCAATGATGTCTTGGCAAGCTAATGGGATCAATATTCTCCTTTGAATCGTCCTCCAAGGCCGTTTTCAGTTTTTGATTTTTTTGGTAAAAATGCAAACTTGGTTCTTCAGATGGGGCGCAGCTTAGAGGTTCTTGGCTTTAGGTCTAGCTTCTGGCTTATGTATGGAATGAATTAGGGTTGAGTTTTCAATCAAAAGATCAATGCAATCATGAATCAAATATTGGATTTAATGGCATATTTTTTCAATCTTTTTCCATGAATATTTGATTCCAATCATAGCCAATCTTCCCAATTTGAGTTGTGCACGAATCTTGAGTGAATCATGAGTGATTATACTGCATAAAAAGATTTGAAAACTTTGTTTTAGTATTTTTTTTCATATTTTAATTAATTAAATGAATTATTTGTAATTAAAAATTCAAATAAATAATAAAAATGATGAAATAAATCCCCTTTGGGCCAAATGGTCGTGCATATGCTTTGGATGATGAATCTTGGAAGAAAATGTGGCCCATTAGCAATTTTAAGGCATTTGAAGCAAAGTTGACTTTTCAAAATTCCCAAATATTTCCCAACTTCCACAAGGCATATCTTGCTCAATTTTTAAGCTTTGGTCATATTCTTGGACATTTTGGAAAGGTCTTGAAGTCCTCTAACCAATGCCTTTGGTCCCATGTCATTTTGATTTACCAATCTCAAGTTATGGCCTTTGACTTAAAGTCCCTTTTTGTTGACTTTTGAAAATGACCTATAATGTTGAAATTGATAACTTTTTGTGAGAGTATTTCTTGGACTTGAAGTGTGAAGAGGAGTTGTAGGAAATGTCTTTCTCTTCAAAATGAGCTTTGGATGGAATTTTTCTGATAATCCATGTGGAAGTTATGCCTTGGTCAAGTTACAATTGACTTTTTCAACTGTCCAAATATGGAAACTTTTGCATCTTAAGACTTTTTGAGCCAAGCTTTGAGAATCATGATCAAGAATTGATCAAATGATATTTGTGGCTTCAAAATGAGATGTTGACCAAAAATTTGATCTTTTGACTGTCAAATGACCATTTTGCCCCTACAGTTGACTGTTGAGTAATTAGGGTTTTTGACTGTGCAATTTTGTGCTGTAAGTCTTGAAACTTGGCATGAGGATGCTTGACCATGTTTGTAGGCATGTGGGACTTGATTGGGCCCTTGGAAACTTCATTTTCTTTGCCAGAACCAAAACCCTAGTTTTTGACTGTTAGGAGACCCTTGAACTGTGCAACCCTTGGGGGATTTTGAAGCATGCTCTTTGCAAATTTTGAAGAATATGGGAGGGAAAATTTTGGGGTACAACAATGCAAAAGGTTTGCAAATATCCTTGTGATCATAAATATGCTATTAGTTTACTCAAATGATGCCAGAATAACTCAAATTGAATTCAAGAACATGGGTAAGTTGCGTGAGACTTACAATGCGTATGGGGGCCTGAGAATGCATGGTTTGGATCGAGTTAGCTTATGGAGACGGCCAACAATCAATTGAGACAAGTCTCAAGTCCCGAAAACGCCTCTAACTTTGATTTCGATCTCCAACTTTTTTGTGATTTTTTGCAAAGTTGTTCTGCCTCTACAAGTGATTGCCAACCCTGATTTTCGTGTCCTTTCCTTGCTTATGTATTGTGCATTGCATTAGGTTAAAAAACTTGGTCCAAATCTCTCTACATTGATGTTTGGATATTTGATTTGATCCTCCATGAAAATATTTCCAAACTTGGCCTAAATCACATCTTTTTGTAACCAATTCCTTTGATACGAATTCAATTGAAATAATAGCTGTATTTGGAGCCTGAAATAGCTAAAAAATCATATGTTATCAATGCTTTAGATTTTATGTGATTTTATTTGATTTAAAATGGATTAATTCAAAAAAAGTCAAATTAAATAATAAAAATGTGATATGGACACATGGCTGGAGCTAGGGCACGTGGGCAATAATGCAAACTCAAATCAAGTGGAAAAGAATGGGCCCATTTGGCAAAATTTGAAGTTTGGGGGATAGTTGACTTTTAGCAATTTTGTAAAAAAGTCCAACTTCAACAATGCATAACTTCTTCAATTTTTAACTTTTGGAAGTTTTCTTGGACTTAATAGAAATCTTGTGATGTCCTCTAACCAACCCTTTTAGTCTCATCGCATTTTGATATTCCATGCTCAAGTTATAAGCTTTGACAAAAAGGGTGTGTTTGTTGACTTTCAAAAATGACCTATAATGTCCAAATTCATAACTTCTTGTGAGTGCATTTTTTGATCTTGGGGTATGAATATGGATTGTAGGAAATTGCATCCTCTTCAAAATGAGCTTTGGATGGGTCATTTCACATAAAGTATGAGAAAGTTATGCTTGGTCAAAGTTGAGTTAAATTTTCCTACAAAACCCTAATTTAACAACTTTTGAATCTTGATGAATTTTGAGTAATCCTTGATGAATCATGATCAACCCTTGATCAAATGATGAAATATAATTCAAAGTGATAATGTTGACAAAAAATATTGAAGTTTGACTGTATGTAGGTCACAGTTGACTTTTGCCCTAGCACAATCGGTTTTTGGACCTTTGAGCAATTGACTGAGCAAACTTCCTCTGCAAGGCTTGAAACTTGACATGGGTGATCTTGAGAACATATTAGGACAATGATGAGAATTTGAGGTCACTTGGACTCAAGGATCTTGATGCAACACAAAACCCTAATTTTGGGTAGACTGCCTTAGGAGAGAGCTTGTATGACCAACTCTTGAGCAACTTGGAGATTTTTCTTGCAGTGTTTTGAGAAACATGGGAGGGAAAATTTTGGGGTACAACAGGGTGCATGTGTGCAAAGTGTGTTTGATTGCATGCATTTAGTCTTGATTAGGGTTGTCTATTTTTTTTATTTTCATGTCTTTCCATACATCCTATTTGCTAGCAATATATGAAAAGCGAATAAAATGCGAAAAAATAAAATCTAAGCTATTACATTGCTTTAGGGGGATGGGGGTACATATTTATGAATGGGGGTTGCAAGTAAGATTAAATCCTAAATTATTATTACAACCATATCGAATGGATCAGAATGTGCAAGAAACGAAATTACTTATTTATTTAAGAAAATAAATAAGTTTGCTTAAGAAAATATTTTTTTGGTCTTTTGTTTTAAGAAATAAAGTAAAGCATGGAAAAAATGTTTTTGGTGTTTTTTGATTAATGAAATAGAAAGTGATAGCAAAGATAGTGAGAAAAAATAAAAATAGAATCAGTGTGTTGCTGATTAAGGGAGGTCAGAAGTTCTGACTCTGACACACTGCAAAATAGAATTCCTGTTAGTAAAAAACATAAGCAGAGTCAGAAGTTCTGAATCCATTGAGAGCACATTAGCTTTCAGAAGTTCTGATACCACCGGAAACAGAGTAGGTTTCAGAAGTTCTGATACCACCAGCAATAAAGTGGATCTCAGAGGTTCTGATATCACTGACAAAACTTGGTCTCTCTCTTCATGGTAGTCAGAACATCTGCATTTGGTCATTTCTCCACAAAATAGAAGATGTGCATATGACAGTTATGGCAGGTTTCATAGCATTTCAGAAACAAGAAATATAAGAACCATGAATCAGAGACAAGTGTGAATCTGCTAATCCTAATTCTGAGTTCTAATTTCTTTCAAAAGTTCTGAAACCGATTTATTCCATACTTAGGCAAGCAAATATGTGAAGCCTCAGAATATGTATAACGTCAAAAGCATGATATCTACATTGTATTTTTTGAACATGCAAATCTGATAATGATTAAGCAACGTGATAAGAGTCAGCAGAAGCTTACCTTGCAGCTGGAAAAGATTTTGTAAATTGGAGGTTGGTCTTGGACTCTGGTGATGTTCTGAGCAACTTCTTCACGTACTCAACATGATGGAGGTTTTCAGCTTCTGGAACAGCCAAGGGGTGATACTCTGACTTCTTTGAGGTGGAGATGAATGGAGAGTGTATGGAAATATGAATACATAAGTTAAAATAGCTTCAAGTATATGAATCAACAACTGTGGGGATGGTTTTAGTCAAGGAACAATGGAGTTTTGATGCTAGAATCAAATTCTAAGGTTTTTTTTGGTGTTTACAGCTTTTTTGGATTCTTGGAATTTTGCAAAGATTCAAGGCCTTTTTCTTTCTTTTGGTGATTCTCTCTCTCTCTCTCTCTCTCCAAAAACCAACCCTTTGAACATGCGATGGAACAAACTATTTATCGATGGATTTGTTGTGGTTTTTTTTTGGGGGGGGGGGGGGGGGGAATTAGTTTTTAAACATTTTTGGCATATTGTCCCTTTGTTTTTAAATCACAGTTCTCGTAGGCTAATTTGGTGCAAGAAAAACGCAGGCGTGGACTGGATCAGCAACACCTTGGAGTGTTGTGGCAGCTGGTTGCAGGACTGTGCCATAGCAGGGCAGCAGGTTACTTAAACGAGGTTTTGGTGATGTCCTGATCGTAGAATATCATAAGTGTAACCTACAAATGCTGAAGGGGCATCTTCTGACCGGAGCGTTGAACATAGCTTCCATATGCTGAAGAATCATATTCTGACTGAAGTATTATGTTATGACCAAAGAGCAACTCTTTTGCATGTTCTGATTGAAGCATTATGTTCCGGACCGTGTTTGCAACTTCTGACGGCACTTGCATAGAGGCTGTCTCAGAAGTTCTGAAGTGTCATATTCTTTAGACACTTAGAAAATTTTCTAAATGCTTGGAAAATTTGATTTTCAAAGTAACTTCTGACTTTTGATTTTTGATGAACCAATTTCATGCCTTAATGAAATATGATTCTTGGAACTTGATTTTTGAATCAAAAGTCATAGTTTGACTCCTTTGGTATGTAAATGACCATTTTCCCCCTGTGAACGATTCTCTTGAAAAATTTGTAATTTCAGATTTGCAACTGGATGGAAACAAACTTGAGGGTCCAGGTTAATCCTTTGAGAAATGAGAGGGAAACTTTTGGGTACAACAGCTGCCCTTGTTCAATCTTCTTAAACTTGAAAAGTGAGATCGACGTGTTTGTCGTTCGTGGCTTGAAAGTAGAAGATGATTGAACACTAGAGTGCCCAGAAATTTGCACTTGATGATGCGCTGGTTGATTGTGTAGGGAATGGGTTTAAAGATGCCATTTGGAGAAATGATGGAGAGTTGTCATAGATGGGCTTATAGATTCCATCCAAAGGTGATTGTAGATAGAGAGTCTGAACTTGATTTTAACAGAAAACGACTCAGAATAAACCGTTGAGAGATTTATCTGAACCAGTAAGAATCTGGAAACAAATCAGAATAAACCGTTGAGAGATTTATCTGAACCAGTAAGAATCTAGAAACGAATCAGAATAAACCGTTGAGAGATTTATCTGAACCAGTAAATATGGAAACGAATCAGAATAAACCGTTGAGAGATTTATCTGAACCAGTAAGAATCTGGAAATGAACCAGAATAAACCGTTGAGAGATTTATCTGAACCAATAAGAATCTAGAAATGAATCAGAATAAATCATTGGGAGATTTATCTGAACCAGTAAGAATCTGGAAATGAATCAGAATAAACCGTTGAGAGATTTATCTGAACCAGTGAATCCGGAAACGAATCAGAATAAACCGTTGAGAGATTTATCTGAACCAGTAAGAATCTGGAAATGAATCAGAATAAACCGTTGAGAGATTTATCTGAACCAGTAAGAATCTAGAAATGAATCAGAATAAACCGTTGAGAGATTTATCTGAACCAATAAGAATATGGAAATGAATCAGAATAAACCGTTGAGAGATTTATCTAAACCAGTAAGAATTTGGAAATGAATCAGAATAAACTGTTGAGAGATTTATCTGAACCAGTAAGAATCTGGAAATGAATCAGAATAAACCGTTGAGAGATTTATCTGAACCAGTAAGAATCTGGAAATGAATCAGAATAAATCGTTGAGAGATTTATCTGAATAAGTAAGAATCTGGAAATGAATCAGAATAAACCATTGAGAGATTTATCTGAACCAGTAAGAATCTGGAAATGAATCAGAATAAACCATTGAGAGATTTATTTGAACCAGTAAGAATCTGGAAATGAATCAGAATAAACCGTTGAGAGATTTATCTGAACCAGTAAGAAGTTTAAAGGAAATATTTGCTATGTAGATGGTTGACCAGTCTTTTCTCGGGAATTGATATGTAATGGATTTGTTGAAAATATTTGCCTGTCGGAAATTTGTTGATAATAATTTCCTGTCGATTGATTCTTTCTTGAAAAGGTGAAGAGATAATTGTATGCAATGCTATGATGTATGCAATGCATGGTATGATGTTGTTTCTCAAAATAAATGAGATTGCACTATATGTACTCGTGTTGTCAATGCTATGACATATGGATGCAAATGTATGGAATTAAAGATTTGTTTGTGCCGTAGCGTTGTTGGAAGCGGGGAAAATAAATCCCTTCTGAAGCGTTGATGGGTGAATTTCCAAATATAAACTCTGTTGTAGAAGGGAAAAGCCGGACATTGCTTGTAGACTTCATGAAATCCTGCTGGGGAAATCTGAGAAGTTGGGCAACTTACTGGGGACCCTCTGGAGAGGTAGTTGGAAGTTTTGCTCTGTCAGGGGTTTGAGAGCGCTTGATACCAATAGGCTGCATACTGGGAATACGTCAGCGATTATGTAGTAGGATGTATTTGCTTCCGCTCTTGCTAGAGAAGGTATCTGCGGGGATCTTATGGAATGGCCTATAGATATTATCCTATTTCTTAAAGCTATTAGTAATTGTCTTTCCTTTTTTTTTGTTCATTTGTAAATAGTAATCACATTCAAATGCATATGTTCAAAAATAAATCATTGGACGTTTCTGTAAACAAAACACAGAAATAAAGAAAAACATATGGTTTTGCACTTCCAAAAGGGATATCTTTGTATTAACTTGAATAATTATTTTTTGTACAATGAGACGAGCACTCTGGTAGGAGAATGTCTCCATAAAAATGAAAATTGATACAAAGAAAAGATAGCTATGTGAAATAATCCCATGGGGTTCCCATTCTGCTATAGTCTTCATGTCTTTGAATGTCTTGTCCACTTGTCACCTCAGCGAAGTCGATTGGATTGATTTAGAGCCGTTTGAGTTGATTGGTCGATGCTGAAGATTGTCTGCAAGATGATCCAACGGGACATAGTCATACGCTTCAATCCCTAACTTTTGTTTGGACCGCCCTCTCAGGTTTTCAGTCCACCGGGATACCCTTTTCTGCCCAAGTCGCCCTTTCGGGTTTTCGACTTGCCAGGTGTACAATTTTTTTTAATTTTCATCCCTTATTTTTGCCTGAACCCTTTTGGTTTGCCGGGAAGCCCTTATTTTTGCCTAGGCCGGTCAACCTAGCGGGTCTTTGATCATGCGTAGTATCTTTTAACTATGTTCGTATTTACAGGGTGCGGGAGGTCTTCGCCAACCATAGTGGTCAAGATCATTGCTCCACCAGAGAATATGCTTTTGATTACAAACAACCCTTTATATGTAGGAGTCCATTTGCCCCTGGGATCACCTTGTGGCAAAATGATACGCTTGATTACCAAGTCACCGACCCGATTTACCTGAAGTTTGACCTTTTTATTAAAAGCTTTGATCATGCATTTTTGGTATATCTGACCATGAAAGATAGCTGCCAACCTCTTCTCATTAATCAAGTTCAACTGGTCAAGTCGAGTCTGGATCCAATCTTCTTCGTTCAAGCCAACATCCTTCATGATCCTCAGAGATGGGATCTGGACCTCAATGGGTAAGACAACCTCCATGCTGTATACCAGAGAAAAGGGTGTTGCCCCAGTTGATGTGTGAGTTGTGGTACGATACCCGTGGAGAGCGAACGGTAGCATATCATGCCAGTCTTTGTATGTGACTTTCATTTTCTGTATGATCTTCTTAATGTTTTTATTTGCAGCTTCGACAACACCATTCATCTTTGGCCGATAAGGGGAAGAATTATGATGCTGGATCTTGAATTGCTTGCACAAGGCGGTGATCATAGTGTTGTTTAGATTCGTAACATTATCAGTGAGGATTCTCTCTGGGACACTGTACCGACAGATGAGGTTCTTTTTGATGAACCGGGCGACCATATTCTTAGTAACGGAAGCAAAGGAAGCTGCCTCAACCCATTTTGTAAAATAGTCGATGGCCACTAAGATGAAGCGGTGTCCATTGGAGGCCGTTGGCTTGATTTCCCCAATCATATCGATTCCCCACATAGAAAAGGGCCAAGGAGCCATCAAGACGTTCAGAGGAACCGGAGGTACGTGCACTTTATCAACATAAATCTGACACTATTGGCAAGTCTGAGAGTGTTGGTAGCAATCTGCCTCCATGGTAAACCAATAATAGCATGCTCGTAGGATCTTCTTTGCCATTGTATGCCCACTGGAATGGGTTCCAAAAGTGCCTTCGTGTAATTCAACCATGATCCTTTCAGCCCCAACCTTGTCTACACACCGAAGCAATACAGAGTCATGACTGCGTTTGTAAAAAGTATCGTTACTAAGGAAGAACTTAGCCGAGAATCTTCTTAGGAACTTCTTGTCATTTACTGAAGCTCCTTCTGGATATTCCTGAGACTCGAGATACCTTTTAACTTCATGGAACCAAGGTCGATCCACTACTTCTTCAGTACTGATCTCGTGACAGTAGGCTGGTTCATCCATCCACTTAATGGTGATTTGAGGAGCCTCATTATCCCAATTAAGTTTAAACATAGATGACATTGTAGCTAGCGTGTCTGCTAGCTGATTTTCTTCTTGCGGGAAATGCTCGAAGGTAATCTCCTCAAAATGCGGCAACAATGTCAATACATGTTCTTTGTAAGGGATAAGGTTAGGGTGTTTGGTGTCCCATTCCCCTTTGACTTGACTGATGACCAAAGTTGAATCTCTAAATACATCCAAGGATTTGATCCCCAAGTCTATAGCGGCTTTGAGACCGAAGATGCATGCTTCGTATTCTGCCATGTTGTTTGTACAGTTGAAGCAAAGTCTGGCAGTAAAGGGAGTATGACATCCCTCCAGAGATATGAGTACGGCACCGATACCATTTCCCAGTGCATTGGATGCTCCATCAAAGAATAGGGTCCATCGGGATCCTTGTTCAGGTCCGTCATATAGCCTGATTTCTTCACAGTTGTCTAATGTCATGATGTCTTCATCGGGGAATTCAAACTTCATGGACTGATAGTCTTCCACGGCTTGGTGAGCAAGGTGATCAGCCAATACACTACCCTTTATAACTTTCTGGGTAGTATACTGTATGTCATATTCTATCAGGATCATCTTCCATCTCGCTATTCTCCCAGAAAGAGCGGGTTTCTCAAAGATGTATTTTATCGGATCTACTTTAGATATCAACAGAGTAGTATGAGTCAGCATATACTGTCTCAGCCGGTGAGCAGCCCATGCCAGAGTGTAACAAGTTTTCTCGAGCAGTGAATATCTTGTTTCACAGTCGGTAAACTTTTTGCTCAGATAATAAATAGCATGCTCTTTTCGGCCAGACTCGTCATGCTGCCCCAACACATCCTATTGAGTTTTCTTAAACAGACAAATACAGGATTAAAGGTCTTCCCTTGATGGGTGGTGTTGTACCCCAAAATTTGCCCTCCCTTTCTTCAGGAAACCGTCTTGGATTTTCAAAGTCCCTCTGAAACAAATCCAAGTCCTGAGTTATCCTTTTGCCCAAGCAAGCCACTTACAAGAGCAAGATGATCTCACGAACTCCAAAAACAATGCTTTTATCTTGAGAAAAATCAAATTCTAAGTACTTAGAACGTTTCTCTAAAATTAGTGTTTTAGAAAATCAGCGCTTCAGAACTTCTGGACTCATTCCAGATAAAAACGGTCAGAAGTTGCAAGCTTGGCTCAGCGTGGTCAGAAGTTGGTTTTTTCAGCAGCTACATCAGTTCAATCAGAAGTTGTAAGCGTGGTTCAGAATGTAAGCCTCAAACAGAACATGCCCCTTCAGCAGTTACACAAGCTCAGTCAGAATTTGCTAAAGGAATGCAAGAGAAGCAGGGAAGTCTGAAGGCTCCTTCAGAACAGGTTGAAATCAGAAGATGAAAGGTCAGAAGAATGGGTGTTACACTGATACAGAATCTCTAAGCCCAGGAGGTCCAGAAGTAAACCCAAGGAACGTACCAGAAAGCCAGAATAATCTCCAGAGCTTACAGGAAGCCAAGGCCAGAGCATGGTTTACGCTGCTGATTCAATGCTGGTTTCCATTACCAGAATGTTGATGTTGATAGGTCTTGTCACCATTTAATGCCCATTAATGCTTCCAACCGCTCCTGAACATTCACGTGTGGCTTGGAAAACGCTTTTGCACAGATTCTGGCATGGGTCTTCACGCCACCGCCCACTTCAGAGGTCACTTCTCCCCAATCTACGCCTGCTGCTGCAACCTAGGCTGAAAGCTAGCTGTTATCACAACTTCCCAGGAATTTCTGTCAAAGAACAAATTCAAACTCTGTTGGCGCCTTAAATGTTCAAGGCATCCACAAGAACTTTTCCTATAAATAGAGAGCCTTCACCACTACAAAAGGCGTTCAGAAAAAGAAACAGAAAAATTGCTAAGAGAGAAACAGAACTCCTAGCAACACAGCATTCTGAAACTCTGCCAAAATCTCCAGCTTTGTTTCATAACTTTGAGTTTCTCACCTTCAAACTTCATCAAATATCCAGTTTTTCTGTAAACCAAAGACACCCTCTCCAAACTTCTGACCCTACATACGTATACACCTTTACTTCCCCTTTTCAAAGAAAATCTGTCCAGAACACCACCAGAACCAAAAGCCAACTTCCACCCACAAACTTTCCCAACAGTCAGGTAAGCACCTGCTGACCCTCATCACGCTGTTAAGCATCATCAGCTGTGCATATTCAAATAAACATAATGTAAATATCATGTTGTTGCTGTTTATGTTCTGAGGATTTTCATACCTCAGAACGTTCTGAGCCAGTATAGGATTTGCCTGTGACCTTGGTGGTTCTGACCTCTGAAACATTTTTTGTATTTTACTGGATCTGTTCCAAATATGTTTCTTGTTTTGTGGAGTAACAACAGGATTACAAATATTCTGATTAGTATAGGGAAAAGCCAAGTGCTGACTTTAACGTTAGCACATCTGAAGCCTGTTTTGCTGTCAATGATATCAGAACCTCTGAGAGTTATTGCCTTTTCAGCAGAATCAGAACTTCTGGCTTCTCCACTAACAAACTTCTGTCTTGCAGCGCAAGGAAATCAGAACTTCTGATTTCCCCACTAACAAGGTTTTGTTTTGCAGGTGCCAGAGTCAGAAGTTCTGACTCATCCAGTTTCACTAACAGGTTAATCATCTGGCAGCGGATCTGAGTCAGAACTTCTGATGACCTCCCAGCAGCGCGCGGGCTCCCTCTCTCTCTCTATATCTTGTTTTTTTCTATTTTCTTTTTTGTCTATTTTTCTCGTTGAACCCCCCATGTACAAATGTGTATCCCCCTCCCCTAATTGTTGTAATAGCGTAGGATTTTACATTTCCGCTTCTTATTGCTAGTAATTAGGACGTGTATGGCAAGATAAAATCAATGAAATAGAAAAACCTAATTCAAAGAAAAAACTCTTGTATGCAATAAAACACACTTGCACACTAACACCCCTAGGGTTACATCCACTTGTTGCCTTTCAAAAATTGGGCCATATTGCATGTTAGGTCTCTTTGGGCAAAACAAACAATTCAAATGATCATAGTCCCTCGATGACGCTTTCGAAAGTTGCCTAAAATGATCAAAGTCCCTTTCAAAGAAAAAATTGCCCAAGGACACTTAGCACTATTGCAATTATGGTCTAAACGATGACCCGCGGCCGTCCCTTTCACATCCTAACACAAGATTGTCCACCAAATTCAATGGTGGAACAAAATTTTTAAAAGAGTTAAAACATAACAAAAATCTTTGAGAACTTTAGGGTAGATCGCTCTTAAGTACTTGTCAACTTGCAAAACAAAAACACTTGCATGTTTTTAAACCACACCTCACAACACTTTCAAAACAACTTTCAAAAACAAATGAAAACCTTTTCAAAAGACATACACCTTTGTATACATCCCAACATGGATCATTACCAAATTTGCCACCACATTGGCCTCTTTTCAAAACATTTTTCAAAACCCACACACAAAGCACCATTTCAAACAATTAGAAAACCAAGGCAAGTCGATCTAAGCAAGTACCTAAGAGCCCATGGATAACCATGGATAGAAAGGGTGCTAATACCTTCCCTTTCTATAATCTACTCCCCGAACCCAAGAAAAATCTCAAAGGTTTTTGCTGTGCTTTTTAAACCTTTCCTTAGGATAAAATAAAAAGTCGGTGGTGACTCTTGCTCAACCTAAATATTTGCGAAAACAAACGCAAAACCATAGTCAGTTCTCCCACCGTATCACAGAACTGGCGACTCTGCTGGGGATTATTTTAAAAGTGGAGTAACCTTAGGGCTTAGATCACCCTCTTGCATGACAAATTGTTTGAATTGTTTTCTTTACATTTTGACTCTCTTGTTTGGGTTTGCAATCCTACACCCGGATTTTGGGAAACATTCATAGATAGCAATACGTTTTGGAAACTGTGCGGGGTATACCGACACGGTCGAAGCAATAGCTATATTAGTGCGACATATTTGTGAGTACCGGTAACCCTTGAGTTCAATCAAGGAGAGTACGGGGCCGCTGAGGGATGTCACTAAGCACTAATGACCTAGAACCTTACTTGACCATCTTGGCCTTTTATTAGGGGTAGTGAGATGACCGGCTTTGGTGCAGTCCGAAGTTGGTAGATACTCGATACTACACTCATTGAGGGTTGTTTTCTTGGAATATTTTGGTCGCTAGTTAAGTGGCTAAACCAAAACAATGAACAATGAAAACAATCCCGTGATATTGAGCTCCTTAGAACCCGTTGACTATTTATAGGACAGGTTTTTAAGCCAACTACACTCAAGAGGGTACTTACCTATGAAACCCCATGCAAGCCTGAAACTAGGGTTTGGTGTGAATAGCTTGTACATATGTGTTGTGCATACATCCTGGACATCATAAAACATCATATGCATTCACTAACCATTTCAAGGGTTTTGGATCTTCATCTTTGTTCCTGTTTTGTAGGTCATGGAAGTTCCTCGCAGAAAAACCATTCAAGTCAACCTTGTGAGAATCTCTCCTCAACTCAAAGAGCTCACCTCAAGAATTCCGGAAAGCTCATCCTTCAGTGAAAGACATGGTAGACTGCTCAGCCTAGTCAACACCAACATCGAAGAAGACATGGTGAAAGTGCTATTCCAGTTCTTTGACCCTCTTCACCACTGTTTCACTTTCCCCGATTACCAGTTGGTGCCCACTTTGGAGGAGTTTTCTCAACTCCTGAGAATTCCTATCCTTAATCAACTACCTTTCAACGGTACGGAAAAGGAACCAAAGCCTGAAGATGTTGCTCAAGCATTACATCTAAAACCATCCGACATCAAGGGGCATTGGGAAACCAGAAGCGGCGTCAAGGGATTCTTAGTAAAATTCTTGTTTGAGAAGGCACAAGAATGTTGGAACTCATTGGACCTACAAGCCTTTGAAGAAATTGTGGCACTCCATATCTATGGGTTGGTCTTGTTCCCAAATCCTGACCAATTGGTAGATGTCAATGCCGTCAAAATCTTCTTGTCCAGAAATCCAATACCAACATTGCTTGGGGACATCCTTCACTCATTTTACACACGAACAATGAGAAAGAGGGGTGTTCTCATGTGCTGTACTCCTCTCCTTGCAAGGTGGTTTATTTCGCACCTTCCACAATCTGTCTTGAAGAACGACCAAGGCTCAAGGTGGTCCCAACGGTTGATGACTCTTACTCACTCTGATGTACATTGGTGTTCTCGGTCCAGAGAAAATGTCATCATCGTCGATCGTTGCGGAGAATTTCCTAATGTTCCTTTACTTGGAATTAGAGGAGGTATCACCTACAACCCTTGCCTAGCTTTGAGGCAATTTGGATACGCACGGAGAGATGGCCCTCATGACATGTTGATTCCTGACCTAGTTTTTGACTTCGACAACGATGCGCAAGGACTTCGCCAAAGATTCATCAGAGCTTGGGGAAAACTCAACAAGGTTAATAGCAAGACTCTGGGACACAAGAACTCCATCCCTCTTGAGCCTTATCTCAAGTGGGTACGAGCCCGAGCCCAAAGTCTAATGATACCTTATCCTCATGTACTCCCAGTGATTAAAGAGCCTGTCAATGAAGGAGAGGTTCCCTACACCATCCTACATCTAGACATGCCTACATCGTGGGAGGAAATGCAGAAAAGTTGGATTCAGCTCAAGGAGGAACGGAATACTTTTGAAGCTAGCTTCTACGCCAGTGAAAAGAAGGTTCTAGAGCTTACCCGCCGACTCCATGAGCAAGAGGCCCTCAACACCTACATCGCACCAAAGAGGATGCGCAATGTCTTTTTGCCTTGAGAAGTTATTTTGTAATATTTGGCCCATGGGACACTTATGTACTAACAAATTTCTTCTTATTAATATGACGTGCGTTCTTCTTTGTCTGAAACAATTTTGAATGTTCTAAATCCTTGAATGCATTGCATACATAAGCATACCATTCATCATGTGCATAAGCAGGTATCACTCCAGGTTTCCTTATCTGTCTGCTGTTTATTTCAGCAGGATGGATCTCGAGCAAACAGTCAAAGACCTACAAGCTCAAAATGCACAATTCCAGCAACTCCTGATGACCTTGGCTAAGGGTCAGGAGGATATCAAGACTCAATTGGGGAACAAAGACCCAGTGAAAAAGAAGAAAAAGAGACTCGGGATGGCTACTTTGGGGAGAAGATTTGACGGAGAAGCTCGGAGAGTGCTTAAATTTCCTCCTATCTCTGATGAAGGAACCAGCAAAGGAGGTGGAGCTGCGGTACCTTCCGAGTCTGATGCGGAAGAGGAGGAGGTCGAAGAGGATGAAGATTATACCGATCAGCAATACCCTCCAGCTGATGATAAATACAAAGGGCTAGAAGACAGGTTGGCCGCCATGGAGCTACAAAGAGTATCGGGTTTGGATTTTGAAGACTTGGGTTTGGTTGCCGGGATTGTGATTCCCCCAAAATTCAAAGTGCCAGTGTTTGTGAGGTATGATGGGCTGTCCTGTCCCAAAGTGCATCTCAGGTCCTACGTGAGAAAAATTCAACCCTATACGGCAGATAAAAACCTTTGGATTCATTTCTTTCAAGACAGTCTTTCTGGAGCTCAGTTGGAGTGGTTTTATCAGCTAGAAGGAACCAGCGTTCGAAATTGGGAAGATTTGGCCACCGCTTTCTACAAACAATACCAATACAATTCTGACCTTGCCCCTACTCGTACCCAACTTCAGGGTATTTCGTTAGGAACAGGCGAAGGATTCAAAGAGTACGCACAAAAATGGAGGGATTTGGCTGGCAGGGTGCAACCTCCTTTAACCGATCGCGAACTTGTCGATATGTTTCTGGGGACCCTATCTGGGCCATTTTTCAATCATCTGATTGGTAACTCTTCCGCGGGGTTTACCGATTTGATCTTAACGGGTGAAAGAATAGAAGCTGGCATCAAGTCAGGAAAGATTCAGAAGGGTGTTGCTGCAAGTACTGAGAGGAGGCCTTTTAAGAAGGAAGCAAGTGCCGTCTATGGTCCTAGAAGACAAGTCAAGCCATAAAGTCGCCAAGCCGTCAATGCTCTGGTCATTTCAAAACCTGTTGCTGCTCCTCAGCAGTACAATCAACAAAGAGGTGAAAAACCCAAGAGACAGTATACTCGGTTGAGTATGACCTTGTCACAAATTTTACCCCAACTGTTATCAACCAACTTGGTGACCATCAAAGAAACTCCTAAAGTCGTGAATACTGCATCTCCTAAGTATAACCCAAATGCCCGTTGTGCTTATCATTCTGATAGCCCCGGGCATACTACTGACGATTGCTGGGCCTTGAGAAACAAAGTGCAAGATCTTATTGACGCAAAGGAAATTCAGTTTGAAGCACCTGAAAAACCAAATGTTGTAACCGCTCCTATGCCCCAACATAGAGTAAATGCCATTGAAGAAGAGTTGTATGCTGTTTCAGTGAATGATGTTGCTACCCCTCTGTTGACTGTTAAGAGGGACTTGCTACTAGCCAGTTTATTTCCGGGTTGTAGTAAGGGTTGCCTCCTGTGTGTTGTTATCCCTACCGGTTGTCCACTGCTGAAATCAGGCATCCAAAGCCTGATGGATAGCAAGGAAATTCTGTTCAAAAAAACTGCTGTTCCGTTTGTTTCCGTTGAAGAAATATCTGTTGTCACAATTTACAATCCTGCCAAAGCTCCCATGAAGAAACCAGTCCAAATTACATCTGTTGCACCCATTACTATTACTGTTCCGGGGCCTCTCCCCTATGAGTCTGACAAAGCGGTCCCATGGCATTATGGGGCCGATGTGTATGTGCTTGGGGTGAAGCAGGAATTCAACACCAATACCAGTATCAGTAACATCACTGGTCCCGCCAAGATTACCCGCAGTGGCAGGCTCTTCTCGCCTGACATTGCACCGCCAGTTATCCGAAAACCTCTCACCATCACACCCGCAAGTGTGCATGTTCCAATTCAAGTTCCTGTGTCTACTACTGCCGCCGAGTCCTCTGATACTCGGGGCAAAGAAGTTGCTACCGATTTACCTGCCAGGACGGAGGCACCAAAAAAGACTGTTGTAGAAGCCTCCCAACAAGAAATGGAGGAAATTCTTAAAATCATCAAAAAAAGTGACTTTAACGTTGTTGAACAGTTGGGGCATACTCCCTCCAAAATCTCTATGCTATCATTACTGCTATGCTCACAGGCCCACGCAAAAGCCTTGATTTCATTCCTGAAAACGGCTCACGTACCGCAAGAGACCTCCGCGGACCAATTCACCGACTGTGTGGCTAATTTGACAGCTGACAATGGCTTGGGGTTCTCGGATGCTGACCTCACCCCCAAAGGGAAAAATCACAATGATGCCATGCATGTTTCCCTAGAATGCAGGGGCACTACTCTCGCACACGTATTAGTGGATACCGGCTCTTCCCTGAATGTTTTGCCTAAGAAGGCATTGGATCGCTTGGATTGTGAAGGTTTGGAATTGAAACCTAGTAACATCATTGTTAGAGCCTTCGACGGTTCTAAGAGGATGGTGCACGGTGAATTAAACATTCTTATTCGTGTGGGTTCCCAAGTCTTCGACTCAACGTTCTATGTAATGGATATTCGTCCATCTTACTCCTGCTTATTGGGTCGACCCTGGATTCACAAGGCTGGGGCAGTAACCTCCACTCTACACCAAAAACTCAAATACCCTGTCAAAGGGAAGATTGTTACCGTGCAGGGTGAGGAGGAATACATGGTTAGTCACTTGAATTCATTCCGGTATATCGAGATGGACGGGGAGTTTATTGAAACCCCCTTTCAACATTTTGAGGAGGTACCTCCAATTTTGGCATCAGCTGAAGCAGTGGTTGAAGAAGACTCTCCGTTGAAGATGGCATCCTTGAAGGATGCCCAGGCTGTAATCGAGAAAGGCAATTGTGTGAACTGGGGTCAGCTTCCTGACTTCACTCAAAAGAACGACAAGTTTGGGCTGGGCTTTACTACAGAGGCTCAGAGGGCTGTGCGCAAGGAAAAGATCAGAAAGACTCCAGTGTTTATCACCAGTCCAAGGGTGAATGCTATTGAGGAGGATGTAGAGGAAGCAGAGTTTGACAGTTGGATCTACCCGACTACCAGTAACGGACCAAGCAACTGGACGGCAAAGGATTTTACACCTATCACATTTGTCACACAGTAATTAACTCTTTTGATTTTCAATTTGTAACAAACAATGTGTTAAAACTTTTATTGGCTTGGTGTCCTACCCGGGGCATCGTAGCTCCATTTGTGAGGGCTTTTTGTATGACATTTCCATATATCATCAATCAAAACATTGGACGTTTGTTGCATTTCAAATCTTGTGCTCTTTTTCTTTCTGTGTTATATATTGCAAAACAGCTATATTTACACACACTCACTTATACAGGTTTCAATCCACTCTGGATTTCACTGGTAACAGCTCTGCTACCGCCAGTTATGACTTCGAGAATCCGATCAACTTGGCCGAGGACGAAGGTGAAGATGATTGCGAAGTGCCTGGTGAACTCGCGAGACTGCTACTCCAGGAAGAGAGGGCTATTCAACCACATGAAGAGCCGGTGGAAACAGTTAACCTGGGTACTGAGACAGATAGGAAAGAGGTCAAGATTGGTGCCAATCTAGAGCTCAGCGTGAAGCAACGATTGATCCAGATGCTACAGGATTACATGGAGATATTTGCTTGGTCCTATGAAGACATGCCTGGTTTGGATGCCGACATTGTAGTTCATCACCTGCCAACCAAGGAAGACTGCCCTCCGGTAAAACAAAAGGTCCGCCGTATGCGCCCAGAGATGTCTGAAAAGATCAAGGCCGAGGTTATGAAGCAATTCGATGCCGGATTTCTAGCAGTAACTTCTTACCCTCAGTGGGTTGCCAATGTGGTGCCAGTACCGAAGAAAGACGGTAAAGTCAGAATGTGTGTTGACTACAGGGATTTAAACAGGGCAAGCCCCAAGGATGACTTCCCCTTACCTCACATCGACGTTCTTGTTGACAATACTGCCCAACACAAGGTTTTCTCCTTCATGGATGGTTTTTCAGGGTATAATCAAATCAAGATGGCCCCGGAAGATATGGAAAAGACTACCTTTGTGACTCAGTGGGGCACCTTCTGTTACAAAGTTATGCCATTCGGATTGAAAAATGCTGGGGCAACCTATCAACGTGCCATGGTTGCTTTATTTCATGATATGATCCATCATGAGATTGAGGTATACGTCGATGACATGATTGCAAGGTCTCAAACTGAGGAGGAGCACCTTGATCATCTGAGGAAGCTATTTGACCGAATGAAGTTATATAAGCTGAGGTTGAATCCCAACAAATGCACCTTTGGGGTAAGATCCGGAAAATTGCTAGGTTTCATTGTAAGTGATAAAGGTATTCAGGTGGACCCTGCCAAGGTAAAAGCCATACAAGAGATGCCAACTCCAAAGACAGAGAAAGAAGTCGGAGGCTTCCTGGGACGACTGAATTACATTGCCCGATTCATCTCACATCTGACTGCTACTTGTGAGCCAATCTTCAAATTACTGAAGAAAGATCAAGTAGTACACTGGAACGATGAATGTCAGGCTGCCTTTGAAAAGATAAAGGAATATCTCCAAGAGCCGCCCATCCTTATGCCACCAGTGGAAGGAAGACCTCTGATACTATACTTGACAGTACTTGACAATTCAATGGGGTGTGTGCTGGGGCAGCATGACGAGTCTGGCCGAAAAGAGCACGCTATTTATTACTTGAGCAAAAAGTTTACCGACTGTGAGTCTCGTTACTCACTGCTTGAGAAAACTTGTTGCGCTCTAGTATGGGCTGCTCGCCGGCTGAGACAGTATATGCTGACTCACACTACTCTATTGACTTCAAAGATGGATCCCATCAAGTACATATTTGAAAAACCCGCTCTGTCTGGTAGAATAGCAAGATGGCAAATGATCTTAACAGAGTATGATATCTAGTATACAACTCAGAAAGCAATTAAAGGAAGTGTATTGGCAGATCATTTGGCACACCAACCTGTGGACGATTACCAATCCTTGAACTTTGATTTTCCGGACGAAGACATCATGGTGGTAACTGACTGTGAAGTACCTGGACCGGATGAAGGACCTGAGGAAGGATCCCGATGGTCTATGCATTTTGACGGAGCCTCCAATGCTTTGGGTAACGGCGTCGGTGCTGTAATCATATCTCCCAAAGGAACTCATACTCCACTCACCGCCCGATTGTGTTTCAACTGCACCAACAACATGGCAGAATACGAGGCATGTATCATGGGTCTACAAGCTGCAATCGACTTAAGGATCAAATTTCTGAGTGTCTTCGGAGATTCCGCTCTCGTGATCAATCAGATCAAAGGCGAGTGGGATACGAAACACCCAAATCTTATTCCTTACAAGGAGTATGTGTCAACCTTGCTTCCCCACTTTGAAGAGATAACTTTTGAGCATTTCCCAAGAGAGGAGAATCAGCTAGCTGACGCACTAGCTACAATGTCTTCAATGTTCAAGGTTAAATGGGACAATGAGGCTCCCCGGATCATTATCTGGAAGTTGGATGAACCGGCATACTGCTGCAACCTCGAGGCCGAGAAGGCAACTGAAAAACCCTGGTATCATGAGGTGAAGAGGTACTTGGAAGCTCAGGAATACCCTGAAGGTGCATCTGTCAATGACAAGAAGTTCATGAGGAGGTTTGCGGCAAAATTCTTCCTCAGTAACGGCATCCTCTACAAACGGAATCATGATTCAACTCTACTACATTGTGTGGATAAGGCTGAAGCAGAGAAAATCATGATAGAACTGCATGAAGGTAAATTTGGAACACACTCCAGTGGACACACCATGGCAAAGAAAATCCTTAGGGCAGGATATTTCTGGTCCACCATGGAAGCCGATTGTTACCAACACTCTCGAACTTGTCACAAATGCCAGATCTATGCTGACAAGGTGCATATTCCTCCAGTTCCTCTGAACGTCCTGACGGCACCTTGGCCTTTTGCAATGTGGGGCATTGATATGATCGGTGAGATCCGACCGACGGCATCCAATGGGCATCGCTTCATCTTGGTAGCGATCGATTACTTCATAAAGTGGGTTGAGGCAGCTTCCTACGCCACAGTAACCAAGAGCGTCGTGGCATGTTTCATCCGGCATAATCTGATCTGTCGGTACGGCGTCCCGGAAAGAATCATTACGGACAATGGTACCAATCTCAATAACAAAATGATCATTGGACTCTGCGAACAATTCAAGATACAACACCACAATTCTTCTCCCTACCGGCCGAAGATGAATGGGGCTGTAGAAGCAGCGAATAAGAATATCAAGAAAATTGTGCAGAAGATGACAGTGACCTATAAAGATTGGCATGAGATGTTACCGTTCGCTCTTCATGGGTACCGTACCTCAGCAAGGACATCAACCATGGCAACTCCTTTCTCCTTGGTCTATGGCATGGAGGCAGTCTTGCCCATTGAAGTCCAGATACCCTCTCTCCGGATAATGAAAGATGCAGACTTAAATGAAGATGACTGGATCCAGACTCGACTTGATCAATTAAACCTGATTGACAAAAAGAGGCTCACCGCTATCTGTCATGGTCAGACGTATCAAAAACGAATGATCAGGACATTTAACAAGAAGGTCAGACCACAAGAGTATCAGGTTGGGGACCTGGTAATCAAGCGCATCATCCTTCCTCAAAGTGATTCCCGGGGCAAATGGACCCCTACTTACGAAGGGCCATTTGTTGTTAAACATGTGTTCTCAGGAGGGGCCATGATTCTAACCACCATGGATGGTGACGACCTTCCTCACCCCGCCAATGCAGACATAGTGAAAAGATACTACGCATGAATAAAAGACCCGCTAGGTTGACATACCTAGGCAAAAATAAGGGCTTCCCGGCGAACCAAAAGGGTTCGGGCAAAAATAAGGGATGAAAATGAAAAAAAAATCTGTACACCCGGCAAGTCGAAAACCTGAAAGGGCGACTTGGGCAAAAATGGGTATCCCGGTGGACTGAAAACCCGAAAGGGCGGTCCAGGCAAAAGTTAGGGATGAAGCATAACACTATGTCTCATTGGATCACTTCACATCCGGAATTCGGCATCAACTATGTGGCTCAAATTTCGGCATCGACCAATCAGCTTCATTTTCAACTAGGCAGCAAAGCGATGAGACGCTTGGGGACATAAAGGCGATAGCAGAGTTGGAAACCAGTGGGATTGTTCACATAGCTGTTTTGTTTTCAAAATTATAAATTATGTGTTATTCGGCGGCATCCTCTTACTAGGATGTCAGCCTCTTGTACAAAAACGCCTTTTCACAGGCAAAATTCAAATCAATACAGAGACACTTGTCATACAAATCGCCATTGTTTTTCCTTTTTCTGTTTTGTCTTGCGAAGAACGTCCAATGTTCATTTTTGATATATGCATTTGAAATTAAATTGTTGATTCATAAATATTTGCAAAAGATTAATTACAGGTGACATCAGAAACAGGGGCAATATAAGGTTGTCTGATGCAGTCTGTTTGCTTTGTCCGCCAAGGTACCAAGGTAAGTTCGGATGAAGAATGTAACCAGGGTACCTTCCCTCCCCGCCGATCAAGACAAGATTCCACAATGCTTTCCCCAAAGTGGAGTTGACTCCCCGTCAAACCTGAGAAGGCACAACTTTCCCTGGCAGGTCTTAAAGCTTATCCCCAGTAGATTCGGGAAGCTTGTTCCCTGCAGAATACAGACGTCTCTTCCGAGCTTTATTCAGAGTTATTCCTCACAAGGGCTTATAACTGGGTTATCCTCAGCTAATCGCCACGGAAGATCGCCCTCAACAAGGTTCTTTCAATCCCCAGCGGAGTTTATTTTTTAATCCCCAGCGGAGTTTATCTTTGGTATCCCCAACGGAGTTTATCATCATTATCCCCAGCAGAATTCATCATTGAAATCGTCCTTAGCAGGCCTCTCATCAAAAACTTCAGCAGAATATCTCTTCCACAAAACAATTCCCCGGCCGATCGTCAAGGATTTATTTTCCTAAGACGAAAATACATTCATAAACATTTCACTTACATACATGATAAAATACATACAACGCTATCTCATGTTAAAACATCATGCATATCATACATCATGACATTGCATACAACTTATGTTTTGCCTTTTCAGGGAAAAAGACAATCCCAAAGACAACTACCTTCAACTGTCACAAATTCCAGATTCGATACCTGTATCTAGCCAGGGCATATCTGAGAGTGATCAGTTTCCAGACTCGATTCCTGTATCTAGCCAGGGCACGTCTGAAGAGTTCGAAGATTCGATTCCTGTATCCAGCCAGGGCACATCTATCAACTACAACATTTCCAGACTCAATTCCTATATCTAGCCAGGGCACGTCTGAAGAGTTCGAAGATTCGATTCCTATATCCAGCCAGGGCATATCTGTTGACGACTATTTCCAGATTCGATTCCTGTATCCAGCCAGGGCATATCTGTTGACCACATTTCCAGACTCGATTCCTGTATCTAGCCAGGGCACGTCTGAAGAGTTCGAAGATTCGATTCCTGTATCCAGCCAGGGCATATCTGTTGACGACTATTTCCAGATTCGATTCCTGTATCCAGCCAGGGCATATCTGTTGACCACATTTCCAGACTCAATTACTGTATCTAGCCAGGGCACGTCTGAAGAGTTCGAAGATTCGATTCCTGTATCCAGCCAGGGCATATCTGTTGACGACTATTTCCAGATTTGATTCCTGTATCCAGCCAGGGCATATCTGTTGACCACATTTCCAGACTCGATTCCTGTATCTAGCCAGGGCACGTCTGAAGAGTTCGAAGATTCGATTCCTGTATCCAGCCAGGGCACATCTATCAACTACAACATTTCCAGACTCAATTCCTGTATCTAGCCAGGGCACGTCTGAAGAGTTCGAAGATTCGATTCCTGTATCCAGCCAGGGCATATCTGTTGACGACTATTTCCAGATTCGATTCCTGTATCCAGCCAGGGCATATCTATTGACCACATTTCCAGACTCGATTCCTGTATCTAGCCAGGGCACGTCTGAAGAGTTCGAAGATTCGATTCCTGTATCAGGCCAGGGCACATCTATCAACTACAACATTTCCAGACTCAATTCCTGTATCTAGCCAGGGCACGTCTGAAGAGTTCGAAGATTCGATTCCTGTATCCAGCCAGGGCATATCTGTTGACGACTATTTCCAGATTCGATTCCTGTATCCAGCCAGGGCATATCTGTTGACCACATTTCCAGACTCAATTCATGTATCTAGCCAGGGCACGTCTGAAGAGTTCGAAGATTCGATTCCTGTATCCAGCCAGGGCATATCTGTTGACGACTATTTCCAGATTTGATTCCTGTATCCAGCCAGGGCATATCTGTTGACCACATTTCCAGACTCGATTCCTGTATCTAGCCAGGGCACGTCTGAAGAGTTCGAAGATTCGATTCCTGTATCCAGCCAGGGCACATCTATCAACTACAACATTTCCAAACTCAATTTCTGTATCTAGCCAGGGCACGTCTGAAGAGTTCGAAGATTCGATTCCTGTATCCAGCTAGGGCATATCTGTTGACGACTATTTCCAGATTCGATTCCTGTATCCAGCCAGGGCATATCTGTTGACCACATTTCCAGACTCGATTCTTGTATCTAGCCAGGGCACGTCTGAAGAGTTCGAAGATTCGATTCCTGTATCAGGCTAGGGCACATCTATCAACTACAACATTTCCAGACTCAATTCCTGTATCTAGCCAGGGCATGTCTGAAGAGTTCGAAGATTCGATTCCTGTATCCAGCCAGGGCATATCTGTTGACGACTATTTCCAGATTCGATTCCTGTATCCAGCCAGGGCATATCTGTTGACCATATTTCCAGACTCAATTCCTGTATCTAGCCGGGGCACGTCTGAAGAGTTCGAAGATTCAATTCCTGTATCCAGCCAGGGCACATCTATCAACTACAACATTTCCAGACTCAATTCCTGTATCTAGCCAGGGCACGTCTGAAGAGTTCGAAGATTTGATTCCTGTATCCAGCCAGGGCATATCTATTGACGACCAATTCCAGATTCGACTCCTATATCCAGCCAAGGCACATCTGTGAGCAACCGATTGTAGATTCGATACTTGTATCCAGCCAGGGCATATCTGTATAAGGAGGTTAAAGATCAAACACCTGTAACAAGCCAGGAAAACATCTGCCTTTCTCAAATACATAAAGTTCTCGCTAAAGGAATCTCTTATGCGATCAATATCTCCAAATGGCATCTATAAGCCCATTCCCGACAAGGTTCTGTCACATCTCCAGATGGCATCCATAAGCCCATCTCCCTATCCACCATCTCTCCAAATGGCATCTATAAGCCCATTCCCGCCATCACATTGCTGATACTCTACTATGCGAGTGCAAATTTCCGGGCACTCTAGTGTCCAATCTCCTTTTACCTTCGAGTCGCGAAAGGCAAACTTGCCAATCTAACTCTTCAGGTTCAAGAAGATTGAACAGGGGCAACTGTTGTACCCCAAAATTTGCCCTCCCTTTCTTCAGGAAACCATCTTGGATTTTCAAAGTCCCTCTGAAACAAATCCAAGTCCCGAGTTATCCTTTTGCCCAAGCAAGCCACTTACAAGAGCAAGATGATCTCACGAACTCCAAAAACAACGCTTTTATCTTGAGAAAAATCAAATTCTAAGTACTTAGAACGTTTCTCTAAAATGAGTGTTTTAGAAAATCAGCGCTTCAGAAATTCTGGACTCATTCCAGATAAAAACGGTCAGAAGTTGCAAGCTTGGCTCAGCGTGGTCAGAAGTTGGTTTTTTCAGCAGCTACATCAGTTCAATCAGAAGTTGTAAGCGTGGTTTAGAATGTAAGCCTCAAACAGAACATGCCCCTTCAGCAGTTACACAAGCTCAGTCAGAATTTGCTAAAGGAATGCAAGAGAAGCAGGGAAGTCTGAAGGCTCCTTCAGAACAGGTTGAAATCAGAAGATGAAAGGTCAGAAGAATGGGTGTTACACTGATACAGAATCTCTAAGCCCAGGAGGTCCAGAAGTAAACCCAAGGAACGTACCAGAAAGCCAGAATAATCTCCAGAGCTTACAGGAAGCCAAGGCCAGAGCATGGTTTACGCTGCTGATTCAACGCTGGTTTCCATTACCAGAATGTTGATGTTGATAGGTCTTGTCACCATTTAATGCCCATTAATGCTTCCAACCACTCCTGAACATTCACGTGTGGCTTGGAAAACGCTTTTGCACAGATTCTGGCATGGGTCTTCACGCCACCGCCCACTTCAGAGGTCACTTCTCCCAAATCTACGCCTGCTGCTGCAACCTAGGCTGAAAGCTAGCTGTTATCACAACTTCCCAGGAATTTCTGTCAAAGAACAAATTCAAACTCTGTTGGCGCCTTAAATGTTCAAGGCATCCACAAGAACTTTGCCTATAAATAGAGAGTCTTCACCACTGCAAAAGGCGTTCAGAAAAAGAAACAGAAAAATTGCTAAGAGAGAAACAGAACTCCTAGCAACACAGCATTCTGAAACTCTGCCAAAATCTCTAGCTTTGTTTCATAACTTTGAGTTTCTCACCTTCAAACTTCATCAAATATCCAGTTTTTATGTAAACCAAAGACACCCTCTCCAAACTTCTGACCCTACATACTGTTATACCCCAAAATTTGCCCTCCCATATTCCTCAAGAAATTGCCAAGCCAAGCTACAAAATTCCCCAAGGGTTGTGCAGTGCAACAGTCTCCCATACAGTCAAAATTAGGATTTTGAGTCTGATCAAGAAAAGGAAGTGTTCAAAGGCCCAATCAAGTCTCATATGCTTACAAACATGGTCAAACATCCTCATATCAAGTTTCAAGGCATTCAGCTCAAAATTGCACAGTCAAAACCCTAAATTGCACTACAGTCAACTGTAGGGGCAAAATGGTCATTTGACAGTCAAAAGTTCAAATTTTTGGTCAACATATCATTTTGAAGCCACAAACATCATTTGATCAATGCTTGATCATGATTCTCAAAATTTGGCTCAGAAATCCTCAAAGATGCAAAAGTTGCTATATTTGGACAGCTGAAAAAGTCAACTGAAATTGACCAGGGCATAACTTTCACATGGATTATCAGAAAAATTCCATCCAAAGCTCATTTTGAAGAGAAAGACATTTCCTACAATTCATCTTCATATTCCAAGTCCAAGAAATGCTCTCACAAAAAGTTATCAATTTCAACATTATAGGTCATTTTCAAAAGTCAACAAAAAGGGACTTTAAGTCAAAGGCCATAACTTGAGATTGGTAAATCAAAATGACATGGGACAAAAGGCATTGGTTAAAGGACTCAAAGACCTTTCCAAAATGGCCAAGAACATGTGAAAAGCTTAAAAATTGAGCAAGTTATGCCTTGTAGAAGTTGGGAAAATTTTGTGAAATGGCAAAAGTCAACTATCCTTGAAACTCCAATTTTTGACAAAAGGGCCCACTTTCTTCCATTTGATTCATCCTTGTCATGCCACACACGTGTCCCATGATTAATTTCAAGACCAAATATTGATTTTTTTTATTTTATTTAATTTTTGATAATTTAATTCATTTTAAATCTTTAAAAATTCAAATAAAATTCAAAAACCAATGGAATAGTGTCATTTGAATTTGGACAACTTCCATGTATCATGGGCCAACTCAAAAACTCAGGCTAGGGTTAAATTGCACACTAAGTCTTAGTCTTGGCTTAAAAGAAGGAAAATTGGTTAATGGTGAAAACCCTAGGACTAGTTCTTTCATGAGCATGAATTAAGGCCAACTAACAAGCTAATTCTCTTCCCTCATAAACACTGAGTCAAACCCTAAGCCTTGGACAAAAAAGGCTGCGCTCAAAAGCTTATTAAAAACTTGAAAAATTGGCCATATAACTCGATTCTGAAATCAAGGTTCTAAGGAGTTTTAAGCCCTAATTCTTTTTCTAATAGCTTCCTCAAGCTCTCCTGATCAGATTGCAATCCCTAACATCCATCAATACGCGAAGAATTGGTACATAGAACCCTCCATGTACAGCAAGAAAGTGTTGATCGTGTTTTCAATTTTAGACATCCCCATTGCATTCTAATTATACATTCATGTTCCTTGTCAAGTTTTGAAACTAACCATGTGATCTAATTGCATTTTCGTGCTATATATGAGATTATGCCATGTTCGTTCCTTAGGGTTTTGCAGGGTACAAAATTGGGGCTTTAGTGATAAGGAAAAATTAGCCCATGAAAGTATGACCATTGCAATCAGCTCATCAAGACGAAGAAAAAGCATTAGTCGTGATTAATTTATGAGCTACGTAGGCCTATTCGCTATTTTCTGGTAGCTGGCTTAAGGCAACACAACGAAAACCGTTGCTCAAGGTTTTGTCTTTCAGGTACGCGAGGAAGAAGAAGCCGTGGCAGCCAGTGATACGTCCATTTGAAATTTCGCGCGTTCCCTCCACTACGCGTTGGTTTTGATTTTTGTTATTTATTAACCATAATATATTAATTGAAATTAAGTGGCTCAGCTGGCAGGTGGATTCCTTTGCATTGTCCAAGACCTGGGTTCGAGTCCCAGGTCTGTGTAAATCTCATACTATTTTTCAATACTAATTCCTATGCAGCACTTCCATTGCAAGATCTTCATGCACGCCCAGAAATCACCATCCACGCGTCCAAAGCATCCAGATCAAGGGTTACAGATTGAAGAGCACAATAAGCGCCAGTCAACGCATCACACACGAACTGAAAAGGTCAACAAACCTCAGGCTTAATGGGCCAATATTCTTGGATCAACACCTCACAAATTGGGACTACACCCCACCCTGGTTTGCAAATATTTTTATTTTTTTTCTCATCTCTTTTAATTATTATTTTTATTTGTTTTCTTGTTTTAATTTAATTCAATATTTTTGCAATATGAAAAACATCAAAAAATCAGAAAAAGGATAATAACATAAAAAATATTTATTTTATTTATTTTCTTGTAAATAATTAACATGTAAATGAATTTAGTAAAATAAGTTTACAACATTAATTCTTTTTAATAAAAATCCAAAATATGTAGAAATAGGTTTAATTAATTTTGATTCTTTAATTCCTTCTTTTTTTTTAATAATAATATTCATTTTATTTATTTTCTATAATTAAATTTGGCATGTAAATAAATTTAGTTTTAATTAGGTCATAAGTTTAATCCTTTTAATAACAAAAAATCCAAAAATATAGCATTAGGTTAATGACTTTTTATTCCTTTTAATTTTCCTTTTTTTTTTTGCCATAATATTAGTAATTTTCATAATTGAACTTGTAAATTAACTTAGTATTAATTTAGGTTGCAACTTTAATTCTTTCTTCCATAAAAAAATCCAAAAATATAGCATTAGGTTAATGACTTTTTATTCCTTTTAATTTTCCTTTTTTTTGCCATAATATTAGTGATTTATTTATTTTCATAATTAAACTTGTAAACTAATTAGGGTTGCATTTAGGTTAACTTATACTTTCATAATAAACTTAAAAATAATTAGAACTAGGTTTAACATTTCATTTTGGTTTTTAATTAATTCTTTTTTATTAAATCTCAAAAAAAACACAAAAATACTAAAAAACATTTTCTTTTAATTCTTAATTTTAATTCCTTATTAGTAATATTTTGCAAAAGGGTCCAACGCCCTCGTTCGTAATTTATTTAATTTCGCGCATTTATTTTATGTCGTTTATTATAATTATGTAATTCTCCCAAAGCGTTGTAACAATTTTACTTCTCGCACTTTTATTTTGCTTTATTTACTTTCCGTCAAATCGGGTCCGGTTTAATTTTGGCGATGTGGACCCGCGCCATTTGTAATAGTTTAGATTTATTTTCCCGCAAATATTTTTTTAACTGTTAACCACCAAGCATGAAAGAATGAATGACCATAATAAAATCAAGCGTAGAACACCAATGAACATGACAAGACAAATATCAATGAAAACGATACACGAATCGCACACACCACCCCTAGGGTACGCCTCACTGTTGCCTTGCCTTTCGAAAGGTGATCGTCGAGTAGAGGATGTCTTAGTAAGTCCTCATGATCCGGGAACCTGGCATGAGGGTAGCTTCTAAGGTGTCTTCCCATTGCTCTGGTGATCACCATGTCCCTATAAACTCGAATTGACCCGAACACCTCCAACAGTGGTGCTACCTACCTCTCAATGGTGGGATGGCACTACTTTAAAGGACATTTACACAGACGAATTCCTTAGGGTAGGTAGACGACTCATGGATACTTGCTCTCTTCAAAACAAACTGAAATCTTTTCACACCAACACTTTTCAAAAGCTTTCAAAGCAAATTTTTCAAACACTCTGACGTACGAGTCGAACTGAAATTTTTCAAAGAAACTTTTTAAACCCACATTGAAAAGCAAACAAACAATTTTGAAAACACATTGAGCAAGTATCTAAGAGCCCATGGATAACCATGGATAGAAAGGGTGCTAACACCTTCCCTTTCTATAACCTACCTCCCGAACCGAGAGCAATCTCTATAAGGAATTTTTCTGTGCTTTTGTCCTTTCCATTTGGAGAAAATAAAAGACGGTGGCGACTCTTGCTTCCGCGACATTTCGCGAACCAGCGTTAAACAGTCAGTTCCAGATCCACTGATCACAGAACTGGCGACTCTGCTGGGGAATAAACTTAAAGTGAGGTGTACCTTAGGACTAAGATCACTGTGTTTTCAATTGCTTTCCTTGCTTGCTTTATTATTGTGGGACTGTCTTGGGAGTTCTATAGATCCTAACCCGGATCTGGGGAATACCTTTCTTAGAAAGTAGCAACAAGGCTGTGAGGGAACTGTGCGGGGTATACCGACATGGTTGAAGCAGTCTGCTACGTTGATGTGGCACTTTGGTGTGTATCGGTAACCCTTGAGTTCAGTCAAGGAGAGTACGGGGCCTCCATGTGGTGTCATGAAGCATCAATAGACCTTAGGAACCTTAATTGAACCATCTTGGCCTCTTTAGGGTAGTGAGATAACTGACTTTGGTGCAGTCCGAGGTTGGTTGATACTCGATACTACACTCAATTGAGGGTTGCTTTCCTGGAATATTTCGGTCGCCAGTTCAGTGGCTAAATCGAAACGATGAACAATGAAAGCAGTCCCGTGATATTGGGAACCTTAGAACCCGGTTACTTTGATTAGGACAGGTTGAACCCACCAACTTCAAGAGGGTACTACCCAGACTCCATGCTGGCCTAAACTTTAAGGGCTTCTCTTGTGTGACTTGTGTGCCTTCCTACTTGAACTACTTGCATGCTTATTACCTGACATTTGTCTTGCAGGGTCTGTTTATAGTCCTTAATTGGGACTCATAACAGGGTTACTCACATTACCCCATGCATATCATGACATCATACCATTGCATACCTCTTAACCCATTTCAAGGATCTCAAGGGCTTGGGATACAGGTCATATAAATCAAACATCTAGCAAGGGGCAAAGAGGATTTATTTTCCTCTAGCCAATGTTGTCAGAGGCTATGACCCACTTGATATGGTGAGCTCTGACTCCTGAAGAAGGTTCCCTAACCAAGGTTGTTTGGAAATCAAAACCAGACATGATGACTAAAGTCAGGGGCTATGACCCACTGGATATGGTGAGCCTTTGACCCGTGACGAAGGACTCTCAACAACATGAAGTACTTTCAATCAAGTTGCCAGTTTCCAACTCTAACAAGTTTCTCTGTTTACCCCACGAGGTCCTTGAAATCATTGCATGCATATCATACATATCATTACATAACAGGTACCCTTCCTCTGCAGGTTGCTTACCTTCTTCGCTGTTTATTTCAGCAGTCTCGTCATGAATCCTGAATCATCAACCGAGGCATCTATCAAGGCTCTTCAGGCGCAGAACGCCCAATTTCAGGCGCAGAACGCCCAATTTCAGGAGCTGATCAAAGGCTTGGCTCAGGGTCAACAAGATCTGAAGGCTTTGTTTTTGAAGAAGGACAAGAAGAAGAAGAGGATTGTTCTGTTCAGCCCTAGACGCAGATCTGGGAATACACCGCAGGAGGAAACTGAGGGGACAACCCCATCTGTGAGGGAAAGCAGTCACCATGAGAGAGAGGTGCCTAGTCCAGTGGTCTCCGACAGCGAGACAGATTTCAACGACGAACAGTACCCTCCGGCTGAGGACAAGTACAAACAGTTGGAGGATAGGCTGAATGCTATGGAGATCCAACAGGTACCTGGGCTGGATTTTGGAGATCTGGGTTTGTCAACTGGTGTGATTATTCCTCGGAAGTTCAAGGCACCATCCTTTACCAAGTATGACGGGGCGTCTTGTCCCAAGTTGCATCTCAGGTCTTATGTTCGGAAAATCCAACCATACTCAGCAGACAAGAACTTGTGGATCCACTTCTTCCAGGAAAGTCTTTCAGGGACTCACCTCGAATGGTTCTATCAACTGGATGGGACCAAAGTTCGTAACTGGGAGGAGTTGGCGACTGCTTTCTATAAGCAGTACCAGTACAATGCCGACCTTGCTCCCACACGTACCCAACTCCAGGGTATGTCGTTGGGGTCAAGTGAAGGTTTCAAGGAGTACGCACAAAGATGGAGAGACCTTGCTGGAAGGGTGCAACCTCCGTTAACTGACCGGGAACTCGTTGATATGTTCTTGGGGACCCTATCCGGGCCATTCTTCAATCACCTCATTGGTAACTCATCTGCTGGATTTACCGACCTCATCCTGACTGGCGAAAGAATTGAAGCTGGTATCAAGTCGGGGAAGATTCAAGAGGCCACACCTTCTGATATTCATAAAAAACCTTACACGGGAAAGAAGGAATCCAATGCTGTATACAGTCAAAAGAGTCGCCGTGATCAACATGCAGGGGCAGTCATGATCTCTGGTTCTGCACCACGCCGTCAACCACAAAGGGGAAACCAGCAAAGGCCGGAAGGGCCTAAAAGGCAATTCACCAACATTAACATGCCTTGGTCACAAGCATTGCAGCATATGGTGAAGATGAACCTGATTGCAGTAATCAACCCTCCTGCCAATCCTAAGACCTCCTCTCCTAGCTACAATCCAGAAGCAAGGTGTGCCTATCATTCTGATAGCCCGGGGCACGATACTGAGGACTGTTGGGCACTGAAGTACAAAATTCAGAACATGATCGATGCCAAAGAGATCGAGTTCGAGCCTGCGGAGACTCCCAACGTGATCACCGCTCCATTGCCAAAGCATGGCTAAATTTTTGTTCATTTGATTTCAAGTTGTATTTTTCCTTTTCTTGTTCAGATAAACAATTATTGTGTTAAACTCTTTTATTTCATGAATGCATTACACATGTCTGTCTTGAATTAATTATGTTTACTATGCTTAAAACTGCTTTCATATTTTTTGCGATGGTCAATTCTTAATTGAAAATTCTAAACCTCTTGAGGGAGGATGACGAAAACAATACCACAATTTACAGTATGCTTTTGAACAGACCCCGCTGATGAGGTACAGGCATTGTTTCAATTCCTAAACACTGGAGTTATAAGGATGATAATCCCTCGTCAACCCATCAGAGCCAAAGAAGTAGGAGTTTGTATTTTCGAAAATCAAAACCCTTAATCATAACCTGGGGCAGGGTAGTTCTCTCAGTCGATCCAAGTGCACAATGAATGTCACTAAATGAGTTTTTCAAAAACAAAAGACAGTGATGGTTCCGAACAATCATAAGGACGGGCAGTCATTATCAAAAAAAAAAATTCATGAATGAAAAGCCCAAAAAGTCAAAACCAATAAAGAAGACTTACCAAACTGGGGCATCCCGCTGACTGTAATCCCAAAAAGGAAACAGTTCAGGCAAAAAAAAGAAAGGGATAACTAAATCAAAAAAAAAAGAGGTCTCACAAACCCTCAGCAAAAAAGGGGATGATTGCCTATTCAAATAAACGTTCAATATCCGAATCATCACCGGAAAATCAGAGCAAAGACTCAAACAAGGTCTAACGCACGATCAACTGAGTTTAGGTTTGGAGAACATCACGAAGAGCGGGTGGGTACAAATAATTTGAGCCTTTATCCTTTGTTTCTTAAACCGTGAACCAGGCCACGATATAACTCTTAAAAGTCCTAGCTGAAGCATGGGTTAGTTCGAAAGCATATTGTTACGAAGGTATCCTGACTCCTGAAGGTTTGCTGTAAAATATTGAGTTGACATCGCACTGTATTACAAAAAATGCATTTTCAAAATTCAAGACAGACATAGACTTTTGCATTCTTAAAATAACCTTGTTTGCATATGACTACTTGTTTGAACAAGCAGGGAAATTCGCACGATGAACACCTTGTGAACAGAAGAACCTCCAATCAAGGGGCACATTGCTCATTATCTGGGGCATGGCAAAATACTTCCAACAGGGGCAACTCCCTACATTCTGAGAGCGTGGACATAGTCGAAAAAAAATACTGCGCATAATCAAAGACCCGCTAGGTTGACATACCTAGGCAAAAATAAGGGCTTCCCGGCGAACTAAAAGGGTTCGGGCAAAATGAAGGGATGAAACGAAAAACATGTACACCCGGCAAGTCGAAAACCTGAAAAGGCGGCTTGGGCAAAAATGGGTATCCCGGTGGACTGAAAACCCGAAAGGGCGGTCCAGGCAAAAGTTAGGGATCGAAGCGTACGACTATGTTCCGGTATCTCGTCACTTGCCTACCCGAAGATTTGTCGATCACCCGCACAGGTATCCTCTTCCCTCACCTCCGAAGCAGGGGCAATAATGAGCTATCCAGGCGATCCAATTGCTCTGTCAACCAAATTACAAAGGACAGATCAACATAAAAATGATTACCATCTACCTTTACAAATTCCAGATGGTGGGCTAACGTCCGAGACCAAACAGGACAATTATCCACTTAATCAAAATCATGCAACCCAACACCGGTTTCTGCTCAACCTTCAGACAAAGTCATACACAGACTCCTCCTCCATAAGATGACCTAACCCCGGTTCATCAAGAAGTTTTACACAAACTTATCCCGAAGCAACCTTACCCCGGTTCCTCCAGAAGTTTTTACACAAACTTATCCAAGTAACCTTACCCCGGTTCCTCCAGAGATTTTTACACAAACTTATCCAAGTAACCTTACCCCGGTTCCTCCAGAGATTTTTACACAAACTCAACCAAATAACCTTACCCCGGTTCCTCCAGAAGTTTTTACACAAACTTATCCAAGTAACCTTACCCCGGTTCCTCCAGAAATCTTACATGGATTTATCACAAGTAACCTTACCCCGGTTCGTCAAGAAGTTTTACACGAACTTATCCCGAAGTGACCTAACCCCGGTTCCTCCAGAAGTCTTACATGGACCTATCTCAAGATGACCTAACCCCGGTTCATCAAGAAGTTTTACACAAACTTATCCTGGCGTAACCTAACCCCGGTTCCTCCAAGAGTCTCACATGGACCTATCTCAAGATGACCTAACCCCGGTTCATCAAGAAGTTTTACACAAACTTATCCTGCCGTAACCTAACCCCGGTTCCTCCAAGAGTCTCACATGGACCTATCTCAAGATGACCTTACCTCGGTTCGTTAAGAAGTTTTACACGAACTTATCCTGCGGCAACCTAACCCTGGTTCCCCCCAGAAGTCTTACATGGATTTAGCTCAAGATAACCTCACCCCGGTTCATCAAGAAGTTTTACATGAACTTACCTCACCAAGCAACCCTACATCGGTTCCCTCTCTTCAAGATGCAGTTTTACATGGACTCGTCACCCAGAAACCCTACACAGGTTCTCCCTTTCCAAAAAAACGAAGTTTTACACGAACTCATCATCAAAGTAACCCTACTCAGGTTCCTTCTCCATTTCAGATACAGTTTTACACAAACTCATCAGCATGCAACCCTACATAGGTTCCCCCTTTCAACTTATAAAATTACATTCCAAAACTCCCCAGAAGAGTCCAATCCAGTTTCCCCAGGAAAATTGGAATTCATCTCTCCAAGCAGTAAGCTTATCCCCAGTAGATTCTGGAAGCTTATCCCCTCGCAGAGCACGAACGCGTCGTCCGGCTTTATTCAAAGAGTTATTTCCTTAACAGGATATAACTGGGTTATCCTCAGCCAAAAGCCACGGAAAGGTCATCGTCAACATAGTTCTTTCCTATCCCTAGTGAAGTCCATTAACATTTCCAACAACAAAGACATCCTCAGCAAATTACTGCTATCAACACTCAGCAAAGCATCTCTATCCCCACAGAGTATTGCTTCCTAGCATGATCGCTAGAATATCTTTTCTCCCCGCAGAATCTTCCATTCGCCAAGTTTATTCCGCAACGGAGTCATCTTCTCCTACCGGTATCCTTGCAGTTATCATCCCCAGCGGAAGCAAAATCTATTCTTCGACATCAGCCCAGGATACGACTTCCTGACACCCGTCAAGGATTTACTTTCCTAGACGAAAACATGCATAAAACATCACATACATCATTATAGCATGCATAACGCACTGCATCATACAAATCTCATTTATATTGAGAACATCATTGCTTGATCCATATCATGCATTGCATATGACTGACTTTTACCTTTCAGGAAAGATCCAGTTAAGTTCTCAAGCTACATTTCAAGACCTAGACCGGTTCAGTTAAATCGTCCCAAGATTTTCCTGATGCTTATCCAGTCAAAGGCCTTCTCTGGTTCAGTTAAATCGTCCCAAGATTTTCCTGATGCTTATCCAGTTGAAGACATTTCAAGACCTAGACCGGTTCAGTTAAATCGTCCCAAGATTTTCCTGATGCTCATCCAGTCAAAGGCCTCTCTGGTTCAGTCAGATCGACCCTAAGATCTCCCTGATTCTTATCCCAGTAGAAGACACCCCAGATTTTTCTCAACGAGCGTTGTTGAAGTTAAAGTCGCCCAAGGCTCTCTTACCATTCATGCTAAGGAAGTAATCATCCCTGGTTCTTTCATCGCCGTTTGAAGCTCCAGACTCAGCTCCTGTAACCAATCAGGACACATCTATAACAGGAATCTAAAAATCAGCTCCTGCAACGTGTCAGGTACTCATTCCACCATCACTGCCACTATGTGAGCGCAAATTTCTGGGCACTCTAGTGTCCAATCATCTTTTACCCTCGGATTACGAAAGGCACGTCAGCCAATCTGCATCCTCAGGTCTAAGAAGATTGAACAGGGGCAACTGTTATACCCCAAAATTTGCCCTCCCATATTCCTCAAGAAATTGCCAAGCCAAGCTACAAAATTCCCCAAGGGTTGTGCAGTGCAACAGTCTCCCATACAGTCAAAATTAGGATTTTGAGTCTGATCAAGAAAAGGAAGTGTTCAAAGGCCCAATCAAGTCTCATATGCTTACAAACATGGTCAAACATCCTCATATCAAGTTTCAAGGCATTCAGCTCAAAATTGCACAGTCAAAACCCTAAATTGCACTACAGTCAACTGTAGGGGCAAAATGGTCATTTGACAGTCAAAAGTTCAAATTTTTGGTCAACATATCATTTTGAAGCCACAAACATCATTTGATCAATGCTTGATCATGATTCTCAAAATTTGGCTCAGAAATCCTCAAAGATGCAAAAGTTGCTATATTTGGACAGCTGAAAAAGTCAACTGAAATTGACCAGGGCATAACTTTCACATGGATTATCAGAAAAATTCCATCCAAAGCTCATTTTGAAGAGAAAGACATTTCCTACAATTCATCTTCATATTCCAAGTACAAGAAATGCTCTCACAAAAAGTTATCAATTTCAACATTATAGGTCATTTTCAAAAGTCAACAAAAAGGGACTTTAAGTCAAAGGCCATAACTTGAGATTGGTAAATCAAAATGACATGGGACCAAAGGCATTGGTTAAAGGACTCAAAGACCTTTCCAAAATGTCCAAGAACATGTGAAAAGCTTAAAAATTGAGCAAGTTATGCCTTGTAGAAGTTGGGAAAATTTTGTGAAATGGCAAAAGTCAACTATCCTTGAAACTCCAATTTTTGACAAAAGGGCCCACTTTCTTCCATTTGATTCATCCTTGTCATGCCACACACGTGTCCCATGATTAATTTCAAGACCAAATATTGATTTTTTTTATTTTATTTTTGATAATTTAATTCATTTTAAATCTTTAAAAATTCAAATAAAATTCAAAAACCAATGGAATAGTGTCATTTGAATTTGGACAACTTCCATGTATCATGGGCCAACTCAAAAACTCAGGCTAGGGTTAAATTGCACACTAAGTCTTAGTCTTGGCTTAAAAGAAGGAAAATTGGTTAATGGTGAAAACCCTAGGACTAGTTCTTTCATGAGCATGAATTAAGGCCAACTAACAAGCTAATTCTCTTCCCTCATAAACACTGAGTCAAACCCTAAGCCTTGGACAAAAAAGGCTGCGCTCAAAAGCTTATTAAAAACTTGAAAAATTGGCCATATAACTCGATTCTGAAATCAAGGTTCTAAGGAGTTTTAAGCCCTAATTCTTTTTCTAATAGCTTCCTCAAGCTCTCCTGATCAGATTGCAATCCCTAACATCCATCAATACGCGAAGAATTGGTACATAGAACCCTCCCTGTACAGCAAGAAAGTGTTGATCGTGTTTTCAATTTTAGACATCCCCATTGCATTCTAATTATACATTCATGTTCCTTGTCAAGTTTTGAAACTAACCATGTGATCTAATTGCATTTTCGTGCTATATATGAGATTATGCCATGTTCGTTCCTTAGGGTTTTGCAGGGTACAAAATTGGGGCTTTAGTGATAAGGAAAAATTAGCCCATGAAAGTATGACCATTGCAATCAGCTCATCAAGACGAAGAAAAAGCATTAGTCGTGATTAATTTATGAGCTACGTAGGCCTATTCGCTATTTTCTGGTAGCTGGCTTAAGGCAACACAACGAAAACCGTTGCTCAAGGTTTTGTCTTTCAGGTACGCGAGGAAGAAGAAGCCGTGGCAGCCAGTGATACGTCCATTTGAAATTTCGCGCGTTCCCTCCACTACGCGTTGGTTTTGATTTTTGTTATTTATTAACCATAATATATTAATTGAAATTAAGTGGCTCAGCTGGCAGGTGGATTCCTTTGCATTGTCCAAGACCTGGGTTCGAGTCCCAGGTCTGTGTAAATCTCATACTATTTTTCAATACTAATTCCTATGCAGCACTTCCATTGCAAGATCTTCATGCACGCCCAGAAATCACCATCCACGCGTCCAAAGCATCCAGATCAAGGGTTACAGATTGAAGAGCACAATAAGCGCCAGTCAACGCATCACACACGAACTGAAAAGGTCAACAAACCTCAGGCTTAATGGGCCAATATTCTTGGATCAACACCTCACAAATTGGGACTACACCCCACCCTGGTTTGCAAATATTTTTATTTTTTTTCTCATCTCTTTTAATTATTATTTTTATTTGTTTTCTTGTTTTAATTTAATTCAATATTTTTGCAATATGAAAAACATCAAAAAATCAGAAAAAGGATAAAAACATAAAAAATATTTATTTTATTTATTTTCTTGTAAATAATTAACATGTAAATGAATTTAGTAAAATAAGTTTACAACATTAATTCTTTTTAATAAAAATCCAAAATATGTAGAAATAGGTTTAATTAATTTTGATTCTTTAATTCCTTCTTTTTTTTTAATAATAATATTCATTTTATTTATTTTCTATAATTAAATTTGGCATGTAAATAAATTTAGTTTTAATTAGGTCATAAGTTTAATCCTTTTAATAACAAAAAATCCAAAAATATAGCATTAGGTTAATGACTTTTTATTCCTTTTAATTTTCCTTTTTTTTTGCCATAATATTAGTAATTTTCATAATTGAACTTGTAAATTAACTTAGTATTAATTTAGGTTGCAACTTTAATTCTTTCTTCCATAAAAAAATCCAAAAATATAGCATTAGGTTAATGACTTTTTATTCCTTTTAATTTTCCTTTTTTTTGCCATAATATTAGTGATTTATTTATTTTCATAATTAAACTTGTAAACTAATTAGGGTTGCATTTAGGTTAACTTTTACTTTCATAATAAACTTAAAAATAATTAGAACTAGGTTTAACATTTCATTTTGGTTTTTAATTAATTCTTTTTTATTAAATCTCAAAAAAAACACAAAAATACTAAAAAACATTTTCTTTTAATTCTTAATTTTAATTCCTTATTAATAATATTTTGCAAAAGGGTCCAACGCCCTCGTTCGTAATTTATTTAATTTCGCGCATTTATTTTATGTCGTTTATTATAATTATGTAATTCTCCCAAAGCGTTGTAACAATTTTACTTCTCGCACTTTTATTTTGCTTTATTTACTTTCCGTCAAATCGGGTCCGGTTTAATTTTGGCGATGTGGACCCGCGCCATTTGTAATAGTTTAGATTTATTTTCCCGCAAATATTTTTTTAACTGTTAACCACCAAGCATGAAAGAATGAATGACCATAATAAAATCAAGCGTAGAACACCAATGAACATGACAAGACAAATATCAATGAAAACGATACACGAATCGCACACACCACCCCTAGGGTACGCCTCACTGTTGCCTTGCCTTTCGAAAGGTGATCGTCGAGTAGAGGATGTCTTAGTAAGTCCTCATGATCCGGGAACCTGGCATGAGGGTAGCTTCTAAGGTGTCTTCCCATTGCTCTGGTGATCACCATGTCCCTATAAACTCGAATTGACCCGAACACCTCCAACAGTGGTGCTACCTACCTCTCAATGGTGGGATGGCACTACTTTAAAGGACATTTACACAGACGAATTCCTTAGGGTAGGTAGACGACTCATGGATACTTGCTCTCTTCAAAACAAACTGAAATCTTTTCACACCAACACTTTTCAAAAGCTTTCAAAGCAAATTTTTCAAACACTCTGACGTACGAGTCGAACTGAAATTTTTCAAAGAAACTTTTTAAACCCACATTGAAAAGCAAACAAACAATTTTGAAAACACATTGAGCAAGTATCTAAGAGCCCATGGATAACCATGGATAGAAAGGGTGCTAACACCTTCCCTTTCTATAACCTACCTCCCGAACCGAGAGCAATCTCTATAAGGAATTTTTCTGTGCTTTTGTCCTTTCCATTTGGAGAAAATAAAAGACGGTGGCGACTCTTGCTTCCGCGACATTTCGCGAACCAGCGTTAAACAGTCAGTTCCAGATCCACCGATCACACATACGTATACACCTTTACTTCCCCTTTTCAAAGAAAATCTGTCCAGAACACCACCAGAACCAAAAGCCAACTTCCACCCACAAACTTTCCCAACAGTCAGGTAAGCACCTGCTGACCCTCATCACGCTGTTAAGCATCATCAGCTGTGCATATTCAAATAAACATAATGTAAATATCATGTTGTTGCTGTTTATGTTCTGAGGATTTTCATACCTCAGAACATTCTGAGCCAGTATAGGATTTGCCTGTGACCTTGGTGGTTCTGACCTCTGAAACATTTTTTGTATTTTGCTGGATCTGTTCCAAATATGTTTCCTGTTTTGTGGAGTAACAACAGGATTACAGATATTCTGATTAGTACAGGGAAAAGCCAAGTGCTGACTTTAACGTTAGCACATCTGAAGCCTGTTTTGCTGTCAATGATATCAGAACCTCTGAGAGTTATTACCTTTTCAGCAGAATCAGAACTTCTGGTTTCTCCACTAACAAACTTCTGTCTTGCAGCGCAGGGAAATCAGAACTTCTGATTTCCCCACTAACAAGGTTCTGTTTTGCAGGTGCCAGAGTCAGAAGTTCTGACTCATCAAGTTTCACTAACAGGTTGATCATCTGGCAGCGGATCTGAGTCAGAACTTCTGATGACCTCCCAGCAGCGCGCGGGCTCCCTCTCTCTCTCTCTATATCTTGTTTTTTGCTATTTTCTTTTTTGTCTATTTTTCTCGTTGAACCCCCCATGTACAAATGTGTATCCCCCTCCCCTAATTGTTGTAATAGCGTAGGATTTTACATTTCCGCTTCTTATTGCTAGTAATTAGGACGTGTATGGCAAGATAAAATCAATGAAATAGAAAAACCTAATTCAAAGAAAAAAACTCTTGTATGCAATAAAACACACTTGCACACTAACACCCCTAGGGTTACATCCACTTGTTGCCTTTCAAAAATTGGGCCATATTGCATGTTAGGTCTCTTTGGGCAAAACAAACAATTCAAATGATCATAGTCCCTCGATGACGCTTTCGAAAGTTGCCTAAAATGATCAAAGTCCCTTTCAAAGAAAAAATTGCCCAAGGACACTTAGCACTATTGCAATTATGGTCTAAACGATGACCCGCACCCGTCCCTTTCACATCCTAACACAAGATTGTCCACCAAATTCAATGGTGGAACAAAATTGTTAAAAGAGTTAAAACATAACAAAAATCTTTGAGAACTTTAGGGTAGATCGCTCTTAAGTACTTGTCAACTTGCAAAACAAAAACACTTGCCTGTTTTTAAACCACACCTCACAACACTTTCAAAACAACTTTCAAAAACAAATGAAAACCTTTTCAAAAGACATACACCTTTGTATACATCCCAACATGGATCATTACCAAGGTTGCCACCACATTGGCCTCTTTTCAAAACATTTTTCAAAACCCACACACAAAGCACCATTTCAAACAATTAGAAAACCAAGGCAAGTCGATCTAAGCAAGTACCTAAGAGCCCATGGATAACCATGGATAGAAAGGGTGCTAATACCTTCCCTTTCTATAATCTACTCCCCGAACCCAAGAAAAATCTCAAAGGTTTTTGCTGTTCTTTTTAAACCTTTCCTTAGGATAAAATAAAAAGTCGGTGGCGACTCTTGCTCAACCGAAACATTTGCAAAAACAAACGCAAAACCATAGTCAGTTCTCCCACCGTATCACAGGTGGTAACAACACAGGAGGCTCTTGTAAGTATTCCTTGATTTTGTCAAAATAAACTTGGCAGTCATCATTCCATTTGACTACTTGATCTTTCTTCAAGAGCTTGAAGATTGGCTTACAAGTAGCTGTCAGGTGAGAAATGAACCTGGAGATGTAATTCAAACGTCCCAAGAATCCTCTGACTTCTTTCTCAGTACGAGGAGAAGGAATCTCTTGAATCCTTTAACCTTGGTAGGATCAACCTCGATACCTTTGTTGCCGACGACAAAGCCTAGGAGTTTACCAGACCGTACTCCAAACGTGCACTTATTTGGATTCAATCTCAACTTGTACTTCTTTAGCCTCTCAAACAGCTTTTGTAAGTGGTCAAGATGCTCTTCTTCTGTTTGCGATCTGGCTATCATATCATCTACGTATACCTCTATCTCATGATGTATCATGTCATGAAATAAAGTTACCATGGTGCATTGATAGGTTACCCCAGCATTCTTCAGTCCGAATGGCATGACCTTATAGCAGAATGTGCCCCACTGTGTGACAAAGGTTGTTTTCTCCATATCCTCAGGCGCCATTCTGATTTGGTTGTAGCCTGAGAAACCGTCCATGAAGGAAAACACTTTGTGTTGTGTTGTATTGTCAACTAGAATGTCGATGTGGGGGAGTGGGAAATCATCTTTGGGGCTTGCCCTATTCAAATCTCTGTATTCCACACACATTCGCACTTTACCGTCTTTCTTGGGCACAGGAACAACATTGGCCACCCATTGGGGGTAAGAGGTGACAGCCAAAAATCCAGCATTGAATTGCTTCATGACTTCTGCCTTGATCTTTTCTGACATATCAGGCCTCATGCGACGAACATTTTGCTTTACTGGAGGATGATCTTCCCTCGTAGGCAGACGATGTACCATAATGTCTATATCCAGTCATGGCATGTCTTTGTATGACCAGGAAAAGACTTCAACATAATCGTGCAGTAACTGAATCAGACGCTCTTTGCCATTAGGTTCCAAATTGGCACCCACCTTGACTTCCTTTGTGTCTTCCTCAGTTCCTAAATTAACTGTTTCGACCGGTTCTTCGTGCGGCTGAATGATCCTTTCTTCCTGTTGCAATAACCTGGCCAACTCCCCTGGCATCTCACAATCTTCCTCACTTTCGTCGTTGGCTTGGTAGATCGGATTTTCAAAGTCACAATTGGCCATAGCAGATTTGTTACCCATGGGATCCTGAGTGGATGTAGATCTGCATTTTAATATGTGAGTGTGTGTAAGAGCATAGCTATTTTTGAAAGAAAATAAAATGTATGAAAGAAAGACAAAGAACACAAAATTTGATGCAAAAATGTCCATGATTCATTAATGACATATGAGAATGAAGTGACAACCCTCAAAAATGGACCGTTGTGCCTCTGGTAAGACACAAGGTTAAAAGTCTGAATTGTTTAAATATTACAAGCCTGAAAATATTAAAAGACAATTACTCTTGAATAAAAGAAAAGGAATGAAATCTTTGGCCTCCCAATTGTTGAGCCCTCCGTCGATGGTTGGGAAAATCCATTTGTCCATATCACAGCTGCCATCACTGTCTTCTACTGCATTGACTACCTGATTGTTGATACGCAGAGGTGGTCCCCCGGTGCGAGAACTTCGAATAGCTCTTTGGGCCTTTGAAGTGAACCCCAACCCAAATTTGTCGAACTTGTAAGGAATATCCGGAAGCTGACCCCAGATAGTACATCCTCCTTCTTCAACTACTGCTCGAGCATCTTTTAAAGAGGCCAACTTTAGTGGAGGTCTGGTAATCTTCGGGACCTTTGGAGCAGACTTGGTTACCGCGACCGTTGCTGGAACCTCCTCAAAGTTCTGACAGGGAGTCTCGATGAATTCACCATCCATTTAAACATACCTAAAAGAGTTCAAATGGCTAACCATGTACTCCTCCTCTCCGTGAACTGTGACAATCTTTCCTTTGATCGAATATTTTAGCATTTGGTGTAGGGTAGAAGTAACGGCACCAGCACCATGGATCCAGGGTAGACCCAATAGACAAGAGTACAAAGGGATGATGTCCATCACATAGAAGGTTAAGTCAAAAGTATGAGTTCCAATTTTTATGGGGATACTAACTTCTCCGTGCACTGTCCTCTTGGAACCATCAAAGGCCCTTACTATGATGTTGCTCGGTTTCAAGATAAGCCCCTCGCAATCCAGTCGGTCGAGAGCATTTTTGGGCAAGCATTCAATGACGAACCGGTATCTACCAGAACGTGGGCAAGTGTGGTGCCCCTGCATTCAATGGAGATATGCAAGGCATCATTGTGCTTCCTTCCCTTAGAGTTTAAATCAACATCGAAAAAGCCCAATCCGTTATCAGCAGTTAGACTGGCCACACAATTTTCAAATTGGTCGATAGAGGTCTCTTGGGGTACGTGGGAGGTCTTAAGAAACTTTACCAAGGCTTTGACGTGGGTCTCAGAACACAAAAGTAAGGACAACAATGATATCTTCGAGGGGGTATGCCCCAACTGTTCGACAATGTTGTAGTCAATTTTCTTGAGTATCTTCAGTATTTCTTCTATCTCTTTTCTAGAAGTTTCGAGGATGATCTCGGGATGTTCTCTTGCTTGGGCAGGCTTAATCAAAACCTCTTTGCCCCTTGTATCGGTAGCAGGGATAACAGTAGGAGTATCGCTGGGAGTGTTGGTAGGAGTGGCAGTAGGAATGATTACAGGAGTAGCAACGGTCTTTGGAGAAATATCAGGTGAGAAGACTCTTCCACTTCTTGTTATTTTGCTGGTCCCAGTGATGTTACTGATATCGGGATCAATATCTCTCGCAACTTCGTCTTTGACAGCCAACTGATCTTGCTTGACTCCATAGTAATAAACGTCAACCTCATAACTCCAGGGAACAACTTTATCCAAAGAGTATGATATTGGTCTTGGCATAGTGATGATTAAAGGTGCAGATCTTGGGACAGATGTAATCCTGACGGGTCTTTTGGTGGAGACCCTGGGAGGATTGTCGGAAATGGTGATTATCGAAACATCTTAATAAGGACTCTTGATAAGGGGTAGCTTTTCAAATAGGATTTCTTTGCTAGTCATCAGGCACTGGATGCCTATCTTTAGTAACAGACAACCGTTTGGTAGAGACTTGCACAAGTGACAATTTTCATCACAACCCAGAAACAGACCGGCTTGCAGTAGATTCTATTTAATGGTCAACATAGGAGTAACTAAGTCATTCACGGAGGAGAAAAAACGATCATCATCAATGGCGTTGATACCTTGGCTATGTCTAGGCATTGGCGCCGTTATTACATTAGGCGTTTCTGGGGGATCAAATTCAATTTCTTTTGCATCGATAAGGTCTTGCACCTTATTCTTTAAGGCCCAACAGTCATTTGTATCGTGCTCCGGGCTTTCAGAATGGTAGGCACATCGAGCGTTCAGGTTATAGAGAGGAGAAACAATATTGGGATTCTTGGGAGCTTCTTTTAAAGTTGCCAGATTGGTCTTTAGAAGGTGTGGCAAAACTTGAGACATGGTCATGTTGATTCGGGTAAATCGTCTCATGGGCACTTCTGGTTTGCGCTGATAATTCTGCTGCTTATTTGGCACAGGATTAGAAATCATAAAAGCCCCTACCGTTGGGCGACAGTCAGTTTTGTTTTGATTCCTATAGTCATATGCAGCATTGACCTCTTTCTTTCCAACAAAAGGCTTCTTCATCACGCTCGAGGATGCATCTCTTTGAATTTTGCTGCTTTTCATACCGGTCTCGACCCGCTCACCAGTCATGATTAATTCAATAAACCCAGCTGAGGAACTCCCAATTAGGTGGTTGAGAAATGGTCCCGACAAGGTGCCTAGAAACATATCCACTAATTCTCTGTCGGATAGAGGGGGCTGGACCCTGCCTGCAAGATCCCTCCACTTTTGAGCATAGGTTTTGAAACCTTCACCTGTTCCCATAGACATGCTTTACAATTGTGTCCTAGTCAGAGCCAAATCAGCATTGTACTGATATTGTTTGTAGAAAGCGGCAGCCAACTCTTCCCAATTGCAAACATTGGTCCCTTCCAATTGATAGAACCAATCCAACTACGTCCCAAATAAGCTCCCTTGGAAGAAATGCACCCACATATTCTTGTCAGCCGTGTGGGGTTGAATCTTTCTGACGTATGACCTTAGATGTAGTTTCGGGCAGGAGACACCGTCGTATTTGGCGAAAGTGGGGACCTTGAATTTTTGTGGGATGACAACCCCTAAAATGAGTCTTAATTCTTCAAAATCCAAACCGGGTACCCTCTGAATCTCCATAGCATTCAAACGATCCTCTAGCTGTTTATATTTATCATCAACAGGAGGATATTTTTCCTTAGAGTAATCAGGCTCTTCCTCTTCCTCTTCCTCGGATGCTGGGTCGTTGTTCACTTCCTGGGTTTGATTATCTCCTTCGCCTGATGATGATGCAAAGTCCAAAGTTCGTCTGGCTTATCCTTTAAACCTTCTTCCCATGATCAAAACACCGGTTGATTTCTTCGCTTTCTTCTTCTTCTCTTTGGTCAGCAGAGTCTTCAACTCCTCTTGTCCTTTTGTCATAGCCAAGAGCATTTGTTGAAACTGGGCGTTCTGCACCTGAAGATCTTTCACAGTCTGTTTAACATCCATCTCACTGAAATAAACAGTAAAAGGATAAGGTGACCTGTTATGAGAAACCTGTATGATGTTATGATGAATGAAGATGCAATATGCAAATGATTTCAAGGAAAATTAGAGATTTAAATTTGTTCAAACCAAAAAGGAACACACGTCATATTAAAAAATCCAAGTTTGAATACATCATGCCTCCCTGGGCTTACAATGAAAGAAACAAAATACAATAAAGCTCATAAGACAAAAAGACTGAACGCATCCTCTTTGGAGCAATGTAGGCATTCGTTTTTCTCTTCATGAAGCAGCTTGGTAAACTCCAGAACCTTCTTCTCATTGGCATAAAACTGGGCTTCAAAGGTGTCTCTCTCTTCCTTCAACTGGACCAAAGATTTCTGCAAGTATTCGAGAGAGGTAGGCATGTCAGGATGAAGAATGGTGTATGGGACGTCTCCTTCGACAACAGACTCTATGAGGACATGAAGGATGGAAGGGTAAGGCATCACGAAACTCTGAGCACGAGCTCGAACCCACCTAAGGTAAGGCTCGAGAGGGATAGAGTTTTTGTGTCCCAAAGTCCTACTGTCCACCTTGTTCACCATTCTCCAAGCACGTGTAAACCTCTGGCGGTAACCTTGGTCTTCTCTAAGTGTGAGTTTTGGTTGAAGGAAGTGAGTTTCCTTAGTCATGTGATATCAGGTGGTGGTATTTCTATTTATCCGTCGAAGATTGGGACTGTATCTCAATGGGAAGCTCCAAGATCTGTTTCTAAGATTAGAAGTTTTCTTGGTTCAATAGGTTATTATCAGAATTTTATTGAAGGATTTTCTAAGCTAGCTTTGTCGTTGACACTGTTGAATAGGAAGGGTCAAGATTTTATTTGGACTTCACAGTGTGAAGCTGGTTTTCAAGAACTTAAGAGAAGGTTGGCAACCGCTCCTATTTTGATTTTGCCTGATCTGGTATAACCATTTATTGTGTAGTGTGATTCTTCATTGATGGGTTTAGGAGGTTTGTTGATGTAGAATTGATAAGTTATAGCTTATACTTCAAGGAATCTTAAAGTGCATGAAAGGAATTATCCGACTCATGGTTTTAAGTTAGCTGTTGTTGTGTTTATATTGAAACTTTGGAGTTATTAGTTGTTTGGATCAAGGTTCGATGTGTTTAGTGATCACAGGAGTTTGAAATATTTGTTTGATCAGAAAGAGTTGAGTATGAGGCAGAGAAGATGGTTGGAATTCTTGAAGGATTATAATTTTGGTTTGAATTACCATCCTGGTAAAGCGAATTTCGTGGCTGATGCATTAAGTAGGAAGTCTTTGTACATGTCGATGTTGATGGTGCGAGAGTTGTAATTACTTGAGAAATTTTGAGATATGAGTTTGGTTTGTGAAGATACTTATTTTGGTGTTAAGCTTGGTATATTGAAGCATACTAGTGGCATTCTTGATGAGATTCGAGAAGGTCAGAAATCTGATTTGAGTTTGGTGGATCGATTGACGTTGATCAATCAAGGTCGAGGTGGAGATTTCCGGATTGATGAGAATGGTATATTGAGATGTCATGATAGAGTTTGTGTTCTAGATATATCTTATTTGAGGAAAATTATTCTTGAAGAAGGGAATCATAGTGGATTGGGTATTCATCCTGAAGCTACTAAGATGTATCAAGATTTTAGGAAATTATTTTGGTGGCCAAGTATGAAGAAAGAGATTTCGGAATTTGTGTATTCTTGTTTGATTTTCCAGAAGTCAAAGATTGAACATCAGAAACCGTCTGGTTTGTTACAACTGTTATCTATTCCTGAATGGAAATGGGATATCATTTCTATGGATTTTTTATGGGTTACCTAGAAAACCGAGTGATTGTGAAGTTGTTTGGGTTTTTGTGGACACGTTGATGAAATATGCACACTTTATTCCGATGAAAATGGATTATCCGATGGAGAGGCTTGTAAAGTTTTACATTGAGAGAATTATAAGTTTGCATGGCATTTTGTCTAGCATTGTATCAGATAGAAATACGAGGTTTACTTTGAGATTTTAGGAAGGTTTGCAGAATGCTTTAGGTACAAAGTTGCGTTTGAGTTCTACTTATCATCCACAAATAGATGGTCAGACTGAGAGGACAAGTCACTTGAGGATCTTTTAAGAGTTTGTGTTTTGGAGCAATGAGGTGCTTGGGATAGTTATTTGCCTTTGATCGAGTTTACTTATAACAACAATTTCCATTCAAGTATTGGAATTACACTGTTTGAGGCTTTGTATGGTAGAAGGTGTAGGATGCCCCTGTGTTGGTATGAATCGGGAGAAAGTGTTGTGGTTGGATCTGAGATAGTTCAACAGACTACGAATAAGATTAAGATAATTTAGGAGAAGATGAAGGTTTCTCAGAGTCTTCATAAGATTTATCATGATAAGATGACGAAAGAACTTGAGTTTGAGAAGGGAGATCAAGTGGTTCTTAGGGTTACTCCGATAACGGGTGTTGGTCTAGCTTTGAATTCGAATAAGTTGACGCTATATTTATTGGCCCTTATCATATTTTGGAAAAGATAAGTGAAGTGGCTTATCATATTGCTTTGCCATCATCACTTGCTAGTCTCTATGACGTGTTTCATGTGTCTCAGATGAGGAGATACATTGTAGATCTGTCTCATGTTGTCCAATTAGATGATGTTCAAGTGAGAGATAACTTGACCGTGGAGACATCACCTATGCGGATAGAGGATCGAGAGTTGAAACAACTTTGTGGTAAATAGATTTCCTTGGTGAAAGTATCTTGGGGAGGACCGACAGGTGGAAATATGACTTGGGAACTCGAGAGTCAGATGAGAGAGTCTTATCCTGAGTTTTTTGTTTGAGGTAATTTTCAAGGAAGAAAATCTTTTAAGTGGGGGAGAGTTGTAACACCATGATTTTCTTTATTATTTATTTTATTATTTATTTTCCATATTAATTATTATTTGGTTTGATAATTGTTTAATTATTTGACTTTGTGTGATTATGTGAATAATTGATTTAATTGAATTAATATGTTTGTATTACATGTATTGGGTTAGTAAGTGTGAAAATAGAAATATTAGTTAATTTGACCTTGGTGATGGTTTAGTGTGAGAGTGGGTTAAGCCCAATAGAGAAAAATAAGAGTTGGTAAGGGTTTTTTGTAAAACAAAGAGAAGTAGAATTAAAAAGAAAGAAATAAAGGAAGAGAAGAGAAGAGAAGAGGAGAAAAGAGGAAGAAAGAAGGAAGAACCCTAGAGTATCTACATCTAAGGTAAGGGTGAGTATTCTTTGATTTATGGGTATAAGTAATGGTATGTGATGTGTAGTAACATGGAAATAGGGATTTGTTCTTCAATTTCTAGATTTTGACATGTTAGAGTTTGAATGTAGAATCATGAAAATGATGTTGGAAATCATGTTTTGATGTTTGTATTTGATGCTATATGTTAGATATAGGTGTGATATGGTGGGAGAACTGACTTGAGATTTTGCGTTTGTGTTTGCAAATGTTGCAGTTTAGAAAGAGTCGCCACCGACTTTTCTTTTATCCAATAAGGAAAGGTTAAAAAGCACAGGAAAGACCTTTTAGAGATATTTTAGAGTTCGGGAGGTAGATTATGAAAAGGGAAGGTATTAACACCCTTTCCATCCATGGTTTTCCATGGGCTCTTAGTTACTCGCTAGATCACTTGCTTTTGTTTGAATGTGTTTTGTGTGGTTTTGAAAGTATTTTGAAAATGTAACTTTTTAATCATTCTCGTTTCTATAAGAACGCATACAAAGTATTTGTTTCGAAAATAGTTCAAAGAGGTGTTTGTGAGATGTGTTTTTGAAAGTGATTTTGAAAAGGGTTTCCTTTGTAATGGCTCTCGTTTGTATTAGAACGCGTACAAAGTGCTTGTCTTTTGAAAATGTTTCAAAGTGAAAGTGTAGGTGTATAAAATGTTTTTGTTGTGAGCAAGCGAGTAACTAGGAGCGAATCTACCTACTCGAAAGGTCTTAAATGTGCTTTTCCTTCTCCTTTAGATGTGGCTATCTTACCATTGATTTGGTAAGAAGCCCCATCATTGGATGTGAAGGGACGAGCGTTTGGGGCTTTTGTACAGTCATAGAAGGAAACATATGGGATGTTTTAGCAATGTCGTTTTAGGGACTAGATCGTTTACCGAAGGCAACATCAAGGGTCATCGAGGGACTACGATCTTTTATCGAGGGTCTTTGCTAAAACGCCCATGTTCGAGGGACATGACTATTTTTTTTATAGGCAACAAAGTGGGATTACCCTAAGGGTGCATGTGTGTAAAGTGTGTTTGATTGCATGCATTTAGTCTTGATTAGGGTTGTCTATTTTGTTGTTTTCATGTCTTGCCATACATCCTATTTGCTAGCAATATATGAAAAGCGAATAAAATGCGAAAAAATAAAATCTAAGCTATTACATTGCTTTAGAGGGATGGGGGTACATATTTATGAGTGGGGGTTGCAAGTAAGATTAAATCCTAAATTATTATTACAACCATATCGAATGGATCAGAATGTGCAAGAAATGAAATTACTTATTTATTTAAGAAAAGAAATAAGTCTGCTTAAGAAAATATTTTTTTGGTCTTTTGTTTTAAGAAATAAAGTAAAGCATGGAAAAAATGTTTTTGGTGTTTGTTGATTAATGAAATAGAAAGTGATAGCAAAGATAGTGAGAAAAATAAAAATAGAATTAGCGTGTTGCTGATTAAGAGAGGTCAGAAGTTCTTACTCTGGCACACTGCAAAATAGAATTCCTGTTAGTAAAAAACATAAGCAGAGTCAGAAATTCTGAATCCATTGGGAGCACATTAGCTTTCAGAAGTTCTGATACCACCGACAACAGAGTAGGTTTCAGAAGTTCTGATACCACTAGAAACAAAGTAGATCTCAGAGGTTCTGATATCACTGACAAAACTTGGTCTCTCTCTTCATGGTAGTCAGAACATCTACATTTGGTCATTTCTCCACAAAACAGAAGATGTGCATATGACAGTTATGGCAGGTTTCAGAGTATTTCAGAAACAAGAAATATCAGAACCATGAATCAGAGGCAAGTGTGAATCTGATAATCCTAATTTTGAGTTCTAATTTATTTCAGAAGTTCTGAAACTGATTTATTCCATACTTAGGCAAGCAAATACGTGAAGCCTCAGAGTATGTATAAGGTCAGAAGCATGATATCTACATTGTATTTTTTGAACATGCAAATATGATAATGATTAAGCAACGTGATAAGAGTCAGCAGAAGCTTACCTTGCAGCTGAAAAAGATTTTGTAAACTGGAGGTTGGTCTTGGACTCTGGTGATGTTCTGAGCAACTTCTTCACGTACTCAACAGGATGGAGGTTTTCAACTTCTGGAACAGCCAAGGGGTGATACTCTGACTTCTTTGAGGTGGAGATGAATGGAGAGTGTATGGCAATATGAATACAAAAGTTTAAATAGCTTCTAGTATATGAATCAACAATCATGGGGATGGTTTTAGTCAAGGAACAATGGAGTTTTGATGCTAGAATCAAATTCTAAGTTTTTTTTTTGTGTTTACAACTTTTTTGGATTCTTGGAATTTTGTAAAGATTCAAGGCCTTTTTCTTTCTTTTGGTGATTCTCTCTCTCCAAAAACCAACCCTTTGAACATGCGATGGAACAAACTATTTATAGATTGATTTGTTGTGGTTTTGGGGGGAAAAACAAATTAATTTTTAAACATTTTTGGCATACTGTCCCTTTGTTTTGAAATCACAGTTCTCGTAGGCTAATTTGGTGCAAGAAAAATGCAGGCGTGGACTGGATCAGCAGCACCTTGGAGTGTTGTGGCAGCTTGTTGCAGGACTGTGCCATATCAGGGCAGCAGGTTACTTAAACGAGGTTTTGGTGATGTCGTGATCGTAGAATATCAGAAGCGTAACCTCCAAATGCTGAAGGGGCATCTTCTGACCGGAGCATTGAACATAGCTTCCATATGCTGAAGAATCATATTCTGACTGAAGTATTATGTTCTGACCAAAGAGCAACGCTTCTGCATGTTCTGATTGAAGCATTATGTTCTAGACCATGTTTGCAACTTCTGACAGCACTTGCATAGAGGCTGTCTCAGAAGTTCTAAAGTGTCATATTCTTTAGACACTTAGAAAATTTTCTAAATGCTTGGAAAATTTGATTTTCAAAGTAACTTCTGACTTTTGATTTTTGATGAACCAATTTCATGCCTTAATGAAATATGATTCTTGGAACTTTATTTTTGATTCAAAAGTCATATTTTGACTCCTTTGGTGTGTAAATGACCATTTTGCCCCTGTGAACGATTCTCTTGGAAAATTTGTAATTTCAGATTTGCAACTGGATGGAAACAAACTTGAGAGTCAAGGTTAATCTTTTGAGAAATGAGAGGGCAAATTTTGGGGTACAACAATATGTTATAATACATTTAATTGGTGAAAAATGGGTGTTGGAATGGATTTTGGTTGAGAAATTCGTAACAAGACAGAACTTTCCGCAAGCAGATTTTTCTGGTTTTTCGCGAGGTCGCTTAGCGCTCTAGGTGTCTCTTAGCGCAGTCTAGAATGTGAAAATAAATATTTTCTTAAACTGTTCTAAATTATGGATGCTTATGATTTATCATTGATTTACATGATGTGTTTTGGATTGGTTTTGGATGACTTTTGATGAGAAAATGGTTACTTGATTTTGTGTATGTAATTGTTGGGAATTGATGTTGATTGAAACATGGTTTGGAATTTATTAACACATGTTATAATGACGTATTGAGATGATTAATGCTATGAGAATTCATTGTGTATGATTAAGATGTGGATATGGTCTTAATTGCATATTTATGTTGAGATTGCACATGCATCATTTGTGTCAAGAGGCAATGTTTGGTAATTCCGTGGGAATCATTGACTTGTCACAAACCTAACGCTGAGGGGTTTGAAAGCTTAAGGCTGAATCGAGGTTTTATTGGAGGTTATCTGTCTTGGAGATGTGGGCCCGACGAGACCAGTAAGGATAAAATTTGGTACCACGTGCATATTGCATCGTTGAGTTGCATTGGAGTCACATGAGTCGATGTGAAATGTTGAATTGATGTACATTATGTGATATTGGTGTGAATTTTACATATGTGATAATTGTGATTTCTTATCTTTGAATCTTGAATCATTGGGCAATGTTGTATATGTAATCATGTGAATTATGTTGAAGTATGTTGAATACATGATTATGTGAAGTGTGATGAATTCATTTGATGTATGTTTGTAGTACATTACTTATTATTATATATTTCCATAATGATATGAATTCCCACCCTTCAATGTAAATGATGTTTTATACGACATCGCTCAGGTACCGAGGATAGTGGTGGTGCTTCTAGAAAGGAGAAGTTGGAGAAGCTAGTTACTTATTTATCAGTTTTACCAGGTAGTGATTCATGCTCAGGTCTATGTAACACGACCAAAATTTAGATTCATGTTTATTTTATGATATTCATGTTTTATTTGAGAGATGTTATTATACTCTCTGAATTATTTTATGTGAATTGAGATGTATGTGATGATGGCCTTTAGTTCCTAAGATTCATGTTATGACTGGCAGTATGGGATTTCAATCATTAATCTTATTATTTTGAGTTGAGAATTAATCTGTCGTGAGATGTGTTGTACCCCAAAATTTTCCCTCTCATTTTTCAAGACATTTCTCACAAGGATTCTCAAGGTTCGAGCTTGCACAAGTACATTGGGATTTTCCAGTACCAAGATTAAAAGGAATTTGTCAAAAAGGGAGAAAACAGATAAAAATGATATTTTGACAAAGTTGGAGAAAAAACAAGTGTTCTTTGATTCAACTCTTTCGATCGGCCTTTTGGCCTCTTTTGATGCAAGCTTGGCTTGCATCCTTCGACTGGCCGTGGGCCTCTGGCACGTTGGCTTGGATTCACAAGGCATAAAGCCTCTGGTAGTCTCCTTCGATTCCAAGGAAAAAGGCTCCCTTTTGGCATCCTTCAATTTTCACTTTTTGCCTCCTATATGCCTCTTTCGAATCTGGACATTTTGGCCTCCTACATGCACCTTTCGTTAGGGCATGTCGTTCCTTCAATACAGGCTACTGGTCACACCCTTCGTTTGGGAACATGAGTCCTTCATCATAAGGTTTTGGTCAAACCTTTTGTTTGGGCATTTGACTTCCTTCATGCTTGCTTCGTTTGGGCACATAAATCTTTGAGTACAAGCTACTGGTCACACCTTTCGTTTAAGCATGTTAGTTCCCTTCATGCAAGTTTCGTTTGAACATAGATTGTTTGCATGTTGGCATGAAGTCACAAAGCAGTGACCCCCTATGTACACTCCTTCTTTTAGCCACATGGACCTTTGGGCAGGCAAGCTTTTGACTGGACATAACCACATTCACAAGGTTTCCTTACATCCTGTGTTCCCTTCGAATCAGCATCTTTCGAATCCAACTACGGGCATCCCATTTGAAGAACATGCTTGATGGTCCATTTGAAGGATTTACAAGCCACTTTAAGGCATGTTTTTGGTGACCCAACCAAGGGTCACACTTTTGGCTCCTTCGTAGGAAGCACAAAAGTGACTCAATCGAAAGGCACTTGTTAGAGAAAAATCAAATAGTTTTGTTTAGAGAAGAGTATGGTCGAAGAAGGGTAAAAATGAAAGGGTAAAATATTCAAAGATTCTTACTGCCAAGTTTAGGCTTGGTACACTGGCTAAAACTGCTGCACAGCAGTCCTGAAACACTGCCCTATTCTTGCACCAAAATATCATACAAGGCACTGTCTCTCGAAAGCTACAAGGAACAATTAATCAATTTGTTCAAACCTTTTGTTTTCCATCCAAAAGCTTCAGGCAACCTTTCCTATAAATAAGAGGATCCAATACATGTTCAAAGAGGACTTTTTGGGGCTAGAGGAACGAATCTAAAAATTTCTCAAACACCACAAAGCTCTTAAACACTTGTGAAAACAAAAACCCAGAATCTAACATTTACCTCTTTCGAATCTGAAAACTCCCACACATTTTTATTCCCTTTCAAATCCAATAGAAAAGACATCTCATTTGTTTTTCTCCTTCGAATCAAGTAGTAGAAATGATGCCTTCACTCCTTCCCTTCGAATCCAGAGACACTAAGGGCAGCCACTCAAAGTACAACATACGCTCCAGTCTCAAGCAAGGTAAGTAACTCTAAACCTTAAACTTTTTGTTTCTTGCATAACATGTAAATAAAATCCCTTTTCGTTTCAAGCATGTACATATTATTTTTCTTCTTTTCGTTTCCACCCCTTTAATATGTTTTCAGAGTTAATCCTTTTGTTTTGCTTCTTGTTTACTTAAGCATGCATTAAAGTACTAATCTGGCCCCAAGATGATGCTAGCATGGCCTTAGGCCATGTTGCTATTTAACATCTTAAACGAAACAAACAGGAAATAGGAAGTGGGAAACAAATCTTCTGGCTTCCACACCAACCTCCAGGCCAAACGAAAGAGGCAGCCAGAAGGCACACCATGTTGACTTTCAGGCCCAGACGAAAAGCATGCCTATGCTGATTCCAGGCCCAGTCAAAAGGCATAACATGATGACTTCTAGGCCCCAATCGAAAGGCACAACATGCTAACCCCCAGGCCTCTGTCGAAAGCCACACCTTCACCCCTTTCAGGCCAAATCAAAGGAAACCAGAAAGTGTAGAATCGAAGGGTTTTCTGCCTCAATCAAAAGACCCTCATTTTTCTTGCTTTATTTTATTTTTTGCCTTTATATTTTCATGCAATTCAATATGGTTGTAATAGTGTAGGATTTTATATTTCTGCATTTTATTACTTTTGTATGCTTGCTAGTAAAATAGGGAATGTATGGAAAGATAAAAACAACAAGTAGACCACCCCTAATCAAAAACTAAATGCATGCAAATTAAACACACTATTCACACATGCACCCCTAGGTTAATTCCACTTGTTGCCTCAGAAAAATAGTCATGTCCCTTTTATATGTGCGTTTTAGCAAAGACCCTTAATAAAAGACTGTAGTCCCTCGATGACCCTCAATGTTGCCTTCGGTAAACGATCTAGTCCCTAAACGAAATTGCTAAAACGTCCCATAGGTTGCCGTCTATGACTATACAAACGTCCAATGCCCGTCCCTTCACATCCAATGATGGGGCTTCTTACAAAATCAATGGTAAGAGCAATATCTAAAGAGGAGGAAAAGAACATTTAAGACCCTTTTGAGTAGGTAGGTTGCTCCTAGTTGCTCGCTTGCTTACAACAAAAACATTTTATACAACCACACTCTCATTTTGAAACATTTTCAAAAGACAAAACACTTTGTACGCGTTCTTATAAAAACGAGAACCATTACAATGACACATTTTCAAAATCACTTTCAAAAACACATTCCACAAACACTTCTTTGAACTATCTTCCAAACAACACTTTGTACGTGTTCTTATAGAAACGAGAACCATTACAAAGATGTTTTCAAAATACTTTCAAAACCCACACCACAAGCACATTTTCAAACAAAAGCAAGTGATCTAGCAAGCAACTAAGAGCCCGTAGATAACTACGGATGAAAAGGGTGCTAACACCTTCCCTTTTCATAACCTACCCCCCGAACTCAAGAAAATATCTTAAAGGTCTTTCCTGTTCTTTTCAACCTTTCCTTATTGGATAAAAGAAAAGCCGGTGGCGACTCTTATTATCCGCAACAATTGCGAAAAAACACAAAAAACCCTAGTCAGTTCTCCCACCGCATTTCAGAACTGGAGACTCTACTGGGGACTTTACTTAAAAGTGGGGTTACCTTAGGGCTAGACCATATTTACTTGTTTTTCATGGTTTGACTTGCTTGATTTACATTCTGGGTCCTTGTTTGGGTTACTGTGAAAGATCCTACACCTGGATCTAGGGCACCTTTTTAGGTAAGTAGCAATAAATCATAGAAGTTGTACGGTGTAGACCGATATGGACGAAGTGATAGCTACATTAGCGTGATACTTTGGTTTGTACTAATGTTCCTTGAGTTAGTCAAGGATAACATTAGGCTTCCTTAGTGTCATTAAGGGCTAACTGACCTTTAGAACCTTTTAATTGACTCATCCTTGGCCATTAGGAAGTAGTGAGATAGCATGCTTTGGTTCCGACCGAAGATTGGTTGATACTCGATGCTACGCTCATTGAGACCGTAATTTTGGGATATCTCAGCCGCAAGAAAAGATTGATTGAGCTGAGATAATGCCTAAAAGAAAGGTCAGTGATATTGAGATCCCCTAGAACCTGGTTACTATTACTAGGACAGGTTGAGCCAACTAAACTTCAAGAGGGTACTTACCTATCAAACTCCATGCAAGCCTAAACATAAGGACTTGTCTGCTTTGTGTATATATGACTATTTGTACATGACAGCTTGCTTACTTTGCATACTTGTACATAACATCATGACATCACACCATAGCATTTTCAATAGTCATTTCAAGGATCTCAATGGCCTATGATACAGGGTCACGTTGAACCAGACGTCTATCAAGGGGAAAGAGGATTCATTTTCCTCTAACCAAACGCCGTTAAAGATCAAAGTACAACAACTTGAGTCAGGGGCTATGACCCACTTGACATGGTGAGCTTAATTCTCGTGGAAGGACATCCACCAATACGAAGTTCTACAATAAAAGTTGTAAGTAACTTCTAACATCTTCTTGTGTTTACCCCGCGAGATCCTTGAAAACATTGCATCCACATAACATGCATCATATCATGACAGGCTTTTCCCGCACAGGTCTCTCATCTTGCTTACTATTTATTTCAATAGAGATGGCTCTAGAACAGACTATCAAGGACATTCAGGCTCAAAATGATCAACTTCTGGAAATGTTCTTGAACCTGTCCAAGGGACAAGAAGAGGTGAAAGCACTCCTCACTAGGGGCATGATCACGGGGAATCCTGAGGACAACAAGGATGACCAGTTGGAACGGCTACAAACTGAAATTGCAACAATGAAGATCCAAATGATGGGATAACTGGTGGGCCAGATGGCCCTTATCCAAAATGTAGCTCGGGGACAAGAGGAGATAAGGACCCTTGTCAACAAGCTTCATCAAGACGGATGCAACTAAATAGGGCAAACATATAGAATTGGGGATCGAGTCATTAATAAACCTCCGATAAAGAGTGGAGTTTTCCAAATTGCTGCCACGTCACGGGCCCAACAACGACCTCGTCAACATCAACGAGAAAATCAGCAAAGGCAAAACAAGCCCGAGAGACAGTTTACTAATATCAACATGCCACTGTCTCAAGCTTTGCAACACATGTTGAGGATGAACCTGATTACACCGATAAGACCTCATCCAAATCCCAGAAATTCTTCTCCCGCTACAATCCTGATGCCAGGTGTGCCTATCATTCCAACAGTCCCGGCCATGATACAAACAATTGTTGGGCGCTGAAATACAAGATTCAAAACCTAATTGACAAAGGAGCATTGGAGTTCACACAAGACGGTCAACCAGAGCTCTTCTATCACCCCTCAAGGGCATCCAATTGAAGTGACATTCTGGGCAAGGAATTTTCTATTTATTCAAATTTTCAGTTGTAATTTTCTCTTATCTATATGTCAGACTTTGGTCATTTTCATTAATGCATTAACTATGTTTGTCTTGAATTAATCCATTCATTTTCATTCTATTTAAACTATGCTTTTTTACTCCCTTTATGTTATTCAACTCTTGTTGCAAGCCTTTAGAGGGAGGATGACGAAAACAATGACATAATCTCATAGGGTATGCTTTTGGACAGACCTTACTGAAGATGTACAGGCGTTTCTTTCAATCCCTAAAGACTGGAGTTATAAGGAAGATAATCCCTAGTCAACCCCTTCGAGCCAAAGAAGTAGAAGTTTTCTTTTTACACAAATTGAAACCCTTAATCAAAACCTGGGGCAGGGTAGTCTCTCAGTTAATTCAAGTGTGCGTCAGTCGCAAGCTTTCATTTCACAACGAATGACATCAAAAACATTCCTCTGGAATCAAAAGACGGTGATGGTTCCATACCAAATAGGCAGTCATTATCTCTTAAGAGAAAATCCCACAAAGTCAAAACCTACAAAGGAGACTTAAGAAAAACTGGGGCATCCCGCTGACTGTAATCTCAAAACGAGAATAGTTAGGCAAAAGTCAGGGATAGTAGATCAAAAAAGAGGACGCTACAAATCCTCAACAACGGAAAATATGGCAAAAATAAATGCCTTACAACAAACTTAACTTGTCTGAACCATCACCAAAACGTCATTCTAGACTCAATTGGAGTTAAAACGCACAATTAACTGAGTTTAGGACTGAAGGACATCACGAAGAATGGGCGGGTACAATTACACTTTGAGCCTTATCCTTTGTTTCTTAAACCGTGAACCTAGACCACGATACAACCTTTCAAAGTCCTAATTGAAGCATAGTTAGTGTGAAAGCATACTGTTACAAAAGGTATCCTGACTCCTGTAAGGCTTACTCTAAAATCCTGATTTGAATTCACATACTTGCAAAATTCTTTTATCTGCTAAAACGCATTTTTAAAGCTTCTAGACAAGCATAAACTTTGTATTATTTGAATACCGCTGTTTGCATATAGCTATTTATTTGACAACAGAGAAATTCACACAATGAATATTCAGCAAACAAAAGCTCTCTCAGTGAACAAAATCACTTCAAATAGGATGACACTTCCAATGACAGATCTCTTATAAACAAGGGGCATGACATGTCACTGTCCAACTCATCTAGGGTAGTCAAGTCAAGATTCCAAGAAATCTCTCAAAGAAGTGTTGAGTAACCAGGAGCAGGTCTGTATCTGAATCACTTGGGGCATTGAACGTGAATTCCAGCAAAGAATTATGTGCAGTCAAGCAAACATTTCCTGACAGTGCTATAAACATTTGCTACTAGGGGCAAGGACAAATCTCCCACAAAGTTCTTTTCATAGGATGATCCCCATCCAGAGTTTCAATCTCTAGAAACTTCTCTCCAACTAGGTTCGATCTCAAGAATCTTAGAGGAGTTCTACCAAAAGGAAACACCTCTCCAGCTGATTGGTAACATGGTTTATTTCCCTAACAAACGGAAAGTTTCCCCAGCTTAAATTCGCCTCTCATACTATCACACATCAAGGGACCACAACCCCTCTTCTCCAGTAGACTTTCCTACAATCCCCAATAGCTTCCCAATAGAGCAACGAACAACGAAGACTCCTAAACTCTCTTCCCCAAGCAGGAATCAACACTCTCCACAGAGTTTTCCTCAAGCAAAGTCAACACCCCCAGAGGAGTTCTCCTCAAAACAACAAAACAGGATTCCCCCAGCGGAAACGTTCTAAGCAAAGTTTGAGGATGCACATACTCTTCATCCCCAACGGCCATCCGGGATTCAGCTTCCAAAAACCACCAAAACTTGTTAAGGATTTATTTTCCAAGACAAAATTACATTCCGACAATATTTCATGCATCATATTTACATGTATGATGAATGCATACAACATAATCTCATTTATTTTGAGAACATCGTCAAGAAATGTATTCATATGCGTGCAACTAACCCTCTTCCTTGCAGGAAAAGTCAATCAGCAAAAATCCTCTTTTGGAAAATATGACAACTATTTCTCAAAAGGTCAGAGATTAATTCCTGAAACAAGCCAGGACAATTATCTACAAGACCAGCTGAAGCAATCGTACACGGACTCCTTCTCATACACTCTTCTAGAAACAGTTCAGATGCGATCCAAAGACGGATATTATTCTGATACTTACTCCATATTCTCTTCTATAAACATTTCAGATGCGACCCAGAGAATGATATTATTCTGATACTTACTCCAGATTCTCTTCTAGAAACAATTCAGATGCGATCCAGAGACAAATGTTATTCTAATGCTTACTCCAGATTCTCTTCTAAAAACAGTTCAAATGCGATCCAGATACGGCTGACATTGTGATACTTATTCCAGATTATTTTTCAAATACAATCCAGATACGATCTAGATACGGATGTCATTCTGCCACTCATTCAGCATACCTTTCAAATATAGTTCAGATACGATCCAGATACGGATGTCATTATGCCACTCATTTAGCATACCTTTCAAATACAGTCCAGATACGATCCAAATACGGATGTCATTCTGCCTCTCATTCAGCATACCTTTCAAATACAGTCCAGATACGATCCAGATACGGATGTCATTCTGACACTCATCCAACATATTTTTCAAATACAATCCAGATACAATCTAGATACGGATGTCATTTTTCTACTCATTCAACATACCTTTCAAATAAAGTCCAGATACGATCTAGATACGGATGTGATTCTGCCACTCATTCAGCATACCTTTCAAATACAATCCATATACGATCCAGATCCAGATGTCATTTTGACGCTCATTCAGTACATCTTTTAGAAATGAGTCAGATACAATCCATTTATGGATATTATTCTGATACTCATCCCACTACCTCTGCTGGTTCAGTTTAAATCTCTCAATGGTTTATCCTGATTTTTTCCCGTAGACATTTTCTCTGGTTCAGATAAATTGCTCAAAGATTTGTTCTGATTCTTTCCACTACCTCTGTTGGTTCAGTTTAAATCTCTCAATGGTTTATCCTGATTCTTTCCCATATACATTTTCTCTGGTTTGGATAAATCGCTCCAAGATTTTTTTCTGATTCTTTCTATACCTCTGCTGGTTCAGTTTAAATCTCTCAATGGTTTATCCTGATTCTTTCCCGTAGACATTTTCTCTGGTTCAGATAAATCGCTCCAATATTTTTTCTAATTCTTTCCAGACCTCTGCTGGTTCAGTTTAAATTTCTCAATGGTTTATCCTGATTCTTTCACGTAGACATTTTCTATGGTTCAGATAAATTGCTCTAAGATTTGTTCTGATTCTTTCTAGACCTCTGCTGGTTCAGTTTAAATCTCTCATTGGTTTATCCTGATTCTTTCCCGTAGACATTTTCTCTGGTTCAGATAAATCACTCCAAGATTTGTTCTGATTCTTTCCAGACCTCTGCTGGTTCAGTTTAAATCTCTCAATGGTTTATCCTGACTCTTTCTCATTGACATTTTCTCTGGTTCAGATAAATCTCTCCAAGATTTGTTCTGATTCTTTCCAGACCTCTGTTGGTTCAGTTTAAATCTCTCAATGGTTTATCCTGATTCTTTCCAGTAGACATTTTCTCTGGTTTAGATAAATCATTCCAAAGATTTATTCTGATTCTTTTCCAGTTAAATTCAAGATTAGACTTAGTCTAATTTCTGTCAACAATAACCTTTGGATGGCTTCTATAAGCCCATTTCCGACAACTCTCCATCATCCCTCCAAATGGCATCTTTAAGCCCATTCCCTACACAATCAACCACCACATCATCAAGTACAAATTTCTGGGCACTCTAGTGTTCAATCATCTTCCACATTCAAGTCACGAATGGAAAACTCGCCAATCTAACTCTTCAGGTTTAAGAAGATTGAACAGGGGCAGTTGTTGTACCCCAAAATTTTCCCTCTCATTTTTTAAGACATTTCTCACAAGGATTCTCAAGGTTAGAGCTTGCACAAGTACATTGGAATTTTCCAGTACCAAGATTAAAAGGAATCTGTCAAAAAGGGAGAAAACAGATAAAAATAATATTTTGACAAAGTTGGAGAAAAACAAGTGTTCTTTGATTCAGCTCCTTCGATTGGCCTTTTGGCCTCTTTCGGTGTAAGCTTGGCTTGAATCCTTCGACTGGGCGTGGGCCTCTGACACGTTGGCTTGGATTCACATGGCATAAAGCCTCATGTAGTCTACTTCGATTCTAAGGTAAAAGGCTCCCTTTTGGCATCCTTCGATTTTCACTTTTTGCCTCCTATATGCCTCTTTCGAATTTGGACATTTTGGCCTCCTACATTCACCTTTCGTTTGGGCATGTGGTTCCTTCAGTATAGGCTACTGGTCATACCCTTCATTTGGGCACTTTAGCACGAGGTTTTGGTTAAACCTTTCATTTGGGCATTTGAATCCCTTCATGCTTGCTTCGTTTGGGCACATAAATCTTTCAGTACAAGCTACTGGTCACACCTTTCGTTTGGGCATGTTGGTTCCCTTCATGCAAGTTTCGTTTGAACATAGATCTTTTGCATGTTGGCATGAAGTCACAAATCAAGGACCCCCTATATACACTCCTTCGTTTGGCCACATGGACCTTTGGGCAGGCAAGCTTTTGACTGGACAAAACCACCTTCACAAGGTTTCCTTACATCCTGTGTTCCCTTTGAATCGACATCTTTCGAATCAACCTTTGGGCATCCCATTCGAAGGACGTGCTTGATGGTCCATTTGAAGGATTTACAAGCCACTTTAAGGCATGTTTTTGGTGTCCCATCCAAGGGTCACACTTTTGGCTCTTTCAAAGGAAGCACAAAAGTGACTCAATCGAAAGGCACTTGTTAGAGAAAAATCAAATAGTTTTGTTTGGAGAAGATTATGGTCGAAGAAGGGTCAAAACGAAAGGGTAACATATTCAAAGATGCTTGCTGTCAAGTTCAAGCCTGGTACACTGGCCAAAACTGTTGCATAGTAGTCCTGAAACACTGCCCCATTCTTGCACCAAAATAGCACACAAGACACTATCTCTCGAAAGCTACAAGGAACAAATTACTCAATTTGTTAAAACCTTTTGTTTTACCTCCAAAAGCTTTAGGCAGCCTTACCTATAAATAAGAGGATCCAATACATGTTCAAAGAGGACTTTTTGGGCCAGAGGAACGAATCTAAAAATTTCTCAAACACCACAAAGCTCTCAAACACTCAAACACTTGTGAAAACAAAAACCCAGAATCTAACATTTACCTCTTTCGAATCTGAAAAGTCCCACACAATTTTATTCCCTTTCGAATCCAGTAGAATAAACATCTCATTTGTTTTTCTCCTTCGAATCAAGCAGTAGAAACGCTGCCTTCTCTCCTTCCCTTTGAATCCAGGGACACTCAAGGCAGCCACTCAAAGTCCAGCACACGCTCCAGTCTCAAGAAAGGTAAGTAACTCTAATCCTTGAACTTTTTATTTCTTGCATAACATGTAAATAAAATTCCTTTTCGTTTCAAGCATGTACATACTATTTTTCTTCTTTTCGTTTACACCCCTTTAATATGTTTTCAGAGCTAATCCTTTCGTTTTGCTTCTTGTTTACTTTAAGCATGCATTAAAGTACTAATTTGGCCCGAATATGATTCTAGCATGGCCTTAGGCCATGTTTCTATTTAAAATCTTAAATGAAAGAAACAAGAAACAGGAAGTAGGAAACGAAGCTTCTGGCTTCCACACCAACCTCCAGGCCAAACGAAAGAGGCAGCCAGAAGGCACACCATGCTGACTTTCAGGCCCAGACGAAAAGCATGTTGTTGTACCCCAAAACTTGCCCTCCCATTTTTCATTCAAGATACTATCCTAGGGTTTTCTTGAATACTCAATTTGGCTCAAAAAGTTGATCAAACAGATTCTCTTCCTATGCAGTAAGTCAACAATTAGGGTTTTTTATTTCCAAAAGAAAATTGAGTCTCCAAAGTTTCAAATGTTCTTCATATATCTTCATGTCTCCTCAAGGATGTTTGTGCCAAGTTTCAAACCTCGCATTTCAAGTTTGCTCAGTCAATGGTTTAGATGACTGAAAATGACTCCATTGACCTAAAAGTCGATCTTTCGCAAGATCAAGTTCATATGATTGTAACTTCTTCATTAATCTATATTTTGAGCGGTTCTGTTTGTGTATGACTCTCCTTGACGTCATCTCCAATTTCTCTTCACAAGTCAAGAGTTGATTATGTGCGAAAGATCATCGGAAATTCGAATATTTTAGAGGTTACTTTCTGGTTCTGACCTAATTTCAGATAATTGTGGCCTGCCTTCCAAGAGTCGTAATGTCCTTAATTTTCAAGATCTCGAGATGATTATTTTTGTACATTATCATGAGCGATGTCATCAATAAGTCCTCTTTAAGAATCCAAGGAAATTGTGTTTAAAATACCTTGGAGATTATCAATTCGTCATAGGTCATTTTATTGATTTAGAATGTTTTCAACTTCTAATTGTTTTCTCAAAGGCTGTGATTCTCATGTTGAGACTGTCCATGGAACGAGATGTTGAATTTGCAGATTCATATTGAGTTCGAGCAAGATGTTGCTTATAATACAAGTTGCCATGTTTAAAATCGGTTTATGATCTTGGTGAAAATGATTTGAAGATTCATTTGAATAATGCTCTTGATTAGCGAAGAATTACACAATATCACAAGTTTCGTCCAAATATTATATAGTTCATTCGCGTGGGTTATTTTGTATTCAAGGTATCAAAGAACGAGTTTGCTAAAGTTTGCTCAAATTCATTCGAAATTTGGAATGAAAACATGATTAAAGTTATGCTTTGATTCATGATTTATCTAAGTCACAATTCTCATGAACCAAATCAAATTATCGAACCTAATTCAAAGTTCATGGCTATTCATATATTTTCAAGCGCGTCATTATTCAAATGCAAGACTTTTTCTTAAGTCGCTTTGGAATTCAAGATTATTCAAGTTTATTCAAGAATTCAAGATTTACAACAAGGCGTCATTTTTATTTAAAAGTGAATTTGAATATATTTTACAAGTCTCCAAGTCTTAAGATTCAAATCACAAATGGAAACCGCAATGTTACAAAAGTCGTAATAATACAAAATTCATAAAGAATTGAATTTTTGTCATCTTCAAGTCTTCATCAAGCACGTCAGGCCGCTCTTCATCAATATTCTCCATTGTCCAAATTGCCCGTACATGTAACAAAAGAAAGAAAAAGTTAGCTACATGTGAAAATTCAAGAACTAATTGTTAAGAGTTTTTATCTCATCATTAGAGTTTGCATTTTGGAATCAGAAATTAAAAGGGTTTCTTAATCATGGTTTATCTCCTCTTACTTTTGCAAATCGCAAAAAAAGTGTGGATTTTTTGGTTCACAAACAGGGAAAAGAAATAGCAAAGGAAAAACTCAAAACAACAAAAAACAGCAAGCAGTGCAAAAACATGTAATAGCAGCAGCATCAGCCAGTAGTGGCTGGAAGTCAACAATGCAGCAAGCAAAAATAAACAAGGCAGCAGCAAGCAAAAACAAACAAGGCAGCAACAACACAAAACAAACAAGGCAGAAGCAACATAAAACAAACAAGGCAGCAACAATTCAAATACAGCAGGCTAACGAATAGCCAAAACCTCATGTCATCATTTTCCTAATCTATGAAAACCCTTCCGAAATTTTGATAAAGCAAAATTTCTTTGTATCATAGAAAGATGAAGATGGAAAGAGAAAGACACAGAAAGATATCACCTAAGCATATAACAGCCCAAAACATGTAAAGAAAAGTATCATGCTACAAACCAGCCTACAAATAGTCCAAAATCATGTCAAGGCAAACTTGCTGCCCAGCCCTGCTATCCTACTATAAACCCAACAAATACCAGTCTAAAACCTGCACAAATTTACACCAAAATAGACATGCCCTAACCTATACTCAAAATGCCACAAAGCTGTTAACTAAAAATGTTCAAAAACCTCAACTTTCCCCCCTAATTTCTATCCTTTATCTCACCATAAGAAGAGAATCATCAGAGATTTTTATGGAGATGGAAAAGAAAACAAAACATCAAAAACCAATAGTGAGAATAATACACAAAAACACTCCAAGAACCTAAAATATGTCTCCTCATCGTCTCAGTTCAAAAAAAACTCAGAGAAAACAATCACTGAAAACTCATTGCAAAACCCCCTGTCAAAACTGTGAAACCAACATCAAACCTCCAACCCTCCAAACTTCCATCCTTAACCTTCACACCTTTTTTCAATAACTCTGCTCAATCTTCACGATAAACAACAAGAATAAGACAATCTCAGCACATAGAAATTCAAAGAACAAAAGGAAGAGTATCAGAAGAACTTACTTGGGTTTTAACCTTCACCGTGGGATTTCTTGTCATCATCTTCGACGTCTTCACAGTAACTCACTGAAGCCCGTCTCTGCTCCGTAGGTAACGATCCAATTTCCCTCATTTATTTCTCTTTTTTTGTTTTGCATCAAATTCATTACCATATCGAAATATAGGGAATCGTTACGAATCTGAGATATTTGCTTTGAGGGATTTATTTTGTTGTTGGTTTTGTTTTCGGAATAAAAGATAGATATTCATAAGCATTAAACCGAGCCAGGGTTGGATGAGAGTGAGATAGAGAGTTTCGAACATAGTATGTTTTGTTTGTAGCAGATAATGAGGCGGAGGATGAAGATGAAAGGGAGGTGACTCAGTTTGATAAGAAGAATGGAGGAAACAGAGAGAGTTGCATTTGTGATTTGGGATTAGGGTTCCGTTGAACCCTGTATGTTTGACATGTTAAGGGAGGCGAATCCGGGTTTGGCCCGACCTGGTCTAGGCCCAACCCAATTTTTAAGCTTTAATTCATGTATTAGCAAAGGTAAATAAATAAATGATTGAGTGAATGGTGCAGTTGGTTAAGACGTGATGCTTTGGAGGAGAAGTCTCGGGTTTGAGACCCCCCTGGGACATTTTCCTTTTCTTTTCTGAGTTTTAGTGTTTTCTTTTTTGGCAGATAAAAAAAAATTATTGGGCTTTACAATTCTTTTCCAGCCCATCCAGATTTCTACCTCACATACCCATATCTAGTTTAACACCACCCTTCTACTTTGTTTTGTTAGTTTTTATTTTATTTGTTTTATTTTAATAACTCATGAAGTTTTGTTAGATATTTTTTATAACTTAGTTCTAATTTTTAATTTAAGAAAAATTGTAAATAATTTTACTAATTAACTTTTTTTCTTTAGTCTTAATTTGTTTGTTTAATTTCTTCATAATAAAAAAATACTAAAAGATATAAAAAATATACATTTGATTTAATTTCTTTAGTTGATTATTTTCTTTAATAGAATAGAAGTTTATTTTCTTCCCAAATTTCTCACAAACAAAAAAAAAACAAGAATTTTATTTCCATACTTTGTTAATTAATTTTTACTTTATAAACTATTGTAGTTTTAATTAATTTGTTCGATTTGGTTGTATTGATTGCCTATTTTGACTTTTAATCGCATTGATCCATCCCCATTTGTAAATATGTACCCCCACTCCTGAAAGCTCTGTAATAGCGTAGACTTTTAATTTCCATAATTTAATGTTTTCCTTATACTGTATAGTAATTAGGTGTGCATGGCAAGATTTAAAATCAATCGTTAGATAACCTTAATCAAAGAACAACTTAACTTGAATCAAACACACTTTCACACGCGCACCTATAGGGTAACCTCGCTTGTTGCCTTGGAAACACAGTCATGTCCCTCGAATATGGGATGCTTTAGCAAAGACCCTTCGATAAAAAATATCGTAGTCCCTCAATGTCCCTCGATGTTGCCTTCGGTAAAAAGATCTAGTAGTCCCTTATGAAAAAATAGCTAAAGCATCTCACAAGTTGCATTTTATGACTGTGCGATTGACCCGCGCCCGTCCCTTCACATCCAATGATGGGACTTCTTACCAAATCAATGGTAAGATAGAAATATTTAAAGGAGAAGGAAAAGAACATTTAAGACCTTTTGAGTAGGTAGGTTTCTCCTAGTTGCTCGCTTGCTCACAATAACAAAACATTTTTACACCAACACTTCATTTTGAAACATTTTCAAAAGACAAAGCTTTTTATACGCGTTCTTATAGAGACAAGAACCATTACAAAGACATTTTTTTAAAATAATTTAAAAACCCACACCACAAGGACATTTTCAAACAAAAAGCAAGTGATCTAGCAATAAACTAAGAGCCCGTAGATAACTATGAATGAAAAGGGTGCTAACACCTTCCCTTTTCGTAACTTACCCCCTGAACTCAAGAAATAATATCAAAAGGTATTTCCAGTTCTTTTCAACCTTTCCTTATTGGATAAAAGAAAAGTCGGTGGCGACTCTTGCTATTCGCAACAATTGCGATCAAATGCAAAACACCAAGTCAGTTCTCTCACCGCGTTACAGAACTGGCGACTCTGTCGGGGACTTTATTAAAAGTGGGGTTACCTTAGGGCTAGATCACCTTTACTTGCTTTCCTTTGTTTTTTTTGCTTTACATTTTTGGTTCCTTGTTTGGGCTTGTTTTGATCCTCTACCCGAATCTGGTATACCTTATAGGTAAGTAGCAATACATTTGTTGGTACCGGTAGCCCTTGAGTAGTCAAGGAGAATACAAGGTTGTTATGTGGTGTCATGAAGCACTAACTGACTTTAGAACCTTTGTTGACCAACTTGGCCATTAGGAAGTAGTGAGGTAGCCGGCTTTGGTGCAGTCTGAAGTTGGTTGATACTCGATACTACACTCATTGAGATCATACTTTCGGGATATTTCAGACGCCATTAAAGAGGCTTGCGCTGAAACAATGCTGGATGAAAAAAGATCAAATATTGAGATCCCTTAGAACCCAGTTACTATTACTAAGACAGGTTGAGCCAACCAAACTTCAAGAGGGTACTTACCTATAAAACCTCATGCAAGGCTAAACCTAAGGATTTGTTTGATTTAACTTGTGCATATGCTTGTACATAACATCATGACATCATACCATAACATCTTAGACTAACCGTTTCAAGGATTTTGAGATTCATCTTTGTTCTGTTTTGTAGGGTATGACTCCCACTCACAGAAACACAATCCAAGTCAACCTTGTACGAGTACCTTTTCAGCTCAAAGAGTTAGCATCAAGGGTTCCTTAGAATTCTCCGTTCACCAAAAGACATGGACGACTTCTCAATTTGGTTACCTCAAGCTTTGATGAAGATATAATGAATGTGCTTTTCCAGTTCTTTGACCCTTTGCACTATCGCTTTACCTTCCCCGATTACCAGCTTGTAAAAACTATAGAAGAGTTCTCTTAGCTCTTTGGAATTCCTATCCTCGATCAACTACCTTTCAACGGTACCGAAAGAGACCCAAGCTCTGAAGAGGTTTCCCGAGCTTTACACTTGCAACAATCTGACATCACGGCTAATTGGGAAACAAGAAGTGGTGTCAAAGGGTTCTTAGCCAAGTTCTTATTGGAAAAAGCTCAAGACTATTGGAACAACCTGGATTTAAAAGCTTTCAAAGAAATTTTGGCTCTTCTTATCTATGGGTTGGTACTATTTCCAAATCCTTACCAACCTATAGATGTGAATGCTGTCAAAATCTTTTTATCTCACAATCCAGTGCCTAATTTGTTGGGAGATATCTTGCATTCTCTCCATGCTCGCACCATGAAGAGAAGAGGAACCCTCATGTGTTATACTCCTCTGTTGGCTAAATGGTTTGTTTCAAATCTTCCCCGATCCATTGTGAAGAATGAACAAGGTTTGAGGTGGTCCAATAGGCTGATGTCACTCAGGCATTCGGATATCCACTGGTGTTATTGATCCTCGGAGGACATTACTATCATCGATTGTTGTGGGGAATTCCCTAATGTTCCTCTGCTTGGCATTAGGGGAGGCATCACTTATAACCCTTGCTTAGCTCTACGACAGTTTGGGTACGCACGAAGAGATGGTCCACATGACGCGCTCGTCCAAAGTTTGGTGGTCGACTATGAAAACGACAATCAAGACTACCTTCAGAGGTTTATACGAGCTTGAAGGATGGTAAGTAAGGTGGACAGTAGGACATTTGGGCACAAGAATTCCATTCCTTTTGAGCCTTACCTTAGGTGGGTACGGGCTCGCGCTCAGAGTCTCACAATGCCTTACCTCTCCATTCTCCCAGTTATCATAGAGCATGTTGTTGAAGGAGATGTCCCGTACACTGTCCTTCATCCCAACATGCCTACCTCTCTCGAAGACTTACAAAGGGATTGGATTCAGCTTAAGGAAGAACAAGACACTTTCAAAGCCCAATTCTACGCCAGTGAGAAGAAAGTTCTGGAACTCACCAAGCAGCTTCATGAAGAGCGGAGTTTGAATGCCTACATCGCACCAAAGAGGTTGCGTTCAACTTTTTTACCTTAGGAGTTTTTGTATTTTATTTCTTCCATTGTAAGCCCAAAGAGGCATGATGTACTCGAACTTGGATTTATTAATATAACGTGTGTTTCCTTTTTGTCTAAACAAATTTAAATCTCTAATTTCCTTGAAATCATTCGCATATGCATTTTCATTCATCATAACACAAACAAGTTTCTTACAGCAGGTCTCCTTATATTTCTATTGTTTATTTCAGTGAGATGGATATTGAACAGACAGTAAAGGATCTCCAAGCGCAGAACACTCAATTTTAACAAATGTTCTTGACTCTGGCAAAAGGACAAGAGGATTTGAAAACTCTGTTGATCAAAGAAAAAAGAAGAAAGCGAAGAGAATAGTTGGTGTTTTGAATATGGGAAGAAGGTTCAAAGGACCAGCCAGACGAACTCTAGACTTCACAACATCATCGGGTGAATGGGATAATCAAGAAGGGAAAAACAAGGAAGGAAATGACCACCAAGCATCTGAAGAAGAAGATGAAGTTGACTACTCTGAGGAGCAGTATCCTCCTACTGATAATAAATACAAACAACTAGAGGATCGTCTAAATGCTATGGAGATCCAGAGGGTACCCGGATAGGATTTTAAAGAGTTAGGACTTATCTCAGGGGTTGTCATCCCGCAGAAATTCAAGGTCCCCACTTTCGCTAAATATGACAGTGTCTCTTATCTGAAGCTGCATTTAAGGTCATACGTCATAAAAATTCAACCCCATACTGCTGATAGAAACCTATGGGTGCATTTTTTTCTAAGAAAGCTTGTCAGGGATGCAGTTGGATTGGTTCTATCAGTTAGAAGGGACCAATATTCTCAATTGGGAAGATTTGGCTACCGCTTTTTACAAGCAATACCGGTATAATGCTGACTTGGCTCCAACTCGGACACAATTGCAAGGCATGTCTATGGGTGTAGGTGAAGGTTTCAAAACCTATGCTAAAAAATGGAGGGATCTCGCGGGAAGAGTCCAGCCCCCTCTATCTGACAGAGAATTGGTGGATATGTTCTTAGGCACGTTATCGGGTTCATTCTTCAGCCACCTGATCGGAAGCTCCTCAGCTGGATTTACTGAATTAATCATGACTGGTGAACGAGTAGAAGCCAGTATAAAAAGTGGCAAAATTCAAAGAGATGTATAATCGAGCACAATGAAGAAACCCTTTACCGGAAAGAAGGTGGTTAGTGTTTCATATGACCATAGGAATCAAAATAAAAGTGAACGTCGCCCGACGGTAGGGGCTGCTATGATTTCTAATCGTGTACCAAATCAACGGCGAAATTATCAGCGCATGCCGGAAGCGCCCATGAGACAATTCACCCGAATCAACATGACCATGTCTCAAGTTTTGCCACATCTTTTGAAGTCCAATATGGTAACCCTAAAGGAAGCTCCCAAGAACCCCAATATTGCTTCTCCTCGCTACAAGCCGAATGCCTGATGTGCCTATCATTCTGAAAGCTCAGGGCATGATACAAACCATTGTTGGGCCTTGAAGAATAAGGTACAAGACCTTATCGAGGCGAAAGAGATTGAGTTTGATCCTCCAGAAACACCTAATGTAATAACTGCGCCTATGTCCAAACATGGTCAAGATGTCAACACTGTTGATGATGACTATTTTGTTTCCTCCGTGAATGACTTAACTACTCCTCTTTTGACCATTAAACATAATCTATTGCAAGTCGGTCTGTTCCCGGGTTGTGATGAGAGTTGTCACTTATGCATGTCTCTACCAAATGGCTGTTTGTTACTGAAGATGGGCGTCCAACGCCTGATGGCTAACAAAGAAATCTTGTTTGAAAATGTTCCTCTCACCAGAAATTCCTATGAAGATGTCTCAATAATCACCATTTCCAACAATCCTCCCAGGGTCTCCACCAAAAGACCCGTCAGGATTACATCTGTTCCAAAGTATGCTCCCATAATTATCACCATGCCAGAGCCAATACCATATTCTTCAGATAAAGTTGTTCTGGAACTATGGGGATGACGTCTATTTCTACGACGTCAAGCAAGATCAGTTGGTTATCAAAGACGAAGTTGTAAAAGACACTGATCCTGACGTCGGAAATATCGTTGGGACCAATAAGATAACAAGAAGTGGAAGAGTCTTCTCACCCGAGATCTCTCCAAGGAACATTACTACTCCTGTGATTATTTGCGCTGCCGCTCCTACCAGCATTCCCAGTGATACTCCTGTTGATAGTCCTACTGTTATCCCTGCTACCGAGACAATGGGCAAAGAGGTATTGTGTGAGCTTGTCCATACGAAGGCGCATCCAGAGGTTATTCCTGAAGCTTCTAGAAAGGAGATATAAGAGATACTAAAATTAATCAAGAAAAGTGACTGCAACATCGTGGAACAGTTGGGGTAGACCCCCTCGAAAATATCAATGTTGGCCTTACTTTTATGTTCCGAGGCCCATGCCAAAGCCTTGGTAAAGTTTCTCAAGACCACCCATGTGCCCCAAGAGACCTTCATTGATCAATTTGAGAATTGTGTGGCCAGTCTAACTACTGATAACGGATTGGGCTTTTCCGATGCTGATTTAACTCCCAAAGGAAGGAAACACAATGATGCCTTGCATGTTTACATTGAGTACAGGGGCACTACGCTAGCCCATGTTCTGGTGGATACCGGCTCATCATTGAATGTATTGCCCAAAAATTCTCTTGACCAGCTAGACCGTGAGGGACTCACTTTAAAGCCTAGCAACATTATAGTGAGGGCCTTTGATGGTTCTAAGAGGATAGTGCACGGAGAAGTTGACATCCCAATAAAAGTTGGAACTCATACTTTTGATTCAACTTTCTACGTGATAGATATCCGCCATTCCTATTCTTGTCTATTGGGCTGACCTTGGATCCATGGCGCTGGTGCCGTCACTTCCACCCTACATCAGATGTTTAAGTACGCGATCAAGGGAAAGATCATCACAGTCCATGGGGAAGAGGAATACATGGTTAGCCACCTGAATTCTTTCAGGTATGTGGAAATGGATGGTGAGTTCATTGAGACCCCATGCCAGAATTTTGAAGAGGTCCCATAAACATTTGCAGCAACCAAGACTGCTTCCAAAGTCCTGAATATTACCAGACCTCCACTGAAGATGGCTTCTCTGAAGGATGCCAAGGCAATGGTCGAAGAAGGTGGGTGTACCATTTGGGGCCAACTTCCGGATATTCCCTACAAATCTGACAAATTTGGTTTGGGTTTTACTTCAGGAGCCCAGAGAGTTGTTCGTCGTGCTCGTTCCGGGGGACCACCTTTGTGGATCAGCAACCATGGAGTCAATGCTCTGGAAGATAGTGAAAGTGATTATGACCCGGACAAGTGGATCTTCCCAACCATCAGCGGTAGACTCAACAATTGGAAGGCTAAAGAATTTGTCCCTATTACTTTTATTCAAGAGTAATTGTTTTTTAAATTTTTTGGACTTGTAATATTTAAACAATTTAGACTTTAAAACCTTGTGTCTTACCTGATGCACAACTGTCAATTTGTGAGGGTTGTTACTTCATCTTCATATGTCATCAATAAATCATGGACGTTTTTGCATGCACATTTTATGCTCTTTGTTTTTATTTTTTCTACCTTTTATTTTATCAAAGATAGCTATGCTCTTACACACACTCACATATCGAAATGCAGATCCACATCCGCTCAGGATCCCATGGGTAACGATTCTTCTATGGCCTATTGTGAGTTTGAAAATCCGATATACCAAGCCGAAGACGAAGGTGAGGAAGATTGTGAGGTAGCAGGGGAACTAGCTAGGTTACTACAACAGGAAGAAAGGACCATACAACCCCCAAGAAGAGCCGGTTGAAACTGTTAACTTAGGTACCGAAGAGGACAAGAAAGAAGTCAAGGTAGGTTAAAATATGGAACCTAGTGTCAAGAAGCGCTTAACTCAGTTACTACATGACTATGTTAAGGTCTTTGCCTGGCCATACAAAGACATGCCAGGACTCGACACTGATATCGTGTTCCATCGTCTGCCGACAAAAGAAGACTGCCCTCCGGTAAAACAGAAAGTATGTCGCATGCGGCCAGAAATGTCATAGAAAATCAAGACTGAAGTATTGAAGCAGTTCAACACGGGATTCTTAGTCGTCACCTCCTATCCACAATGGGTTGCCAATGTTGTTCTAGTGCCTAAAAAGGACGGTAAAGTACGCATGTGTGTGGATTATAGAGACTTGAATAGGGCAAGCCCTAAGGATGATTTCTCGCTTCCGCACATCGATATTCTGGTTGACAACACCGCACAGCATAAAGTATTCTCCTTCATGGATGGCTTCTCTGGGTACAATCAAATCAAAATGGCACCTGAGGCCAGTTAGAAAACGACCTTCGTCACACAGTGGGGCACTTTCTGTTACAATGTTATGCCATTTGGGCTAAAGAACGTTGGTGCAACTTATCAGCACGCCATGGTAGCTCTGTTTCATGGTATGATCCATCACGAGATAGAGGTCTATGTGGATGACAGGATATCCAGATCTCAAACTGAAGAGGAACACCTTGACCATCTGCAGAAACTATTTGAAAGACTGAAGAAATACAAACTAAGGTTGAACCCGAATAAATGCACTTTTTGAGTGAGGTCCGGTAAACTCCTAGGCTTCATTGTCAGGGGTAAAGGTATCAAAGTGGACCCTACAAAGGTAAAAGCAATACAAGAAATGTCTACTCCTCGCACCGAGAAGGAAGTCAGAGGATTCTTAGGACGGCTAAACTACATCGCCAAATACATTTCCCACATAACCGCTACTTGTGAACCAATCTTCAAATTACTGAAGAACGGTCAAGTGGTGGAATGGAACGACAAATGCCAGGCTTCCTTCGACATAATTAAAGTGTACCTTCAAGAGCCTCCCGTTTTGATGCCGCCAGTCGAGGGAAGACCTTTGATCATGTATCTAACTTTCTTAGAAAATTCAATGGGGTGTGTGTTGGGGCAGCATGACGAGTCTGGCCAAAAAGAGCGTGCAATATACTACTTGAGCAAAAAGTTTACCGACTGTGAAACTAGACATTCACTGCTCGAGAAAACTTGTTGCGCTCTGGCATGGGCTGCTCGCCGGCTAAGACAGTATATGTTGACCTAACTACCTTATTTATATCCAAGATGGATCCAATTAAATACATATTCGAGAAGCCCTCCCTCTCTGGAAGAATAGCAAGATGGAAGATGATCCTGACTGAATATGACATTCAATACACTACCCAAAAAGAAATAAAGGGAAGTGTGCTAGCCGATCACCTTGCTCATCAGGCTGTGGGTGACTATCAGTCCATGAAATTCGAGTTCCCAGATGAAGACATCATGTTGGTAAACAATTGTGAAGAACTCATACCATATGACAGACCTGAACAAGGATCCCGATGGACCTTGGTTTTTGACGGAGCTTCCAACACACTCGGTAACAACATCGGTGTTGTAATCATATCCCTCGAAGGATATCATACTCCCTTCACTGCTAGGTTGTGTTTCAACTGTACCAATAATATGGCGGAATATGAAGCATTTATTATGGGTATTAAGGTTGCCATAGATTTGGGAATCAAGTCCTTAAGTGTATTTCGAGATTCAGCCTTAGTCATCAGTCAGATCAAAGGAGAATGGAACATGAAGCATCATAATCCCATCCCTTACAAAGAACACGTGTTAACATTAATCCCACATTTTGAGGAAATTACCTTTGAGCATTTTCCACGAGAGGAAAATCAACTAGCGGACGCGCTAGCCACTATGTCATCCATGTTCAAAATCAAGTGGGATAATGAGGCTCCTCAGATCACCATTGAGAGGATGGACAAACCAGCTCACTTTCACGAGATTGATACTGAAGAAGTAGTGGACAAGCCTTGGTTCCATGAAATTAAGAGATATCTCGAGTCCTAAGAGTATCCAGAGGGAGCTTCAGTCAATGATAAGAAGTTATTGAGAAGGTCTTCTGCTAAATTCTTCCTCAGTAACAGAATCCTCTATAAGCACAATCACGACTCTACTTTGCTTTGGTGCGTAGACTAGAGTGAGGCAGAAAAGATCATGGTTGATTTACACGAAGGTACCTTTGGCACTCATTCTAGTGGACACACGATGGCTAAAAAGATCTTACGGGCAGGATACTACTGGTCCACCATGGAAGCGGATTGTTATCAACATTCACGAACTTGTCACAAGTGCCAGATCTATGCTGACAAAGTACATGTGCCTCTGGTTCCTCTAAACGTCATGACTGCTCCTTGGGCCTTCTCAATGTGGGGCATTGACATGATTGGAGAGATCAAACCCACAGCTTCTAATGGACACCACTTCATCTTGGTTGCCATTGATTACTTCACGAAGTGGGTTGAGGTAGCTTCATTCGCTTGTGTTACCAAGAACGTTGTGGCCCAATTCATCAAACAGAACCTTATCTGTCGGTATGGTATCCTAGAGAGAATCATCACATATAATGGTACCAATCTCAACAATACTATGATTACTGCACTATGCGCGCAATTCAAGATCCAGTATCATAACTCTTCTCCTTACCGGCCAAAGATGAATGGCGTTGTAGAAGCCGCAAATAAAAACATCAAGAAGATCATACAAAAAATGACAGTTACCTACAAGGACTGGCATGAGATGTTACCATTTGCTCTTCACGGTTACCGTACCATGGCGCGCACATCAACAGGGGCAACTCCTTTCTCTTTGGTATACGGAATGGAAGTTATCCTACCAATTGAAGTCCAAATACCTTCTTTGAGAATCATAAGGGATGCAGGGTTGAATGAAGATGAATGGATTCAAACTCGACTTGACCAGTTGAACTTGATTGATGAGAAGAGGCTTACAGCTGTCTGTCATGGTCAGATGTACCAAAAACCTATGATCAAAGCTTTTAACAACAAGGTCAGACGTCGGGTATATCGGGTTGGTGAGTTGGTAATCAAGTGTATCATATTTCCACAAGGTGATCCCATGGGAAAATGAACTCCTACATACGAAGGACCATTTGTGATTAAAAACATATTCTCTGGTGGAGCAATGATCTTAACCATTATGGATGGCGACGACCTTCTGCACCCTGTAAATGCAGACATAGTTAAAAAATACTACGCATGAATAAAGACCCGCTAGGTCAACTGACCTAGGCAAAAATTAGGGCACCCCGATGAACCAAAAGGGTTCGGGCAAAAATTAGGGATAAAATACAAAAAAAAATATACACCCGGCAAGCTGAAAACCTGAAGAGGCGGCTTGGGCAAAAAATGGTATTCCGGTGGATCGAAAACCCGAAAGGGCGGTCCAGGAAAAAGTTAGGGATTTAAAGCTTATGACTATGTCCTGTTAGATCATCTTACAGACAACCTTCAATATCGACTGACAAACTCAAACGGTTCTAATCAATCCAATCAGCTTTGGACAAAGCAACAAGTGGATGAGACGTTCAGAGACATGAAGGCTATAGCAGAGTGGGAACCCCATGGGATTATTTCACATAGCTGTCTTTTCTTTGTATCAGTTTTCATTTTCTATGATGACATTCTCTTACTAGGATATTCGTCTCTTTGTACAAAAATACTTATTCAAGTTAATACAAAGATATTCCTTTAAAAGTGCAAAACTATTTATTTTTCTTTTATTTTCCTGATTTGTTTGCAAAAACGTCCAATGATTATTTTTGAACATATGCATTTGAACGTGATTACTGTTTACAAATGAGCACAAAAAAAGGGGGAACAGAAAATAGAAAGACAATTACTAATGGCTTTAAGGAATAGGATAATATCTATAGGCCATTCCATAAAACCCCCGCAGGTATTTTCTCCAGCGGGAGCGGAAGCAAGGACATCCTACTATAAGATCACTAACGCATCTCTAATATGCAGCCTAATGGTATCATGTGCTCTCACATCCCTGACGGAGCAAAACTTCTAGTTACCTCTCCAAAGATTCCCCAATGAAAGTCTCCCAGCTTCTCAGGATTCCCCAGCAGGATTTCACGAAGTCCACAAGCAACGCACGATGTTTCCCTTCCCTAACAGAGTTTATTTCTCTAATAATGGAAACTCATCCATCAATGCTTCAAATTCAAAATATGAATACTTACACTCCTTATTCCCAGCAGTACTCAGGGATTTATTTTCCCCGAGTTCAATAACACTACAGCAGAACAACTAATATGTTCATACATTGCATTCATATGTCATAGCATTGACAACACAAATGTATATAGAGCAATCTCATGCCATGCATTTCATACATCATGGCACCACATACAACTACCTCTTCACCTTTTCAGGAAAGATCAATCAACAAAAAACTATCATTAACAAATTTCTGATAGGATAACTATTTGTGGACAAATCAATTACAGATCAATTCCCGAGAAAGGTCTGGTTGACCATCTACATAACAAATATTTCCTTCAGACCTCTGGTTGTTCAGTTTAAATCTCTCAACGGTTTATTATGATTCCTTCCCGCAGACATCTTCTGTGGTTCAGATAAGTCACTTCAAGATTTATTCTAATTCTTCTCCAGACCCCTGCTGGTTCAGTTTAAATCTCTCAATGGTTTATCCTGATTCTTTCCCGCAGACATCTTCTCTGGTTCAGATAAGTCACTTCAAGATTTATTCTGATTCTTCTCCAGACCCCTGCTGGTTCAGTTTAAATCTCTCAACGGTTTATCCTGATTCTTCCCCGCAGACATCTTCTCTGGTTCAGATAAGTCGCTTCAAGATTTATTCTGATTCTTCTCCAGACCCCTGCTGGTTCAGTTTAAATCTCTCAATAGTTTATCCTTATTCTTTCCCGCAGACACCTTCTCTGGTTCAGATAATTCGCTTCAAGATTTATTCTGATTCTTCTCCAGGCCCCTGCTAGTTCAGTTTAAATCTCTCAACGATTTATCCCGATTCTTTCCCGCAAACATCTTCTCTGGTTCAGATAAGTCGCTTCAAGATTTATTCTGATTCTTAACCAGACCCCTGTTGGTTCAGTTTAAATCTCTCAACGATTTATCCTGATTCTTCCTTGCAGACATCTTCTCTAGTTCAGATAAGTCACTCTAAGATTTATTCTGATTCTTTTCTAGACCCCTGCTGGTTCAATTTAAATCTCTCAATGGTTTATCCTGATTCTTTCCTAGTAGACACTTTCTCTAGTTCAGATAAATCGCTCAAAGACTTATCATGATTCTCTCCAGTTAAAGAATAACCAAGACCTCTTTTGGTTCAGTTTAAACCTCTCAACGGTTTATCCTGGTACTTTCCAAATAGACATTTCCTCTAGTTTAGATAAATTGCTCCAAGATTTATTCTGATTCTTTCTAGTCAAACAACATTCAAGACTTCTGCTAGTTTCAGTTTAAATTGACCAAAGGTTTATTCTAATTCTTTTCCATTTGAAGTCAAGTTCAGACTTAGTCTAATTTCTATCAACAATCACATTTGGATGGCATCTATAATCCCATCTTCGACAACTCTCCATCATTTCTCCAAATGGCATCTTTAAGCCTATTCCCTACACAATCAACCAACACATCATCGAGTGCAAATTTCTGGGCACTCTAGTGTTCAATCATCTTCCACTTTCAAGCTACGAACGCCAAACATGCCAATCTCACTTTTCAAGTTTAAGAAGATTGAATAGGGGCAGTTGTTGTACCCCAAAACTTGTCTAAACCATCACCAAAACGTCATTCCAGACTCAATTGGAGTTCAAACGCACAATTAACTGAGTTTAGGACTGAAGGACATCGCAAAGAATGGGCGGGTACAATTACACTTTGAGCCTTATTCTTTGTTTCTTAAACCGTGAACCTATACCACGATACAACCTTTCAAAGTCCTAATTGAAGAATAGGTTAGTTTGAAAGCATACTGTTACAAAAGGTATCCTGACTCCTGTAAGGCTTACTCTAAAATCCTGATTTGAATTCACATACTTGCAAAATTCTTTTATCTGCTAAAACACATTTTCAAAGCTTCAAGACGAGCATAAACTTTGTATTATTTGAATACCGCTGTTTGCATATAGCTATTTATTTGACAACAGAGAAATTTGCACAACGAATATTCAGCAAACAAAAGCTCTCTCAGTGAACAAAATCACTTCAAATAGGATGACACTTCCAATGACAGATCTCCTATAAACAAGGGGGAATGACATGTCATTGTCCAACTTGTCTGGGGTAGTCAAGTCAAGATTCCAAAAAATCTCTCAAAGAAGTGTTGAGTAACCAGAAGCAGGTCTGTATCTGAATCACTTGGGGCATTGAACGTGAATTCTAGTAAAGAATTATATGCAGTCAAGCAAACATTTCTTGACAGTGCTACAAACATTTGCTACTAGGGGCAAGGACAAATATCCCACAAAGTTCTTTTCATAGGATGATCCCTAGCCAGAGTTTCAATCTCTAGAAACTTCTCTCCAACTGGGTTCTCAAGAATCTTGGAGGAGTTCTACCAAAAGGAAACACCTCTCCAGCTAATTGGAAACAGGGTTTATTTCCCTAACAAACGAAAAGTTTCCCCAGCTTGAATTCGCCTCTCAGACTATCACACATCAAGGGACCACAACCCCTCTTCTCCAGTAGACTTTCCTACAATCCCTAATAGCTCCCCAGTAGAGCAACAGACAATGAAGACTCCTAAACTCTCTTCCCCAAGCAGGAATCAAAACTCTCCACAGAGTTTTCCTCAAGCAAAGTCAACACCCCCCAGCAGAGTTCTCCTCAAAACAACAAATCAGGATTCCCCCAGCGGAAACGTTCTAAGCAAAGTTTGAGGATGCGCATACTCTTCATCCCCAACGGTCATCCGGGATCCAGCTTCCAAAAACCCCCCCAAAAACTTGTTAAGAATTTATTTTCCAAGACAAAATTACATTCCGACAATATTTCATGCATCATATTTACATGTATGATAAATGCATACAACATAATCTCATTTATTTTGAGAACATCATCAAGCAATGCATTCATATGCATGCAACTAACCCTCTTCCTTGCAGGAAAAGTCAATCAGCAAAAATCCTCTTTTGGTAAATATCACAACTATTTCTCAAAAGGTCGAAGATTAATTCCTGAAACAAGCCAGGACAATTATCTACACGACCAGCTGAAGCAATCCTACACGGACTCCTTCTCATACACTCTTCTAGAAACAGTTCAGATGCAATCCAGAGACGGATATTATTCTGATACTTACTCCATATTCTCTTCTAGAAACATTTCAGATGCGACCCAGAGAAGGATATTATTCTGATACTCACTCCAGATTCTCTTCTAGAAACAGTTCAGATGCGATCAAGAGATGGATATTATTCTAATGCTTACTCCATATTCTCTTCTAGAAACAGTTCAGATGCGATCCAGATACGGCTGACATTCTGATACTTATTCCAAATTATTTTTCAAATACAGTCCAGATACGATCCAGATACGGATGTCATTCTGCCACTCATTCAGCATACCTTTAAAATACAGTTCAGATACGATCCAGATACGGATGTCATTCTGCCACTCATTCAGCATACCTTTCAAATACAGTCCAGATATGATCCAAATATGGATGTCATTCTGCCACTCATTCAACATACATTTCAAATACAGTCCAGATACGATCCAGATATGGATGTCATTCTTACACTCATTCAACATATTTTTCAAATACAGTCCAGATACGATCCAGATACGGATGTCATTCTGCTACTCATTCAACATACCTTTCAAATAAAGTCCAGATACGATCTAGATACGAATGTGATTCCGCCACTCATTCAGCATACCTTTCAAATACAGTCCATATACGATCCAGATCTGGATGTTATTTTGACGCTCATTCAGTACATCTTTTAGATACGAGTCAGATACAATCCATTTAAGGATATTATTCTGATACTCATCCCACTACCTCTGCTGGTTCAGTTTAAATCTCTCAATGGTTTATCCTGATTCTTTCCCGTAGACATTTTCTCTGGTTTAGATAAATCGCTCAAAGATTTGTTCTGATTCTTTCCACTACCTCTGTTGGTTCAATTTAAATCTCTCAATGGTTTATCCTGATTCTTTCTCATAGACATTTTCTCTAGTTTGGATAAATCGCTCCAAGATTTTTTCTGATTCTTTCTATACCTCTGCTGGTTCAGTTTAAATCTCTCAATGGTTTATCCTGATTCTTTCCCGTAGACATTTTCTTTGGTTCAAATAAATTGCTCCAAGATTTTTTATAATTCTTTCCAGACCTCTGCTGGTTCAGTTTAAATATCTCAATGGTTTATCCTGATTCTTTCACGTAGACATTTTCTATGGTTCAGATAAATCACTCCAAGATTTTTTCTGATTCTTTCTAGACCTCAGTTAGTTCAGTTTAAATATCTCATTGGTTTATCCTGATTCTTTCCCGTAGACATTTTATTATGTTCAGATAAATCGCTCTAAGATTTATTCTGATTCTTTCCAGACCTCTGCTGGTTCAGTTTAAATCTCTCAATGGTTTATCCTGATTCTTTCTCGTTGACATTTTCTCTGGTTCAGATAAATCGCTCCAAGATTTATTCTGATTCTTTCCGGTAGACATTTTCTCTGGTTCAGATAAATCATTCCAAAGATTTATTCTGATTACTTTCCAGTTAAAGTCAAGATTAGACTTAGTCTAATTTCTGTCAACAATCACCTTTGGATGGCATCTATAAGCCCATCTCCGACAACTCTCTATCATCCCTCCAAATGGAACCTTTAAGCCCATTCCCTACACAATCAGCCACCACATTATCAAGTACAAATTTCTAGGCACTCTAGTGTTCAATCATCTTCCACCTTAAAGTCACGAATGGCAGACTCGCCAATCTAACTCTTCAGGTTTAAGAAGATAGAACAGGGGCAGCTGTTGTATCCTAAAATTTTCCCTCTCATTTTTCAAGACATTTCTCACAAGGATTCTCAAGGTTAGAACTTGCACACGTACATTGGAATTTTCCAGTACCAAGATTAAAAGGAATCTGTCAAAAAGGGAGAAAACAGATAAAAATAATATTTTGACAAAGTTGGAGAAAAACAAGTGTTCTTCGATTCAGCTCCTTCGATTGGCCTTTTGGCCTCTTTCGATGTAAGCTTGGCTTGCATTGTTTGAATGGGCGTGGGCCTCTGGCACATTGGCTTGGATTCACATGGCATAAAGCCTCATGTAGTCTACTTAGATTCTAAGGTAAAAGGCTCCCTTTTGGCATCCTTCGATTTTCACTTTTTGCCTTCTATACGCCTCTTTCGAATCTGGACATTTTGGCCTCCTACATTCACCTTTCGTTTGGGAATATGGTTCCTTCAATATAGGCTACTGGTCACACCCTTCATTTGGGCACATGATTCCTTTAGCACAAGGTTTTGGTTAAACCTTTCGTTTGGGAATTTGAATCCCTTCATGCTTGCTTCGTTTGGGCACATAAATCTTTCAGTACAAGCTACTGGTCACACGTTTCGTTTGGGCATGTTGCTTCCCTTCATGCATGTTTCGTTTGAACATAGATATTTTGCATGTTGGCATGAAGTCACAAAGCAGGGACCCCCTATGTACACTCATTCGTTTGGCCACATGGACCTTTGGGCAGGCAAGCTTTTGACTGGACAGAACCACCTTCACAAGGTTTCCTTACATCTTGTGTTCCCTTCGAATCGGCATCTTTCGAATCCAACTTTGGGCATCCCATTTGAAGGACGTGCTTAATGGTCCATTCGAAGGATTTACAAGCCACTTTAAGGCATGTTTTTGGTGTCCCATCCAAGGGTCACACTTTTGGCTCTTTCGAAGGAAGCACAAAAGTGACTTAATCGAAAGGCACTTGTTAGAGAAAAATCAGATAGTTTTGTTTGGAGAAGATTTTGGTCGAAGAAGGTTCAAAACGAAAGGGTAACATATTCAAAGATGCTTGCTGTCAAGTTCAAGCCTAGTACACTGGCCAAAACTGTTGCATAGTAGTCCTGAAACACTTCCCCATTCTTGCACCAAAATAGCACACAAGGCACTGTCTCTTGAAAGCTACAAGGAACATATTACTCAATTTGTTCAAACCTTTTATTTTCCCTCCAAAAGCTTCAGGCAGCCTTGCCTATAAATAAGAGGATCCAATACATGTTCAAAGAGGACTTTTTGGGCCAGAGGAACGAATCTAAAAATTTCTCAAACACCACAAAGCTCTCAAACACTTGTGAAAACAAAAACCCAGAATCTAACATTTACCTCTTTCGAATCTAAAAAGTCCCACACATTTTTATTCCCTTTCGAATTCAGTAGAATAAACATCTCATTTGTTTTTCTCCTTCGAATCAAGCAGTAGAAACGCTGCCTTCACTCCTTCCCTTCAAATCCAGGGACACTCAAGGCAGCCACTGAAAGTCCAGCACACGCTCCAGTCTCAAGCAAGGTAAGTAACTCTAAACCTTGAACTTTTTGTTTCTTGCATAATATGTAAATAAAATTCCTTTTTGTTTCAAGCATGTACATACTATTTTTCTTCTTTTCGTTTCCACCCCTTTAATATGTTTTCAGAGTTAATCCTTTCGTTTTGCTTCTTGTTTACTTAAGCATTCATTAAAGTACTAATTTGGGCCCAATATGATTCTAGCATGGCCTTAGGCCATGTTGCTATTAAAAATCTTAAACGAAAGAAACAGGAAACATGAAGTAGGAAACGAAGCTTCTGGCTTCCACACCAACCTCCAGACCAAATGAAAGAGGCATCCAGAAGGCACACCATACTGACTTTCAGGCCCAGACGAAAAGCATGTTCTTGTACCCCAAAACTTGCCCTCCCATTTTTCATTCAAGATACTATCCTAGGGTTTTCTCGAATACTCAATTTGGCTCAAAAAGTTGATCAGACAGATTCTCTTCCTAGGAAGTAAGTCAACAATTAGGGTTTTTTTATTTACCAAAGAAAATTGAGTCTCCAAGGTTTCAAATGGTCTTCATATATCTTCATGTCTCCTCAAGGATGTTCGTGCCAAGTTTCAAACATCGCATTGCAAGTTTGCTCAGTCAATGGTTCAGATGACTGAAAATGACTCCATTGACCTAAAAGTCGACCTTTTGCAAGATCAAGTTCAAACGATTGTTACTTCTTCATTAATCGATAATTTTGAGTTGTTCTGTTTGTGTATGACTCTCCTTGACGTCATCTCCAATTTCTCTTCACAAGTCAAGAGTTGATTATGTGCGAAAGATCATCGGAAATTTGAATATTTTAGAGGTTACTTTCTGGTTCTGACCTAATTTCAGATAATTGTGGTCTGCCTTTCAAGAGTTGTAATGTCCTTAATTTTCAAGATCTAGAGATGATTATTTTTTAACATTGTCATGAGCGATATCATCAACAAGTCCTCTTTAAGAATCGAAGGAAATTGTGTTTAAAATACCTTGGAGATTATCAATTCGTCATAGGTCATTTTCTTGATTTAGAATGTTTTCAACTTCTAATTATTTTCTCAAAGGCTGTGATTCTCATGTTGAGACTGTCCATGGAACGAGATGTTGAATTTGGAGATTCATATTGAGTTCGAGCAAGATGTTTCTTATAATACAAGTTGCCATGTTGAAAATCGATTTATGATCTTGGTGAAAAGGATTTGAGGATTCATTTGAATAATGCTCTTGATTAGCGAAGAATTACACAATATCACAAGTTTCGTCCAAATCTTCTACAGTTCATTCGCGTGAGTTATTTTGAATTCAAGGTATCTAAGAACGAGTTCGCTAAAGTTTGCTCAAATTCATTCAAACTTTGGAATGCAAACATGATTAAAGTTATGCTTTGATTCATGGTTTATCTAAGTCACAATTCTCATGAACCAAATCAAAAATGTCGAACCTAATTCAAAGTTCATGGCTATTCATATATTTTCAAGCGCGTCATTATTCAAATGCAAGACTTTTTCTTAAGTCGCTTTGGAATTCAAGATTATTCAAGATTATTCAAGTTTATTCAAGAATTCAAGATTTACAACAAGGCGTCATTTTTATTTAAAAGTGAATTTGAATATATTTTACAAGTCTCCAAGTCTTAAGATTCAAATCACAAATGGAAACCGCAATGTTACAAAAGTCGCAATAATACAAAATTCATAAAGAGTTGATTTTTCGTCATCTTCAAGTCTTCATCAAGCACGTCAGGCCGCTCTTCATCAATTTTCTCCATTGTCCAAATTGCTCGTACATGTAACAAAAGAAAGAAAAAGTTAGCTACATGTGAAAATTCAAGAACTAATTGTTAAGAGTTTTCATCTCATCATTAGAGTTTGCATTTTGGAATCAGAAATTAAAAATGTTTCTTAATCATGGTTTATCTCCTCCTACTTTTGCAAATCACAAAAAAAGTGTGGATTTTTTAGTTCACAAATAGGGAAAAGAAACAGCAAAGGCAAAACTCAAAACAACACAAAACAGCAAGCAGTGCAAAAATGTGTAGCAGCAGTAGCAGCCAGTAGTGGTTCCAAGTCAACAATACAGCAAGGAAAAATAAACAAGGCAGCAGCAAGCAAAAACAAACAAGGTAGCAGCAACACAAAATAAACAAGGCAGCAGTAACACAAAACAAACAAGGTAGCAGCAATTCAAATACAGCAGGCTAACAAATAGCCAAAACCCCGTGTCATCAATTTCCTAATCTATGCAAACTCTTCAGAAATTTTGACAAAGCAAAATTGCTTTGTATCATAGAAATATGAAGAGGGAAAGAGAAAGAGACAAAAAGATATCACCTAAGCATATAACAACTCAAAACATGTAAAGAAAAGCAGCCTGCTACAAACCAGCCTACAAATAGTCCAAAATCATGTCAAGGCAAACTTGCTGCCCAGCCCTGCTATCTTGCTATAAACCCAACAAATACCAGTCCAAAACCTGCACAAATTTGCACCAAAATAGACATGCCCTAACCTGTACTCAAAAGGCCATAAAACTATTAACTAAAAATGTTCAAAAACCTCAACTCCCCCCCCCCCAATTTCTATCATTTATCTCACCATAAAAAGAGAATCATCAGAGATTTTTATGGAGATGGAAAAGAAAACAAAACATCAAAAACCAACTGTTATACCCCAAAATTTTCCCTCTCATGTTTTCGAAGGTCTTCCCCTACATGTTTGGTCACGAGCTCTTGCCTAAGAAAAAGTAAATTTGTGAGTAATGTTTTCAAGTTCCCTTTGATTGGCATCTCCAAAATGCCCTTCGATTGGCATTTCAACAAAGCCTTTCGATTGGCCTTGCTAGAGGTTCCTTCCATTGGAGCATCAAAGGTTCCTTCGATTAGAGCATCAGAGCTTCCTTTGATTTGGAGCATCAGAGGATCCTTCGATTGGAGTATCAGAGGTTTCTTTCGATTGGAGCATCAGAGTTTCCTTCGATTTGGAGCATCAGAGCTTCCTTCGATTTGGAGAATCAGAGGTTCCTTTGAATGGAGCATCAGAGGTTCCTTCGGTTGGAGCATCAGAGGTTCCTTCGGTTGGAGCATCATAGGTTCTTTCTATTAGAGAATCAGAGGTTCTTTCGATTGGAGCATCAGAGTTTCCTTCGATTTGGAGCATCATAGCTTCTTTCGATTTGGAGCATCAGAGCTTCCTTCGATTGGAACATCAGAGCGAAGTGTCCTTCAATTTTCATACTAAGGCAAAGGGAAGTTTTGAACACTTCGAATCAGAACCCATAACCATTCAAATGAACTGAATCAGACCCATTCGAAGGAAATAAATCTGAGCCGTTCGAAGGAGCTGAATTAGGGCCATTTGAAGGAGGCCATCAGCCCATTCGAAAGAGAGCATTCGAAGGCCAATATGTCCAAATTTATGCCAAATTCAAAAATGGAAAAAATCCCTTAACTTTGGTCAAGGTTACATATTGGTATTCATGGCATTCAAATGGCTGTTACAAACATTACTTCTCTTGTCCCCTCCCTCATACTCTATATAAGCAGCATGCTTGCAAGCAAAAAAAAAAGGAGGAGGTTAGAGATACGCTGCCCACAAACCCACCAAAGGTTGTCAAAATTTCCATAAGTAATCTAAGCCAAGGTTCAATAAAAGTATCCACGCCCAGAAGTCCTAGATCGAAGGTACCCACATCCATAAAGTGCCAAATCGAAGGTTCCAACTACTGGTAAGAGAGGATAAAATGTCAAACTTTGTATTTACATAACACATTTTATTTATTGTCTCATTCGATTTGTCATTCTAGATAGAATCAAAGAGCTTGGGTTTGGCACCTAGGTCATGTTTTTCGTTTGCTAACACTTGCTGTAGATATAGCCTGAAAAGACCCAGCATGCGCAGGATCGAAGGACCTGGGTTTCGATACCCAGGTCCTGCATTTTATTTCACAATATCTTTGCAGATTCATTACCCTCACATGTGATCCATCAGGCCCTTTCAAAAATGCTCCTGGGTCAAAAAACAACCATACTTCGTTGGATCGAAGGCTACCTTTCTTCCTCTGGATCGGAAGCCACCTTTGAAAGCCAACTTCCTCTATATCGAAGGACAACTGCTTTCTCTGGATCGAAGTATATCCATTTCTCCCTACAATCGAAGTTAACCTATATCCTTCCCCAACCCAATTGAAGAGGGCGGGAAAGGGTGCAAATCGAAGCTTGCCCCATCAATTCTCAAGCCCAATTGAAGGCTATCCACGCTCACTCCCTAGCTCAATCGAAAGAATTTGAGAAGGTGAAAATCGAAGCTTGCCCACGTCAATTCTCAAGCCCAATCGAAAGAAGGCCAAAGAAGGGTGAATCGAAGGAGTCCATGGCATGGATCGAAGAAGTATTTTCTCTTTTTTATTTTTACTTTTTACTTGTCTTTCAATTTGGTTGTAATAGCGTAGGACCTCTATTTTCTGCATTTTTTACCGCTTTTCATATTAACTGCTAGTAACTAGGCGTGTATGAAAAGACTAATAATCAAACGTTAGAAAACTTAATAAAAAGACAAAAAATAATTGAACATAATACACTTGCACATATACACCTCTAAGGTATGCCCACTTTGGTTGCCTTCAATAAAACAGTCATGGGGCAAGAATGCTTTAGCAAAGACCCATAAATCAAAAGATTATAGTCCCTCGATGATCCTACAGTTGCCTTCTCGGTAAATGATCTCGTCCCTTAAGAAAAATTGCTAAAGCGTCTCCATATGTTGCCTTTATGACTGTAAAACGTCCCTCCAATTGTCCCTCAAAACATCCAACAACAAGGCTACCTACTCATTAATAGTAGGATAGCACTGTCTAAAGGAAAAGAATAACCTTTTCGAGTATAAAATTAGATGGCTGTTAGAAGTTTGCTCAAACATTTTTGCACTTACACAAAAACTACTTTTCAAAAGACATTTCAAAACACTTTGTATATTTTCTCCACTATCCCGAGCAACATTACAAAGTTTGTCGTACCAAGGTCTTTTCAAAACATTTTCAAACACAAAGTACAAAAGCATCTTGAAAAATGAGCAAACCTCTAAGAGTCCATAGAATACTACGGATGGAAAGGGTGCTAACACTTTCCCTTTCCATAATCTACCCCCCTGTGATACGGTGGCAGAACCGACTGTTTATTCACTACTGGTTTTGCATTTTTTGTTTGCAAATGTACGGTAAGCAAGAGTCACCACCGTCTTTTATTTCATCCAACAAAGGAAAAGGAAAAAGAACAGAAAAAACCTTTTTTGATATGTTTCTGAGTACGGGGGGTAGATTATAGAAAGGGAAGGTGTTAGCACCCTTTCTATCCGTGGTTTTCCACAGGCTCTTAGGTACTTGCTCATTTTTAAATTGCTTTTGTGTGTTTGTGTGCTTTGAAGAAGTTTTGAAATTGCCTTAGTGCGGCGATTCACTTTATGGTAACCCTTGTATCGGTCCTCAAGAGTGTGATAAAGTGTTTTTGAAAACTTTAGTTTGAAAAGTTTGTTTGAAACTGTATGGTGTAAAAGTTTGTTTAAGCAAGTACTTAAGAGTTTCTACCTACTCGAAAAAGGCTATTCATTTTCTTATTTCCTTTAGACAACGCTATCCTACTATTAAGGAGTAGGTAGCTCCATCATTGGAGTTTAAGGGGCAATCGAAAGGGACGATTACAATCACTAAAGCAATGGTTAGGAAACCTTAGTAGTTACCTTAGAGTCCAAAAGATCTTTCGGAGGCAACATTCGAATGGGTCATTTTTTATCTTTTGAGGATAGAGGGTAACCACTAAAACTCCCTATACTTCATGACCATTTTCCGAAGGCAACCAAAGTGGGGATACTCTAGGGGTGCGTATGTGCGAGTGTATTTAATTTCAGATATATTAGTCTTTGTGTTTAGTTTTCTAGTGATTGGTTTTATCTTATTCATGCAATCCTATTAGCCACACACCTAACAGTTAATATATGTACAAAAATATAAAGTGCAGAAACGTAAATTCCTACGCTATTACATGGCTTCAGGGAGAGGGATTTAATTACAAGTCCAAAACCGGTAGAAATATAAAGGAAAACAATAAAAAAATTCCTTATAGTTTGGCTACATTGATAAGTACAGGAATATAAAAGTGTGAAAGAAGAAAATGCGCGCGAAAAATTAAATACGGGAATTAAAGTTTAAATTCTAAGAAAACTTAATTAATGAAAGAAAATATTTTTTGTTATTTTTTTATTTTTTAGGAAAAAACATTAAGTTAAAAATGAAAGGAAATTAACTCTAAATAACCTAATATTTTTGTATTTTTATTTGAGAAAAAATAATTAACTTGCAATTTAAACCTAATTTCTAGCTAATTTTAATTATGAAAATAAACCAAATTATCCTAATTAAACTAATCTATTTTCAAAATTAATTTTAATAAATAAGGAAGAAAAAACTAATTCTACATTTTTTTGTGATTTCTTAATTTTATGATGTTTATGATTTTTTAATAAAAGGAAAATAATTGAAATAAAAGAAAATAAATAAAGCAAAAAATAAAAATGGGCCGCGCTGCAAAAATGAAAATGAGGGTTGAGAAAGAAGCAGAATTAAAAGCCCAAACTGGACAAAGCCCAGTTCTACGCTGAATCCAGTGTGGATAACGTCTTGGGGTGCACTACGGGGACGCGACTTTGAGGCTTTAGATCTGGCATTTTTAGATTCCTGCGTCAAAACTTAAAAGCAATGGTTCTAAAAAATTCTAAACATAAGTATGAACATGCATGAATGCTTATAAACCATTTACAACGTAAGAATTGAGAGTTTGTAATTATGAATTTTTACCCAATCGGAGCTACTTGGTGTGGCGGTTTTGGGCGTGGACTGGCTTGGCAAGAGGCCTGAGTAGACTCCTGGAAGTCTCAAAAATGTGATTTACTCACTTGTTTGGAAAAATAGCACCTGAGAATATAGTTGCGAACTCTTGCTACTTTTAGCAATTTTTTTGAGAATTTTGTAGAGCTTTCTTGAAGAGGAATTTTGTCCCTTTCAAGCGTGTATTGCTGTATATTTAATGAATAAAATATCAAAATAAATAGAATAAATAGTAGAAAAATGTATGGGTGGGCTTAGAGGTCGTGGACCATGTTAGCAATGAGTTTCAAACTTGAAAAGATAGGCCCATTTGGAAAAAATCCAAGTTTGGTCAATATTTGCTTCATGCATTTTTCCAAAAATTGGCCAACTTTGACAATGCGTATCTCTCTCAATTTTAACCCTATGAGGGTGTTCTTGGACTTTTTAGAAAGCTTCGGATGTCCCCTAAACAACCCTTTTTGGTTTCTTCTAAATTGGATCTTCCATGTTAATTTAATGAGCTTTGACCCAAAAGGTGTTTTTGTTGACTTTTGAAAAGGACCTATTGTTGTACCCCAAAATTTGCCCTCCCCTTTCTCAAGAATCACCCTGGATCCTCCAGCTCGCTTTTATCCAATTCCAATCCTTGAATTATCAATTTTTTCGAGCAAAACATTCACAAGGGAAAGATGGTCATTTGCACACAAGAAAAGTCAAACTTTGACTTTTGGATCAACATCAAATCTTAAGAATCATATTTCATCAAAACATGTTGGAATATGAAGTTTGTTTCATCAAGAAATTCAAAAGTCAAATTTACTATGGAAAAGCCAAATTTCTAAATACTTGGGATTTTTCTAAGTATTTAAGAAAAATGACATTTCAGAACTTCTGAGCCAGCCTCCAGGCAAGTGCAGTAAGAAGTTGCAAACTTGGTTCAGAATATGGCCTTCAGTCAGAACATGGATCTTTAGCATCTACGCAAGTTCAGTCAGAGTTTGTCATGGTAATGCAAATAAGGTTATAAAATGTGATACAAAGCCTCAAAGCTCCTTCAGAACATGTTGTAGCCAGAAGGTAAGAGGATCAGAAGATTGGATGCTACGCTGAAGCAGAACTTCTAATCCAGAATTTTCAAAGGTAAATCAAAGAAGGTTACTGGAAAGCCTGGGGAATCCTTCAGAGTATGCTGAGGCAACGGGATACAAAGATCAGAAGTTGGGTGCTTTGTTCTAGACTATGCTGAAATGGAACTTCTGGTCTAGATTTAAACAATGATGCAAAATCTCACATTACAGGATTTCTGATTTTGACAAATCTCATCATCATTTAATGCTCATTAATGCTCACTACCACTTTGGAGTCTTTGTCCAAAGGATCTCTCCACGTGTGTCATAGAAATACTTTTGTATAGAAATGTGTGGGTGTCCATGCGCTACTTTTCGCTTGTGGGTTTACTTTTCCTTGATCCCTGCTTGCTAATCCAGTCTAGGCTAAAAAACTATTAACTATCACACCTTTTTAAATTTGCTTCAGGAGCAAGTCAGCATCTAACGTATGATGTTGGTGCTACTTGACATTTCAAACCCACCAAAACCTTTGCCAATAAATAGAACACCTTTGGCCACTGAAAAGAGGTCGAAAATTTGAAAAAAAAAAGCCTTGAATCCCTGCCAAAATTCCAAGAGTTACAAGAACTGTAAACACAACACACAAAACCTGTTAACTGTTGATCCCTTGCCTCCAAACTCCACTTGTTCTCAAATATTTCTTGACTAAAAAAACCATCCACACAGTTTCTGATCCATACGTTGGAAACTGCCTAAACTTCTGTGTTCATACTATAATACACTATCCATCCATCTATTCAAGGAAATCAGAACATCACTTCCTTGCCATCCCCAGAAGTTGGAAACTTCCAGCTTACTGAGTATGTGAAGGAGCTCTTCAGAACGTCATCAGAGTTGAGGTTAACTCCGGTCCACAGGACTTCTTCCAGCTGCAAGGTAAGTTTCTGCTGACTCTCACTACATTACTTAAGCATTACCAGATTTACATGCTCAAATATACAATGTAGATATCACGTTTCTGATGTTGTACATATTCTGAGATTTCATACATCTGCCTTCTTAAGTAGAGAATAAATCAGTTCAGAACTTCTTTAAGAAACTAGAACTCAGAATTAGGATTAGCAAATGCATACTTTCCTCTGACTTATAGTTCTGATATTTTCTATTTCTGAAACACTATGACACCTGCTATAACTGTTCTATGCATGTCTTCTGTTTTGTGGAGAAATAACCAAATTACAGATGTTCTGACTAGTATAGAAGGAGAGACCAAGTTATGTCAGTGATACCAGGATTTCTGGAGTCTATTTTGTTACCAGTAAGATCAAAACTTTTGAAAACTATTGTGTTCCTAGTGGGTTCAGAACTTCTGACCGTATACATTTTCACTAACAGGTTTCTGTTTTGCAGCGTGCCAGGGTCGGAACCTCTTACTTCATTTTAATCAGCAATACGTTGATTCGTTTTTTTCTTTTCTCATTGTTTTTGCCATCATTTTCTATTCTATTAACCAGCAAACGTCAAAAACATTTCTTTCACACTTTATTTTATTTCTTAAGAACAAAAGATCAAAAAATATTTTCTTAAAACAAAATAAGTTCATTCCATATTTTCTTGTACATTCTTACACATTTCAATATGGTTGTAATAGTAACTTATGAGTCATTTTATTTGCAATCCCCATTCATAAATCTGTACACCCCATCCCCTAAACATTGTAATAGCGTAGGACTTTACATTTTTGCGCTTTTATTGCTTTCATATATCGTTAGTAATTAAGACGTGTATGGTAAGACATGAAAGCAATAAAATAGACAACCCTAATCAAGACTAAATTCATGCAATCAAACACGCTTTGCACACATGCACCCTTAGGGTAATCTCACTTGTTGCCTTACAAAAATGGCCATGTTATGCATGTGGGATGTCTTAGCACAAACAAATCAAAAATACAAGATCATAATCCCTCGATGACGCTCTAAACGTTGCCTTCCAAAAAATTATCTTAGTCCCTAAAGAAAAAGTGCTAAGTCATCTCACAATATTGCTATCATGGTCATACGATGACCCAAACGCCCGTCCCTTTACATCCAACGACGGGGCTTCTTACCAAAACAATGGTAAGATAGCAAAATCTAAAGGAGGAGGAAAAGCATATCTAAGACATTTTGAGTAACTAAGAGCTCATGGAAAACCATGGATGAAAAGGGTGCTAATACCTTCCCTTTTCATAATCTACCCCCCGAACTCAAAAAACATCTCTAAAGGTCTTTCCTGTGCTTTTTCACCTTTCCTTTTTGGATAAAAGAAAATTCGGTGGCGAATCTTGCTAAACCGCAACATTTGCGAACACAAAGGAAAAACCTCAAGTCAGGTACCACAGAACTGGCAACTCTGCTGGGGAATATTTTAAAAGTGGGGTTACCTTAGGGCTAGATCATATTTATTTGCTTACATTGTTTGACTTGTATGCTTTACACTATGGTTCTTTGTTTGGGTTTGAAATCTTCTACCCGGATTTGGGATACATTATAGGTAAATAGCAATACGTTGTGGAAACTGTGTGGGGTATACCGACATGGCCTAAGCAATAGCTATGTTAGTGTGACATATTTATGGGTACCGGTAGCCTTTGAGTTAATCAAAGAGAATACGGGGCCGCTGAGTGATGTCATGAAACACTAATGAACTTTTAGAACCTTAACTTGACCAACTTGGCCTTTAGGATGTAGTGAGATGACCGGCTTTGGTGCAGTCCGAAGTTGGTAGATACTCGATACTACACTCATTGAGGGTTGGTTTCTTGGGATATTTCGGTCGCTATTAAAGAGGCTTGAGCTGAAACAATGAACAAGGAAACAATTCAATGATATTGAGCTCCTTAGAACCCGGTTACTAGGACAGGTTGAGCCAACTAAACTTCAAGAGGGTACTTACCTATAAAAATCCATGCAAGCCAAAACTAGGGACTTGTTTGCTTTGTATATACATACTTGTACATAACATCATGGACATCATAAGCTTCACATACATCCACTAACTATTTCAAGGATTTTGGGGATTCATCTTTGTTCTTGTTTTGTAGGAAATAGATTCACTTCGCAGGAAAACTATCCAAGTCAACCTTGTAAAGATCCCTCCACAACTGAAGAAGCTAGCTTCACGGATCCCTGAGAACTCTCCTTTCATCGAGAGACATGGTCATCTACTCAACTTGGTCACCTCCAACACAGATGAGGATATGATGAAGGTGCTCTTTCAGTTCTTCGATCCTTTGCACCATTGCTTCGCATTTCCCGACTACCAGCTTGTGCCTACTTTGGAAGAATTCTCCCAACTCTTGAGAATTCCCATTATCAGTCAACTACCTTTCAACAGTACGGAAAGAGACCCAAGGCCAGAAGAGATTGCTCAAGTCCTACACTTGCACTCATCTGATGTCACAAATCATTGGGAAACTAGGAGTGGTGTCAAAGGCTTCTTAGCAAAGTTCTTGTTTGAGAAAGCCCAAAGCTGTTGGAATTCCCTAGACTTGCAAGCCTTCGAGGAAATTGTGGCTCTCCTCATATATGGGATGGTTTTGTTTCCAAACCCCGACCAACTCATAGATGTGAACACCATCAAAATCTTCATGTCGCGAAATCCGGTGCCTACATTGCTAGGGGATATCCTACACTCTTTTCAAACTCGCACCATGAGGAAAAGAGGTGTCCTTATGTGTTGCACTCCTCTCCTGGCAAGATGGTTTATTTCTCATCTTCCCCAATCATCATTTACCGTTATGGAGAATTCCCTAATGTCCCTCTACTTGGCATTAGGGGAGGCATCACCTACAACCCTTGCTTAGCCTTAAGACAGTTTGGTTATGCCCGAAGGGACGGCCCGCACGAGATGCTGATTCAAGGTTTGGTATTCGACTACGACAACGACGATCAAGGTCTTCACCTGAGATTTATCCGAGCTTGGAGGATTCTAAATAAGGTGGATAGCAATACTTTGGGGCATAATAATTCCATCCCTCTTAAGCCTTACCTCAAATGGGTACGAACCCGTGCTCAAAGTCTTATGATGCCCTACCCCTCTATTCTCCCGGTAATCGTTGAGCCTGTCAAGGAGGGAGATATTCCATACACTATCCTACATCCTGACATGCCCACTTCTCTTGAAGACCTACAAAAGGATTGGATACAACTCAAAGGAGAGCGAGATATCTTCGAAGCCCAATTCTACACAAGCGAGAAGAAGGTTTTGGAACTCACTAGGCTACTTCAGGAGGAGCGAACTCTAAATGCCTACATTGCACCAAAGAGGATGCGTACTACTTTTTTATCTTAGAGTTTTGTATTATTTTGTCCAAAAGGCATTGATGTACAAAAACTTTATCTTATTAATATAACATGTGTTTCTTTTTGTCTAAAACAAACTTGAATCTTTGAAATCCAATAAAACATTGCATATGCACATATCATTCATCATAACATAAACAGGTCTTTTACAATGAAGTTTCCTCATCTCTCTACTATTTATTTCAGTAGGATGGATCTCGAACAGACAGTGAAAGATCTCCAAACTCAGAACATGCAGTTTCAGCAATTGCTCATGACCCTGGCCAAGGGGCAAGAAGAATTGAAGACTCTGTTAGCTGAAGAGAGGAAAAAGAAAACAAAGAAGGGAAATGGAGTCTTGAATATGGGGAGAAGATTTCATGAGCAGACGAGAAGGACTTTAAATTTTGCAACCACCTCAGGAGAAAAAGATAATCAGGAAGGGAAAGGTAAGGAAACAGTGGTTCCGTCAGAATCCGAAGAAGAGGAGGAAGAAGAGGAAGACTACTCTGAGGAACAGTATCCTCTAGCTGATGACAAATACAGACATCTTGAAGAGCGTTTGAGCGTGATGGAAGTACAAAAGGTGCCAGGCTTAGACTTTGAGGATTTGGGACTGGTGCCGGGGATTGTGATTCCTCCGAAATTCAAAGCGCCTACATTTGCCAAATATGATGGAGTGTCATGCCCAAAAATGCACCTCCAGTCATATGTAAGAAAAATCCAACCCCACGCCGCCAATAAAGACTTATGGGTGCACTTTTTCCAGGACAGTCTGTCTAGAACACAACTCGACTGGTTTTACCAATTAGAAAGAGTCAACATCCATAATTGGGAAGATATTTTCGCGGCTTTTTACAAGAAATATCAGTACAATGCCGATTTGGCGCCTACCCATACTCAACTCCGGAGTATGGCCATGGCTTCCAATGTTGGTTTCAAGGATTACGCCCAAAAATGGAGAGATTTGGCTGGAAGAGTTCAACCCCCTCTGTCTGAAAGGGAATTGGTGGACATGTTCTTAGGCACTTTGTCTGGTCCCTTTTTCAACCGTCTGATCGGAAGCTCATCTGCAGGCTTTACTAAACTAATATTAACCGGAGATAGGGTAGAAGCCGGTATAAAAAGTGGAAAGATTTAGAAGGATTCATCCTCGTCTACAGTTGTAAGGAAACCTTTTGTTGGGAAGAAAGAAGTAGCTTCCATATATCCGCAAAGAAACCGAGAGAGGGTCGGGCACCGACGGATGGTAGGGGTTGTTGTGATTCCAAAGCCTACGCCTGATAAACAAAGAAATAATCACCCAAGAATGGAAAGACCAGTCAGGAAATTCACCAGAATTGACATGACCCTGTCTCAAATATTACCGCATCTTTTGAGATCCAACTTGGAAACCTTGAAAGAAGCTCCGAAAAACCCCAATACAACATCTTCTTATTATCACCCCAATGCCTGTTGCGCATATCACTCGGAAAGTCCTAGTCACGATACTAATAATTGTTGGGCCTTAAAGAACAAAATACAAGACCTCATTGAAGCAAAAGAAATTGAGTTTGATGCACCCGAGAAGCCAAACGTCATTTCTGCTCCTATGCCCAGACATGATCACAGTACCAATGCTATTGAAGAAGATTTTTTTATTGCCACAGTTGATAAACTCATGACTCCACTTCCAACCATTAAAATAAACTTGTTGAAAGCCGGTGTGTTCCCGGGTTGTAATGAAGTTTGCCATCTCTGCTTATCCTCACCAACTGATTGTCCTTTGTTGAGAGCAGGCATCCAGCGCTTGATAGATAACAAAGAGATTTTGTTTGAAAGTACTCCAGTTTCACCTACTCCTGTTGAAGATGTTTCAATCATTACCATTTCTGCCAATTCTTCCAGGGTCTCCACCAAAAGACCCGTTAGAATTACATTGGTTCCGAAAGCAGCTCCTCTAATAATCACAATGCCTGGGCCAGTCCCATATGAATCAGATAAAACCATGCCGTGGAATTACAGTGGGGACATTTACTACCACGACATCAAACAAGAAGAAGATTCTGACATCAGCAATATTGCCGGAACTAGTAAAATTACCCGAAGCGGTAGGATCTTTTCTCCAGAAATTGCTCCCCCAAAAGCAGTTTCTGGACCCGTGATCATCCCTCTAGCTGCTCCAAAGGTTACTTCCATACCCATAATCATCTCTGCAAGTGCTCCTATTGACGAAGACGTTACAACCCCTGTTGTCATTCCTGCCAATACTCCTGCTGCTGAAACTCGAGGGAAAAGCATTTTGGTCGAGCCTGTCCGGACGAAGGCCCAGCCATTGGCTGTCCTCGAGACATCTAAGAAAGAAATGGAGGAGATCCTGAAAATTATAAAGAAGAGCGACTACGATGTAGTTGAACAATTGGGGCAAACTCCCTCCAAGATCTCCATGTTGGCATTACTACTGTGTTATGAGGCTCATGCGAAAGCCTTGGTGAAATTCCTAAAAACAGCCCATGTGCCTCAAGAGACGTCTGCTAATCAATTTCAAGACTACGTGGCCAGCTTGACAGCGGATAACAGCCTAGGCTTCTCGGATGCTGATCTGACACCGAGGGAAAGAAAGCACAATGAGGCGTTGCACGTCTCAGTGGAGTGTAGAGGCACAACTTTGGCCCATGTCTTGGTGGACACTGGCTCATCCTTGAACATATTACCAAAGAAAGCTCTTGACAGACTTGACTGCGAAGTACTGACGCTAAAGCCAAGCAACATAGTAGTAAGGGAATTTGATGGCTCAAAGAGAATGGTGCACGGGGAAGTGGATATCCCCATAAAGGTTGGGACTCAAACTTTCAACTCAACCTTCTATGTAATGGACATCCGCTCTTCTTACTCATGTCTGCTAGGACGGCCCTGGATCCATAATGCTGGCGCTGTTACCTCTACTTTGCACAAGATGCTGAAGTATCCAGTTCAAGGAAAGATTATCACTGTCCATGGAGAGGAAGAATACATGATAAGTCATCTCAATTCCTTCAGATATGTGGAATTGGACGGCGAATTCATTGAAACTCCTTTTCAACACTTCGAAGAGGTCCCCCAAGAGGTAGCAGTGACCAAGACCGTGTCCCCGACTCCCAAGATTACAAGACCGCTTCTCAGAATGTCATCTCTGAAGGACGCCAAAGCCGTGGTAGAGGAAGGTGGATGCACCATCTGGGGGCAACTTCCAGATATCCCGTATAAGTCTGACAAGTTTGGTTTAGGTTTCACTTCAAATGCTCAAAAGGATGTACATCGTGCCCGTGCTGGAGGGCCACCCTTGAAGATTATCAACCGCGAGGTCAACGCGGTAGAAGATGGTGAAGAAGATTGCAACCTGGAGGATTGGATCTTTCCAACTGTCAATGGAGGGCTCAGCAATTGGGAGGCTAGAGACTTCGTCCCAATAACCTTTATCCCATAGTAATTTACCTTTACATTTTTGTTGGATCTGTAATATTCAAAAACAATTCATACTCTTAACCTTGTGTCTTACCCAAGGCACAATGGTCCATCTGTAAGGGTCATTATTTCATCTTCATATGACATCAATAGATCACAGACATTTTTCGCATACAAACTTTTGTGTTCATTATTTTTATTTTACATTTTACTTTCTTTCAAAGATAGCTATACCCTTACACACACCCACAATACAGGTATCTATCCATTCTGAATCCCATGGGTAACGATGCTGCTATGGCATTTTGTGACTCTGAGAATCTGATCTACCAAGCCGAAGACGAAGGTGAGGAAGATTGTGAAGTACCAGGGGAGCTTTCCAGACTGCTACAATAAGAGGAAAGAACCATTCAGCCTCATGAGGAACTTGTGGATACAATCAACCTGAGTACCGAGGAAGACAAAAAAGAGGTTAAGGTGGGTGCCAATATGGAACCCAATGTCAAGGAGCGTCTGATTCAGTTGCTACACAACTATGTTGAAATCTTCGCCTGGTCATATGAAGATATGTCGGGACTTGATACAGACATCATGGTACATCGTCTGCCTACAAGAGAAGATTGCTCGCCAGTGAAGCAAAAGGTCTGCCGCATGAGACCTGATATGTCAGAAAAGATTAAAGCAGAGGTCATGAAGCAATTCGATGCCATATTCTTGGTTGTCACTTCCTACCCTCAATGGGTTGCCAACATTGTTCCCGTACCTAAAAAAGACGACAAAGTACGAATGTGTATGGACTACAGAGATTTGAATAGGGCGAGCCCTAAAGATGATTTTCCACTCCCCCACATTGATATCCTAGTTGACAATACAGCACAACACAAGTGTTTTCCTTCATGGATGGATTCTCAGGTTATAACCAAATCAAAATGGCACCTGAGGACATGGAGAAAATAACATTTGTCACACAGTGGGGCACATTCTGCTACAAGGTAATGCCATTCGGACTGAAGAATGATGGGGCAACCTATCAATGTGCCATGGTAGCTTTATTTCATGACATGATACATCATGAAATAGAGGTCTACGTAGACGATATGATAGCCAGATCGCAAACGGAAGAAGAGCATCTTGACCACTTGCAAAAGTTGTTTGAAAGACTGAATAAGTACAAGCTGAGGTTGAACCCAAACAAGTGTACATTCGGAGTACGATCCGGTAAACTCCTAGGCTTTATCGTCAGTAACAAAGGTATTGAGGTCGATCCTGCCAAATTTAAAGCAATACAAGAGATGCCCGCTCCTCATACTGAGAAGGAAGTCAGAGGATTCTTAGGACGTTTGAACTACATCGCCAGATTCATCTCTCACTTGGCAGCTACTTGTGAGCCAATCTTCAAACTATTGAAGAAAGATCAAGTAGTCAAATGGAATGATGAATGCCAAGTTGCTTTTGACAAAATCAAAGAGTACTTACAAGAACCTCCTATATTGATGCCACCAGTCGAGGGAAGACCGTTGATCATGTATCTGACTGTTTTAGAAAACTCAATGGGGTGTGTATTGGGGCAGCATGACGAGTCTGGCCGAAAAGAGCATGCCATTTACTACCTGAGCAAAAAGTTTACCGATTGTGAAAACCGATATTCACTGCTCGAGAAAACTTGCTGCGCTCTGGCATGGGCTGCTCGCCGGCTAAGACAGTATATGCTGACTCATACTACCTTATTGATATCTAACATGGATCCGATAAAATACATCTTTGAAAAGCCTGCTCTTTCTGGGAGAATAGCTAGATAGCAAATGATCCTGACAGAATACGACATACAGTATACTACTCAAAAAGCTATAAAAGGTATTGTATTAGCGGATCACCTTGCTCACCAGGCTGTAGAAGACTATCATCCCATGAAGTTTGAATTCCCGGATGAAGACATCATGACATTAGACAACTGTGAAGAATTCAGGCCATATGACGGACCTGAACAAGAATCCCGATGGACCCTTTTCTTTGACGGAGCCTCTAATGCACTCGGCAATGGTATCGGTGTTGTACTCATATCTCCAGAAGGGTGTTATACTCCTTTTACTTCCCGATTTTGCTTCAATTATACGAACAACATGGTGGAATATGAAGCGTGCATCTTTGGTCTCAAAGTTGCCATAGACTTGGGGATCAAATCATTAGATGTATTCAGAGACTCATCTTTGGTCGTCAGTCAAATCAAAGGGGAATGGGACACCAAACACCCTAACCTTATCCCTTACAAAGAACATGTTTTGACATTGCTACCACATTTCGAGAAGATTACCTTCGAGCATTTCCCGCAAGAAGAAAATCAGCTAGCATACGCTCTAGCTACAATATCATCTATCTTTAAACTTAATTAGGATAACGAGGCTCCCTAGATCACTGTTGAACGAATGGATAAACCAACACACTGTCATGAGATTAATACTGAAGAAGTAGTGGACCAGCCTTGGTTTCACGAAGTCAAGAGGTATCTCGAGGCTCAAGAATATCCATAAGGAGCTTCAATCAATGATAAGAAGTTCTTAAGGAGATTCTTTGCTAAGTTCTTCCTTAGTAATGGCATCATATACAAAGACAATCATGACTATGTATTGCTTCAGTGCGTAGATAAGGTTGAAGCTGAAAGGATCATGGCTGAATTTCATGAAGGTACTTTTGGCACCCATTCCAGTGGGCATACGATGGTAAAGAAAATCCAACGGGCAGACTATTATTGGTCTACCATGGAAGCAGATTGCTATCAACACTCTCGAACTTGTCATAAATGCCAGATTTATGCTGACAAGGTGCATATACCTCCGGTTCCTCTGAATGTCTTGACGGCTCCTTGGCCCTTTGCCATGTGTGGAATTGATATGATTGGGGAAATCAAACCTACAGCCTCCAATGGGCATCGCTTCATCCTAGTGGCCATTGACTATTTTACAAAATGGGTTGAAGCAGCTTCCTTCGCTTCTGTTACCAAGAATGTTGTTGCCCGCTTCATCAAGCAAAACCTTATTTGCCGGTATGGTATCGCGGAAAGGATCATCACTGACAATGTTACAAATCTCAATAACACTATGATCACCGCTTTATGCGAGCAATTCAAGATCTATCATCATAATTCTTCTCCCTATCGGCCAAAGATGAATGGTGTTGTCGAAGCTGCAAATAAAAACATTAAGAAGATTATACAGAAAATGACAGTCACATACAAAGACTGGCATGAGATGTTACCGTTCGCTCTCCACGGTTATCGTACCACGGCTCGCACGTCAACTGGGGGAACACCCTATTCTTTGGTTTACGGTATGGAGGTTGTCCTACCTATTGAGGTTCATATCCCCTCTCTGAGAATTATGAAGGATGCAGGGTTGAATGAAGACTATTGGATCGAGACTCGACTTGATCAACTAAATTTGATTGATGAAAAGAGACTTACTGCTGTTTGCCATGGTCAAATGTATCAAAAACGGATGATCAAGGCTTTCAACAAGAAAGTCAGGCGCCAAGTATATCAAGTTGGGATCTAGTGATCAAACGTATCATCTTGCCACAAAGTGATCCCAGGGGCAAATAGACTCCTACCTATGAAGGACCATTTGTAATCAAAAAACATATTCTCCGGTGGGGAAATGATATTGACCACCATGGATGGCGACGACCTGCCACACCCTTCAAACGTAGACATAGTCAAAAGATACTACGCATAAGAGACCCGCTAGGTTGACATACCTAGGCAAAACAAGGGCATCCCGACGAACCAAAAGGTTTGGGCAAAAAATTAGGGGTAAAATAAAAATCTGTACACCCGGCAAGTTGAAAACCCGAAAGGAGACTTGGGCAAAAAAGGGTTTCCCGGTGGACTGAAAAACCGAAAGGGCGGTCCAGGCAAAAGTTAGGGAATTAAAGCGTATGACTATGTTCCGTCGGATCACTTTACAAACAACTTTTGGTTTCAACTGACAAACTCAGTGGTTCTGATCAATTCAATCAACTTCGGACAAGGCAAAAATGGACAAGATGCTCGGAGATACAAAGGCTATAGCAGAATGGAAACCCCATGGTATTTTTATACACATAGCTGTCTTTTCTTTATATCAAAATTTCTCTTTTTTTACGACAGCATTCTCTTACTAGAATGTTTGTCCCCTTGTATAAAAATACTTATTCAAGGTCAATACAAAGATATCCTTTTGAAAGTGCAAAAACCATTTGTCTTTTCCTTTACACTTGTGTTTTGTTTGCAAAAAACATCCAATGATGCATTGTTGAACATATGCATTTGAACATAATCATTGTTTACAAATAAATAAAATAAGAAAGGTAATTATTGATGGGTCTAAAGGATAAGAACATATCTCTAGACCAATCCATATTCCCCACAGAGTTTTCGATACTCCCCAGTGGAACAAAACTCCCAGATACTCCCCAGTGGAACAAAGCTTTTAGTTTATCAATCCCCGGTAGGAATCATACATTTTCTCCATATTCCCCAAGAAGATTTTCCAAGCAGTACATGGAATTCCCCTTACAAACATAGTTTATTTCTCTCGGAAAGAAATCCATCAATACTCCAACTTCAAGACATGAGAGCTCACATATCCTCAGCAACATTCAGGGATTTATTTTCCTCAATCCGATAGCAATACAGCAAATCAGCTCACATACGCATCCATTGCATCCATTTATCATAAACATTGATAAAACAAATACATTACACCATGCATTTCATACAACATGACTTTGCATTCTAGCTAACATTTTACCCTTTTCAGGATAAGGTTAACAACTACCATTTCTACTCCTGATACAGTTCAGATACACACCAGACACAGATACCATTCTGATACTCATTCAGACTATAATTTTGATACAGTCCAGATACGCTCCAGACATGAAGCCATTCTAATACTCATTCAATGACACCTCCTGATACAGTTCAGATACGCACCAGACACAGATGCCATTCTGATACTCATTCAGATTCAAACTTTTGATACAGTCCAGATACGCTCCATACACGGAAGCCATTCTAATACTCATTCAAAGACAACTCCTGATACAGTTCAGATATGCACCAGACACGGATGGCATTCTGATACTCATTCAGAACCAACTTTTGATACAGTTCAGATATGCACCAGACACGGATGCCATTCTGATACTCATTCATAATCAACTTTTAATACAGTTCAGATACGCACCAGACACGGATTCCATTCCAATACTCAGTCAGAATTAACTTTTGATACAGTTCAGATACGCACCAGACATGGATGCCATTCTGATACTCATTCAGAATCAACTTTTTATACAGTTCAGATACGCTGCAGACATGGAAGCCATTCTGATACTCATCCAAACTCAACTTTTGATACAATACAGATACGCTCCAGACACGGAAGCCATTCTGATACTCATTCAAAGACAACTCCTGATACAGTTCAGATATGCACCAGACACGGATGCCATTCTGATACTTATTCAGAATCAACTCCTGATACAGTTCTAATACGCACCAGACATTGATGCCATTCTGATACTCATTCAGAATCAACTTTTGATACAGTTCAGATATGCACCAGACACGGATGTCATTCTGATACTCATTCAGAATCAACTTTTGATACATTTCAGATATGCTCCAGACACGGAGGCCATTCTGATACTCATTCAAACTCAACTTTTGATACAATACAGATACGCTCCAGACACGGACGCTATTCTGATGTTCAACTTAAAAATTAAATCTCAACAAGCATTCTTGGATGGAATCTTTAAGCCCACATCCAACAGGATTCTATCCCCTCTCCAAATGGCATCTTTAAGCCCATTCCTCCTATCATCGCATCGCCAAGTGCAAATTTATGGGCACTCTAGTGTCCAATCATCTTCCACCTTCGAGTCGCAAATGGAAAATCTTGTCAATCTAACTCTTCAGGTTTAAGAAGATTAAACAGGGGAAGCTGTTGTACCCCAAAATTTTCCCTCCCCTTTCTCAAGAATCACCCTGGATCCTCCAGCTCGCTTTTATCCAATTCCAAGCCTTGAATTATCAATTTTTTCGAGCAAACCATTCACAAGGGCAAAATGGTCATTTGCACACAAGAAAAGTCAAACTTTGACTTTTGGATCAACATCAAATCTCAAGAATCATATTTCATCAAAACATGTTGGAATATGAAGTCTGTTTCATCAAGAAATTCAAAAGTCAAATTTACTATGGAAAAGCCAAATTTCTAAATACTTGGGATTTTTCTAAGTATTTAATAAAAATGACATTTCAGAACTTCTGAGCCAGCCTCACGGAAAGTGCATTCAGAAGTTGCAAACTTGGTTCAGAATATGGCCTTCAGTCAGAACATGGATCTTCAGCATCTATGCAAGTTCAGTCAGAGTTTGCATGGGTAATGCAAAGAAGGTTATAAAACGTGATACAAAGCCTGAAAGCTCCTTCAGAACATGTTGGAGCCAGAAGGTAAGAGGATCAGAAGATTGGATGCTACGCTGAAGCAGAACTTCTAATCCAGAATTTTCAAAGGTAAATTAAAGAAGGTTACTGGAAAGCCTGGGGAATCCTTCAGAGTATGCTGAGGCAATGGGATACAAAGATCAGAAGTTGGGTGCATTATTCTAGGCTATGCTGAAATGGAAATTTTGGTCCAGATTTAAACAATGATGCAAAATCTCACATTACAGGATTTCTGATATTGACAAATCTCATCATTATTTAATGCTCATTAATGCTCACAACCACTTTGGAGTCTTTGTCCAAAGGATCTCTCCACGTGTGGCATAAAAATACTTTTGTACAGAAATGTGTGGGGGTCCATGTGCTACTTTTCGCTTGTGGGTTTACTTTTCCTTAATCCCTACTTCCTAATCCAGTCTAGGCTAAAAAAATTGTCAACTATCACACCTCTTTGAATTTGCTTCAGGAGCAAGTCAGCATCTAGCGTATGATGTTGGCGCTACTTGACATTTCAAACCCACCAAAACCTTTGCCTATAAATAGAACACCTTTGGCCACTGAAAAGAGGTTGAAAATTTGAAAAAAGAAAAGCCTTGAATCCCTGCCAAAATTCCAAGAGTTACAAGAACTTTAAACACAACACACAAAACCTGTTAACTGTTGATCCCTTTCCTCCAAACTCCGCTTGTTCTCAAATATTTCTTGACTAAAAAAACCATCCACACAGTTTCTGATCCATACGTTGGAAACTGCCTAAACTTCTGTGTTCATACTATAATACACTCTCCATCCATCTATTCAAGGAACTCATAACATCACTTCCTTGCCATCCCCAGAAGTTGGAAACTTCCAGCTTACTGAGTACGTGAAGGAGCTCTTCAGAACATCATCAGAGTTGAGATTAACTTCGGTTCACAGGACTTCTTCCAGTTGCAAGGTAAGTTTCTGCTGACTCACACCATATTACTTAAGCATTACCAGATTTACACGCTCAAAAATACAATGTAGATATCATGTTTCTGATGTTGTACATATTCTGAGATTTCATGCATCTGCCTGTTTAAGTAGAGAATAAATTAGTTCAGAACTTCTTGAAGAAACTAGAACTCAGAATTAGGATTAGCAAATGCATACTTGCCTCTGACTTATAGTTCTGATATTTCCTATTTCTGAAACACTATGACACCTGCTATAACTGTTCTATGCATGTCTTCTGTTTTGTGGAGAAATAACCAAATTACAGATGTTCTGACTAGTATAGAAGGAGAGACCAAGTTACGTCAGTGATACCAGGATTTCTAGAGTCTGTTTTGTTGCCAGTAATATTAGAACTTCTGAAAACTACTGTGTTCCCAGTGGGTTCATAACTTTTGACCGTGTACATTTTCACTGACAGGTTTCTGTTTTACAGCGTGCCAGGGTCAGAACCTCTGACTTCATTTTAATCAGCAATACGTTGATTCGTTTTTTTCTTTTCTCATTGTTTTTTCCATTATTTTCTATTCTATTAACCAGCAAACATAAAAAACATTTCTTTCACACTTTATTTTATTTCTTAAAACAAAAGATCAAAAAATATTTTCTTAAAACAAAACAAGTTCATTCCATATTTTCTTGTACATTCTTACACATTTCAATATGGTTGTAATAGTAACTTAGGACTCATTTTCTTTGCAATCCCCATTCATAAATTTGTACACCCCATCCCCTAAACATTGTAATAGCGTAAGACTTTACATTTTTGCGCTTTTATTGCTTTCATATATCGTTAATAATTAAGATGTGTATGGTAAGACATGAAAGCAATAAAATAGACAACCCTAATCAAGACTAAATTCATGCAATCAAACACGCTTTGCACACATGCACCCTTAGGGTAATATCACTTGTTGCCTTACAAAAATGGCCATGTTATGCATGTGGGATGTCTTAGCACAAACAAATCGAAAATACAAGATCATAATCCCTCGATGACGCTATCAACATTGCCTTCCAAAAAATGATATTAGTTCCTAAAGAAAAAGTGCTAAGTCATCTCACAATATTGCTATCATGGTCATACGATGACCCAAACGTTTGTCCCTTTACATCCAACGATGGGGCTTCGTACCAAAACAATGGTAAGATAGTAACATCTAAAGGAGGAAGAAAAGCATATCTAAGACCTTTTGAGTAACTAAGAGCCCATGGAAAACCATGGATGAAAAGGGTGCTAATACCTTCCCTTTTCATAATCTACCCCCCGAACTCAAAAATCATCTCTAAAGGTCTTTCTTATGCTTTTTCACGTTTTCTTTTTTTATAAAAGAAAAGTCGGTGGCGACTCTTGCTAAACCGCAACATTTGCGAACACAAATGCAAAACCTCAAGTCAGTTCTCCCACTGCACCACACCTATAATGTCCGAATTTATATCTTTTCATGAGTGCATTTCTTGAACTTGAGGGCTGAAAATGAGTTGTAGGTAATTAGATTCTATTAAAAATGAGCCTTGGATGATAAATTTATGATAAAGTATGAGAAAGTTATGTCTAGTCAAAGTTTGGTTGACTTTTCCTAAAGAAACCCTAATTAAGCAACTTTTGAGTTTTGATGAATTAGGAGCATTCCTTGAGGAATCATGATCAACCCTTGATCAAATGATGGATATAACTTTAAAATGTTAATGTTGACCAAAAATCTTGAAGTTTAACTGTATGTGGGTCACAATTGACTTTTGACCTAGTATAGTTGATTTTCAGGCATTTGAGCAGTTGACTGAGCAAACTTCTTGTGCAAGGCTTGAAAACTGGCATGGATGATCTTGAGGATATATTAGGGCAATGGAAACCACTTAGGACCCTTGGAACTCAAACATCTTGATGAGGAGTGAAACCCTAGTTTGAGGCTCATTGTCTTAGGAGGAGGATTTGTCTGGCCAATCCTTAGTCAACTTGAGTAATTGAAGACCTCTAGGAGTTTATCTGGTGTGAAAATAGGAGGGAAAATTTTGGGATGCAATAGCTGCCCCTATTCAATATTATTAAACCTGAGGATGTAGATTGGATGGTCTGCCTTTCGTGATCTGAAGGTGGAAGATGATTGAACACTAGAGTACCCAGAAATTTGCACTCGCATGAAGTAATACTAATCGATAATATCGGGAATGGGCTTACAGATTCCATTTGGAAGGCGAAGGAGAATCGTCAGAGATGGGCTTAAAGATACCATCCAGAAAAGATATTGGTTGCATAAGAGATTCCTTTGCGATAATTCATGTACCTGCCGTTGAGGAGGACTTCGCCGGGGAATGTTGATTTATGTCCTGGGAAATAGAGTATAGGAGCTTCGGTTGTCCATTGTTCTACTGTGGAATTAACTCTTGATTGATGAGACAAAAGTGAGTTGTTATTTGGTCGGGTCCAGGCTTCACAGTGACTGGTTGAGGATGATAAGGATGATTGTTATCTTATCGTATTCCAGGCTTCATAGCGACTTACTGGGGAATATGAAATCGACCGTATCTAGTCAGGTCCAGGTTTTACAGTGTTGTAAACTGTTGTTCTGAGATAAAAGAGAAGGTATATGTATAGGGCTTTCTCGGGATAAGTCCATGCAAAACTGCGTCAAGTAATTCATGAAAAGGAGCCTGGATAGTAGGGCTATGAGAAGGAACCTGGGTGGTAGGGTTACTTTAAAATGAAATCCTGGATAGTAGGGCTATGAGAAGGAACCTAGGTGGTAGGGTTACTTCAAAATGAAATCCTGGATAGTAGGGCTATGAGAAGGAACCTGGGTAGTAGGGTTACTTCGAAATGAAAGCCTAGATAGTAGGGCTATGATAAGGAACTTGGATAGTAGGGTTACCTCGAAATGAAAGCATGGATAGTAGGGCTATAAGAAGGAACCTGGATGTTAGGGCTACTTCACGATGAGTTCGGGTAAAATCGCATCTGAACCGAGAAGGAACTTGGGTAAGGTTGCTTCGTGCTGAGTTTGGGTAAAACTGCATCTGAACCGAGAAGGAACCTGGGTAGGGTTTCTTCATGATGAGTTTGGGTAAAACTGCATCTGAACCGAGAAGGAACCTGGGTAAGGTTGCTTTGTGCTGAGTTTAGGTAAAACAACATCTGAACCGAGAAGGAACCTGGGTAGGGTTGTTTGTGATGAGTTTGGGTAAAACTGCATCTGAACCGAGAAGGAACCTGGGTAAGGTTGCTTCGTGCTGATTTTGGGTAAAACTACATCTAAACCGAGAAGGAACCTGGGTAGGGTTGCTTCGTGATGAGTTTGGGTAAAACTGCATCTGAACCGAGAAGGAACCTGAGTAAGGTTGCTTCTTGATGAGTTTGGGTAAAACTGCATCTGAACCGAGAATGAACCTGGGTAAGGTTTCTTCGTGATGAGTTTGGGTAAAACTGCATCTGAACCGAGAAGGAACCTGGGTAAGGTTGCTTCGTGATGAGTTTGGGTAAAACTGCATCTGAACCGAGAAGGAACCTGGGTAAGGTTGCTTCGTGATGAGTTTGGGTAAAACTGCATCTGAACCGAGAAGGAACCTGAGTAAGGTTGCTTCGTGATGAGTTTGAGTAAAACTGCATCTGAACCGAGAAGGAACCTGGGTAAGGTTACTTCGTGATGAGTTTGGGTAAAACAGCATCTGAACCGAGAAGAAACCTGGGTAAGGTTGCTTTGTGATGAACCTGTGTAAAGCTACATTTGGTTGCGCAGATAATTACTTTGTTTAGTTTCAGGAGCTAATCTTGGACTTGCTGGAAGTTGTTGATGATAACCATCTTTCCTGAAAAGGTACATGATTAATTATACGCGATGCATGAAATGAATTGTGTGATGATGTTCTCAAAATAAATGAGATTATGCTATATGCAATATGTGTGCGCATGTCATGATGTATGAACATGAAATGCTATTGTGACATATCCGAGTCTGTGAAAATAAATCCCTGACCGCTGCTGGAGAGTACTGGAAATTGAATTCCTGACCGTCGTAGAAAAATTGGTTCTTCTACTTCCGCTGGGGATGGCGAACGGAGATGATTATGCCGTGGATTTATTCCTTTCTGTTTGTGAATATTCTGTCGGGGAGAGACTCAGCTTGAGAATAACTCTGCGGGGAAATAACTATGTTTGAGAGAGGAGATGCTTTGCTGGAAGAATTTTCCGATTCATAGAAATAAACTCTGCTGGGGGATGAGCTTATGTAGCTGGAGGAATAAACTCTGTTGGGGATTGAGCTTCTGTATTCAGAGAAATAAACTTTGCTCAGGAGAAAACTTTATGAACCGCTTGCGATTATAAAATTCGGATGGGGAATATAGATGTCGTCTCTCTGAAGGAACTTTGCTGGGGAAAGTAAATCCTATTTGGGGAAGTCGATGTCAAAGCTTTGGTTGCCTCTACTCTGTGGGGAGTGTAAATGTCACGAGGTCGTATGCTGAGGATAAGGCGATGACTTTGCATCAGGATGTTTCTACCCCTGTACCTGCTGGAGAAAGTACCTGCGGAGGCTTTGTGGATGGCTTGAGTGTTATCCCAACTCTTGGAGTCCTTGGTGAATGCAGATCAGGGTAATAGACCTTCTACTGATTAGACAAGTGACGAGATGACGGGACGTAGTCGTACGCTTTAATCCCTAACTTTTGCTTGGACTATCTTTTCAAATTTTCAGTCCACTAGGATACCCTTCTATGCCAAATCCACCTTTTCAGGTTTTCGACTTGTCGGGTGTATAGTTTTTTCATATGTATATCCCTAACTTTTTCCCGAACCCTTTTGGTTCGCCGGGATGCCCATTTTTTGCCTAGGCCAGTCAACCTAGCGGGTATTTTCATGCGTAGTCTTTTATGACTATGTCTATGTTCATCGGGTGCGAAGAATTATCACTATCCTTAGTAGTAAGTGTTGTCACACTGCCAGAAAATGTTTGTTTGATCGCACATGATTCGTTGCTGGAATTCATGTCCAATGTCCCAAGTGATTCAGATGGAGATCTGCCCCTGGCTACTTGGCATCTTTGAGAGATTCCTTGAATCTTGACTTGACTTCCCCAGATCAGCTGGACATCATGCTATGCCCATTGATTATGAAAACCCTATCAATGGAATGTCTTTCTGTCCGAGGTGATTCTGTTCAGTGAGAAGATATTTGTTCACTGAATATCCGTCGTGCGAACTTTTCTGCCGTTGAACAAATAGTCATATGCAAACAATGGTATTTTAAGAATACAAAGCTTATTCCTTTCTAAAAAATTCTTTTTGAAAATTCAATTTTTAGTAAAACAAATTTTGCAAGAGAGTGATGTCAACTCATGATTTATAGAAAACCTTACAGGAGTCAGGATACCTTTTGTAATAGTATGCTTTCGAACTAACCCATGCTTCAGCTAGGACTTTTAAGGGTTATAACGTGGCCTGGTTCACGGTTCAAGAAACAAAGGATAAAGGCTCAAATTTTATTTGTACCCGCCCGCTCTTCGTGATGTTCTTCAGTCCTATGCTCAGTTAATTGTGCATTTTGAATCCCATTTGAGTCTGGCATCTTGTCCTTGATGTTCTGGTGATGGTTCGGATACTAAAAGTTTGTTTTGAAAAGGCAGTCATTTTTGTAATCTTCTTTTTGTCGAGGATTTATAGGACCTCTTTTTTTGATTTTGTTATCCCTACTTTTGCCTGAACTGTTTCTTTTGTGTTTACAGTCAGCGGGATGCTCCCGTTTTTTCCCCTTAAGTCTCCTTCATAGGTTTTGACTTAGCGGGCTTTTCTTTTGAAAAATAATGACTGCTTGTTCTTAATGATTATGCGGAACCATCACCATCTTCTGATTTGGAAGGACTTCTTCGATGCTATTCATTATGTATGAAGTAGAATATTGCAACTGAATATGCATCTGAATCAATTGAGAGAACTACCCTGCCCCAGGTTATGATTAAGGGTTTTAATTTGTGTGAAAAGAAAAACTCCTACTTCTTAGGCTCAAAGAGGTTGACTAGAGATTATCTTCCTTATTACTCCGCTGTTTAGGATTTGAAACAATGTTTGTACATCGTTAGCGGGATCTGTTCAAAAGCATACTGTAGAGATTGCGGTATCATTTTCGTTATCCTCCCTCTAAAGGCTTATAGCTTTTGATTGAGAGTTGAATATCACAAAAAGGTAAGCAGTTTAAATATAGTGAATACGAATGAATTGATTCAAAACAGACATATGCAATACATTGATAAAGTAACAGAGTTTGACATGAATAGATGTTTGAACAATCAAAAGAAAATTACAAATAGAAAATTCTAATGAACAAAAGCCTTCTTGTCTGATCTTGTCACTTCAGATGGTGTGCCTTGGAGGGATGGTAGAAGACTTTAGTCTGATCACCTTATGTGAACTCCAGCACTCCTTCATTGATCAGGTCCTGAATCTTATTTTTCAATGCCCAACAATCATTCGTATCATGTCCAAGACTATCAGAATGGTATGCACACCTTTCATCGGGGTGGTAACTAGGAGCATAAGTATTAGGATTTCACAAAGGAGCCCTTAACATAATCAACTTTGCCTTCAACATGTGTTGTAACGCTTGGGCTAGTGACATATTGATTCTGGTGAATTGTCTCTTGGGCTTGTCTTGCTTTTGCTGATTACCCCGTTATGGTTGGTGGGATTGTTGTTCGGCTTGCGATGTAGAAGAAATTTGGAAAGGTCCACTCTTCACCAAACCAACTCCTTGTCTCATCAGGGGCTGACTAACGACCTGATCCTCGGCCTCGACTGTTTGCTTCATACGATTGTATCTGTCTTGATGAAGTTGGTTGATGGTAGCTCTTAGCTCTTCTTGTCCCAAGGCTAGGCCTTGGATAAGAGCCATCTGCCCCGACATCTGGGTTCTCATTGCCTCTACCTCAGCTTGCAGTTGTTCCAACCGTTCTTCCTTATTGTCTTCAGGACTTTTCTTGACCAAGTTCCCAGCGAGGAGTGTTTTCAACTCTTCCTGCCCCTTGGATAGGTTTAGGAACATTTCCCTGAACTGAGCCTCTTGAGTTTGTGGATCTCTGTTGTCTTGTTTGAGAGCCATTGCTAAAATAAACAACGAGAACATGAGAGACCTGCTTTGAATCCTGCTTATGCAATGATATGTATGATATATGTATGCAATGTTTTCAAGGATCTGCGAGGTAAACAAGAATATGTCAGCAGTTAAAGTTTGTAGATTTGATTGAAGAACTTAGTATCTTTGAGTGTCTTTCTACGATTCAAGCTCGCCATATCGAGTGGGTCATAGCCCCTTACTCAAGTTATCGTGTTTTGGTCTTTTGACGACATTGGCCAGAGGAAAATAAATCCCCATGCCCCTTGCTAGACGTCTGGTTCATCATATCCTGCATCACATGCCCTCGAGATCCTTGAAATTGTTAGTATAATATGTCATGTTATGATGATATGATGTGTATGCTATGCATCAAGCAAGAATGCAGGGTAAGAAACCAATTTATTGGATTTATACAAACAAGGTCTTGTAAGGAATACAAATAAAACCTTGCAATAAGTTCAAATTTTTAGGCAAAGAAAGCAAACAAGTCACACAAGTAGCCTTAGGTTTAGGCTTTCATGGATTCCATAGGTAAGTACCCTCTTGAAGTTGGGTTGGTTTAACCTGTCCTAAATATAGTAATCGGGTTCTAAGGGATCTCAATATAACCGATCTTTCCCCTAAATTTCATTCCGATAGACAATTGACTTGCCACCAAACAAAACTCAAGAGTCAAACCTCGATGAGTGTAGCATTGAGTATCAACCGACTTTGGGTTTACACCAAAGACGACTATCTCATTACGTCCTAAAATCCAAGTTGGTCAATTAAGGTGCTAAGGTCAGTTGACGCTTTATGATACCACGCAGCGGCCTTGTATTCTCCTTGATTACTCAAGGGCTACCGGTACACACAAAAGTATCACATCAACGTAGCTATTGTTTCAACCGTGTCGGTATACCCCGCACAACTCCCTCATAGTTTATTGCTACTTACCTAAAAGGAATTCCTCGATCTAGGTTTAGGATCCAAACAACCCAAACAGATATCCTTAAAAGTAAATCAAACAAGACAAGCCAAAGAAGCAATTAAGAATGACCTAGATCCTAAGGTAAACTCCACTTTATTAATTCCCCAGCAAATCGCCAGTTCTGTGATACGGTGGCAGAACCGATTGTTTAGTTACTACTGGTTTTGCGTTTTTTGTTTGCAAATGTACGGTTAGCAAGAGTCACCATCGTCTTTTATTTCATCCAATAAAGGAAAAGGAAAAAGAACAGAAAAAACCTTTTTCGAGATGTTTGAGTACGAGGGGTAGATTATAGAAAGGGAAGGTGTTAGCACCCTTTCTATCCGTGGTTTTCCACGGGCTCTTAGGTACTTGCTCATTTTTAAATTGCTTTTGTGTGTTTGTGTGCATTGAAAAAGTTTTTAAAGTGCCTTAGTGCGGAGATTCACTTTATGGTAACCCTTGTATCAATCCTCAAGAGTGTGATAAAGTGTTTTTGAAAACTTTAGTTTGAAAAGTTTGTTTGAAACGGTATGGTGTAAAAGTTTATTTGAGCAAGTACTTAAGAGTTTCTACCTAGTCGAAAAAGGCTATTCGTTTTCTTATTTCCTTTAGATAGCACTATCCTACTATTAAGGAGTAGGTAGCTCCATCGTTGAAGTTTAAGGGACAACCGAAAGGGACGATTACGATCACTAAAGCAATGGTCAGGAAACCATAGTAGTTACCCTAGAGTCCAAAAGATCTTTCCGAGGCAACATTCGAATGGGTCATTTTTTATCTTTTGAATCTAGAGGGAAACCACTAAAACTCCTTATACTTCATGATCGTTTTCCGAAGGCAACCGAGGTGTGGATACCCTAGGGGTGCGTATGTGCGAGTGTATTTGATTTCATATATATTAGTCTTTGTGTTTAGTTTTCTAGCGATTGATTTTATCTTGTTCATGCAATCCTATTAGCAACACATCTAACAGTTAATATATGTACAAAAATATAAAGTGCGGAAACGTAAATTCCTACGCTATTACATGGCTTTGGGGAGAGGGATTTAATTACAAGTCCAAAACCGGGAGAAATATAATGGAAAACAATAAAAATGCCTTATAGTTTGGCTACATTGATATGTACAGGAATATAAAAGTGCGAAAGAAGAAAATGCGCGCGAAAGATTAAATACAGGAATTAAAGTTTAAATTCAAAGAAAACTTAATTAATGAAAGAAAATATTTTTTGTCATTTTTTATTTTTTAGGAAAAAACATTAAGTTAAAAATGAAAGGAAATTAACTTTAAATAACCTAATATTTTTGTATTTTTATTTGAGAAAAAATAATTAACTTGCAATTTAAACCTAATTTCTAGTTAATTTTAATTATGAAAATAAAGCAAATTATCCTAATTAAACTAATCTATTTTCAAAATTAATTTTAATAAATAAGGAAGAAAAAACTAATTCTATATTTTTTTTTTGATTTCTTGATTTTATGATGTTTATGATTTTTTTAATAAAAGGAAAATAATTGAAATAAAAGAAAATAAATAAAGCAAAAAAGAAAAATGGGCCGCGCTGCAAAAATGAAAATGAGGGGTGAGAAATAAGCAGAATTAAAAGCCCAAACTGGACAAAGCCCAGTTCTATGCTGGACCCAGTGTGGATAACGTCTTGGGGTGCACCACAGAGACGCGACTTTGAGGCTTTAGATCTGTCATTTTTAGATTCCTGCGTCAAAACTTAAAAGCAATGGTTCTAAAATATTCTAAACATTAGTATGAACATGCATGAACGGTTATAAACCATTTATAACGTAAGAATTGAGAGTTTGTAATTAAGAATTTTTACCCAACCGGAGCTACTTGGTGCGGAAGTTTTGGGCGTGGACTGGCTTGGCAAGAGGCCTGAGTAGACTCCTAGAAGTCTCAGAAATGTGATTTGTCCACTTGTTTGGACTAATAGCACCAGGGAATATAGCTGCGAACTCTTGCAACTTTTAGCAAGTTTTTTGAGAATTTTGTAGAGCTTTCTTGAAGAGAAATTTCGTCCCTTTCAAGCTTGTATGGCTCTATATTTATATAGGAGAATGAGGAGACAATAAAGCATGGAAAGAATCTCCCTCATAATGTTGTGTTTTAAGACCATGATCAAAATTTGAAAAAAATGCCATATTTCATGATTTCATGCCATTTTCACATGTGGATGAACCTGGACATATTTGAAGGATTATTGCACGAAATCAATTGACATAAACCAGCATAAAACTTGCCCAAAATGGATTCACATCAAAATTTATATTATTTCTATTATTTATTTATTTAATTCTGAATTTTAATGAATAAAATATCAAAATAAACAGCACAAATAGTAGAAAAATGTATGGGTGGGATTAGATTTCGTGGACCATGTTAGGAATGAGTTTCAAACTTTAAAAGATAGGCCCATTTGGAAAAAAAATCCAAGTTTGGTCAATATTTGCTTCATGCATTTTTCCAAAAATTGGCCAACTTTGACAATGCATATCTCTCTCAATTTTAACCTTATGAGGGTGTTCTTGGACTTTTTAGAAATCTTAGGATGTCCCCTACACAACCCCTTTTGGTTCATCTCAATTAGATCTTCCATGTTAATGTAAGGAGCTTTGACCTAAAAGGTGTTTTTGTTGACTTTTGAAAAGGACCTATAATGTCCGAATTTATATCTTTTTATGAGTGAATTTCTTGAACTTGAGGGATGAATATGAGTTGTAGGGAATTGGATTCTCTTCAAAATGAGACTTAGATGAGAAATTTCTGATAAAGTATGAGAAAGTTATGCATGGTCAAAGTTTGGTTGACTTTTTCTATAGGAACTCTAATTTAGCAACTTTTGAGTTTTGATAAATTAGGAGCATTCCTAGAGGAATCATGATCAAACCTTGATTAAATGATGGATATCACTTCAAAATGTTGATGTTGACCAAAAGTCTTGAAGTTTGACTGTATGTGGGTCACAATTGACTTTTGACCTAGTATAGTTGATTTTCAGGCATTTGAGTAGTTGACTGAGCAAACTTCTTGTGCAAGGCATGAAACTTGGCATGGATGATCTTGAGGACATATTAGGGCAATGGAAACAACTTAGGACCCTTGGAATTCAAACATCTTGATGATTGAAACCCTAGTTTGAGGCTCATTGTCTTAGGAGGAGGATTTGTTTGGCCAATCCTTAGTCAACTTGAGCAATTGAGGACCTCTAGGAGTTAATCTGGTGTGAAAATAGGAGGGTAAATTTTGGGGTGCAACACCCCCTTACTCAGAAACTCTCAAAAAGTTCTTTTTCTGTTCTATTCACCCTTTACTTTGTTGGATAAAAGAAAAGTCGGTGGCAAATCTTGCTGACCGCAACATTTGCAAACACTAACACAAAAAACCAGTATTTAAACATTCGGTTCTGCTACCGTATCACAGAACTGGGACTCTGCTGGGGATTTAGAAAAGTGGGGTTTACCTTAGAGTTAGTTCATTTTTTAAATATTCTTTACATTGTGTGTTTTGTTTGCTTTATCTTTGAGGGTTTCTTGGGTTGTTACTAAAAGATCCTTCACCCGGATCTGGGGCACCTTATTAGGTAAGTAGCAATAAATCATGGTGGTTGTACAGCGTAGACCGATATGGACAAAGTGGTGGCTACGTCAGCGTGATACTTTGGATTGTACTAATGTTCCTTTAGTAAGTTAAGGATAACATTAGGCTTCCTCATGGTGTCACTAAGCGCTAACTGACCTTTAGAACCTTTAATTGACTCATCCTAGCCATTAGGAAGTAGTGAAATAATCGGCTTTGGTTCCGACCAAAGATTGGTTGATACTCGATACTACACATTGAGGCTAGACTTGTAAAATCAAGATTCTCAAATGCACTTTTGTTTTGATGAAGACAAACCATGATTGACAAAGAAGGTAAAGATTATTGATCAAGCTAAAAGCATATGTGGATAGAGTATTTAGTTCAAGCACTTAGCAAATTTCAAGGTATAATGATAATACTTACTTTGAACTTAAGACATAGATGCTCAATGGTCAAAAGAAATATTGTATATTGTCCAAATATTTACTCAAGTTTTTCTAAGCTAAAAATTATTTTTTACTTGAGTGCAATCGATTTGCATATTAGTGCAATCGATTCCATGCTTCAATTTTTCAAAACATTTACTACTGTTTCAAAGTGCAATCGCATGTTTATGCAATCGATTGCACTCAATCAATTTTTGCTACTGACTTCAAATGCAATCGATTTACACTCTTGTGCAATCGATTGCATACTCAAAATGTTTTAATTTCTAGCTGTTGAAACCCCGTGCAATCGATTTACACAAAGGATGCAATCGATTGCATGTTGCACGATCTTGAAAAACAACAGCTTTACACATGCATGTTCATAACACCATTTCATGGAAACCTTTCACTCAATCTTGGCAATTGTTCATGATTCATTTACAGAACTTTATGCTATTTCAAAAAGGTGCTATGAACATATAAATACTCATTTTCAAAATCATTTCAACACCTCTTCCAATTATATTTTCTGAATTTTCAAAAATCAAACTCAAGCTGTTATAGATTTTCATACACAAGTTTTCTGCACACTTTCACATATTGTTAACCAGAAAACTTTGAGCATTATATATCTTGAATAATTGCATACTATTATCACTGGAAGAGAAGATCAATTCATTGATTAAATCACTCAAAGTGATCATTGCTACTCAAACTCACTCAAATCAAATATTGCTATATACTTGCTTATTTTTCAGGATTGTTAGAAATAAGTTTAAGTGGTTTTATAAATCTTGTTTTTCCGGGATTGTTGGATACAAGTAAAGTCACTTTGAGAGGATTGTTCTCATTGTTGACATAGTGAAAATCCAAGAGGATTATTCTTGGTCCAAGAGGATTGTTCTTGGTCTTGGGTAGTTCTTGTTTAAGTTTGCCACAATAAGGAAATCTCTTTCATGTTGAAAGGGGACTAGAGTACTCTCGGACTGTGAGGGGAACCAGGATATATCGCATTTTCTGCGCTTTACTCATTCATAAACTCACCATAATCCAGGAAAATAATATTCACCATCACTAAAACCTGAAATTTTTAAAGTACCTAATTCACCCCCCCCCCTTTTAGGCGCACTTCGTACTTACAATTGGCATCAGAGCAGGTTATAGGTAACGTGTTCCTAAAAGATCCAAAATGGCTTCCGCAAATCAAAATCTTGTTTTCAGAGATGGTGGTAGTAACAACAAGCCTCCTCTATTTTGTGGTGAATATTTTGACTTCTGGAAAATACGCATGAAGGCACATCTAGAAGCACAAGGAGAAGAAATATGGGATGCCGTCGAGAATGGTCCTTTTATCCCTATAACGGTAACCAATGGTGCTGGATCATCAAAGCCTAAAGCTGCATGGGACGAAGATGATAAGAAGAAGGTTCTCTATGATAAAAAAGGCAATAAATCTTCTTTAAGGTGCACTTAACATGGATGAATTCTTCTGTGTCTCGGCATGCAAAACAGCGAAAGAAATATGGGATACCTTATGTTGTACCCTAAAATTTTCCCTCCCATATTTCTCAAACATTGGAAGAAAGATCTCCAAGTTGCTCAAGATAGCTCAAGGATTGGCCAGACAAGCTCTCTCCTAAGGCAGTCTTCCCCAAACTAGGGTTTCATGTTGCATCAAAATCCTTGAGTCCAAGTGACCCTGAGTGCTCACCAATGTCCTAATATGTTCTCAAAATCATCCATGTCAAGTTTCAAGCCTTGCAGAGGAAGTTTGCTCAGTCAATTGCTCAAAGGTCCAAAAATCGACTATGCTAGGGCAAAAGTCAACTGTGACCCACATACAGTCAAAATTCAAGATTTTTTTGTCAACATTCTCATTTGAATTATATTTCATCATTTTATCAAGGGTTGATCATGATTCATCAAGGATTGCTCACAATTCATCAAGATTCAAAAGTTGCTAAATTAGGGTTTTGTAGGAAAAGTCAACTCAACTTTGACCAAGCATAACTTTCTCATACTTTATGAGAAATGACCCATCAAAAGCCCATTTTTAATAGCATGCAATTCCCTACAATCCATCTTCAGCTCCCAAGATCAAAAAATGCACTCACAAGAAGTTATGAATTTGGACATTATAGGTCATTTTGAAAAGTCAACAAAAATACCTTTTTTGCCAAAGCTTCTAACTTGAGAATGGAATATCAAAATGAGATGAGACCAAAAGGGTTGGTTAGAGGACATTTCAATCTTTCTAAAAAGTCCAAGAACACCTCCAAATAGTCAAAAATTGAGGAAGTTATGCATTTTTGAAGTTGGACTTTTTTGCAAAATTGCCAAAAGTCAACTATGCCCAAAACTTCAAATTTTGCCAAATGGGCCCATTCTTTTTCACTTGTTCTGAGTTGGCATTATAGCCCATGTTCTCCAGCCTTGGCTATGTGTCCATATCATACTTTTATTAATTATTTTGATTTTATTTGAATTAATTTGATTTAAATCAAAATAAATCAAATAAAAATCCAAAAGCATTGATAACAAAGATTTTGTGGTGATTTCAGGTTTCATTATACAGCTTGCCATCATCAAACTCGTATCAAGGCATAAGTGTACAAAAAGATGGGATTTGGATCAAATTTGGAAGGTTGTTAAAGGAGGATCAAATCAAATTCAAATTCATTGATGGAGAGAGATTTGGACTGAGTTTGCAACCCTAATACATTGTGCAATACATAAGGATCGTGTGCAGACCAAAATAAGGGTTAAAGATCAGATAGAGAGCAAGAACAAAATTTGCAAAAATACCAAAAAAGTGTGAGATCGAAATAGGGCTTAGAAGCAGTTTCAAGGCTTGGCAATTGTCTCAATCGCTTCCTGGCAATCTCAGGAACCTAAAACAATCAAGACCATGTGTGTTCAAGCCTCCCAGTGCACTGTAAGTCAGTCACGAACTCACCCTTTTCTTGATTTCGTATTTTGAAATTTAGGCATTGTTAACATGTATTGATGGCATATTCTTAATCTACACATCATTTGCAAGATTTTGGTATTACTTGATTTCATTTATCTGACCTATATTGTGATCCACCATAGTTATGGTTTCGAGCTTTGGTTTAGGGCTTTTTGTTTCAGGAAAAATTAGCCTTAGTAATGGCTATGGTTGTGATCAGAAGAGGGAGACGAGTCTAACCATGGTGTTAGAATTCATTTCCATGGCATGTACGTGATTTTGAAGGTGGACAGGCTTGTAGAGACAGACCTTTGTCCGTGGGTATAGGTGCTCCAGATTTTTAGCTACGGAGGGAGGACAGGGATGATGCGTTGGCACTCCCCCATTTGTCCATTCAAACAACGCGTGTTTTTTTTCTTTTTTCTGACCAATAGCTTTTGTTTTATATATTATTATTGCATTGTATTATATTAACAAATGAAGCAACATGGCCTAGTGGTAACCACATCAGCGCTTAAGGATCCAAAGGCTGGAGGTCAGGGGTTCGATCCATGCCTCCAGCAATTTTCCATTTTTCTTATTTCTTTCAGGAGATCCAGTGTATGCGTATGCCAAAAGACCATCATACTCCCTCACCAGCCAAGGCGCCAGATGGCCAGATGGCCAGATCTGGTGGCCATAATTTGAGGTGCACCCAAGGGCAAAGTCAACGCTTGCATACAGGATCCAAAAAGTCACATGGGTCAGCATAATTGGGCCTATGTTCTTGCTTTCTGCACCTCCCAAATCAGGCTCATTCCTCTACCTTTCTTTATTTTATTTATTTACATTTAATTTGTTTAATTAATTATTAACCAATAGAATAATTTTCTTTTTATCAAAAAATCACAAAAATATTTGTATCCAATTAAATTTCAAAATTTTATTTTTTATTAATAAATATTAACTAATTTAATTAGGATACTAATTAGGCAACTTTAATTTATTTTGTAAATAAATAAAATTAATTAGAAATCAATAAGTTTTAACATTAATTTAGTTATTTTATTTTCTTTCCTAAATTAACAAAAACTCCAAAAATATGTCATTTAATATTTTTCATTAATTAATTTATTTAATAATTAATTTAGTATTTAATTTTAGGATTTAATTTCTTTTCTTAAAAGTAAAAAAAACAACAAAACATTTCTTTAAAAAGGGTCAAAACCCTAATTTCACATTCGATCCAATACACTCGCGCGATTTATTTTCCCTTATCCAATTAATGTATCTGCTCCCGGTTTGTAATAGTTTTAATAAGACATTTACTTATTTTTCTGCTTTTTATTTTCAAAGGGTTGCTTTTTGCGATGTAAATACCTGACGCCTTGTAATAATTTAGTTTTAAATTCCGCATTTTAATTCCGCAAATTATACAACTGTTAGATGTTTAGTAATAGGGTTTGTATGACAAGAATGAATGTTTAATCTTAAAACGGTTAGATCACCCTTAACATGTGCAAAGATAAAAATAACTGAAATCGACACATTCGCACATGCGCACTCCTATGGTACACCCCACTTGGTCGCCTTCGTACACGGTCATTGAGTATAGGTCGTTTTAGAGGTCGTCCTCTTGTCTAGAAGATCATAGTTGCCTCGAAATGGTTGCCTCAGATATTGTTGCCTCAAACAAATGATCTAAGATATTAGGGTTACCGCTAAGGCGTCCTAACATTGCTTTAGTGACCGTATGTCCCTCTCTCGAATTGACCCTCAAACTCCAACGATGGTGCTACCTACTCACTAATAGTGGGATAGCATTGTCTAAAGGAAATTAGCATAGAACGATTCCTTTTTCGAGTAGGTAGATTAGCTCTTAAGTACTTGCTCATTCAAAACAAAACTCTTTCACACTTACACTTTTACAAACAAGTTTTCAAAAAACACTTCAATACACTCTTGAGGACAAAAGCAAGAGTTAAATCGAAGTTAAAACAAAAACTTTTCAAACCCACAAGCACAAAGAAAACAATTTTGAAAACAATGAGCAAGTACCTAAGAGCCCGTGGATAACCACGGATAGAAAGGGTGCTAATACCTTCCCTTTCTATAATCTACCCCCCCCCCCCCCCCCCCCCCCCCCCCCCGTACTCAGAAATATCTCAAAAAATGAATTTTTCTATGCTTTTTTCCTTTCCTTGTTGGATAAAATAAAAGTCGGTGGCGACTCTTGCTTACTGCGACATTTTTCGAACATAAACGCAAAACGCGAACCAGCATTCCAAAAACAGTCAGTTCTTTCCACGGTATCACAGAACTGGCGACTCTGCTGGGGACAATATAAGTGGGGTGTACCTTAGGATTAGTTCATCATAATGTTTTCAATTGTTTGACTTGTATGCTTTATCTTTGTGGGTTTGAATCGGAGTTACTATAGATCCTAACCCGGATCTGGGGATACCTTTTAGGTAAGTAGCAATAGACTGTGAGGGAACTGTACGGCATAGACCGATACGGTTGAAGCAGTAGCTAGGTTGGTGTGGCACTTTAGTTTGTACCGATATCCCTTGTGGTGGAACAAGGAGAATATGGGTCAGCTAAGGGGTCATTAAGCACCAACTGACCTTAGAACCTATAATTGACCAACTTGGCCATAGAAAAGTAGAAGTATGCTACACTTATTGAGACCAAACTCTCGTGATGATTCCGGTCGCAAGAAAAGGTTGCTAAACTGGAATTATGACCGATCGAGGGTGGTCAGTGATATTGAGATCCTCTAGAACCCGGTTACTATTTCTAGGATAGGTTGAACCAACTAAACTGAAAGAGAGTAATACCTAAACTCCATGCCAGCCTGAAATCTAAGGGCTACTGTGTGACTTGTTTTCCCTCACCATGTTTGTTATATGTGAATACTTGTGGTGTGTTTCTATCATGACATCATGCATCATGACATTGCATGCATATTGCATTGGACTAACCATTTCAAAGACCAATGGGATTCATATTTGTTCTATTTTGCAGATCATGGCATCTATGCATAGAAACACTATTCGGATCAGCTTTGTACAGATTCCTACTCAGCTTAAAGATTTGGTATCCCAGGTTCCTGACACTTTATCTTTTGACAGAAGACATGGTCACCTCCTCAGTCTAGTCACTTCCAAGCTGGATGAACAGATGATGAGTGTCTTATTCTAGTTCTTTGATCCACTGCACCACTGATTTACCTTCCCGGACTATCAGTTGGTCCCTACTCTGGAGGAGTTCCTGATCTACTTGGTATTTCTATTCTAGAGCATATGCCATTTACAGGTTGGGAGAAAGCTCTTAGGCCATAAGATGTTGCTACAGCCCTACATCTGACAAAGGCTGGGTTAATGTCTAATTGGGAAACTCGGAGTGGGACAAAAGGCTTCTTGGCTAAGTTCTTGGTTGATCAAGCTAATCAGTTCTGGGACAGTCTAGACTTTCAGGCATTTGAAGACATTCTGGCTCTTCTTATTTATGGTTTGGTTCTGTTTCCAAATTCAGATTCCTTTGTTGATGTGAACGCGGTGAGGATTTTCATGTCCCGTAATCCAGTTCCCACTCTCTTGGGTAATATTCTGCATACTCTCTATGCCCGTACTGCTCGGAAACGGGGAACCCTTATGTGTTGTGCACCATTGCTGGCGAGGTGGTTTATTTCTCACCTCCCCAAATCTGTTTTGAAGAACAAGGAAGGCATGGGTTGGGCCTACAGAATTATGTCCCTTACTCACACGGACATCATCTGGACTACTAAAGACATGGAAGAAGTGGTTGTTATTGATCGTTATGGGGAATACCCCCAATGTTCCACTACTCGGAATTAGAGGAGGGATCACCTATAATCCTTGTCTGGCCTTACGACATTTTGGGCGAGCTAGGAGGGACGGACCTAATGAGTTGTTGCTTCCGAGCATTGTCTTTGACTTCCAAGGGGATAGTGAAGAACATCGTCGCAAGTTCATAAGAGCTTGGAATAGGGTTCACAGGTCTGATCTGCACGAGCTAGGAATGAAGACCTCTCTTCTGATGGAACCGTATCTCCGGTGGGTTCGAACCCGTGCCCAAAAACTGGGAATGCCGTACGAAGCTGTCTTACCGGTAATTGTTAAGAGTAATGTTGAAGAAGAGGTTCCTCCTACCATCCTCCATCCATACATGCCTACTGACATTGGGGCATTAAAAAGGTCTTGGATCAGTTGAGGGAAGAGTCGGATACTTATAGAGAAAAGTATCATGAGCAGGAGCGGAAGATCCTAAAGCTTACACGGCAGCTGGAGAATGAAAAGGTCCTCAACGATTATGTCAGCACCAACGAAAAACGACCATGGGAGCGCTGATGCCTTTTATTGCTTTTAGTTTTGATTTACTTTTCAGTATCTTTTTTGTAACGCCTTAAAGGCATTTGTCAAACATTTTTTCAAGTTTTTAATCTAATAAAAGTGTGTTTCATTTTGGTTTACCAATTTGAATCCCTAAAGTCTTTGAAATCATATCATACATATATCATTCCCATGCACCTCATTACAGGTACCCTTATAGGTTTCTCATCTTCTTTGCTGTTTATTTCAGTACATCATGTCTTCTGAAACATCAAATGATCAAGCTATCAAGGCTCTGCAAGCTCAAAATGCTCAGTTCCAGGAAATGTTCATGAACTTGGATAAGGGTCAGCAAGATCTAAAGACTCTTATCTTGAAAGATAAGAAGAAGAAGAAGAAGAAGAAGAAGACGGTCCTCCTGAACATGGGTCGCAGATTCGGGAACAAGTTGTGAGATGAAGTTGATTTGTCCCACTCATCTGGAGAGGGAGGGAACTAAGAAGAAAGGAGGGCTCCTAGCCCTGTGGTGTCAGACAATGAGACTGACTTTGACGAAGACCAGTATCCTCCGGCTGAGGACAAGTATAAGCAACTTGAAGACCGGTTAAGCGCGATGGAGATCCAGAAGATACTTGGGCTGGATTTTTTAGAGTTGGGTTTGGCATCTGGGGTGGTGATTCCCCATAAATTTAAAGCACCAGTCTTTGCTAAGTACGATGGGGTCTCCTGCCCAAAGTTACACCTCCGTTCGTATGTTATAAAGATCCAGCCATACACTGCTGACAAGAACCTCTGGATCCATTTCTTTCAAGATAGTCTCTCAGGGACTCAACTTGAATGGTTCTACCAACTAGAAGGAGCTAGCGTCCGTAATTGGGAGGATCTTGCTGCTGCTTTTTACAAGCAGTACCAATACAATGCCAACCTCGCTCCCACGCGTACCCAACTTCAGGGTATGTTTGTGGGTGTGAGCGAAGGTTTCAAAGATTACGCTCAGAAATGGAGGGACCTTGCTGGAAGAGTACAACCCCATTTGGTTGATAGGGAGCTAGTGGATATGTTTCTGGGGACCTTGTCTGGTCCATATTTTAATCATCTGATTGGGAGTTCATCGTCAGGTTTTACTGAGTTAATAATGACTGGGGAGAGAGTTGAAGTCGGTATTAAGAGTGATAAGATACAGAAAGGTGCTTCATTAAGTACCAAGAAGAAGCCCTTTAAGAAGGAATCCAGTGCAGTTTACAGCTCAAAAATCCAGAATCGACCTGAACGCCGCCAAGCGGTTAATGCGGTGGTTATTCCAAGACCAACTGTTGCCACACAATGCAACACTCAGCCAAGGGCAGAGAGGCCGCAAAGACAATTTACTCGGCTCAACATGACTTTAGCTCAAATTCTGCCGCAATTGCTAAATACCAATCTGGTGATTCCGAAGGAGGCCCCGAAGAATCCCAGCACTACATCACCGCTGTACAATCCAAACGCCCGCTGTGCTTTTCACTCAGATAGCCCGGGGCATGATACGAATAATTGCTGGGTCTTGAAGAATAAAGTGAAGGATTTGATTGATGCTAAGGAGATTGAGTTCGAAGCGCCTGAAAAGCCTAATGTTGTGAATGCTCCTATGCCAAATCATGGAGTGAATGCTGTGAATGGTGATGTGTTTGTATCTTCTGCGAAAGACATTGCTACTCCATTGATGACTGTGAATAAGAACCTTTTGTTAGCCGGTTTATTTCTGGGTTGTGGCGAAGGTTGTCGTCTGTGTTTCGTCCTACCTATCGATTGCCATCTATTGAAGTAAGGTGTCCAACGCCTGATGGATAATAAAGAAATTCTATTTGAGAAGACTTTTGTTCCTTTGGTTCCTGTTGAAGAAGTTGTTATAATCACCATTTTCGACAATTCTTCCAAGGCTTCCTCGAGAAAGCCTGTTAGAATTACATATGTTACGAGAATCGCTCCCTTGATCATTACTGTTCCTGGACCTATCCCATATACGTCGGATAAGGCTGTCCCATGGCACTATGGGGCCGAGGTGTATTATCACGGGGTTAAACAAGATTTGAAGGATGAAGAGGCTGACCCGCAGTGGAAGACTTTTCTCCCCTGAGATCTCTCCACCAACAGTTCGGAAGCCTGCTGTTATTTCACCTTCCAGTACACCTGCTACTGTTCCTGTTCATGTTCCAATCCTTACCCCTGTTGCCAGTCATCTGACACTCGGGGCAAAGGGATCACCGGTGAGCCTGCCCGGACGGAGGCACCGAAAAAGATTATTGTTGAAGCCTTTAGACAGGAGATAGAAGAAATTTTGAAGATTATCAAGAAAAGCGACTACAATGTAGTCGAACAGCTGGGGTAAACCCCGTCGAAGATCTCTATGTTGTCTTTATTGTTGTGTTCAGAGGCCCATGCCAAGGCTCTGATTGCTTTCCTGAAAACTGCACATGTGCCCCAGGAAACATCTGCTGATCAGTTCAAAGACTGTGTGGCGAGTTTAACTACTGATAATGGTTTGAGTTTCTCTGACGCAGATTTGACAGCCAAGGGGAAGAATCACAATGACGCTCTGCATGTTTTGATCGAATGCAGGGGCACTACTCTAGCTCATGTGCTGGTGGATATTGGGTCCTCGTTGAACGTTTTACCCAAGAAAGCGCTAGACTGGTTAGACTGTGAAGGGTTGGTGCTGAAGCCAAGTAACATTGTGGTCAGGGCCTTTGATGGGTCCAAGAGGATGGTACATGGAGAAGTGGATATTCCCGTCAAGGTTGGTTCTCATATTTTCGCGTCTACATTCTATGTGATGGACATTCGGCCATCTTATTCTTGTTTGCTGGGTCGTCCGTGGATCCACAAAGTTGGGGCAGTAACTTCTACGCTTCACCAGATGCTGAAATACCCAGTGAAGGGGAAAATTGTTACAGTACGAGGATAAGAGGAGTACATGGTGAGCCACCTCAACTCCTTCTGGTATGTGGAGATGGACGGAGAGTTCATTGAAACCCTGTGTCAACATTTTGAAGAAGTCCCTCAAACGCTGGCGTCGACTGAAACTGTTACTAAAGATCCTCCCATGAAGATGGCTTCCCTCAAGGATGCCCGGGCTGTTGTTGAGAAAGGTGGATGTGCAAATTTGGGACAACTCCCTGATTTTGCACATAAGACTAACAAGTTTGGTTTGGGTTTCACTGCAGAAGCTCAAAGGGCTGTTCGACGTACGCGGATTGGAGGACCTCCCTTATTTATCAGCAATTCAGGAGTAAATGCCATTGAAGACGACGATGAAGAATCTGAGTTTGATAGTTGGATCTACCCGACTGCCAATGGTGGACTAAGCAATTGGACGACAAAGGACTTCGTGCCAATTTCTTTTATTACCCAGTATTGAGACTTTTGTTTTGAATTTGTAACAGACAATTTTAAACTTTTACAGCCCGGTGTATTACCCGAGACACCGTGGCTTTGTTTGTGAGGGCTTGATATTTTGTCATCTCCATATATCATTAATAAAAGCATTGGACGTTTTTATTGCATTACGAATTTTTAGCTCCTTGTTTTTCTTTCTTTTCTATCTTGCAAAATAGCTATTTTACACACACTCACATATATAGGTCTACATCCACTCTGGATCCCACTGATAATGACTCTGCTACTGCCGGTTATGACTTCGAAAGTCCAACCAAACAAGCTGAGGACGAATGTGAGGAGGATTGCGAAGTGCCTGGTGAACTTGCTAGACTTCTACTTCAGGAAGAAAGGGCCATACAGTTGCATGAAGAGCCAGTGGAAACAGTAAATCTGGGTACATAGGTAGACAAGAAAGATGTCAAGATTGGTGTAAATCTGGAGCCTAGTGTTAAACAACGGCTAATTCAGATGCTGCGTGACTATGTTGAGATCTTTGCCTGGTCTTATAAAGATATGCCTAGGTTAGATATCGATATTGTGGTTCATCGCTTACCTACCAAGGAAGATTGTCCTCCAGTGAAACAGAAAGTTCGTCGAATGCGCCTAGAGATGTCTGAGAAAATCAAGGATGAAGTTATGAAACAGTTTGACGCCGGTTTTCTAGCAGTTACTTTTTATCCGCAGTGGGTTGCCAACGTGGTTCCAGTGCTGAAGAAAGATAGTAAGGTTCGAATGTGTGTTGATTATAGGGATCTGAACAGGGCGAACCCCAAGGATGATTTCCCTCTTCCTCATATCGACGTTCTGGTTGACAACACCGCTCAGGATAAGGTCTTCTCCTTTATGGATGGTTTCTCCGGTTACAATCAGATTAAAATGGCTCCCGAAGACATGGAGAAGACAACCTTCGTTACTCAATGGGGTACCTTTTGCTACAAAGTCATGCCTTTCAGATTGAAGAATGTTGGGGCAACGTATCAGCGCGCCATGGTCGCCTTGTTCCACGACATGATCCATCAGGAGATTGAGGTAAACGTTGACGACATGATTGCAAGATCCCAGACTGAGGAAGAACATCTTGACCACCTTCAGAAGCTATTTGACAGGTTGAAGTTGTACAAGCTGAGGTTAAACCCGAACAAGTGCACCTTCGAGGTGAGATCTGGTAAGCTGCTGGGTTTCGTCGTAAGTGATAAAGGTATTCAAGTGGATCCTGCAAAGGTGAAAGCTATACAGGAAATGCCAGCTCCCCAAACAGAAAAAGAAGTCAGAGGCTTTCTGGGACGTTTGAACTATATTGCCTAATTCATCTCGCACCTAACTGCTACTTGTGAACCAATCTTCAAGCTACTGAAGAAAGATTAAGTGGTAAGATGGAACGATGAATGTCAGGCCGCTTTCGAAAGGATCAAAGAGTATCTCCAAGAGCCACCCATCCTAATGCCTCCAATTGAAGGGAGACCTCTGATCTTATACTTGACAGTACTCGACAATTCAATGGGGTGCGTGCTGGGGTAGCATGACGAGTCTGGCCGAAAAGAGCATGTTATTTATTACCTTAGCAAAAAGTTTACCGACTGCGAGACCTGATACTCGTTGCTTGAGAAAACTTGTTGCGCTTTGGCATGGGCTGCTCGCCGGCTGAGACAGTATATGCTGACTCACACCACCTTATTGATATCAAAGATGGACCCAATCAAGTATATCTTCGAAAAGCCTGCCTTGTCTGGAAGAACAGCGAGATGGCAGATGATCTTGACTGAGTATGACATCCAATATACGACCCAAAAAGCAATCAAGGGAAGTGTGTTAGCAGATCATTTGGCACATCAGGCAGTGGATGATTACCAGTCTATGAACTTTGAATTCTCGGATGAGAATATCATGTTGGTGACTGACTGTGAGACACCTAGACCGGATGAAGGACCTGAGGAAGGATCCCGATGGTCTATGTACTTTGATAGAGCTTCAAACGGTTTAGGTAATGGCATTGGCGCTGTGATAATATCTCCTAAAGGCTCTCATACTCCGTTCACCGCCCGACTATGTTTCAACTGCACCAACAATATGGAGGAGTATGAAGCGTGCATTATGGGTCTTCGAGCAGCTATTGACCTAAGGATTAAGTTCTTAAGTGTATTCAGAGATTCCGCTCTCGTGATCAGTCAGATCAAAGACGAGTGGGATACGAAACACCCAAATCTTATTCCTTACAAGGAGTATGTGTTGATGTTGCTTCCGCATTTCGAGGAGATAACCTTTGAACACTTCCCTAGAGAGGAGAATCAGTTAGAGGACGCACTGGCTACAATGTCTTCTATGTTCAAAGTCAATTGGGACAACGAGGCTCCCCGAATTACAATTGAAAGGTTGGACGAACCCGCACATTGCTGTGACATTGAGACTGGGGAGGTAGCAGGTAAACCCTGGTTTCACGAGGTAAAGAGGTATCTCGAGGCTCAGGAGTACCCCAAGGGTGCATCTGTTAATGACAATAAGTTTCTGAGGAGGTTCGCGGTGAAGTTCTTCATTAGTAATGATATCCTTTACAAGTGTAACCATGATTCAACCTTACTGCGATGTGTGGATAAGAACGAGGCAGAAATGATCATGGCAGAGTTACATGAAGGTACTTTCGGGACTCATTCCAGTGGACACACCATGGAAAATAAAATCCTTTGGGAAGGGTATTATTGATCTACAATGAAAGCCGACTGTTCTCATCATTCTCGGACCTGTCACAAGTGTCAAGTCTATGCTGATAAGGTGCACATACCTCCAGTTCCTCTGAACGTCTTGACAGCTCCATGGCCTTTTCCAATGTGGGGCATCGACATGATCGGTGAGATCAGACCTACTGCATCCAACGGGCATCGTTTCATCCTGGTAGCTATTGAGTACTTTGCGAAGTGGGTTAAAGCAGCTTCCTTTGCTACTGTAACCAAGAACGTCATGGTACGGTTTATTCGGCACAATTTGATTTGTCGATACGGTGTACCAGAGAGGATCATTACAAACAATGGTATAAATATCAACAATAATATGATCACCGAGCTCTGCAAGCAGTTCAAGATATAGCATCATAACTCTTCTCCCTACCGGCCGAAGATGAATGAGGTTGTAGAAGCGGCTAATAAAAACATTAAGAAGATTATGCAGAAGATGACGGTGACGTACAAAGATTGGCACGAGATGTTACCATTTGCTCTTCATGGGTACCGTACCTCAGCGCGAACATCAACAGGGGCAACACCCTATTCCTTGGTATATGGTATGGAAGCAGTCTTGCCCATTGAAGTTCAGATACCCTCTCTTCGGATTATGAAGGATGCAGGTTTGAGCGAAGATGACTGGATTCAGACCCGGCTTGATCAGCTAAACTTAATCGACGAAAAGAGACTTACTGCTATTTGTCATGGTCAGAGGTATCAAAAGCGAATGATCAAGGCATTTAACAAGAAAGTTAGACGATAAGAGTATCAAGTTGGGGATCTGGTGATCAAGCGCATTATCTTACCTCAAGGTGATCCCAGGGGAAAATGGACCCCTACTTACGAAGGGCCATTTGTGGTTAAGAACATTTTCTCAGTAGGAGCTATGATTCTAACCACCATGGGTGGTGACGACCTTCCTCACCCCGTCAATGCAGACATAGTGAAAAAATACTACGCATAATCAAAGACCCGCTAGGTCGACTGGCCTAGGCAAAAATAAGGGCTTCCCGGTGAACCAAAAGGGTTCGGGCAAAAATAAGGGATGAAAATGAAAAATCTGTACACCCGGCAAGTCGAAAACCTGAAAAGGAGGCTTGGGCAAAAAAGGGTATCCCGGTGAACTGAAAACCCGAAAGGGCGGTCCAGGAAAAAATTAGGGATCAAAGTGTAACACTATGTCTCATTGGATCACCTTGCAACCAGACTTCGGTATCGACTATCAAGCTCGAACGACACTAATCAATATGATCCATCTTCAACCAAGTAGAAAAGTGATGAGATGCTCAAGGACATAAAGGCAATAGAAGAGTTGGAACCCAGTGGGATTGTTCACATAGCTGTTTTGTTTTTCACAAATTGTATAAATTCTATGGTTCGGCGGCGTTCTCTTACTAGGACGTCAGCCTCTTGTACAAAAACGCCTATTTACAGGCCAAACTTCAAAATCAATACAATTCATTTTCAGATAATTTTCAAACTATTTTTCCTTTTTCTGTTTTGTTTTGCAAAGAACGTCCAATGTTCATTTTTTATATATGCATTTGACACTAATTGCTGCTCATAAATATTTACATGTGAAACAAAAGACGATTACTTGTAATATCAGAAACAGGGGCAAATAAGATTTGTCCAAGCTTTACAGTTGCTTTGTCCACCAGGTACAAGGGTAAATTTAGCCGAAGAATATGGCTAAGGTGCATTCATTCCCCGCAGAGTGAGAGAAAGACAGTAATGTTAACTCTCCCCAGCTGAGACTCGCAACTGTGAATGAATCGGTAATATTCTCCCCAAGAAGAGTTTATCTACCATCAGCACTGAAAAGTCTTATCATCCCCAGCGGAGTATAAAAATATCCCCAGTGGAGTTTGAAGAATTGTCCCCAGTAGACTCGGGAAGATTATCCCCAGTAAAGTCTAAAAGGGCTATCCCCAGTAAAGTCGCAACTGGAAAATCATCCCCGGCAGAGTTCTTTCCTTTCACAAACAGGAATTCAATCCCCAACAGGATCCATTATCGCCAGCAATAGTAATTCGTCCCCAGCTGAATTTATCAGCGGAATCCCCTACAGAGCATCTCTTCCCCACATAGTAATCTCCTTATCAGTCTATTCCCCAGCAGAGTTATCCTCTCCTGCAGGTTTATTCTCACAAACATCTTCATTTGCTATCCCCAGCAGAAACGAAGAGTTCAATTATTTTCTCCAGCAGCTATCCGGGATTTACTTTTCCCAACTAAAAGCATTACATTTCCATACATCATGACACATGCATATACGCATCATACAACATGTGATACAGTGGGAGAACTAACTTGAGGTTTTGCGTTTGTGTTCGCAAATGTTTCGGTTTAGCAAGAGTCGCCATCGGCTTTTTATTTTATCCTAAGGAAAGGTCAAAAAGCACAGGAAAGACCTTTGAGATGTTTTCTTGGGTTCGGGGAGTAGATTATAGAAAGGGAAGGTATTAGCACCCTTTCTATCCATGGTTATCCATGGGCTCTTAGTTACTTGTTTAGATCACTTGCTTTGCTTTTCAATTGTTTGAAATGGTGCTCTTCAATTGTTTGAAATGGTGCTTTGTGTGTGGTTTTGAAAGATGCTTTGAAAAGAGGCCATCGTTGTGGCAACCTTTGTAATGATTCTTGTTGGAATGTATACAAAGGTGTTTTTATCTTTTGAAAAGTTTTCAATATTTGAAAGTAGGGTTTTGAAATTGTGTTGTGAAGTGTGTTTGAAGATAGCAAAGATGTTTTTGCAAGCTTTTGATCAAGTAACTAAGAGCTATCTACCCTATTTTACTCAAAGATCTTTCTTATGTTTTTAACCCTTTTAACAATGTTGTTTCACCATTGTATTTGGTGAACAACCTTATGTTAGGATGTTAAACGGGACAGGCGCGGGTCATCGTGTAGACCATGATAGCAATTGTGTCAAGTATTTTTGGCAAATTTCTTAAGGGACTTGATCATTTTGTTTAGGCAACTCAGATAGCGTCATCGAGGGACTATGATCTTTTATTTTGTTTTTGTTTTGCCAAAGTACTTAACATGCATACCATGGCCCATTTTTGAAGGCAACAAGTGGATTGTAACCCTAGGGGTGCAAGTGTGCATTGTGTTTGTTTTTTCATGCATTTTTGTCTTTGATTAGGTCAAACTAATTGTTGGTTTTGATTTGGCATACAAACCCTAATTCTCTAAGCATGGCATAATTGAAAGCATTTAAGTGCATGAAAATAAATCTAAGCTATTACAACTTGATATAGGGAGGGGGTACAATTTTGAATAGGGAATTATTTTGCAAGAAATTAAAATCCTAAATTATTACAACCCAATTGAATTTACAATGCATAATATTTAAATGTACAATATTTAAATAAGCAAAAATAAACAAATATTAAATAAAAATGTATTATGCAAAAAAAGTTTTTTTATGTATGCAAAGTATTTTTAAGTGTAAAGAAATATGAAGGAATAATAAAATAAAAAAGGATTAATTTTATTTTTATTAAAGGGGTAAACCCTAATTTTCTTTAAGAAAATGATATTATTTATTATTTATATACAAAAATATGTTGATATGTACAAAAATGAAATATATTTAAAAAAATGGGTATTTTTAGTATAAATAATAATAAAAATAAAAATGTAATATTTTTGTATTTTATTTCTAAGTATTTAATAAAATAAAAGTATATATATATATATATATATATATATATATATATATATATATATATATATATATATATATATATATATATATATATATATATATATATATATATATATATATATATATATATATATATATATATATATATATATATATATATATATATATATATATATATATATATATATATATATATATATATATATATATATATATATATATATATATATATATATATATATATATATATATATATATATATATATATATATATATATATATATATATATATATATATATATATATATATTAAATATGTTAAGTGTGTATAAAATATAAAATAAAATATTTACAAAAATATATATATTCAAGAAAATATTTTCAATGTGAATAAAAATAAAAAAAATGAAAATAAAAAACATTATTTACATTATTTTCAAGTTTAAACAAAATAATATACAAGTATATATAATATTTTAATGCTAGTAATAATTAAAATAAATATCAAATAAATGTAAAAATTATGAAAAATATTTTTTAAGCATTTTTTATGGTTGGAAATAAATAAACAAAGTCAGAAATAAAATTAAAATTAAAAAAAAAGACAAAATATAAAGGAAATGGGCCAGGGGGTGTATTTAGCAAAAGGAGGGTGTTAGAAGCAAGAAACCAAGCCCAGCCCATCAGCTTCATCTTCTTCCTTGTGACAAACAGAAAAACGCGCGCCCTGTATCCATCTTTGAACATCCTAGAAACGTGACTTTTTGCCAAAACTTACAACATCAAACTTGTAGAGCATCAAACAACGATTTCAACCATATAAAACATTAAATCTAACTCTCAAAGACCAGAGAGAACTTCTCTGGCCCTAAAATTTAACCTAACTTTTTCAACATGTTCATGGATGAAATTCTCCTAGCACGATTAATATAAATGAAAATTGAGCATATGTGTGCTTTCAGGCAATGAGTACAACATCTTTTATTCACAAACCTAAGGCTAAATGTTCCTAAATAGAGAGATAGAAGTTCATGAAAAACCTATTTCAGTTGAGTTCGAGTTGGACAATGCAGCAACTTTTAGTGAGGCCTGAGGTTCTTTTGAGCTTGCTTGATGTTCCCTGAACCTTTCCCAATGCTTAGTTTGTTTTGAAATGGCTTGAATCCTTCTACAGAAGTCAACCTGCACAAGCTTGAAATGAAAATGGTGAACACTGTAAATGGAGTTACAATTGGCAATGGAGGTTTGGGATAGCTTGAGTGAGTTGAATGGAAGGTGTTTGAAGTGGAAAGGAGCAAAACGCATGAGGCAATGTGAAGATGGAAGTGATTCTGCAGGGCTTGCCCTGTTTTGTAAGAAAATATGGTTTTTGAGTATAAGGGTGTTTTAGAGGTGAAAGGCTCGTGTTTCTGGCTTACAAGGATGTGTAAAACTTGTTTCAAATGTTGGCTTGAGTTGATTTTATCAGATGTGCAAACTATGGACTTTTGAAAAGTTGACTTGTTTTGAAAGCAAAGTGTGAAGTGAAATGAGATAGGCATGTACAGGCTATCTCCAAGCATGCACCAACTTCTTGTACCTTTGCCTAAGTTTGTGGAACTTGTTTGCTGCAAAGAAAGAAGTTCAAGGCTCAAGAAAAACAACTTTGCAAAAGTTATGCTTTATGAAAATGGAAGTGTGATCTTTATGCCCAAAATGGAATTATTCAATGTATAATGCTCCTTTGATCAGGACAATGCCTCTAACCAATGTATTTGAATTCAATTTTTGAGTGTAAATTGGTTTAGAGACCTGTAATTATGTACTAAACTAGTTTGGTCAGATTTTGCAAGTGGTATGAACATGTATTGGCCATGGTTACAAAGTGAGTTTTTGCCAACTTCAAGCATTCGATTCTCCATAACCACAAAGGTTTTTGAGGAGTTCTTAGACAATTTGGAAAGATTACGACATGTACTATAATCCATCTTTGAAATCCAACTTGAGAATCTAAGTGGAACTATGTGAAAAATGGCCAAGAAAATGGGTCAAAATCCTGCCTAAACTAGGGCAAAATTTCTCTAAGTTAAAAGTTTTAGGGACCCTTGTTCCAAAAATCATAACTTGAGATCCAAGTTTATTTTGAGAAAACTTTGTTAATAAAAGTTGTATACTTTCTGATGGAGTACAACTTTCATTTTGTAAGTTTTGTTTGAATCCATTTGCATCTTGGTGAAAATATGGGACAAAGTTAGGAAAGATTAAGAAAATTTCATAACTTAGAAAATTTCTAAGTTATGAAAATTTTCAATTTCAAACCCTAATTTGTAATTTTGGGTTTCTTGATGAAAAAGTTTCTTAATTTGACACATCTTGATGAAAAATGACCCTTGGTACTTGATTTTGACCAAAAAGTTAAAGTTTGACTTTTCAGTGCATAGTCAAATTTTGATCAGTTGACTGGAAAATTCATCTGTCAATCCTATGCATTTGAGATATTTTAAACTTGTTGAATAGGTCAAGATAGTTTCATTGAGTCCTTGAGTCCATGGTTGAGCTTAATTTTCCATTGGTTAGGTCAAACAGTCAAAAATTGCCTTTGTACAGCCAAAACCCGAAAAATGACCATTTTGCCCTTTTGGTGATCTGATCAAATTTCTTATGGAATTATGGTCCAAACTTGATCAAATGGTTCATATGAGTTCATAATGTTGATGTGGGTCAGAATTTATGAGGTTTGACTGTCAATTGGCCACAATTGACTTTTTCCCCAATACAGTTGATTTCTAGGTCAACTGTCCAATTGACTGGGCAAAAATTTGAATCAAGGCTTGAAACTTGGCATGGACAAACTTATGAGTCCAAAATGAAGTATGAAAGTCACTTTGGGAATTGTAGGTCAAAAAATCCCTGTGCAAACTCAAACCCTAGTTTAGGTCATCAGTGTAAGGAGATGTCTTGAGCAGAGCAAACCCTAGCTTGGTCTTGAGTTCCAAGAGTCTTGTGATGAGAAATATTGATAAAATGAGAGGGTAAATTTTGGGGTACAACAGTTGCCCCTGTTCAATATTCTTGAACCTGAAGAGTTAGATTGGCAAGTTTGCCTTTCGTGACTCGAAGGTAAAAGAGGATTGGACATTAGAGTGCCCGTAAATTTGCACTCGTCAGAATATTGTTAAGGGAATGGGCTTAAAGATGACATTTGGAGATGGTAGAATATTTCTGGAGATGGGCTTAAAGATGCCATCCAAAATTTGTTTGTTGAACTGCAATGTTGTAGGTCAGGAGAATGGGCATCAAAATGGTATCCGTGTCTGGAATACATTTGAACTGTATCTGGAGACTGAGTCTGTATGAGCGAAGGAATGGCGTCCGTGTCTGGAGCGTATCCGAGCTGTAACTGTATTTGATCTTTGAATGAATATCAGAATGACTGCCATGTTTGGAGTGTATCTGTATTCTGAATGGGTAACAGAGAAACATCTGTATATGGAGTGTGATACGGTGGGAGAACTGACTATGAGTTTTGCGTTTGTATTCGCACTTGTTCGGTTGAGCAAGAGTCGCCACCGACTTTTTATTTTATCCTAAAGGAAAGGTTAAAAAAGCACAGCAAAAACCTTTTGAGATATTTCGTGGGTTCGGGGGGTAGATTATGAAAAGGGAAGGTATTAGCACCCTTTTCATCCATGGTTATCCATGGGCTCTTAGTTACTTGGTTTTTAGATCACTTGCCTTGATTTTCGATTGCTTGAAATTGTGGTGTGTATGTGTGTGTTTTGAAAAACTGTTTTTGAAGAGATGCCTTGTCTTAGGCAACTAATGTATTCGACTCGTGTTTGAGTGTTTTACAAAAGTGTGGATCTTTTCGAAAAGATGTTTCAAATGTTTTTGGGAGTTTGTTTGAAAGTGTGTATGAAGTGTGTTTTTGAAAAGAAGGCAAGTGTTTTTGCAAGTTGATCTCAAGTAATTAAGAGTTTTGTCTACCCCTATTGTACTCAAAGGTTTTCTCTATGTTTTCAACCCTTTTTAACAATTTTGTTCCACCATTGAATTTGATGGACAATCTTGCATTTAGGATGTTTAACGGGACGGGCGCGGGTCATCGTATGGACCATGAATGCAATGATTCCAAGTGTCTTTGTCAATTTGCTTTGAAGGTACTATGATAATTCCATTTAGGCAACTTTCGAAAGCGTCATCGAGGGACTTATGATCATTTGAATTTGTTTTGCCAAAGATACTCGACGTGCAAGCATGGCCCATTTTGGAAGGCAACATGTGGGATTACCCTAGAGGGTGCAAGTGTGATTATGTATTGATTTCATGTATTTGTCTTGTATTAGGTTATCTAGCGTTTGATTTTATGTACATGCAAACCCTAGGTCTAACCATGGTATAATTGGAAAGCGGTAAATTGCGTAAATGTAAAGTCTACGCTATTACAAAATAAGTATCCGGGAGTGGGGGTACAAATTTACAAATGGGGATGAGACTTTAGGAACATAGTGTCCAATAGATTACAACCAAATCGAATCGATCAAATGTAAATGTAACGAATATAAAAATAAGCAAATGTATAATGTATCAAATGTAAGTACATTGTGTAAGTGTATGTGTATATGTGTATGTAATTATTTACAGGTGCGAAAATGTGAAATTAATGTATTATTAAGGTATTGTTTTAACTTAAATGAAAAGAATTAAATGTTTATTAATCTTTGATTTGTGATCTTGCATATTTCTTTAATATGTACAAAAAGAAAATTTAAGAAAAGAAAGTATTCTAAGTTTGAAAATTGTCACTTTACATTTGATATAAAAAATGTATCTTTATATTTTGTGTTTAATATATACAAAAGAATATTTTAATTAAATGTTAAGAATTTAAATTATGTATAAAAAAATGTATTTTTATTTATTATGTACAAAAAGAGTATTTTTAGAAATAAAAGAAAAGTATTATCTTAAGAAAAAATCAATATTCAAAAAGAAAATGTAAGTTAAATTGTAAAGAAAAAATATCAGTTTCTATATAAAATTTAATTATAACATACATATGAAAAAAAAGTATTATTAATGTAAAAAATTGTTATGTTAATTTATTTAACAAAAGTAAAAGGTTTTATATGCTGAAAAAAAGTTTGGAGATTTGAATGGGCCAAAAGGGCATTAGGCCCATACTAATCAAACAGAATGAATAGATAAAAAAGGGGGTGCGATCAGAAACGCAGTGGGCTTAGGTGCTGGAGAAAGGGCAAGGCCCATCAAATTTGACAAATGTTTTAGGGTTTTGATTATTGTTTTCAGTTGGGATAACGCTTAGGGTTTTGTTGAGGCAGAGGCGCCGTTTTCATCTTCATCTTCTTCGTTCGTTTCCTCTTCATCCGTTCTCATGCCATGGCTGTCTGAGCATCATCCCCTTAGCCTAAGCCATCAGCGCCTCCTTCGCCTTCTTTCCCTCCTTGGTTCAGTGAAGCCAAATGAGAGGTAATCGTCTTGTCTTTTTTAAACGCGTTTAGGGTTTGGTTCCTTTTTACATGTTTATGATTTACTGCTTCTTTTTTATTAAGGTGTTTTGATTTTGTTGGTTTAACGAGGTTGAAAAGGGAAGAGAAGAGAGAACTACCTTGACTGAAGAGGGGAAGGAATGGTGGAGGCGTTTAGGAGGCTCGACGGTGAAGGGGTATGCGCGATGAAGCTAGCTTTGCCTTTTGGTAACCCTGGTACTCTTTGTCTTACTTTTGGTTTGATGATGATATTGAACTGAAAACCCTTTTTTTCTTCTTCTTCTTGTCGCCCTGTTTATATGCTTCTGTACGCTTTTGTTGTCTCTCTTCCTTGCCTCTGAGTTGCCTTTCGGAATACTTGTTGTATGCCGAGATTGACGCCTGTGATGTTGATTTTCTGAGGCTTTTGTGTTGCCTATTCTTCACTTCTTTTTCTCTCGCTTCTGCTGCCTTTTTGTGTATATTGGCCTATGATGAGGGTTTCTTTGAGGCTTTGAGGGTTTGGTTGCCTGAGTATGCATTTTGAGTTGTTGGCTTCTTTGTTTGAGTTGGTTAAGGCTTCAGGCAGGTTTGAGTCTTGACAGGTTTGGTGATCTTGTTTGTTTTTCTGGTACAAGGTTTTTGTTTATCAGTTTTGGCTTTTTAGGCCATTACAGGTTGGGTTGGTTTTGACAGAGTTCAGGTTTTTGACAGCTCAGGAAGGTGAGGCTTGGGTTTGACACTGGTTTTTTGGCTTATGTTTTGATGATAGGCAGGTATTAGGCGCATGTTCTCTGAGTTTGAGCTTGTTTTGAGTTTTACTGCAGGTTTATGTTTCAGCTTGGCCTTGACAGGTTTTAGGTTTGGGTGAACTTGTGGCCTTTGGTTGTTATGCCTGAACAGGTTTATTGTAAGGCTTGATATCAATTCAGGCTTGTTAATGCAGGTTTTGGCTTTAGATGCTTGTTCTGTATTATTTGACAGGTTCAGCAGGTTTAGCCTTTTTTCTCAGCAGGTTTGGCCTTTGGTTCTTATGCCTGTAAACAAACAGGTTCAAAGTTTTGAGACTGGAGGCTTATGCAGTTTTGTATATTTTCTGTGTATTGGTTTGCCTCCCTTTTTTTCTGTACTGTGTTCAGTTTTTGTTTTATATGCCTCAAGCCTAAGCCTGCTTTCTTTTTCTCTTCTCTCTCTCTTCAGTACAGTTTAGCATTAAAATAATGTTTGCATTGTACTTTTCTGAAAGGGCCATTTTTTGGGAAATGATGAAAAGAATATGTTGCTTGCATATCATGCTTTCTCTGCATTTTTTATCTCTTCTTTTGACAGCTTCTTGTACTTTGTATCTTTTGATATCCTTCCAAATCTTCTTTTTGACAGCTTTGGTAGCCTTGTACAGTTTGACAGAAAGTTTGAATTTGGACTTTTAGTTTGGACTTTGTAGTTTGATTTGGACTGTGCAGTTGTTGTTTGAGATTTGAACTACGCAGTTTGACAATTTGACTTGTGCATTTTTTAGCAAATAAATATTCGTCCCTCTTTGTGAACCGGGAGAAATCCTGTGATTTGCAGAGAGGGTTAGCTGATCCCAATCAGTTGCCCTTAATGATGAAACTTTTTTATCTGTCTCTTTATTTATTTATTCATCTGCTATTGACTTTTCTTTCTCTTCTTTGCAGATGAATAATTAAAATGGAGCACTGGAGCAAGGGATGGCAGATGAAGAATTGAAGATTAGAAAAATGTTTAGGATAGCTTTTTTATTTAAGTTTAAATAAATGTAAAATCATTGTTGTAAACAACAAAACAATTGTACAATTAATTTAAAAATCAATAAAAGTTTCCTTATCCAATTAATTATTTTTCCTCCTATTGTTTATTTATTATTTATAATTCTTTAATTAAAATAATTGAAAATAAATTCCAATCATTTAATCTTAGAATAATAAATAATTTAAATAAACAATGCTTTAGCATTTGATCAGTTAAACCTGGCATTTCCAACGTTCAAAGCAAAACAACAGTTAATCAAAACAACTTATCAGACGCATTCCCCTTTTTACTGATTTTTACCAAACACTGCAAATTCAAACTGAATGTATCATTTTTACTGATTCAGTCAAACGAACGTGAATTCTATCCAAATGCATTCTTTATATTGATTAAGTCAAACAATGCGAATTCAAACCAAATCTCGGAATAACTTGCAAAGCACCGTAGAATTAAATCTTTCTGAAGAACCGCGCATGAAAACCCTAATTCCCGATTAAATGCCAAAGAAGCGTTCGCCTTATCGAAGTTGAGCCAAAATCAACCAAAACCCTAAGCCAACTGTTTGAAACATTTTAGAGCCCTGACAATCAGTAAAACCCTAATTGTGTCCGACTTACGAGAAAAGTCCGTTTGGCCGATTCTAGAGCCAGTTTGAAAAATCAGGAAACGTTTGAAGCTGTGATTTCTTGTGGAAAAATGCGAGGGCAAATTTTGGGGTACAACATGGAGCAACTGTGCGTTGTGGATAAATTTCGAATGAGTGACAAAACGGTGACCGTGTCTGGAGCGTATCTGGACTATATCTGAAGTTGAGATCTGTATGAGTATCAGAATGACTTTCGTGTCTGGAGTGTATCTGAAACTGTAACTGGGATTTGAATAAATGACAGAATGACTTTCGTGGCGACTGCACTGGGGAGAATCAAACTTCTGGTATAAGGGCCAGAATGGCATCCGTGTTTGGAGCGTATCTGAACTTGAAGTTGATAGTTGAATCTGAATGAGAGATAGAATGGCCGCCGTGTCTGGAGCGTATCTAGTCTGTATCTGATTGCTGAAGTCTAAATAAGTAGTAGAATAACCGCCGTGTCTGGGGTGTATCCGTACTGTATTTTGAATAACTGTTAATGATAGCCTTTTAATCTTATCCTGAAGAGGGTAAAATGTTAGCTAAAACACAAAGTTATGTTGCATGATATGTATGATGCAATGAACTGTGTTTCATCGATGTTTATGATATATGAATGTAATGGATGTGCATGTAAGCTAAGTAGCTGTCTTGCTGAAGAAAATAAATCCTTGATAACTGGAGATAATGAAATCTTTGACTGATGTCGGGGAAAAATAAATTCCTGACCAATGTTGAGGATTCAAAAGTCTTTGATTGCTGAAGACAAGAAATCCTTGCTGACTGCTTGGGGCTTAGAGATCTTTTGATTGTTGAAGATGAGAAATCCTGGAACCACTGCTGGGGGTTGAAAATCCTTAGTGACTTGTGGGGATAAGAGCTTCGACAACTTCTACGGGGAATGAGAATCCTTCATGACTTTCCAGGGAAATAAGGAAAATTCTGAAAATCTCTACTGGGGAGTTAAAACCTGGGAGGCTTCTGCTAGAGAAATGAGACCGAGAATCTGAAGAAGTGAAAAACACAAGAAGGGGGGTTGAATTGTAAAACTGAAACTTAATGCAATGAACAAGATATTTTTATCCTGGTTCGTTTGATCTCAAACTACTCCAGTCCACCCGTCAAGGTGATTTCGCCTCTCTCCAACGAGGTCTTAATCCACTATATTCAACTGAATATTACAATCTGCTTTAACAACTGCTAAAGCCTTCTTGATGCAAACCACAACCCGATTTGTCAAGGAAACACTTTCTTACAAAGAAGATAAAACTAGGTGTGTGAATGTTTTCTACAAAACTGTATCACAACTGTGATGTTACACAACTTAAGCTTATGAAAACTAGATTGCTAAACAATGATTGAGTAAGAAGATATGTAGCATTTAGCAAACTGAGAGAAGGAAGATTGTGATTAGCTTTTAGGCGTGTAATATGTTGGAGAGCATTAGCCAATTCAATCTTCATAGTCTTGTTTATATAGCATTGAAATAGTTGAACGTTGGAGCAATATTCTTGATTCAATGCCAATAACAAACTTTCCTTATTGAGCAGATCTTGTCTGGAATGATGTCGTTGGTAATAATTCGCCTTGAATGCACAGTGTCGTTGCTACTTAAAGCGTGTTCTGGCTTGGCTTCATTCTGACTCTGCTTAACTGCTGATGAACTGTTGTTGTCTTTATCAGAGTGTTGAGCGCAGTTCTGTTCATCAAGCTTCAGCATACACGTGAGTTAATCTTCTGATTCTGGTATTCTGATATAGCAACTTCTGATGCTGATGTTAAGAACCAATATTCTGATGCTGATTAGGTGTGCTCTTGCTGATACCTATCAGAGTTTCTGCAAAGCAGAACGTAATATTTTAGGTAACAAATAGTTCATACATGAATCACATAATTAATCTATCCTTTCATTTTGTTATCATCAAAACTTAAACTTAGGGTAGTAGATTTAAACTTTGTTCTAACAATCTCCCCCTTTTTGATGATGACAAAAACTAGATATTTTTAATTGAAAATAACGTGAGAAGAGTATCAGAGATAACTAAATGAAAAGATGTATCAGAGTAAGAGGTTATCAAAGATAAGGGATAAAGAGATATCAGAGTTGAGAGATACTCCCCCTGAATTTATTGCTTCCCTTTTTAATTCCAAGAGTTCTTCAGGATCAGATTTTTATTGCCTTTCTTTGAACATCAGATTCTCAGAGTTTTGACTATCAGAAGCTTTAGATCAGCAAATCAGAGCAGAGCTTCAGATCAGCGTATCAGAGCTTTTCTATCAGAGCTTTGCTTTGGGTCAGATTATCAGAGCTTTAGTCTTCAGAATATCAGAGAGCATTCTTGTACCTGTTAGACTTAAGCAAGAACAGAAAACATATTCAAGTATATCAGAGTTAGAATGTTTGAGATTTTCTGTCTTAGTAATCCGTTATTATTTAAAATATCATTCCTGTTCTCCCCCTTTTTGTCAGCAATCAAAAAGTGTAAGTGATGTGCTAAAATATTTAGAGCAGAAAAACTTGTCATATTAAAAAGTTCAGAATCAAACAAAACAGTACAACAGATAATCAAATAAAACATGAAAATGGCATGAATGAAAAACTAAGGTTGGGGAGGAAGGCGTGTGAACAGGTTCTCCAGCATGGCTTTGATCTGATCAGCAGTCTCATTCTGCTTGTGCACCATGTTGACAACTGTGTCTATCTTGCTATCCTGCACATCCATCCTTTCTTTCATCTTCTGGTCATTTTCATCCATCCTTTGCTGCAGACGCATGTCATTCAGCTTCAGCTCTTCCAGAGTCTGCTTGTCCAAGGCAGCTTGAGAAACATCAGAAGCAGGGAGCTTCTGAGAGCTTTCTACAACATCTTCTGCTTGACTTGCTTCAACTTGAATAGTCTTGTCTTCTTCTGGTTGCACCTTTGAAGCTGGCTGTTTCTCAGACCATGGCTCACTATCCATAGGGAACACGTCTTCCTGTGGCAGCTGACTTTCAACTTCCTTCAGCAGTTTGCTGAAGTTCTGTTGTGCCTGCTCATAGTTGATATCTTGCAACTTGAGGGCTTCAGCACGTACCCAAATTCTGAATTGTGACCAGAGCTGGTCAGAGGCAGCTGGGTCAATCATTCCAGGGCAGACTTGCTTCAGAGAAGCAATCCACTGCTGCAAACCTGTTTCAAAATTCATAATACCAGAGCCAACATCTGGTTGTTTTGGTTTTGGAATGGCTATTTTATTTTTCAGATCAGCAAGACGGTCAAGGATTGTTAAATCTATGAAGGTCCTGCTGGGGTTTTCGGTGGTTTTCTTGGGAGCTGTTTGTTTTGGAGATGGAGTGGGAGAGTCAGAAATAATGATTGGACTATTTGGGGTTTTGGGAGAATTTGGTGGTGTAGATTCTGGCGAGGATGGCAGCTGGGCCATTGTGACTGTTGTTCCACATGGCAGCTGGATTACCAGAGGTGATGGTTGAGGTGATTGAGGAGAATGAGGTTCAGAAGGTGGAGGAGTTGGAGTTTCAGGATGATGAAACTCAGGTTGAGGTGATGGTGGATGAATTTCTGGTTGAGGAGAGGGAGAAGGAATTGCTGGTTGTGGAGAAGTTGGAGGAATTTCTGGTTGTTCAGGGATAAGAGGTTCTTCTGGAATGGGTGAGAGAGGTTGTTCTGGTTGTGGAGAGTGGACAATTTGTGGTTCAGAGTTTAGATTGTTGGAGGGGTGATCAGAGGTGTGTTGATCAATGTCAGACAGCACTTTGTCAATTGCTGATGTTGTTGAGATTGTTGGTTTGGGATGTTTGGTTCGAGGTCTTCTGAGTTGTAGTGCCTCATAAGGGTCATCTTCTGGTTCGGTTTCATCTATTGTTGGGATGGGGATTGAGATTCTATGAGAGGTTGGAGATGGGATTGATGCTGGAATAGTAGAAGGATTTAAAACAGAAGCAGCAGATAAATTACCTCTTTTCTTGGGTGTCTGCTGGGATGTTCCTTCTGAAGGTGCCTTCCTTTTCTTCGTCTTCTTCAGTGTCACTTCTGGTTGAGGTTGGTGCAGATCTTTGATATTCAGATTGGGATCTGTACCATCAGCCTTGCACGCATCCAGATATCTGAGAACCACCACTGGTTTGGATTCTATCTCAGAAAATAAAGGAAAGTCACTTAGTGGGACTCTTCTGCTGGTGATATCAGCAATAGGAGTAGCGCTGGGTTCCTTTTTGATATTCTCTATCAACTTCATTTTCTTCAAGTTCTTCGCGTTCAGAGGCTTCCCAACCGTTGGTTCAATGGTGCTTAACTCTTGAGCTTCTATCAGGTGCTCTATCAGCCTATTCTCAGTCAGAATATCTGATATCAACCTTCCAAAGGGTATCCAATCCATCTTTGTTCTCTCTTCTTCCCTGGTTTCCTTCACGCTTGTTCTGAGGTGATTAAACAGAAGATGAGCCAAGTTGATTTTTACCTTCTGATTGATAAAATAGATCAAAAACAGATGATCTACATTTATGTAATCAGGGGAACTAGTTGGCTTCCTATGATTAAAACACCCCAGAATTATCTTCGCCCAAACTCTGTGGTGATCCTTCAGATCTCTGATCTTGCTGCTGGGCACCCCATGGGTGAAAATCCTTTCTGCTATGACGCCCACGTCAGCACATCTCTCAGCCATATCAATACAACGGACGCCACCGCCACTGTAACCAATTAACCTTGCTATGTGATCCTCAGTGATCACAATCTTCTTCCCCATTATGTAGGAGGTGACTTGATGCGTTGAAGCAGTTGCATGAATCCAGAACTCCTTGACTAACATTGGGAATGTTGGTCCAACCAACCTGTCAAAATACCTTTCCCATTTCTGTGCCCTAACTTCTTCTGTTAAATCAAAACCGTTTTCCTTCAGACTTCCAAAATCAATGATCAATTCAGATAACACTTCAAGATTCTTCACAGGAGTGAGTAGTGTTCTGAATGGCACTTGATACTGTTCAGATGATGCTTTCTTCTGAGAACCTGCAGAAGCACTGCTGGAGGTTGCCATGTTCACACTTACGAATTTTGAGAAAAACTGAGAAAATGGGTTTGAGAGAGATGAACACAGAAAAATGCAGAGAATACTTGAGAAATAATGAGAAACTGTAAAAGATTAAAGTGAGAGGTTAACGTGCTTAAATAGGCTTCAGAATATTTTGAAATTGTAAACGTTTTCAAGAAGGAGAAATAAAATCATGATTACGTTTTAGAAACATGATTACTTTCATTTAATGCTTGCTGATTTTGGGGGATTTGAGAAAGATACTTAAAACGGTTACCAGACATGTGTCTCAATGCACCCAATCAGCGTTTTGCCTTCTCAGAAGCATGCACGCGTTCTGCTTCAGAGATATGCTGATGATTGGATGACACTTGTTTGATGTAGTGATCAGCACGTCTGTCTTTGAGCTTAGACTCTCAGATCTTTAGACTAGCATCTGATACAATATGCATGTTCTATCTTTCTGAAAAGAGATTGATCAGAAGTTCATAGTAAAACAAATACATTCTGAAGATAAATATATGGAATTAAAACATTTTCACTCTGGGCAGATTTTCATGCTGAGATGTTTCAGAATGAAATTGAACCTATCTTCAGAAAGGGGTTTAGTGAAGATATCAGCCCATTGATGGTCTGTATCTATAAATTTTAAATTCAAAATTCCTTTCTGAATATAGTCCCTAATGAAGTGATGTTTTATTTCTATATGCTTAGCTCTAGAATGTAAAATGGGATTCTTACTTAAGCAAATAGCAGAAGTATTATCAGAGTATAGGAATGTTACTCTCAAAAATTTGGAAGTCTTCAAGCTGACTTTTCATCCAGAGCATTTGTGTGCTACATCCTGCTGCTGCTATGTACTCAGCTTCTACTGTTGATAGCGCAATTGTTGATTGCCTTTTGCTGGACCAAGAGATCAGATTTTCTCCCAGAAACTGGCAGATTCCAGAAGTACTTTTACGCTCCACTCTGTCTCCAGTAAAGTCAGCATCGCAGTAGCCTACTAAACTGTAATCACTAGATTTTCTATAAAACAAACCCAGATTAGTAGTACCTTTCAGATACTTGAAAATTTGCTTAACAGCTGTTAAGTAAGATTCTCTAGGATCTGATTGGAATCTAGCACAAATACAAACGCTGAATAATATATCAGGTCTTGAAGCTGTCAGATAAAGGAGAGAGCCGATCATACCTCTGTAGACTTTCTGTTCTACATTTTTGCTTACCTCTTCTCTTTCCAGAATGCACGTGGGATGCATTGGAATCTTTGATGGCTTACATTCTGAGAGGTCAAATTTCTTCAGAAGATCTCTGATGTATTTGCTCTGATGAATGTAAGTTCCCTCTGGAGTTTGATTGATCTGAATTCCTAGAAAGAATTTCAGTTCCCCCATGAGGCTCATCTCAAATTCTGCCTGCATACACTTAGCAAATTTTCTTCCAAGAGAAGGATTAGTAGAACCAAAAATAATATCATCAACGTAAATTTGACAGACTAAGATGTCATTCTTAACTGATTTACAGAATAAGGTAGTGTCCACCTTCCCTCTGGTGAATTCATTTTCTAACAGAAAGTTACTTAGCCTTTCATACCAAGCTGTGGGAGCTTGTTTCAGACCATATAGTGACTTCTTTAGTTTGAAAACATGTTCTGGATGTTTTGTATTTTCAAAACCAGGGGGTTGGTGCACATAAACCTCTTCTTCTATATAACCGTTTAAGAATGCACTCTTGACATCCATCTGATACAGAGTGATGCCTCTATTAACAGCAAATGAAATTAAAAGTCTGATAGATTCTAACCTGGCGACTGGAGCAAAGGTTTCTGTATAGTCTATCCCCTCTTGCTGACTATAACCTTGTGCTACCAGTCGTTCCTTGTTTCTGATGACTTCACCTTGTTCATTTAGCTTGTTTCTGAAGACCCATCTTGTTCCAATGACGTTGAATCCTTTTGGTCTGGGAACAAGATCCCATACGTCATTTCTGGTGAATTGATTCAGCTCTTCTTGCATTGCCAGAATCTAGTCATTATCCAGAAGTGCTTCGTCAATAGAAGAAGGTTCAATCAGAGACACAAGTCCCATGAGGGTTTCTTCAGAGTTTCTGAAGCTTGCTCTTGTTCTGATTGGATCTTCCTTTCTTCCTAAGATGGTCTCTTCTGAGTGATCCAAGCTGCTTCTGGGTAATCTCTTCTGAGGTTGATCAGCAGCTGTTGTAGGATTGCTAGCAGTGCTCCTTTCAGATGTTGAAGGAGTGTTTGTGTTGAGAGCTTCTGATGACTTGTCTTCAGAACCTATAAATTCAATTTCCATACCTGCAAAAACTTCATTCTGCTTTGACTTTTCAGAGTCAAGCTTATCATCAAAACGAACATTGATTGATTCTTCCACAATCTGTGTTTCTGTATTGTATACTTTGTACCCTCTTGAGCGTTCAGAGTATCCTAACATAATACACTTCTGTGCTTTAGAGTCAAACTTGTTCAAATAATTCTTTGTATTTAACATAAAACAGGTACATCCAAATGGATGAAAATATGAAATGTTGGGCTTTCTGTTCTTCCACAATTCATATGGAGTCTTTTCCAGAATAGGTCTTATTGAGATTCTATTCTGAATGTAGCACGCTGTGTTTATTGCCTCTGCCCAGAAGATCTTAGCAACGTTTGTCTCATTGATCATGGTTCTGGCCATTTCTTGCAATGTTCTGTTCTTTCGTTCTACAACTCCATTTTGTTGGGGAGTTCTAGGACAAGAGAAATCATGCAGAATGCCTCTGTCATTAAAGAATGACTCAAAATCTTTGTTTTCAAATTCTCCACCATGATCACTTCTGACTTTAACGATTCTAAGATCCTTTTCATTCTGAACTTGGTTACAGAAGGTAACAAACACAGAGTGTGACTCGTTCTTGTGTCTTAAGAACTTTACCCATGTCCATCTGCTATAGTCATCTACAATTACTAACCCATACTTCTTGCCACTGACTGAAGCAGTTTTAACTGGTCCAAATAAGTCAATGTGCAGAAGTTCTAATGGCTTAGAGGTAGAAACAACATTTTTAGATTTAAAAGAAGGTTTTGCAAACTTGCCTTTCTGACATGCTTCACACAGAGCATCTGAATTGAACTTCAAATTAGGAAGTCCTCTGACCAGATTGAGTTTGTTAATCTGAGATATTCTTCTCATACTAACATGTCCCAATCTTCTGTGCCAGATCCACTGCTCGTTGTTAACAGACAGAAGGCACTTTACATTCTGACTTTTTAGTTCAGAAAGTTTGATTTTGTAAATGTTGTTTTTCCTCTTTCCATTAAACAGGATAGTCCCATCTTTCTGACTAACAGCTTTACATGATTTTTGATTAAAGATTATATCATAACCGTTATCACTTAATTGACTTATGGATAACAGATTATGCATTAATCCATCTACTAGCAGAACATTATTAATAGAGGGAAGATTTCCATTACCTACAGTTCCAGAGCCAATGATCTTTCCCCTCTGATTGCCTCCAAAGCCAACGTGGCCTCCAGGCTTAAGTTCCAGGCTTTGGAACATATGCCTTCTTCCCGTCATGTGTCGCGAGCAGCCAGAGTCCAGGTACCATGACTGGTGTTTCTGACTTGCTGCTAAAGATATCTGCAACATGTATTATTTTATCCTTAGGTACCCAGATTTTCTTGGGTCCTGATTTGTTAGATTTACCAAAACTCTGGTTGAATTTTGGTTTCACAGAGTACTTACTGCTAGTGTATTTAATATCATGTGTGTGACCATACACAAAATGTGAATTCAGAGGAGTGTGTTTAATGGTTAAGTCCATGACATTCTTTGGTGTATGAGCCTTACCTTGGTATCCTATTCCCTTCCTGCCGTTTCTGCTAACTCCATAGATCATTGAAGCCATTTTGCTTCTATCTATGCTTTTAGCAAGGAACTTCTGGAAACTGTGATCATACTCCTTGATGATCTCATCAGCGTTGCTGGGAGTTTCAGAAATTGGTTCCTTCTGAGAGTTTTGTAAAGTATTTTCTAATTTTGAAATTTTAATTCTCAGCTCAGAATTCTCCAATTTAAGACTCTCAGTCTTATTAGAGTCAGATTCAAGATTCCTTTTCAGGTCTCTGAATTTCACTCTAATCTGCTGATACCTTTCCAGAATTTCATTAAGGCTTTCAGCAAGTTCAGCCTTGGTAAAATTAACAGCAAAGTTAGGAAATACCTCTTCAGTATCTGATTCTGAGTCTGAGTCAGAAGCTTCACTATCTTCTGAAATGTTAGCCATGAGAGCTATGTTTGCCCTCTCATATCTGATTCTGAGTCAGCTTCAGACGAGTCAGAGTCATCCCATGTAGCCATGAGACTTTTCTTCTTTTCTCTTCCAAACTTCTTTTTGGGCTTTTCCCTCTGAAGCTTTGGGCAGTCACTCTTGTAGTGTCCTTGCTCATTGCACTCATAGCAGATGATGTCCTTGGTGTTTGGCTTTCTGCTTCCTGAGGAGCCTTCAGATCTTCTGTATCCAGAGGAAGAATCTGTCCTTCTGTATCTGGAAGAAGACTCGTTCTGATCAGATCTTCTGGGATTCCTGAACTTCTTTTTCCTCTGCTTCCACAGTTGATTTACTCTTCTGGAGAGGAGGGAGAGTTCGTCTTCTTCTGATGAGGATCCATCAGATGTTTCTTCAACTGCCTGCAAAACTTTAGACTCAGATTTTTTGTTAGATTTCAATGCTAAAGGCTTACCTTGCTTCTGAGGCTCGTCAGCTTATAGCTCTATCTCATGACTTCTGAGGGAGCTGATAAGTTCCTCCAGAGTAATTTTGTTGAGATCTTTTGCTAGCTTCAGAGCTGTAACCATTGGTCTCCACTGCTTGGGTAAGCTTCTGATGATTTTCTTGACATGGTCATCAGTAGAGTATCCTTTGTCCAGAACCTTGAGACCAGCTACCAGAATCTGGAATCTTGAGAACATTGTTTCAATGGATTCAGATTCTTCCATTTTGAACGCCTCATACTTCTGAATGAGCGCCAGAGCTTTAGTTTCTTTGACCTGAACGTTGCCCTCATGCGTCATTCTGAGTGAGTCAAAAATGTTCTTTGATGTGTCTCTGTTGGAGATCTTTTCATATTCAGTATAGGAGATGGCGCTGAGAAGGATGGTTCTGGCCTTGTGGTGATTCTTGAAGTCACGCTTTTGTTGGTCAGTCATTGTTTTTCTATCAATCTTCTGACCGCTTGCATTCACAGGGTGCGTGTATCCATCTGTCACCATATCCCACAGATCAGCATCATGTGCCAGAAAGAAGCTTTCAATTCTGTCTTTCCAGTAATCAAAGTTTTCTCCATCAAAGACTGGAGGTTTGTCGCTGAATCTGTCTCTGTCCTCATGGTTGTCATTGCTGGTGTAAGAATAGTTTCCTGCCATTGTGTTTTTCTGACGTTGGATCTTGTACTGACACGGTTAAGTGTTTTAGCTCAGAACCAGGCGCTCTGATGCCAATTGAAGAAGTGAAAAACACAAGAGGGGGGGGGGGGTTGAATTGTAAAACTGAAACTTAATGCAATGAACAAGATATTTTTATCCTGGTTCGCTTGATCTCAAACTACTCCAGTCCACCCGTCAAGGTGATTTCGCCTCTCTCCAACGAGGTCTTAATCCACTATATTCAACTGAATATTACAATCTGCTTTAACAACTGCTAAAACCTTCTTGATGCAAACCACAACCCGGTTTATCAAGGAAACACTTTCTTACAAAGAAGATAAAACTAGGTGTGTGAATGTTTTCTACAAAACTGTATCACAACTGTGATGTTACACAACTTAAGCTTATGAAAACTAGATTGCTAAACAATGATTGAGTAAGAAGATATGTAGCGTTTAGCAAATTGAGAGAAGGAAGATTGTGATTAGCTTTTAGGCGTGTAATATGTTGGAGAGCATTAGCCAATTCAATCTTCATAGTCTTGTTTATATAGCATTGAAATAGTTGAACGTTGGAGCAATATTCTTGATTCAATGCCAATAACAAACTTTCCTTATTGAGCAGATCTTGTCTGGAATGATGCCGTTGGTAATAATTCGCCTTGAATGCACAGTGTCGTTTCTACTTAAAGCGTGTTCTGGCTTTGCTTCATTCTGACTCTGCTTAACTGCTGATGAACTGTTGTTGTCTTTATCAGAGTGTTGAGCGCAGTTCTGTTCATCAAGCTTCAACATACACGTGAGTTAATCTTCTGATTCTGGTATTCTGATATAGCAACTTCTGATGCTGATGTTAAGAACCAATATTCTGATGCTGATTAGGTGTGCTCTTGCTGATACCTATCAGAGTTTCTGCAAAGCAGAACATAATATTTTAGGTAGCAAATAGTTCATACATGAATCACATAATTAATATATCCTTTCATTTTGTTATCATTAAAACTTAAACTTAGGGTAGTAGATTCAAACTTTGTTCTAACAGAATCTTCGATCTTCTAGGAAATAACTCTGTGGGGAGAATGTTTACTCGGCCGGTGAAAACAGGAGTTTTAGGTTGTATGCCAAACTACTGGGGAATCATCCTAGTCGGGGATAAGACAAGAAGTTAACTGTTATCGGCTGGTGTTGTACCCCAAAATTTGCCCTCCCATATTCTCCAAGAAATGGCCAAGTCAAGCTGCAAAATTCCCCAAAGGTTGTACAGTGCAAAGGTCTCCCCTACAGTCAAAACTAGGGTTTGTGTTCTGATCAAGAAAACGAAGGTTCCAAAGGCCCAATCAAGTCTCACATGCCTACAAATGTGGTCAAGCATCTTCATGTCAAGTTTCAAAGCATTCAGCTCAAAATTGCACAGTCAAAACCCTAAATTGCACTACAGTCAACTGTAGGGGCAAAATGGTCATTTGACAGTCAAAAGTTCAAATTTTTGGTCAACATATCATTTTGAAGCCACAAACATCATTTGATCAATGCTTGATCATGATTCTCAAAGTTTGGCTCAGAAATCATCAAAGATGCAAAAGTTTCCTTATTTGGACAGCTGAAAAAGTCAACTGAAATTGACCAGGGCATAACTTTCACATGGATTATCAGAAAAATTCCATCCAAAGCTCATTTTGAAGAGAAATACATTTCCTACAACTCATCTTCATACTTCAAGTCCAAGAAATTCTCTCACAAAAAGTTATCAATTTCAACATTATAGGTCATTTTCAAAAGTCAACAAAAAGGGACTTTAAGTCAAAGGCCGTAACTTGAGATTGGTAAATCAAAATGACATGGGACCAAAGGAATTGGTTAGAGGACTCAAAGACCTTTCCAAAATGTCCAAGAACATGAGAAAAGCTTAAAAATAGAGCAAGTTATGCCTTGTAGAAGTTGGGAAATTTTTGGATATTTTGAAAAGTCAACTTTGATCCAAATGACCTAAAATTGCTAATGGGCCCATTTTTCTTCCATGATTCATCATTCTAAGCATATGCACGACCACTTGGCCCAAAGGGAAGTATTTTCTCATTTTTTATTCATTTATTTGGATTTTTATTTATATTAATTCAATTAAATCAATTAAATATATGAAAAATGTTTAAATTAACCAAACCAATCTTTTTATACATGTTTTAAGGTCAATATTTCGTGTAAATGCAAACTAGGAAAGATTTGGGGTGATTGGATGCAAATTGATACAAGAACATGTGAAAAAGATATGAAACATAATGGAAAAAAATCAAATCTTCAATTCATTAAATCAAGAGATTTTGAGCAATATTTTTGACCTAATAGCCTCAGTACATAAGCATGATGATAACCCTAATGTCCATAGACAAAAAGCTGCGCAAGAGGGCCATTGAAGAACTTGGAAAAATTGTCAAAAAACACAAAACTGAAAACCACTTTAGAGGTTGATTCAAGGCATAATTCATAGTCCATTAGCTTCCTTAAGTCTCCCTGAACACATTCCAATCCAGAACATTCATCAAAAGGCAAGGAATTGGTAACGAGACCTTCAACTGTACAGCAAAAATTCCATAATCGTGTATCATATTCTAAGCATTTTTACAGCATTCTAATTGCGGATTTATATTCATTGTGATGTTTTAAAGCTAACCATGATGTTTAATTTGATTATTACGCTGTATATACGAATATGCCATGAGTGAATTTTAGGGTTTTCAGAGGTTGAAATTGGGGATTTGCAAACGAAGAAAAATTAAGCCTTGAGATCACCACCATCCAGTTCAGTGCATGGAGATGAAGAAGAATCACCTATCGCGCTGGATTTATGGGCACCATAGCGCTAGTCGCTATTTTCTTGAAGCCTGCCTAAAACCACGCGTTTGAAACCGTTGATGTATACTCTTGTTTCAGAAAAAAAAGAAACACAAGGAAGAAGACGGCGTGGTGTCATAAGCTGATTGGCCTATTTAAAAATTGGCGCGCAGGACCCACTAATGCTTCGTTTTTCTTTTATATCATTTATTTGTTACTAATATAATAAACGCGTTGACATGGTGTAGTGGCACAGGTGTTGAGTGGTGATGCTAGTGACCTGGGTTCGAATCCCAGGTCTGTATAATTTCTCTTGTTATTTTTCATTAACCCTTCCTACGCAGCGCTCAAGGCCAGGACACAGCGTACACCTTCATCATCCATCCACCCACGCGTCCATCAGAAGCGATCCAAGGGCTGAGATTAAAGAACACCATAAACGCAAGTCAATGCACCATACATGATTCAAAAAAAGTCAATAAGGCCAAAATCAATTGGGCCAAATTGCTAAGGCCTATACCTCCAATTTGGGACTTCCACCCCCCTGGTTTGCAATTTTATATTTTATTTTTAATCATTGTTTTATTTTTATTGGTTTGATTTAATTAATTATTTTTTACAAAAATACAAAAAATATCATAAAAACTCAAAAAAGACAAAAAATGCAATAAGTATTTTAGTTTAATATTTTCTTGTAAATAAATGCTTGGAATTTAATTAGTTTTAAATTAGGTTATAATTTTAATTCTTTTCATAATAAAAATCAAAAATGTAGAATTAGGTTTAGTTAATTTTTATTCTTTTTTTAATTTTTATTTTTCATCATAATACTTATTTATTTATTATTTTTATAATTAAATTGTACATAAAAAAAAAAACTTAGGTTTAATTTAGGTTAAATCTTAATACTTTCATAATAAATTTAAAAACCATTAGAATTAGGGTTTGCCTTTTAGTTTAATTTTAATTAACTTTTTTTCATCAAATTCCTAAAAACACATAAAAATACCAAAAACATTTCTTTTAATTTTAATTTTCATTCCTCATTAACTTTAATAATTTGCAAAAGGGTCCAACGCCCATATTTTTAATTGTTTAATTTCGCATATTTATTTTATTTCGCTTAATTAATTATGTACCTCTCCCAAAGCGTTGTAACATTTACTTTTCACACTTTTCAATTTCTTTACTTTATTTGCTTTATTTATTTTCCGTCAAATCGGGTCCGGTTTAATTTTGGCGATGTGGACCCGCGCCATTTGTAATAGTTTAGAATTTACTTTTCCCGCAAATATTAACTGTTAAACAAAGCATGCAAGAATGAATGGCCTTAAAATAAAATCAAGCGTAGAACACTAATAAACATGACAAGACAAATATCTGAAAACGACACACGAATCGCACACACCACCCCTAGGGTACGCCTCACTGTTGCCTTGCCTCGAAAGGTGATCGTCGAGTAGAGGATGTCTTAGTAAGTCCTCATGATCCGGGAACCTGGCATGAAGGTAGCTTCTAAGGTGTCTTCCCATTGCTCTGGTGATCACCATGTCCCTACAAACTCGAATTGACCCGAACACCTCCTATGGTGGTGCTACCTACCTCTCAATGATGGGATGACACTACTTTAAAGGACATTTACACAGACGAATTCCTTAGGGTAGGTAGACGACTCGTGGATACTTTCTCTAATTCAAAACAAAACAAATTCAAAAAATACTTTTCACACCGACACCTTTTCAAAAAGCTTTCGAAAGCAATTTTTCAAACACTCTTGAGGACCGATACAAGAGTCGAACTGGAATTTTCAAAGAAACTTTTTAAAACCCACAGTTGAAAAGCAAACAAACCTTTTGAAAACACAAATGAGCAAGTATCTAAGAGCCCATGGATAACCATGGATAGAAAGGGTGCTAACACCTTCCCTTTCTATAACCTACCTCCCGAACCGAGAGCAATCTCTTTAAGGAATTTTTCTGTGCTTTTGTCCTTTCCATTTGGAGAAAATAAAAGACGGTGGCGACTCTTGCTTACCGCGACATTTCGCGAACCAGCGTTAAACAGTCAGTTCCAGATCCACCGATCACAGAACTGGCGACTCTGCTAGGGACTATCTTATAAAGTGGGGTGTACCTTAGGGCTAGGTCATAACTATGTTTTCAATTGTCTTCTTTGATTGCTTTATTATTGTGGGTTGATTGGGAGTTCTATAGATCCTAACCCGGATCTGGGGGATACCTTTCTTAGAAAGTAGCAACAAGGTTGTGAGGGAACTGTGCGGGGTATACCGACATGGTTGAAACAGTCTGCTACGTTGATGTGGCACTTTGGTGTGTACCGGTAACCCTTGAGTTCAGTCAAGGAGAGTATGGGGCCTCCGCGTGGTGTCGTGAAGCATCAACAGACCTTAGGAACCTTAATTGAACTATCTTGGCCTCTTTAGGGTAGTGAGATAACTGACTTTGGTGCAGTCCGAGGTTGGTTGATACTCGATACTACACTCAATTGAGGGTTGCGTTCCTGGAATATTTCGGTCGCCAGTTCAGTGGCTAAATCGAAACGATGAACAATGAAAGCAATCCAGTGATATTGGGACCCTTAGAACCCGGTTACTTTGATTAGGACAGGTTGAGCCCACCAACTTCAAGAGGGTAATACCTAGACCTCATGTTGGCCTAAACCCTAAGGGTTTCTCTTGTGTGACTTGTGTGCCTTCCAACCTGAATACTTGTTATCTGACCCTTGAGTTTTCTTGCAGGTCTTGTTTATAGTCCTTAATTAGGACTCATAACAAAGTTTACCGAATGTCTGGCAGGTTTTGTTCATAGTCCTTAATTGGGACTTATAACAGGGTGTACTAACTACTTGCAGGTTCTGTTTATAGTCCTTAATTGGGACTCATGACAGGTTTTACTTAGGTTTCTTGCAGGTTTTGTTCATAGTCCTTAATTGGGACTTATAACAGGGTGTACTAACTACTTGCAGGTTTCGTTTATAGTCCTTAATAGGGACTCATAGCAGGGTATACTAGGTTTCTTACCGGTTTTGTTTATAGTCCTTAATGGGGACTCATAACAGGGTTTACTAAGTTTCTTGCAGGTTGTTTATAGCCCTTAATTGGGACTCATAACAAAGTATACTGAATTTCTTGCAGGGTTTGTTTATAGTCCTTAATTGGGACTCATAACAGGGTTTACCTACATCACCCCATGCATAGCATGACATCATACCATTGCATACATCCTAACCCATTTCAAGGATCTCAAGGGCTTGTGATGCAGGTCATGATAAATCAAACATCTAGCAAGGGGCAAAGAGGATTTATTTTCCTCTAGCTAAGGTTGTCAGTGGCTATGACCCACTGGATATGGTGAGCCTTTGACCCTTGAAGAAGGAATCTCAGCAAACATGAAGTTCCCTCAATCAAGCTACCTAGTTCTAACAATTTTTGTTTACCCCGCGAGATCCTTGAAAACATTGCATATATATCATACATATCATTGCATTACAGGTACCCTTGTTGCAGGTCACTTACCTTTCTCGCTGTTTATTTCAGCAATGGCTTCACAACAAGATAACCAAGACCTTCACGCTCAAGAGACTCAGTTCAGGGAAATCTTCCTAGGCCTATCCAAGGGGCAGGAAGAGTTGAGGACACTTCTCATGGGGAATCTGATCAGAAAAAGTCCTGAAGATGACAAGGACGAACAGCTGAAACGTCTACAAGCTGAGGTAGACACATTGAAAACTCAGATGCTGGGGCAAAGGGCCCTCATTCAAGGTTTAGCTCAGGAGCAAGGAGAGCTGAGAGCCATGGTCAGTCAGCTTCCTCAAGGCATGAAGCAACCAGCCCAAATCAGGGACCAGGTCATGGAACAGCTTCCAAGAGGGCAAATGTCGGGTCCAGTGAATAGACCTCTCCGAGTTGCTACTACTTCACAGGTTCAACAACGACCTCGCCAAAAACAGCGGGTTGATCAGAACAGGTCAGACGAGCCTAAGAGACAATTCACCAATATCAACATGCCATGGTCACGAGCCTTGCAACACATGTTAAGGATGAACCTGATTGCGGTGATCAACCCTCCTGCAAATCCAAAGACCTCCTCTCCAAGCTACAACCCAGAAGCAAGGTGCGCTTACCATTCTGGTAGCCCGGGGCACGATACTGAGGATTGTTGGGCACTGAAGTACAAGATTCAAGGCATGATCGACGCTGGAGAGATTCAGTTTGAAGTACCCGAGACTCCCAACGTGATCACTACTCCCTTGCCAAAACATGGCTAGGATAGAAAGCACTTTTTGTTCATTCGAATTCAAGTTGTGATTTTCTTTTGTTTAAACATTTATTCATGTTAAAACATTGTTATTCCATTAATGCATCGCTTATGTCTATTTTTGAAACAATATATTCGTATTCACTATATGCAAATTATTTTCATATTTTTTCTGATGATCAACTCTTGGTTAATAATTCCGAGCCTCTTGAGGGAGGATGACGAAAATGATACCGCGATCATTACAGTATGCTTTTGAACAGACCCCGCTGATGAGGTACAGGCATTGCTTCAAATCCTAAACACTGGAGTTATAAGGAAGATAATCCCTCGTCAACCCCTCTGAGCCAAAGAAGTAGGAGTTTTTTCTTTTCGAAATTTAAAACCCTTAATCATAACCTAGGGCAGGGTAGTCTCTCAGTTGATCCAAGTGCATAACAAATGGCACCAAAGAGGTCCTTACAAAACAAAAAAGACAGTGATGGTTCCAAATAATCAATAAAGAAGGGCAGTCATTATCTCAAAAAAATCAAAACCCATTAAGTCAAAACCCATGAAGGAGACTTACAAAACTGGGGCATCCCGCTGACTGTAATTCCAAAAAAGGAAACAGTTCAGGCAAAAAAGAAAGGGGTAACAAAAATCAGAGGTCTTACAAACCCTCAACAAAAAAAGGAATGACTGCATATTCAAAATAAACTATCAACATCCGAATCATCACCGGAAAATCAGAGCAAAGACTCAAACAAGGTCTAACGTATGATCAGTTGAGTTTAGGTTTGGAGAACATCACGAAGAGCGGGTGGGTACAAATAAAATTTGAGCCTTTATCCTTTGTTTCTTAAACCGTGAACCAGGCCACGTTACAACCCTTAAAAGTCCTAGCTGAAGCATGGGTTAGTTCGAAAGCATACTGTTACGAAAGGTATCCTGACTCCTTAAGGCTTGCGGTAAAATAACGAGTTGACATCACGTTTTACAAACATTCATTTGTTTTATGAAAAAAGAATGCATTTTCAAAATCTTCAAGACAGACATAGGTTTTGCATTTTTAACATAACTTTGTTTGCATATGACTTTTTGTTTGAACAGCAGGAAAATTCGCACGACGAATGCCTAATGAACAGAAGCACCTCCAATCAAGGGGCATGACATGATCATGGTCTACCATCTGGGGCAATCCAATCAAGATTCGGAGAATCTCTCAAAGGCCAAATAGCCTGGGGCAAATCTCCGCCTGAGTCACTTGGGGCATTCCAGCAACAAATTTTGCACGATCAGACATCTTCTGGTAATATGGCAACACAAACAGCCAGGGGCAACTCCCTACATTCTAAGAGAACGGACATAGTCGAAAAGAATACTACGCAAAATCAAAGACCCGCTAGGTTGACATACCTAGGAAAAAATAAGGGCTTCCCGGCGAACCAAAAGGGTTCGGGCAAAATGAAGGGATGAAATGGAAAAATGTACACCCGGCAAGTCGAAAACCTGAAAAGGCGGCTTGGGCAAAAATGGGTATCCCGGTGGACTGAAAACCCGAAAGGGCGGTCCAGGAAAAAGTTAGGGATCAAAGCATACGACTATGTCCTGTCATCTTATCACCTGCCTACCAGAAGAAGGTTTGTCCATCAACAACTATCAGCACCTCACAGGTCTTCCTCTCATACCTCAGAAACAGGGGCAATAAAGAGTTGTCCAAGAAATCTAATTGTTCTGTCCTCCAAGGTATCAAGGTAGGTTCAGCTGAAGAACACAACCAGGTATCTTAATTCCCCAGAGAGTGAGCTAGCAAGCAGTATACTCTCCTCAAGCAAAGCAGTTATCAACCTTAAGGAAGTTGGGTATCCTCCCGCAGATCTCAACCTTCCCCAGCAGCATACAGTCTTAACAAGCATCCTCGGCAGTCTTGATTTAAGATTGTTCCCCGGCGTTCTATCAACATGCAAAGGAGTCACTTCCCCGGTACAGTTCAAAACTTCCCCAGGAGTCCAGCCCAGTGTCCCCAGGAAAGTGGAATCCATCTCCCCCAAGCAGTAAGCTTATCCCCAGTAGATTCTGGAAGCTTATTCCCCCGCAGAGCACGAACGCGTCGCCTGGCTTTATTTAAAGAGTTATTTCCTTAACAGGATATAACTGGGTTATCCTCAGCCAAAAGCCACGGAAAGAGCGTCCTCGACGAAGTCTTCTTACCCCGGCGAAGTCCATCAACACTTCCAACAATAAGGGTATCCCCAACAAATTATTATCAACACTCAGCAAGGCATCCCTCTTCCCACAGAGTATTGCTTCCCAGCATGGTCGCTAGAGTATCTTTTCTCCCCGCAGAATCTTCCATTTGCCAAGTTTATTCCGCAACGGAGTCATCTTCTCCTACCGGTATTCTTGCAGTTATCATCCCCAGCGGAAGCAAAATCTATTCTTCAACATCAGCCCAGGATATGACTTCCCGGCACCCGTCAAGGATTTACTTTCCTAGACAAAAACATACATTCATAAAATATCACATACATCATTATAGCATGCATAGACGCATTATATCATACAAATCTCATTTATGTTGAGAACATCATTGCTTGATCCATATCATGCATTGCATATGACTGACCTTTACCTTTCAGGAAAGATACAGTTAAAGTTCTCAATCATACGTCAAAACTTAGACCGGTTCAGTTAATCAATGCCAAAGATTTCTTATCCATTCCCAGGCCTTCTCAAGTCCAGCTAAATCGACTCCCAACAGATTTTTCTGATGAAGACTCAGTAGAAGTTATCCCAGATGGTTCCCTCTCCGACAGTGAGTGAGGCGATCATTCCTTTTCAAACGGTTCCCTCTCCGATGGTGAGTGAGGTGGTAAGTCCTTTTCAGATGTTTCCCTCTCCGACGGTGAGTGAGGTGATAGTCTCCTATGGTTCCCTCTCCGACGGTGAGTGAGGTGGTAAGTCCTTTTCAGATGTTTCCCTCTCCGACGGTGAGTGAGGTGATAGTCTCTTATGGTTCCCTCTCCGACGGTGAGTGAGGTGGTAAGTCCTTTTCAGATGTTTCCCTCTTCGACGGTGAGTGAGGTGATAGTCTCCTATGGTTCCCTCTCCGACGGTGAGTGAGGTGGTAAGTCCTTTTCAGATGTTTCCCTCTCCGACGGTGAGTGTGAGGTGATAGTCTCCCATGGTTCCCTCTCCGACGGTGAGTGTGAGGTGATAGTCTCCTATGGTCCCCTCTCCGACGGTGTGTGAGGTGGTAAGTCCTTTTCAGATGTTTCCCTCTCCGACGATGAGTGTGAGGTGATAGTCTCTTATGGTTCCCTCTCCGACGGTGTGTGAGGTGGTAAGTCCTTTTCAGATGTTTCCCTCTCCGACAATGAGTGTGAGGTGATAGTCTCTTATGGTTCCCTCTCCGACGGTGTGTGAGGTGGTAAGACCTTTTCAGATGTTTCCCTCTCCGAAGTTGAGTGAGGTGATCATTCCTTTCAGATTATAATTGCCTATGGTTCTCTTCCCAATACTGCGAAGATAATAATTCCCATCAAGATTTTCTCAACGAGCGTTGTTGAAGTTAAAATCACCCAAGGTTCTCTTATCATTCATGCTAAGGCAGTAACCATCCCTGGTTCATTCATCTCCGTTTGAAGCTCCAAACTCAGCTCCTGTAACCAGTCAGGATGCATCGTTACCAAGCATCTGAAAATTAGCTCCTGCAACGTGTCAGGTACTCATTTGTTCTTTTGCAGGTATGCAGGTTCTCGCTAAGGAATCTCCTACGCGATCAACATCCAGATGGCATCTATAAGCCCATCATCCTATTCATCAACCTCTAAATGGCATCTATAAGCCCATTCCATCATCACTGCAACTATGTGAGCGCAAATTTCTGGGCACTCTAGTGTCCAATCATCTTCTACCTTCGGATTACGAAAGGCACGTCAGCCAATCTGCATCCTCAGGTCTAAGAAGATTGAACAGGGGCAACTGTTGTACCCCAAAATTTTCCCTCCCATATTCTCCAAGAAATGGCCAAGTCAAGCTGCAAAATTCCCCAAAGGTTGTACAGTGCAAAGGTCTCCCCTACAGTCAAAACTAGGGTTTGTGTTCTGATCAAGAAAATGAAGGTTCCAAAGGCCCAATCAAGTCTCACATGCCTACAAATGTGGTCAAGCATCTTCATGTCAAGTTTCAAAGCATTCAGCTCAAAATTGCACAGTCAAAACCCTAAATTGCACTACAGTCAACTGTAGGGGCAAAATGGTCATTTGACAGTCAAAAGTTCAAATTTTTGGTCAACATATCATTTTGAAGCCACAAACATCATTTGATCAATGCTTGATCATGATTCTCAAAGTTTGGCTCAGAAATCATCAAAGATGCAAAAGTTTCCTTATTTGGACAGCTGAAAAAGTCAACTGAAATTGACCAGGGCATAACTTTCACATGGATTATCAGAAAAATTCCATCCAAAGCTCATTTTGAAGAGAAAGACATTTCCTACAACTCATCTTCATACTTCAAGTCCAAGAAATGCTCTCACAAAAAGTTATCAATTTCAACATTATAGGTCATTTTCAAAAGTCAACAAAAAGGGACTTTAAGTCAAAGGCCATAACTTGAGATTGGTACATCAAAATGACATGGGACCAAAGGCATTGGTTAGAGGACTCAAAGACCTTTCCAAAATGTCCAAGAACATGAGAAAAGCTTAAAAATTGAGCAAGTTATGCCTTGTAGAAGTTGGGAAATGTTTGGATATTTTGAAAAGTCAACTTTGATCCAAATGACCTAAAATTGCTAATGGGCCCATTTTTCTTCCATGATTCATCATTCTAAGCATATGCACGACCACTTGGCCCAAAGGGAAGTATTTTCTCATTTTTTATTTATTTATTTGGATTTTTATTTATATTAATTCAATTAAATCAATTAAATATATGAAAAATGTTTAAATTAACCAAACCAATCTTTTTATACATGTTTTAAGGTCAATATTTCGTGTAAATGCAAACTAGGAAAGATTTGGGGTGATTGGATGCAAATTGATACAAGAACATGTGAAAAAGATATGAAACATAATGGAAAAAAATCAAATCTTCAATTCATTAAATCAAGAGATTTTGAGCAATATTTTTGACCTAATAGCCTCAGTACATAAGCATGATGATAACCCTAATGTCCATAGACAAAAAGCTGCGCAAGAGGGCCATTGAAGAACTTGGAAAAATTGTCAAAAAACACAAAACTGAAAACCACTTTAGAGGTTGATTCAAGGCATAATTCATAGTCCATTAGCTTCCTTAAGTCTCCCTGAACACATTCCAATCCAGAACATTCATCAAAAGGCAAGGAATTGGTAACGAGACCTTCAACTGTACAGCAAAAATTCCATAATCGTGTATCATATTCTAAGCATTTTTACAGCATTCTAATTACGGATTTATATTCATTGTGATGTTTTAAAGCTAACCATGATGTTTAATTTGATTATTACGCTGTATATACGAATATGCCATGAGTGAATTTTAGGGTTTTCAGAGGTTGAAATTGGGGATTTGCAAACGAAGAAAAATTAAGCCTTGAGATCACCACCATCCAGTTCAGTGCATGGAGATGAAGAAGAATCACCTATCGCGCTGGATTTATGGGCACCATAGCGCTAGTCGCTATTTTCTTGAAGCCTGCCTAAAACCACGCGTTTGAAACCGTTGCTGTATACTCTTGTTTCAGAAAAAAAAGAAACACAAGGAAGAAGACGGCGTGGTGTCATAAGCTGATTGGCCTATTTAAAAATTGGCGCGCAGGACCCACTAATGCTTCGCTTTTCTTTTATATCATTTATTTGTTACTAATATAATAAACGCGTTGACATGGTGTAGTGGCACAGGTGTTGAGTGGTGATGCTAGTGACCTGGGTTCGAATCCCAGGTCTGTATAATTTCTCTTGTTATTTTTCATTAACCCTTCCTACGCAGCGCTCAAGGCCAGGACACAGCGTACACCTTCATCATCCATCCACCCACGCGTCCATCAGAAGCGATCCAAGGGCTGAGATTAAAGAACACCATAAACGCAAGTTAATGCACCATACATGATTCAAAAAAAGTCAATAAGGCCAAAATCAATTGGGCCAGATTGCTAAGGCCTATACCTCCAATTTGGGACTTCCACCCCCCTGGTTTGCAATTTTATATTTTATTTTTAATCATTGTTTTATTTTTATTGGTTTGATTTAATTAATTATTTTTTACAAAAATACAAAAAATATCATAAAAACTCAAAAAAGACAAAAAATGCAATAAGTATTTTAGTTTAATATTTTCTTGTAAATAAATGCTTGGAATTTAATTAGTTTTAAATTAGGTTATAATTTTAATTCTTTTCATAATAAAAATCAAAAATGTAGAATTAGGTTTAGTTAATTTTTATTCTTTTTTTAATTTTTATTTTTCATCATAATACTTATTTATTTATTATTTTTATAATTAAATTGTACATAAAAAAAAAAACTTAGGTTTAATTTAGGTTAAATCTTAATACTTTCATAATAAATTTAAAAACCATTAGAATTAGGGTTTGCCTTTTAGTTTAATTTTAATTAACTTTTTTTCATCAAATTCCTAAAAACACATAAAAATACCAAAAACATTTCTTTTAATTTTAATTTTCATTCCTCATTAACTTTAATAATTTGCAAAAGGGTCCAACGCCCATATTTTTAATTGTTTAATTTCGCACATTTATTTTATTTCGCTTAATTAATTATGTACCTCTCCCAAAGCGTTGTAACATTTACTTTTCGCACTTTTCAATTTCTTTACTTTATTTGCTTTATTTATTTTCCGTCAAATCGGGTCCGGTTTAATTTTGGCGATGTGGACCCGCGCCATTTGTAATAGTTTAGAATTTACTTTTCCCGCAAATATTAACTGTTAAACAAAGCATGCAAGAATGAATGGCCTTAAAATAAAATCAAGCGTAGAACACTAATAAACATGACAAGACAAATATCTGAAAACGACACACGAATCGCACACACCACCCCTAGGGTACGCCTCACTGTTGCCTTGCCTCGAAAGGTGATCGTCGAGTAGAGGATGTCTTAGTAAGTCCTCATGATCCGGGAACCTGGCATGAGGGTAGCTTCTAAGGTGTCTTCCCATTGCTCTGGTGATCACCATGTCCCTACAAACTCGAATTGACCCGAACACCTCCTATGGTGGTGCTACCTACCTCTCAATGATGGGATGGCACTACTTTAAAGGACATTTACACAGACGAATTCCTTAGGGTAGGTAGACGACTCGTGGATACTTGCTCTAATTCAAAACAAAACAAATTCAAAAAATACTTTTCACACCGACACCTTTTCAAAAAGCTTTCGAAAGCAATTTTTCAAACACTCTTGAGGACCGATACAAGAGTCGAACTGGAATTTTCAAAGAAACTTTTTAAAACCCACAGTTGAAAAGCAAACAAACCTTTTGAAAACACAAATGAGCAAGTATCTAAGAGCCCATGGATAACCATGGATAGAAAGGGTGCTAACACCTTCCCTTTCTATAACCTACCTCCCGAACCGAGAGCAATCTCTTTAAGGAATTTTTCTGTGCTTTTGTCCTTTCCATTTGGAGAAAATAAAAGACGGTGGCGACTCTTGCTTACCGCGACATTTCGCGAACCAGCGTTAAACAGTCAGTTCCAGATCCACCGATCACAGCTGGGTTCTCAAACTTTTAAGATAGCCTGTTGGGGAAATTAGGGGAAGTTGAACAGTTCCCACCGGGGGTTGATAGTTGGAATTTGCTAAGGAAGAAGGTTTAGAACATTTTAGCTCTGCTAAGGATATGTATTTCAGGGTTTTGGACTCCACTGGGGATTGGGAGTTTGAACTCTTAACTCTGATGGGAAACTTGAAACTTATCTCCGCTGGGGAATAAGGTTTAGAATACACCGACTCCGCTGGGGATCTGGAATTTTAACTCCGTTGGGGATATGTACTCCAAGATTTTAGCTTTGTTGAGGATTTGAATGATGTACTGTAGGGGATTTCTTTGGAATAGCACAAGGATATCTTCCTACACCTTCAACCTATCAGTAATTATCCTTTCTCAATTTCGTTTTATTTATAAGCAGTGATTATATTCAAATGCATATGCCTATTTAACAAAACTTTGGACATTTTCAAATAAAACACAAGTGTAAAAAGAAACGAAAAGCAAACAAATTTCTGCACTTTGAAGTATCTTTGTATTAACTTTTGTAAATATCTTTGTACAAAGGAAACAAACATCCTAGTAAGAGAATGTTATCATAAAATTGAGAAAAATTTATACAAAAGAAATATAGCCATGTGTAACAATTCCATGGGGTTCTCATTCTGCTATAGCCTTCACAACTCTTAGTATCTTGTCCATTCGCTGCTTCGTTCGCTGATGATTGGATTGATCAGAAGCCTGGAGCTTGTTGGTGAAGAGATTGTTCTTAAAGTGATCCGACGAGACATAGTCATACGCTTTAATTCCCTAATTTTTGCCTGGATCGCCCTTTCGAGTTTTCGATCCAGCGGGAAACCCTTTTTTGCCCAAGTCGCCCTTTCGGGTTTTCAACTTGCCGAGTGTACAGATTTTTTTTGTTTATCCCTAATTTTTGCCTGAACCGCCCTTTCGGGTTTTCGATTCACCGGGATGCCCATTTTTGCCCAAGCCGCCCTTTCGGGTTTTCGACTTGTCGGGTCGTTTTATGTGTAGTATCTTTTGACTATGTTTGCGTTCGCAGGGTGCGGCAAGTCGTCGCCATCCATGGTGGTCAGAATCATTGCCCCACCAGAAAAGATGCTCTTGATCACAAATGGTCCTTCATAAGTAGGAGTCCACTTGCCCCTGGGATCACTTTGCGGCAAGATGATCCGCTTGATTACAAGATCTCCGACTTGATATACCTGACGCATGACTTTCTTATTGAAAGCCTTGATCATCCGTTTTTGATACGTCTGACCATGGTAAACAGCAGTAAGTCGCTTCTCGTCGATCAAGTTAAGCTGATCAAGCCAGGTCTGAATCCAATCGTCTTCACTCAAACCAACATCCTTCATAATCCTTAAGGAAGGAATCTGAACTTCCATAGGTAAAACAACTTCCATGCCATATACCAAAGAAAAGGGGGTTGCCCCTATTAAAGTACACGTCGTGGTACGATATCCATGCAGAGCAAACGGTAACATCTCATGCCAGTCCTTGTAGGTGACTGTCATCTTTTGAATGATCTTCTTAATATTTTTGTCCGCGGCTTCAATAGCACCGTTCATCTTCGGCTGGTAGGGAGATGAATTGTGATGATAAATCTTGAACTGCTCACACAGAGCGGTGATCATAGTGTTGTTCAAATTATTACCGTTGTCCGTGATAATCCTGTCGGGGATACCATACCGGCATATGAGATTCTGCTTGATGAAGCGGGCAACCACGTTCTTTGTAACAGAGGCAAAGGAAGCTGCTTCGACCCATTTGATTAAGTAATCAATAACCACCAGGATGAAGCAATGTCCATTGGATTTCGTGGGCTTGATTTCTCCAATCATGTCAATGCCCCACATTGCGAATGGCCAAGGAGCTGTCAGAATGTTGAGAGGAATAGGAGGAATATGTACTTTGTCGGTGTAGACTTGGCATTTGTGGAAAGTATGGGAATGTTGATAACAATCAGCTTCCATGGTAGACCAGTGGTAGCCTGCCCTTAGAATCTTCTTAGCCATCGTATGTCCGCTCAAGTGGGTGCCAAATGTGCCACTATGTATTTCGGTCATGATCAACTCTGCTTAAACCTTGTCCACACAACGAAGTAGAACATAATCATGGCTACGCTTATAAAGGATGCCATTACTTAGGAAGAACTTGGTAGCAAATCTCCTTAATAACTTTTTGTCATTGACGGAAGCTCCTTCAGGGTATTCTCGAGCCTGGAGATACCTTTTGATTTCATGAAACCAGGGTTGTTCCACTACTTCTTCGGTATTAATCTCATGACAGTGCGCAGGTTCGTCCATTCGCTCGATGGTGATTTGGGGAGCTTCGTTATCCCAGTTGAGTTTAAACATGGAAGACATTGTAGCCAGAGCATCTGCTAGCTGATTTTCTTCTCGCGGGAAATGCTCGAAAGTAATCTGCTCGAAATGAGGTAACAATGTCAAGACATGTTCTTTGTATGGGATAAGATTAGGATGTTTAGTATCCCACTCTCCTTTGACTTGACTGATAACCAAAGCCGATTCCCCAAATACAACCAAAGATTTGATTCCCAAGTCTATAGCATCCTTGAGACCAAAGATGCAAGCTTCATATTCAGCCATGTTGTTGGTACAGCTGAAGCAAAGTCGGGAAGTGAAGGGTGTATGGCAACCTTCTGGAGAAATGAGTACCGCACCGATACCGTTGCCAAGTGCATTTGAAGCACCATCGAAGTACAGGGTCCATCGGGATCCTTGTTCAGGTCCTTCATACGGTCTGTTATCTTCAATGTTGTCCAATTTCATGATGTCCTCGTCAGGGAAGTCGAATCTCATAGATTGGTAATCTTCGACGGCTTGATGAGCTAGATGGTCAGCTAGTACACTCCCCTTTATAGATTTTTGGGTAGTATACTGGATATCATACTCAGTCAGGATCATTTGCCATCTAGTCATTCTTCCAGATAAAGCAGGCTTCTCGAAGATATACTTGATTGGATCCATTTTGGAAATCAGCAAAGTGGTATGAGTCAACATATACTGCCTCAGTCGGCGAGCAGCCCATACCAAAGCGCAGCAAGTTTTCTCGAGCAGTGAGTAGCGAGTCTCACAGTCGGTAAACTTTTTGCTAAGGTAATAAATAACATGCTCTTTTCGGCCAGACTCGTCATGTTGGCCCAGTACGCACCCCATTGAGTTATCCAAAACAGTCAGATACATGGTTAACGGTCTTCCTTCGACGAGTGGCATTAAAATAGGAGGTTCCAGTAAATACTCCTTGATCTTATCAAAAGCAACTTGACAATCATTGTTCCATTCAACTACCTGATCTTTCTTCAACAGCTTGAAGATTGGCTCACATGTAGACGTCAGGTGAGAAATGAACCTCGCGATATAGTTTAAGCGTCCCAAGAATCCTCTAACCTCCTTTTCAGTGCGGGGGGCAGGAATTTCTTGTATAGCTTTTACCTTAGCTGGATCAACCTCAATGCCTTTATTGCTGACGATAAATCCCAAAAGTTTACCCCACCTGACTCCAAAAGTGCACTTGCTTGGGTTCAGTCTGAGCTTAAACTCCTTCAATCTGACAAACAGATTTTGCAGATGATCAAGGTGTTCTTCTTATGTTTGTGGTCGGGCTATCATGTCGTCTACGTAAACTTCAATCTCATGATGTATCATATCATGAAATAAAGCTACCATGGCGCGTTGATAGGTTGCACCGGCATTCTTCAGTCCGAATGGCATCACTTTGTAGCAGAAGGTACCCCATTGCGTGACAAAAGTAGTTTTCTCCATGTCTTCGGGGGCCATTTTAATCTGATTGTATCCCGAGAATCCATCCATGAAGGAAAATACCTTGTGTTGAGATGTGTTGTCAACCAAGATGTCGATGTGTGGTAGTGGAAAATCGTCTTTGGGGCTAGCCCTATTTAAATCCCGATAGTCCATACACATTCTGACTTTGCCTTCCTTTTTAGGCATTGGCACAATGTTAGCAACCCATTGTGGATAGGAAGTAACAGCCAGAAAGCCAGCGTTGAATTGCTTCATTACCTCAGCTTTGATCTTCTCAGACATGTCAGGCCTCATTCGGCGGACCTTTTGCTTGACCGGTGGACAATCTTCTCTTGTAGGGAGACGGTGAACCACGATATCTGTGTTTAATCCCGGCATGTCTTCATAGGACCAAGCAAAGATCTCAACATATTCGTTCAACAACTGCACTAAGCGCTCTTTGACATCTGGTTCCAGGTTGGCACCCACTTTTACCTCTTTCTTGTCTTCCTCTGTTCCCAAATTAATGGTTTCTAGCAACTCTTCATGGGGCAGAATAGCCCTCTCTTCTTGTTGCAAAAGTCTGGCTAACTCTCCCGGCACTTCACAGTCTTCGTCAACTTCGTACTCAGCATGATTGACCAAATCCTCAGATTCACCGAAGGCTAAAGCAGAATAGTCACCCATGGAATCCAGAGTGGATGGGTACCTGCATTTTGTGAGTGTGGGTGTGTGTAAGGGATAGCCATCCTTAAACAGAACAAAATGCAAAAGGAAAGAAAATGAACACAATAGTTTATAGATGAAAACGTCCAATGATTCATTAAAACATGGCATATGATAATGAAGAAAATCAAGCCCTTACAAATGGACCTATATGCCCCGGGAAAGGCATAAGGTGAAAATAGTGTATGAATTGTTTAGTTATTACAGACCAAAATAGGAAATTGTTCAAACATAAATTACTGGTTGATGAAAGTGATGGGAATAAAGTCCTTTGCTTCCCCGTTGCTTAAACCTCCTTCGACGGTTGGAAAGATCCAATCTTCAAAGTTGTCTTCTTCATCCTCATCTTCTAAGGCATTAACTCCATGGTGAGTGATCCTTACGGGTGGTCCTCCAGCCTTGGAGAGACGCATAGATTTCTGGCCAGCAGTAGTAAAACCTAGTCCGAACTTGTCCGTCTTATGGGGAAAATCAGGCAGTTTCCCCCACACTATACTCTTCCCCTCTTTGATTACATCCTCTGCATCCTTGAGAGATGCCATCCTAGATACATGCCTGGGAACGATAGGCACCTCAACCATTGTCTTCGCAACTGCGACCTCAGGAGAAACTTCCTCAAAATGTTAGAAAGGCGTTTCTATGAATTCGCCATCCAACTCCACATAGCAGAAGGAGTTGAGGTGACTTATCATGTACTCTTCTTTGTCGTGCACCGTTATAATCTTACCCTGAACAGGATATTTTAGCATTTGGTGTAAAGAGGAGGTAACTTCCCCAGCATAGTGGATCCACGGCCTTCCCAATAAGCACGAATATGAAGGACAGATGTCCATCACATAAAAGGTAGAGTTGAAGGTCTCGGTGCCTACTTTGATTGGAATGTCCACTTCTCCATGGACCATCCTTTTAGAACCGTCGAAGGCTCTAACAACGATGTTACTGGGTTTTAGGGTCAATCCTTCGCAATCCAACCTATCCAACGCCATTTTTGGCAGCACATTCAAGGATGAACCGGTATCAACTAGGACATGGGTAAGGGTGGTTCCTCTGCATTAAACTGAGACATGCAGCGCATCGTTGTATTTCCTTCCTTTAGGAGTCAAATCAGCATCGAAAAAACCAAGACCATTATCAGCAGTAAGGCTGGCCACGCACTCTTGAAACTGGTCAGCCGAACTTTCTTGAGGCACGTGTACCGTCTTTAAAAATTTGATTAAGGCCTTAGCATGGGCCTCAGAGCAGAGTAGAAGAGCCAACATGGAGATTTTGGAAGGGGTATGCCCTAGCTGTTCCACGACGTCGTAGTCGCTCTTTTTGATTATCTTTAAGATTTCTTCCATTTCTTTCTGGGTGGTCTCAAGGATTACCACAGTTTGAGCCTTCATCCTGACAGGCGCTTCTAGTATCCCCTTACCCTTATCGGTAGTATCAACAAAGGGTCTAACTTCAGGTACATCAATTTCTTCAATTATCGGGCCTTGCACATATGGCTTAACATGCACAGAAGCTTTCAAGGGTCCAAAGACTGTTCGTGGGGGAGCAATCTCCGGAGAAAAAATCCGTCCGCTGCGAGTTATCTTGCTTGTTCCTGCAATGTTCCCTATATTAGGGGTTTCATCTTCAGAATTATCTTGGACTAATTCAATCTGTTTGATACCATGATAGAAGATTTCTCCTCCGTAGTTCCATGGTATCGTCTTGTTAGATTGATACGGGACAGGCCCCGGCATGGTGATTTTCAATGGCACAAACTTAGGGTCAGGCGTAATCTTGACAGGCCTTTTGCAAGCCTTGGGAAGATTGTCGGAGATGGTTATTATTGCAATGTCATTGGTTGAAGTAGCAACAGTAGCAGGAGTAACGGGAGTGAAGGTATCAACAGGAGTCTTTTGGAAGAGTATCTCTTAGGTATCCATCAGGCGTTGGATACCTGATTTCAACATTGGGCAGTCAGCTCGTATGTTTAAACAAAAGTAACAGTCTTTTCCACAGCCTGGGAATATCCCGGCTCTCATAAAATTCACTTTAATCACTGGTAAGGGAGTCAAAAGGTCAGCAACATTGGTAACATGAAGGTCTTCCATAACGGCATGAACATTATGACCGTGCTTGGGCATTGGGACGGAAATTACATTTGGCTTTTCGGGCGCATCGAATTCTACCTCCTTGGCGTCAATCAGGTCTTGGATTTTGTTCTTAAGAGCCCAACAGTTGTTGGTATCATGCCCTACACTGTCAGAGTGGTAAGCACATTTTGCATTGGAGTGGTAATATGGAGAAGATGTATTAGGGTTCTTTGGCGCTTCCTTCAAATTGGTAAGATTCAGCTTTAGCAAATGAGGGAGTACTTGAGTTGGTGTCATGTTGATTCAGGTGAACTGCCGTTGTGGCCTTTCTACCCGTTGTTGATTATGTCTTGGCTGATTGCCGCGAGGTTGATCATTTGAAGAGTTTTGAATCATCACAGCCCCTACAGTCGGTCGGCGCCTCATTCCTCCTTGGCTTTTCTGAGAATAAACAACAGAAGCTTCCTTCTTATCTGGGAAGGTCTTCTTAACAGTGGTGGACGCGGAGGCATCTTTCTGAATCTTACCACTTTTAATACCAGCCTCGACCCTTTCACCGGTCAGGATCAATTCGGTGAATCCTGCAGAGGAACTTCCGATTAAATGATTGAAGAAAGGGCCGGACAGGGTCTCTAAAAACATGTCAACCAACTCCCTATCCGAAAATGGTGGCTGCACCCTTCCAGCCAAATCACACCACTTCTGGGCATACTCCTTAAATCCCTCATTAGAAGCCATTGCCATACTCTGTAGCTGAGTACGAGTGGGCGCCAAATCAGCATTGTATTGGTATTTCCGGTAGAAAGCAGCGGCTAAGTCTTCCCAGTTATGAACCTCAGACCTCTCAAGTTGATAGAACCAGTCCAATTGTGTGCCTGACAAACTGTCTTGAAAAAAGTTTACCCAAAGGTCTTTATCAGATGAGTGGGGTTGGATCTTTCTGACATAGGATCTCAGATGCATCTTTGGGCAGGACAAACCGTCATACTTAGAAAATGTTGGTACTTTGAACTTGGGAGGGATGACGATCCCAGCGACCAACCCTAGTTCTTAGAAATCTAAACCAGGTACTCTCTGCAACTCCATGGCTGCCAATCGATCCTCAAGATTTTTATATTTATCATTCGCCGGGGGATATTGCTGTTCGGAGTAGTCTTCATCCTCTTCCTCTTCTTCCTCTTCAACTTCAGATTCAGAAGGTACCGCAGCTCCTTTTCCTTTACCGGCCCCTTCATCAGACGTTGAGGGGAACTCGGGAACTTTTCTAGCATTGCTTTCAAACTTTCTTCCAAAAGTGGCTACTCCGGCCCTTTTCTTCTTTTTCTCTTTATTTTTCTCCAACAGTGCTTTAAGGTCCTCTTGACCCTTTGCTAAGGTCATGAGGAGTTGCTGGAATTGAGAATTCTGTGCTTGCAGATCCTTAACCGTCTGCTCCAAATCCATCTTGCTGAAATAAACAGCAGAAAGATAAGGAAACCTGGTGTGAAGACCTGTTTATGCATATGATGAATGGTATGTTATTCATGTAATGCATTCAAGGATTCAGAAATTCAAATTTGTTGCAAACAAAAAGAACACATGTCATATTAAGAATAAATTTGTTAGTACATAAGTGCCCCATGGGCAAAATATTACAAAATTCTTAATGTAAAAATACATTGCGCATCCTCTTCGGTGCGATGTAAGTGTTGAGAGTTTCCTCCTCATGAAGTCGACGGGTAAACTCCAAAACCTTTTTCTCACTGGCATAGAAGCTGGCTTTAAAAGTATTATGTTCTTCTTTGAGTTGGATCCAACTCTTTTGTAATTCTTCCCATGATGTTGGCATGTCAGGATGTAGGAGGGTGTATGGAACCTCTCCTTCCATAACAGGCTCTTTGATCAAGGGGAGAATGTGAGGGTATGGCATCATAAGACTTTGGGCGCGGGTTCGTACCCACTTGAGATAAGGCTCAAGGGGGATGGAATTCTTGTGCCCCAGTGTCTTACTATCCACCCTGTTGGGCATCCTCCAAGCTCTGATGAACCTTTGTCGAAGTCCTTGCGCATCGTTGTCAAAGTCAAAAACTAGGTTAGGAATCAGCATGTCATGAGGGCCATCCCTCCGAGCATATACAAATTGTCTTAGAGCCAAACAGGGGTTGTAGGTAATGCCTCCCCTAATTCCAAGTAGTGGGACATTAGGGAATTCCCCACAACGATCAATGATGATGACATTATCTCTGGACCGAGAACACCAATGAACATTAGAATGTGTGAGGGTCATCAACTGTTGTGACCACCTTAAACCCTGCTCATTCTTCAAAACTGATTGTGGAAGGTGAGAAATAAACCACATTGCTAGGAGAGGAGTACAGCACATGAGAACACCTCTTTTCCTCATTGTTCGTGTGTAAAATGAGTGTAGGATGTCCCCAAGCAATGTTGGTATAGGATTCCTGGATATGAAAATCTTGACAGCATTCACATCTATAAGCTGATCAGGGTTTGGGAATAAGACCAACCTATAGATGAGAAGTGCTACAATCTCCTCAAAAGCTTGTAGATCTAGAGAATTCCAGCAGTCTTGTGCCTTCTCAAACAGAAACTTTGCCAAGAAACCCTTGACACCACTTCTGGTTTCCCAATGTCCTTTGATATCAGATGGTTGCAAGTGTAATGCTTGAGCAACATCTTCAGGCTTTGGTTCTTTTTTCGTACCGTTGTAGGGTAGTTGATGAAGAATAGGAATCCTCAGGAGTTGAGAAAATTCCTCCAAAGTAGGTACTAGTTGGTAATCAGGGAATGTGAAACAGTGGTGTAGGGGGTCAAAGAACTAGAAGAGAACTTTCACCATGTCTTCTTCAATGTTGGAGTTGACCAAGTTGAGAAGTCTACCATGTCTTTAACTGAAGAGAGAATTCTCTAGAATCCTGGAAGTAAGCTCCTTGAGTTGAGGAGGGATTCTCACAAGGTTGACTTGAATTGTTTTCCTGCGAAGAGATTCCATGACCTACAAAACAAGAACAAAGATGAAGATCCAAACCCTTGAAATGGTTAGTGGATGCATATGATGCTTTATGATGTTCATGATGTATGCATAAGCACATGTACAAACAAGTCACACAAAACCCTAGTTTCAGGCTTGCATGAGGTTTCATAGGTAAGTACCCTCTTGAGTTTAGTTGGCTCAAACATGTCCTATAAATAGTAACCGAGTTCTAAGGATCTCAATATCACTGGATTGTTTTCTATGTTCATTGTTTTGGTTTAGCCACTTAACTAGCGACCAAAATATTCCAAGAAAACAACCCTCAATGAGTGTAGTATCGAGTATCTACTAACTTCGGACTGCACCAAAGCCGGTCATCTCACTACCCCTAATAAAAGGCCAAGATGGTCAAGTAAGGTTCTAAGAGTTCATTAGTGCTTCATGACATCACCTTTGATTGACTCAAAGGCTACCGGTACTCACAAATATGTCGCACTAATAACAAATATGTCGCACTAATATAGCTATTGCTTCAACCATGTCGGTATACCCCGCACAGTTTCCACAACATATTGCTATTTACCTATGAATGTTTCCCAAATCCGGGTGGAGGATTTCAAGCCCAAACAAGAGAACCAAATGTAAAGCAATCAAAGCAATCAAGATAGGCATGCAAAGGTGATCTAAACCCTAAGGTCACTCCACTTTTAGAAAATTTCCCCAGCAGAGTCGCCAGTTCTGTGATACGATGGGAGAACTGACTTGAGGTTTTGCGTTTGTGTTCGCAAATGTTTCGGTTTAGCAAGAGTCACCACCGACTTTTTATTTTATCCTAAGGAAAGGTCAAAAAGCACAGAAAAGACCTTTGAGATGTTTTCTTGGGTTCGGGGAGTAGATTATAGAAAGGGAAGGTATTAGTACCCTTTTTATCCATGGTTATCCATGGGCTCTTAGTTACTTGTTTAGATCACTTGCTTTGCTTTTCAATTATTTGAAATGGTGCTCTTCAATTGTTTGAAATAGTGCTTTGTGTGTGGTTTTGAAAGATGTTTTGAAAAGAGGCCACCGTTGTGGCAACCTTTGTAATGATTCTTGTTGGAATGTATACAAAGGTGTTTTTGTCTTTTGAAAAGTTTTCAATATTTGAAAGTAGGGTTTTGAAATTGTGTTGTGAAGTGTGTTTCAAGATAGCAAAGATGTTTTTGCAAGCTTTTGATCAAGTAACTAAGAGTTATCTACCCTATTTTACTCAAAGATCTTTCTTATGTTTTTAACCCTTTTAACAGTGTTGTTTCACCATTGTATTTGGTGAACAACCTTGTGTTAGGATGTTAAACGGGACAGGCGCGGGTCATCGTGTAGACCATGATAGCAATTGTGTCAAGTATTTTTGGCAATTTTCTTAAGGGACTTGATCATTTTGTTTAGGCAAATCAGATAGCGTCATCGAGGGACTATGATCTTTTGTTTTGTTTTTGTTTTGCCAAAGTACTTAACATGCATACCATGGCCCATTTTTGAAGGCAACAAGTGGATTGTAACCCTAGGGGTGCAAGTGTGCATTGTGTTTGTTTTTTCATGCATTTTTGTCTTTGATTAGGTCAAACTAATTGTTGGTTTTGATTTGGCATACAAACCCTAATTCTCTAAGCATGGCATAATTGAAAACATTTAAGTGCGTGAAAATAAATCTAAGCTATTAAAACTTGATATAGGGAGGGGGGTACAATTTTGAATAGGGAATTATATTGCAAGAAATTAAAATCCTAAATTATTACAATCCAATTGAATTTACAATGCATAATATTTAAATGTACAATATTTAAATAAGCAAAAATAAACAAATATTAAATAAAAATGTATTATGCAAAAAAAAAGTTTTTTTATGTATGCAAAGTATTTTTAAGTGTAAAGAAATATGAAGGAATAATAAAATAAAAAAGGATTAATTTTATTTTTATTAAATGGGTAAACCCTAATTTTCTTTAAGAAAATGATATTATTTATTATTTATATACAAAAATATGTTGATATGTACAAAAATGAAATATATATTAAAAAAAAAGGGTATTTTTAGTATAAATAATAATAAAAATAAAAATGTAATATTTTTGTATTTTATTTCTAAGCATTTAATAAAATAAAAGTATATATATATATATATATATATATATATATATATATATATATATATATATATATATATATATATATATATATATATATATATATATATATATATATATATATATATATATATATATATATATATATATATATATATATATATATATATATATATATATATATATATATATATATATATATATATATATATATATATATATATATATATATATATATATATATATATATGTTAAGTGTGTATAAAATAAAAAATAAAATATTTACAAAAATATATATATTCAAGAAAATATTTTCAATGTGAATAAAAATAAAAAAATGAAAATAAAAAACATTATTTACATTATTTTCAAGTTTAAACAAAATAATATACAAGTATATATAATATTTTAATGCTAGTAATAATTAAAATAAATATCAAATAAATGTAAAAATTATGAAAAATATTTTTTAAGCATTTTTTATGGTTGGAAATAAATAAACAAAGTCAGAAATAAAATTAAAATTAAAAAAAGACAAAATATAAAGGAAATGGGCCAGGGGTGCATTTAGCAAAAGGAGGGTGTTAGAAGCAAGAAACCAAGCCCAGCCCATCAGCTTCATCTTCTTCCTTGTGACAAACAGAAAAAACGCGCGCCCTGTATCCATCTTTGAACATCCTGGAAGCGTGACTTTTTGCCAAAACTTACAACATCAAACTTGTAGAGCATCAAACAACGATTTCAACCATATAAAACATTAAATCTAACTCTCAAAGACCAGAGAGAATTTCTATGGCCCTAAAATTTAACCTAACTTTTTCAACATGTTCATGGATGAAATTCTCCTAGCACGATTAATATAAATGAAAACTGAGCATATGTGTGGTTTCAGGGCAATGAGTACAACATCTTTTATTCACAATCCTAAGGCTAAATGTTCCTAAATAGAGAGATAAAAGTTCATGAAAACCTGTTTCAGTTGAGTTCGAGTTGGAAAATGCAGCAACTTTCAGTGAGGCCTGAGGTTCTTTTGAGCTTGCTTGATGTTCCCTGAACCTTTCCCAATTGTTAGTTTGTTTTGAAATGGCCTGAATCCTTCTACAGAAGTCAACCTGCACAAGCTTGAAATGAAAATGGTGAACACTGTAAATGGAGTTACAGTTGGCAATGGAGGTTTGGGATAGCTTGAGTGAGTTGAATGGAAGGTGTTTGAAGTGGAAAGGAGCAAAACGCACGAGGCAATGTGAAGATGGAAGTGATTATGCAGGGCTTGCCCTGTTTTGCAAGAAAATGTGGTTTTTGAGTATAAGGGTGTTTTAGAGGTGAAAGGCTCGTGTTTCTGGCTTACAAGGATGTGTAAAACTTGTTTCAAATGTTGGCTTGAGTTGATTTTATCAGATGTGCAAACTATGGACTTTTGGCAAGTTGACTTGTTTTGAAAGCAAAGTGTGAAGTGAAATGAGATAGGCATGTACAGGATATCTCTAAGCATGCACCAACTTCTTCTACCTTTGCCTAAGTTTGTGGAACTTGTTTGATGCAAAGAAAGAAGTTCAAGGCTCAAGAAAAACAACTTTGCAAAAGTTATGCTTTATGAAAATGGAAGTGTGATCTTTATGACCAAAATGGAATTATTCAATGTATAATGCTCCGTTGATTAGGACAATGCCTCTAACCAATGTATTTGCATTCAATTTTTGAGTGTAAATTGGTTTAGAGACCTGTAATTATGTACTAAGCTAGTTTGGTCAGATTTTGCAAGTGGTATGAACATGTATTGGCCATGGTTACAAAGTGAGTTTTTGCCAACTTCAAGAATTCGATTATCCCTAACCACAAAGGTGTTTGAGGAGTTCTTGGACAATTTGGAAATATTGCAACATTTACTATAATCAATCTTTGAAATTCAACTTGAAACTCCAAGTGGAACTATGTGAAAAATGGCCAAGAAGATGGGTCAAAATCCTGCCTAAACTAGGGCAAAATTTCTCTAAGTTAAAAGTTTTAGGGACCCTTGTTCCAAAAATCATAACTTGAGATCCAAGCCTCTTTTGAGAAAACTTTGTGAACAAAAGTTGTATACTTTGTGATGGAATACAACTTTCATGTTGTAAGTTTTGTTTGAATCCATTTGCATCTTGGTGAAAATATGGGACAAAGTTAGGAAAGATTAAGAAAATTTCATAGCTTAGAAAATTTCTAAGTTATGAAATTTTTCAATTTCAAACCCTAATTTGTAATTTTGGGTTTCTTGATGAACAAGTTTCATAATTTGACACATCTTGATGAAAAATGACCCTTGGTACTTGATTTTGACTAAAAAGTCAAAGTTTGACTTTTCAATGCACAGTCAAATTTTGATCAGTTGACTGGAAAATTCATCTATCAATCCTATGCATTTGAGATATTTTGAACTTTTTGAATAGGTCAAGATAGTGTAATTGAGTCCTTGAGTCCATGTTTGAGCTTAATTTTCCATTGGTTAGGTCAAACAGTCAAAAATTGCCTTTGTACATCCAAAACCCTAAAAATGACCATTTTGCCCTTTTGGTGATCTGATCAAATTTCTTGTGGAATTATGGTCCAAACTTGATCAAATGGTTCATATGAGTTCATAATGTTGATGTGGGTCAGAATTTATGAGGTTTGATTGTCAATTGGCCACAGTTGACTTTTTCCCCAATACAGTTGATTTCCAGGTCAACTGTCCAATTGACTGGGCAAAAATTTGAATCAAGGCTTGAAACTTGGCATGGACAAACTTATGAGTCCAACATGAAGTATGAAAGTCACTTTGGGCATTGTAGATCAAAAAATCCCTGTGCAAACTCAAACCCTAGTTTAGGTCATCAGTGCAAGGAGATGTCTTGAGCAGAGCAAACCCTAGCTTGGTCTTAAGTTCCAAGAGTCTTGTGATGAGAAATATTGATAAAATGAGAGGGAAAATTTTGGGGTACAACACAAAACAATCTCATTTATTTTGATAACATCATTTCCTGATACATATCATGCATTACATACAACTAACCTTTACCTTTCAGGAAAAATACAATCAAATTCTCATAAAATTCAAAGCTATGAAGCTTTTACCTCAGTCGAAGTACGGACGAGTTCTTAAATCTCAGCAGAGATGTTTTCTCAGTTGAAGTACAGGCGAGTTCCTAAATCTCGACAAAAGTGTTCCTCCATTGAAGTACAGACAAGTTCCTAAATCTCAACAGAGATGTTTTCTCAGTTGAATTACAGGCGAGTTCTTAAATCTCGACGAAGATGTTTCCCTCCGTTGAATTACGGACAAGTTATTAAATCTCAGAAGAGATGTTTTCTCAGTTGAAGTACATGCGAGTTCCTAAATCTCGACAAAAGTGTTCCTCCGTTGAAGTACATACAAGTTCCTAAATCTCAGCAGAGAAGTTTTCTCAGTTGAATTACGGGCGAGTTCTTAAATCTCGACGAAGATGTTTCCCCCCAATTGAATTACAGACAAGTTCTTAAATCTCAACAGAGATGTTTTCTCAGTTGAAGTACAGGCGAGTTCCTAAATCTCAGCAAAAGTGTTCCTCCGTTGAAGTACAAACAAGTTCCTAAATCTCAGTAGAGAAGTTTTCTCAGTTGAATTACGGGCGAGTTCTTAAATCTCGACGAAGATGTTTCCCCCCAGTTGAATTACGGGCAAGTTCCTAAATCTCGATGCCTCAGTTGAATTACGGGCAAGTTCCTAAATCTCGACACCTCAGTTGAATTATAGACAAGTTCCTAAATCTCGACGCCTCAGTTGAATTACGGGAAAGATCCTAAATCTCGACACCTCAGTTGAATTACAGGCAAGTTCCTAAATCTCGACACCTCAGTTGAATTACGGGCAAGTTCCTAAATCTCGACACCTCAGATGAATTACGGGCAAGTTCTTAAATCTCGACACCTCAGTTGAATTACGGCCGAGTTTCTAAATCTCAACAAAGATATTTCCTCAGTTGAGTACGGACGATTGAAGTTCCTAAATATCAACAGAGACGACTCACCAGCAGAATGACGGACGACGAAGCTCCTAAATTTCTATCTCTCTCCATGAAAGATCAGACTCCCCCAGCGAAATCTTCCTCAACAACAGGTATACCAGATCTCGCTAAGGAATCTCTTATGCGATCGACACTCCTACAAATGGCATTTGTAAGCCCATTCCCGACATCACAAGACAATTATCACTTCATGCGAGTGCAAATTTTTGGGCACTCTAGTGTTCAATCCTCTTCCACCTTCGGATCACGAAAGGCACGAAAGCCAATCTACATCCTCAGGTTTAAGAAGATTGAACAGGGGAAGCTGTTATACCCCAAAATTTTCCCTCCCATATTTCTCAAACATTGCAAGAAAGATCTCCAAGTTGCTCAAGATAGCTCAAGGATTGGCCAGAGAAGCTCTCTCTTAAGGCAGTCTTCCCCAAACTAGGGTTTCATGTTGCATCAATATACTTGAGTCCAAGTGACCCCAAGTGCTCACCAATGTCCTAATATGTTCTCAAAATCATCCATGTCAAGTTTCAAGCCTTGCAGAGGAAGTTTGCTCAGTCAGTTGCTCAAAGGTCCAAAAATCGACTGTGCTAGGGCAAAAGTCAACTGTGACCCACATACAGTCAAACTTCAAGATTTTTTGTCAACATTCTCATTTTGAAGTATATTTAATCATTTGATCAAGGGTTGATCATGATTCATCAAGGATTGCTCACAATTCATCAAGATTCAAAAGTTGCTAAATTAGGGTTTTGTAGGAAAAGTCAACTCAACTTTGACCAAGCATAACTTTCTCATACTTTATAAGAAATGACCCATCCAAATCTAATTTTTAAGAGGATGAAATTCCCTACAATCCATCTTCATCTCCCAAGATCAAAAAATTCACTCACAAGAAGTTATGAATTTGGACATTATAGGTCATTTTGAAAAGTCAACAAAAATACCTTTTTTTTTCCAAAGCTTCTAACTTGAGAATGGAATATCAAAATGAGATGAGACCAAAAGGGTTGGTTATAGGACATCTCAATATTTCTAAAAAGTCCAAGAACACCTCCAAAGAGTCAAAATTGAGGAAGTTATATATTGTTGAAGTTGGACTTTTTTGCAAAATTGCCAAAAGTCAATTATGCCCAAAACTTCAAATTTTGCCAAATGGGCCCATTCTTTTTCACTTGTTCTGAGTTGGCATTATAGCCCACGTGCTCCAGCCTTGGCTATGTGTCCATCTCATACTTTTATTAATTATTTTGATTTTATTTGAATTAATTTGATTTAAATCAAAATAAATTAAATAAAAATCCTAAAGCATTGATAACAAAGATTTTTTGGTGATTTCAGGTTTCATTATACAGTTTGCCATCATCAAACTCGTATCAAGGCATAAGTGTACAAAAAGATGGGATTTGGATCAAATTTGGAAGGTTGTTAAAGGAGGATAAAATCAAATTCAATGTCATTGATGGAGAGAGATTTGGACTGAGTTTGCAACCCTAATACATTGTGCAATACATAAGGATCGTGTGTAGACCAAAATAAGGGTTAGAGATCAGATAGAGAGCAAGCAAAATTTGCAAAAATACCAAAAAAGTGTGAGATCAAAATAGGGCTTAGAAGCAGTTTCAAGGCTTGGCAATTGTCTCAATCGCTTCCTGGCAATCTCAGGAACCTAAAGCAATCAAGACCATGCGTGTTCAAGCCTCCCAGTGCACTGTAAGTCAGTCACGAACTCACCCTTTTCTTGATTTCATATTTTGAAATTTAGGCATTGTTAACATGTATTGATGGCATATTCTTAATCTACACATCATTTGCAAGATTTTGGTATTACTCGATTTCATTTATCTGACCTATATTGTGATCCACCATAGTTAGGGTTTCGAGCTTTGGTTTAGGGCTTTTTGTTTCAGGAAAAATTAGCCTTAGTAATGGCTATGGTTGTGATCAGAAGAGGGAGACGAGTCTAACCATGGTGTTAGAATTCATTTCCATGGCCTGTACGTGATTTTGAAGGTGGACAGGCTTGTAGCGACGAACCTTTGTCCGTGTGTATAGGTGCTCCAGATTTTTAGCTACGGAGGGAGGACAGGGATGATGCGTTGGCACTCCCCCATTTGTCCATTCAAACAGCGTGCATTTTTTTCTTTTTTCTGACCAATAGCTTTTGTTTTATATATTATTATTGCATTCTATTATATTAACAAATGAAGCAACATGGCCTAGTGGTAACCACATCAGCGCTTAAGGATCCAAAGGCTGGAGGTCAGGGGTTCGATCCCTGCCTCCAGCAATTTGCCATTTTTCTTATTTCTTTCAGGAGATCCAGTGTATGCGCATGCCAAGAGACCATCATACTCCCTCACTAGCCAAGGCGCCAGATGGCCAGATCTGGTGGCCATCATTGGAGGTGCACCCAAGGGCAAAGTCAACGCTTGCATACAGGATCCAAAAAGTCACATGGGTCAGCACAATTGGGCCTATGTTCTTGCTTTCTGCACCTCCCAAATCAGGCTCATTCCTCTACCTTTCTTTATTTTATTTATTTACATTTAATTTTTTTAATTAATTATTAACCAATAGAATAATTTTCTTTTTATCAAAAAATCACAAAAATATTTTTATCCAATTAAATTTCAGAATTTTATTTTTTATTAATAAATATTAACTAATTTAATTAGGATATTAATTAGGCAACTTTAATTTATTTTGTAAATGAATAAAATTAATTAGAAATCAATAAGTTTTAACATTAATTTAATTATTTTATTTTCTTTCCTAAATTAACAAAAACTCCAAAAATATGTCATTTAATATTTTTCATTAATTAATTTATTTAATAATTAATTTAGTATATAATTTTAGGATTTAATTTCTTTTCTTAAAAGTAAAAAAAACAACAAAACATTTCTTTAAAAAGGGTCAAAACCCTAATTTCACATTTAATCCAGTTCACTCGTGCGATTTATTTTCCCTTGTCCAATTAATGTATCTGCTCCTGATTTGTAATAGTTTTAATAGGACATTTACTTATTTTTCTGCTTTTTATTTTCAAAGGGTTGCTTTTGGCGATGTAAATACCCGACGCCTTGTAATAATTTAGTTTTAAATTCCGCATTTTAATTCCGCAAATTATACAACTGTTAGATGTTTGGTAATAGGGTTTGTATGACAAGAATGAATGTTTAATCTTAAAATGGTTAGATCACCCTTAACATGTGCAAAGATAAAAATAACTGAAATTGAGACACTCGCACATGCGCACTCCTAGGGTACACCCCACTTGGTCGCCTTCGTACACGGTCATTGAGTATAGGTCGTTTTAGAGGTCGTCCTCTTGTCTAGAAGATCATAGTTGCCTCAAAATGGTTGCCTCGGATATTGTTGCCTCAAACAAATGATCTAAGACATTCGGGTTACCGCTAAGGCGTCCTAACATTGCTTTAGTGACCGTATGTCCCTCTTTCGAATTGACCCTCAAACTCCAACGATGGTGCTACCTACTCACTAATAGTGGGATAGCATTGTCTAAAGGAAATTAGCATAGAACGATTCCTTTTTCGAGTAGGTAGATTAGCTCTTAAGTACTTGCTCTTTCAAAACAAAACTCTTTCACACTTACACTTTTACAAACAAGTTTTCAAAAAAGACTTCATTACACTCTTGAGGGCAGAAGCAATAGTTAAATCGAAGTTAAAAAAAACTTTTCAAACACACAAGCACAAAGAAAACAATTTTGAAAACAATGAGCAAGTACCTAAGAGCTCGTGGATAACCACGGATAGAAAGGGTGCTAATACCTTCCCTTTCTATAATCTACCCCCCGTACTCAGAAATATCTCAAAAAAGGAATTTTTCTGTACTTTTTTCCTTTCCTTGTTGGATAAAATAAAAGTCGGTGGTGACTCTTGCTTACCACGACATTTTGCAAACATAAACGCAAAATGCGAACCAGCATTCCAAAGACAGTCAGTTCTTCCCACCGTATCACACCTTAGTACAAACTCATGAAGGAATTGTTAAAGTTAAAAGATCAAGACTAAATACCCTGAGTCAAGAATACAAATCATTTCGAATGCATCCCAGAGAAACCATGCTTGACCTACAAAAGAGATTCGTGCACTTGACAAATCATCTAAGTGCTCTTGGTAAGACTTTGACAAATAATGAACTAAATCTGAAAGTACTTAGGTCCTTAACTAGGGAATGGCAACCAAAGGTAATGGAAATTTCAGAAAAGAAAAGTCTCTCCTTAATGACTTCCGCAATGTTGTTTGGGAAATTTCAAGAATATGAAACAGAACTCGGAAGACTTGAAAAACATGAAAATCAAGAGAAGAAATCCAAAAATATTTCTTTAAAAATAGATTCCAAGGAAGTTAAAAAGGAAGACAATCCGGAAGAAGATGAAAATTTCATGCTTCTTGTTAAAAGGCTTGGTAAGTTCTTTGGTAGAAATGACAAATCCTTTTCTCATTCAAAAGGAAAGAAACAATTCAAGAAAAAGGAAGCTTCCACATCAACATAAGAAGTCACATGTTATGAATGTGGTAAGCAAGGTCATATTAAGCTGGATTGTCCAAAACTCTCCAAGAAAGGTGGCTACAAAAGCAAAAAGGGATTCAAGAACAAAAAGGCCTATGTTATATGGGAGGATAATGAAATAAGTTCTTCATCCGATTCTGATAGTGATGAAAGTGCAAATCTAGCATTGATGGCCTCACGCCATTCCGATAATGAAGGCAATAAGGTTAGTAATGAATTTTCTCTTTTTGATAGTGATGCACAAGGTGCTATAGATGAACTATTAAATGAATGCAAAATTCTGTATAAAACTATTTCATCTCAAAAGAAAAAAAATTCATATTTAGAAGAAAAATGTGAATCTATGGAAAAAGATTTCAAAGAAGGAAAACAAAAATTAAGTGATGAACAAAAACAGAATTTTGTATGCAAAAATTGTGAATCACTATATTTCCAAATTGTCCAATTTAAAAGAGTTATTGAAAGATATGAAAAAGGTCAAATTGGATTGGAAAGTGTTCTTAGCGAACAAAGATACTCCAATGATAAAAGTGGACTTGGATATTCAAAGTTCTCTAAACCAAGTTCTAATAAAACTATCTTTGTTAAGGCTAGTGATCAATCATCCAAAGAGAAAGTGAACAAACCTAAAATAGTTCATCACTATCCTAAAAAGAAAACATTTCCTAAGAAGAAATCTTATCCTTCTAGATATAGAAGTAACTTTGAACCTACTTGTTTTTATTGTGGTATTAAAGGCCATACACCTAATGCTTGCTATGTTAGAAACTTTAATGTGGCAAGTGGGCATTATGTGTGGGTAAAGAAAGGAACTAATTATGAAGGACCCAAAGCAACTTGGGTACCTAACAAAGCCTAATCTGTTTTGCAGGTATGCTTGAAGACCACATGCAATCTTTGGTATCTCGATAGTGGTTGTTCAAAGCATATGACGGGAGACATAAACCATATTTCAAATCTAGTTCTAAAGGCCAGGGGTTTTGTCACTTATGGAGACAATAATAAGGGAAGAATTCTTGGCAAAGGCAAATTTGGTGCTCCACCTTTCACATCCATTGAAAATGTTCTTTATGTTGAAGGACTAAAGCACAATCTTCTTAGTATTAGCCAACTTTGTGACAAAGGCTTCAAGATCAAGTTCACCAAGGATGAATTCTTGATAGAAGACGAAGTCACACATGAGGTTATACTTAAAGGTAAAAGAATCAATAATATATTCATGATTTTCCTTGATGATCCACCTTTGAAGGTAAAATTTCTCATGGAGAACAACGATGATTCATGGTTGTGGCACAAAAGAATTGCTCATATTCACATGGAACACTTGAATAAACTAATCAAGCATGATCTTGTCATTGGGTTGCCTAAGAGAAATTTCGTCAAAGATAGACTTTGTGATGCTTTTCAAAAAGGGAAAAAAACAAAATCAACTTTCAAATCTAAGAATGTGGTGTCTAGTACAAGGCCACTATTATTGTTACATATGGACTTATTTGGTCCATCAAGAACAAGAAGTTTCGGAGGTAATTTATATGATTTGGTTATTGTTGACGATTTCTCTAGATATACTTGGATATTCTTTTTAGTGCAGAAAAGTGATGCATTCAAGGCGTTCAAGAAGTATGCTAAACAAATTCAAAATGAGAATTCTATAACAATTTCCCCCATAAGAAGTGATCATGGCGGAGAATTTCAAAATGCTCTATTTGAAGAATTTTGTGGAGAACATGGAATATCTCACAACTTCTCAGCACCAAGGACTCCTCAACAAAATGGAGTGGTGGAAAGAAAGAATAGGTCTCTTGTAGAACTTGCAAGAACGATGCTTAGCGATTCAAACCTTCCAAAATATTTCTGGGCGGATGCGGTGAGCACGACATGTTTTGTTAGCAATAGAGTTAACATAAGACCTATCTTGAAGAAAACTCCATATGAACTCTTCAAAGGGAGGAAACCAAACATTGTTTCTTTCACATTTTCGGTTGCAAATTCTTTGTCTTAAACAACGACAAAGATAACCTTGGTAAGTTTGATGAAAAATCCGATGAAGGTGTTTTTCTTGGCTACTCTCTTTCTAGTAAGGCATATAGAATCTATAACAAAAGAACTTTAACAATTGAAGAATTAATGCATGTATCTTTTGATGAAACTAACCCCTCCAAGGAGGATAATATTGTTTGTAATGATGATGATGATGATGAAATACTAGAAGGTCCTCAAGAAAATACTTCCAAAGATCAACCAATTCAACAAGAAGAATCATCCCAACAAGAATCAAATTTCAATGATCTATGAAAAGAATGGAGAACTCATAGATATCATCCTATCGATAAAGTAATTGGTGATATAATTCAAGGTGTGACAACAAGACTAAATCTCAAAGATGCTTGCCTAAACATGGTGTTTGTCTCTCAAATTGAACCTTCCAAAGTTGATGAAGCCTTAGGAGACGAACAATGGATTAATGCTATGCAAGAAGAATTAAATCAATTTGAAAGGAATCAAGTTTGGGAACTTGTCCCTAGGCCAAGAGCAACAAACACATTATTGGATCAAGATGGGTGTTTAAAAACAAACTTGATGAAAATGGAATAATTGTTCGGAACAAAGCAAGGTTGGTAGCACAAGGCTACATTCACGAAGAAGGAATAGATTTTGAAGAAACTTTCGCTCTGGTTGCAAGGTTAGAAGTTATTCGTCTCTTACTTGCTTATGCTTACTCATTAAATTTTCAGCTTTTCCAAATGGATGTCAAAAACGCATTCTTGAATGGATATATCAATGAAGAAGTCTACGTTAAGCAACCCCCAGGGTTCAAAGATTTCAAGAATCCATCTCATGTCTTTAAATTGAGAAAAGTTCTCTATGGTTTGAAACAAGCACCAAGAGCATGGTATGATCGGCTAAGTAACTTCCTATGCAAAAAAGGTTTTGGAAAGGGTAAGGTTGACAAGACATTGTTTATCAAGAAAATCAAAGGTGACACTTTGCTAGTTGTTGTACCCCAAAATTTGCCCTCCCTTTTTCACAAGAAATCACAACCCTGGGGTTTTCTCAGAATTTCAAGATTGGCTCAGGAATCGATCAAACAGACTTTTCTATGGCAGAAAATCAAGAATTATGGTTTTCTCTCGCATTTCTCAGAAGAGACTGAATTCTCAGAAATTCAATTAACTGTCACATGTTTTCACACTTTTTCGAGTTTGCTGAAAGGTTATTGGTTGTTCTCAAGGTCTGATTATCTGGGATAAGAGATAGGAGCTGAGACTGTCATTTGGAACATTCAGGTTTTTTGTCTGATCCAGGTTAACCAGATAATGTGTGTCTGTTAAGACATCTGCTTGTTAATGGAATGAAACGTTTGCTTGTTAATGGAATGAAATGTTTGCTTGTTATTGGAATACCCAGTGCGTATTTTGATTGGAATGTTGTTGCAAGGTTACGAGCCTACAAAGTTATTGGATTGCTTAAAGTTTAAGTTATCTGTATTAGAATTGTTGGAATGCAATTTCAATTATTTTGATCTGAGAATCTTAAAGGATTAAGTGAAGATGCAGAGAGAGAATTGCAAAATATTGACAGTAGAAGGTTCTATTTAGATTGCCTCACAAAGATTTTTCAGATGTTGATACAAAAATAATTTATTATTTGAATACTGTAGGTTTTACAACTTATAGTACTTGGAAAAATAAATTATTACAATAAATGGAAAATCTATCTAAGTTAAAAATCTAAGTCTAAGCCATTGCTCCCATGCTCAAAGTCTTCTGCTTCCTCTGCTCTGTCATCACCCAAGTTGTGCTCACATGAAAGAAAAACAAAGAAAAGAGGATTAGTACAGTCAGTTAAATAGAATTTTCAAAGTAAAAAAGGAAAGAAAATATTCATCATTAAAGTTTGCCGTCCGGAATCAGAGTGCTATTTTTCATCACGTTTTATTTTTCTCTTTGCAAATCACAAGAAGATTGCTCTTCTTGGTTCACAAAGAGAAAAAATAAAAGTGCAAAAGAAGAATGCAAACAAAGCAAATGTGTTCAAATGCAACAAAGCGCCAAACTACATTACAAAGTCAGCCATACAAACAATGCAGTAACTAAGGCAAACAGGCGCCAAACTGTACTAAGTGTTGCAACAAAACCAAGCATAGCAACCAAGGCAGCACAAACTGAATGCAAATTGTACTAAGCAAGTTACATTACTAAACATTGCATACAAAGCAAACTAGAAGCAAACTGAATGCAAAGAGTATGCAAACTGAACAATGCAGAAAGTACATGGCAAATCAAACAGCAGGACAAAAGTAAAATGCAGGAGGTAAACCCAATGACAAGTAAAAGGCTTGTCATAGCCTATCATCATTTTCCAGCAGAATAGGCAAACTTTTCAAAAAAAAAGTGGAAAAGCAAAAAAATTGCTTTGTCATAGAGAGAGAAAGAGAGAAAAGATATCACCTTTTTTATTTTGTACAGTTTGGCAGAAAATCTATCACAAGTTGCAAAACAAAGAGAAAAGGGATATAAGACAAAAACTGCATAACAGTTTGAGGGAGAGAACATTTAGCCCAACCTGAAAACTCAGAAGTTCAAACATATATCTCCAAGCCAAGCCAAAACAAAGCTGGCCAAACTACAACAATCACAAAAACCCTGTGAACCAAAACAAGTTTGCAAAAACTGTTAACAGTTTCACCACCATCCCAAACCTGTTATCAAACTGTAACAAGCCAAGCCTGAACATTCAGAAAATCAACAAAACCCTGTGAACCATAACCAGCTTGCCAAACTATAAAGCCCACAACATAAACCTGCAGTTCCAAAACACCCAGCCAAGCCAACAGCCAAATAATCACAAAAAAACTGTGAAAGCCAACAAGCCTGCCCATTCAATCCATAACAATAAACCAAGCTTCAGAAGCAATAAACCAAGTTTCAGAAGCAACAAATAAAGTCTCAACAAGAAGCAATAAACAAAGTTTCATCAACTACCATCAACAAAACCAAGTTTCATAACAAACTATCCTCAACAAAATCTAAACCAACAAATCAATTTCAGAACTGTTATCATCATCAATCATTGTACAGTCAAAATTTCAAGAAAATCTAAACCAAAAATCAAGTTTCAGTTTCAAATACCAACAACAAAGTTTCAGAGATTATCAAATCATCATCACAATCATCATCAAACAAGTTTCAGAATAGCATCATCAACATTCAAGAAAGAGGAAAGAGTTTCAGAAGAAACAACAATCAAGTTTCAGAAACGATTTTCATCATCAACTACCAACAATCACAAGTTTCAGAAACATAACAAAAAAAAGCGTACTTCGTCATCATCTCTCCTCCGCCTCCGGCCACCAAGGGAGCGCCGCCAGCCCAACCTCTCTCCTCTTCATAGAGAAAGTCCCAAGGTATACTTCTCTTCCAAATCCTTTGCTGCATCTCAGACACATAGTACCATAGGTTAAACAAATAAACATGAACAAAGCAAGCTTAAACAACGAAAACTGTCAAAACAAAAAGACAAATTATACCGTTCAATCAAAGCCAGCGATCATTGAGAGAATGTGAGAGATGAGGGTGCTCCGGAGGCTTAGGTAGGAGGAGAATCAGGGCGTGTGAGGCTGAGAAAGATGAAGAAAAAACGAAGCAAGCGGTGCCGCTGTGAGGATTGTTCCACAAACCCTAACAAAAATGTTACAAATTTGTGCATTGGGCCATCCAAGCCATAAGCCCATGCGTTTCTTCTGAATCATTCACCCCCTCTTTTGCTCCTTTTTGTTTGGTTTCAGCATTAACAAATGCATTGGGCCTGTCCGCCCTACAAGCCATAGCCCACGCGAATTATTACTGGCTTACCCCCTTCCTACATCCTGACTTTTATTCTCTTCTCTTATTTTTTTATTTGGGCCATCCCTTTCCAAACCTTAAGCCCATCTTCATTCTGTTTTAATTCACCTTATTTTTAAATAAAATTCATAAAAAACTCACTACTTTTCTTTTTATATAAATTAATATTTTAGTTAATTTTCTTTTTTAATTTATCTTTTTATTTCTTTTGTTAAAATATACTAGTAAGATATTAAAGTTTCATTTTTGTAAAATAATTTTGATTTTTCTTAATTAGTTTTAATCATTTTTCTTTTTATTATTTTTCTTATATTTAACAAGAAAACACCAAAAATAATAGAATTTTTGTTTAATTAAATTTTCTTCCTTTAAACTTTTTATTTACATAATTAATAAAGAATAAAAAAAATAATAATAATGTTTAATCTTTTAGATTAAGATTTTATTTATCTCCCTTTAATAAATACATGCATTTCATACTTTATTTCATAATTTGTTATAACTTTGTATTGAATTGCGATAATTCGATTTGGTTGTAATACTTAATATTTGGACATTACTATTCTTATGAGACTCATCCCCATTTGTAATAATTGTATCCCCATCCCCGGATACTCTTGTAATAACTTAGACTTTTAATTCTCGCACTTTATGCTTTCAAATATGCCATGATTAGAGATTAGGGTTTGTATGTAAAAATCTAAAATCAAAACAAATAGCTTGACTAATACAAAGACAAATGCATGAAAATGAATACACAATGCACACTTGCACCCCTAGGGTTTCATCCACTTGTTGCCTTTAAAATTGGCCATGTTATGCATGTTAAGTACTTTGGAAAAACAAAAACAAAACAAAAGATCATAGTCCCTCGATGACGCTATCTTGGTTGCCTACACAAAAATGATATAGTCCCTCAAAAAATTGCTAAAAATACTTAACACAATTGCTATCATGGTCTATACAATGACCCGCACCTGTCCTGTTTAACATCCTAATACAAGGTTGTTTACCAAATGCAATGGTAAAACAACACTGTCAAAAGGGATAAAAATGTGTAGGAAAGACCTTTGAGTAAAATAGGGTAGACAACTCTTAGTTACTTGATCAAAACTTGCAAAAACATCCTTGCTATTTTCAAAACACACCTCACAACACAATTTCAAAACATTTCCCAAAACAAACTTTCAAACATTGAAATATCTTTTCAAAAGACAAACACCTTTGTATATATTCAAACAAGAATCATTACAAAAGTTGCCACAACGATGGCCTCTTTTCAAAACATATTTCAAAACCACACACAAAGCACCATTTCAAACAATTGAAAAGCAAAAGCAAGTGATCTAAACAAGTAACTAAGAGCCCATGGATAACCATGTATAAAAAGGGTGCTTGCACCTTCCCTTTTCATAATCTACCCCCCGAACCCAAGAAAACATCTCAAAGGTCTTTCCTGTGCTTTTTGACCTTTCCTTTGGATAAAATAAAAATTCAGTGGCGACTCTTGCTAAACCGAAACATTTGCGAACACGAACGCAAAACCTCAAGTCAGTTCCCCCACCGTATCACACTAGTTCAAGTCTATATTGACGATATCATTTTCGGCTCTTCAAACAAAGAAATGTGTGAAGAATTTTTAGCAATGATGTAAGGAGAATTTGAGATGTCCATAATGGGTAAAATGAATTATTTTCTTGGACTTCAAATCAAACAATTAAAAGATGACATCTTCATCAACCAATCCAAGTATTGCAAGTAACTTTTGAAAATATTTGACATGGATAATTGTAAGGCAGTGTCTACACCAATGGGTTTTGGTACATATGTTTATCAAGATGAATCAGGTGTTTCCATCGATATTACAAAGTATCGAGGTATGATTGGCTCCTTATTATATCTGACGGCAAGCCGTCCTGACATAATGTTTAGTGTTTGTCTATGTGCTCGCTTTCAAGCAAATCCAAAGGAATCTCATCTCATGGCGGTGAAACGGATCATGAAGTATCTCAAAGGAACAACAAATGTTGGATTATGGTATCCTAAAGGTAGTGTTTGTAACTTAGTTGGTTATTCTGACGCGGATTATGCAAGTTGTAAAACTGATAGAAAAAGCACAAGTAGTACTTGTCACATCCTTGGAAATGCATTAGTATCATGGGCCTACAAGAAACAAGCATGTGTTTCTCTTAGCACGACCGAAGCAGAATATATTGCAGCGGGTAGTAGTTGCGCTCAAATGTTTTGGCTCAAACAACAACTTCGTGACTACGGACTCGATCTAAGATGCATTCCTCTATGGTGCGACAATACAAGTGCAATAAACATTACGAAGAATTTGGTCATGCATTCAAGAACCAAACACATAGATATACGACATCATTTCCTTCGTGATCAGGTACTTCAAGGAGATGTCTAGGTAACATTTATAGATACTCATAATCAACTTGCTGATATCTTCGCTAAACCTTTGGTAAGAGAACCGTTTTACAAGATTCGACGAGAGCTTGGCATTCTTGATGAACACGACATATAAGGTGCTTTATATCCTTGTTATGATTTTATATACTTGTCTTAACCTTGTTATATGTGAATATATATGTTAAGTGGTGTTTAAGTTTAGGAAAAATATGTTTTTAGTCGTTTTTGGTTGATGCAAGTCGATTGCACGATAGTGTAAATTTATTGCTCACTGAGTGTTTTTATTTTTTGACCTTTCTGTTTCAGTGTAAATCGATTGCACCATAAGTGCAAATCGATTACACTCTGTGTGTTTCAGTTTTATTTTGCTTATGTTTTATGTGCAAATCGATTGCATCTGTATGCAAATCGATTGCATCCACTATAACATGCTTTTATAACAGAAATATTTGTTGGTTAGAATTCCTTTCTCTCTCATATTCCCAAGCTCGTCTCTATTATTGAAAAGTCAATTAAACTTTATTACATATAATACAACCCACTCATTTCTATTTAATCACAAATCATATCCAAACTTTAGCTCATCAAACATCTTCCTCTTAAAAACCTAAAACCCTCCAAACCCTAAAAACACCTTACCCATGGCTTCAAGGCAAAAACGAAAGGTGTCAGCTTCAGAGAAAGGAAAGAAAAAGGTTGGTTCATCCTCTGAGAATCCATTAATCTCAACTCTCACCGAAGAACAAGAAGCAAGATTTACAAAGGATTTTCAAATAAAGATAGTGTCCAATCCTAAATATGGTATGCTATCATCTTTTCCCCATGAATGTTTCTCTTTTCAAAATGATTTAACTGCTTATGGAGTAGAACTATTAATTTCATCATTTGTTCCATATTATCTGGATCTGGTAAGAGTATTTTTCAGCAATTTAACTCCTCACAAAGGCAAGATGGTGACATATGTGTTGGGTACACGAATCTCTCTAACCCCTGAGATTATTGGTGAGATTCTACATATTCCCTACACTGGAAGCTCTTTGTACGACCCTGAAAGCAAGGCATGGGATGACTACAGGAAAAAGGAATTTTACTACAGCGTTGGGAGATTAAGCGAAGCTGAATTCTGTGCCAAAAGGATTTGTGGTCTAAGAGAAGTGATTCCCTCTAGAGACTCATGGAGTGCATGTAACTTTTATATAGACGATCAACTATTTCATTATTTCATGGTCTATATTATGTTTCCACGGGCTGGAAACCACTGCACCATGACTGACCTGGAAATGCAGCTGATCTATTCAAGGAAGAAAGGTATAAGTGTTAATTGGGTAAGGCTCATAATGGTTCATATGCTGAGGGTTGATGCAAAATCAAAATTTCTACCATATGCTTACTTTGTTACATTAATTATGGAAGAATTTGGAGTTGATTTTGCTGGGTTTGAGAAAGTTAATATGGATCCAAATCTGCATAAGATTTCAATCAAAAATGTTGACTCAAGAACGGGTGTTCATTATAATCCGGAAACAAAAACTATAACTTACATTGGTGAAGATGTGGTCGGTGATGAAGGAAATGATCAAGAAGTTGAAGGTGGTGAAGCTGCACCTCCTCCACCTACTGCTCCCTCTGGTCCAAGCAATCAAGATCTTATGGATTTCATGTCTCAACAATTTGCTTCCATGAATACCAACATCAACAACCAATGGAATGCTATCAACGATTCTACAACAACCCGAATTAATGACTTCCGCACAGATGTGAATCAACAATTTTCTTACCTTTACTCTCATCTTCACATTCCACCATATGACCCAAATAATCCAGCTGCACCTCTATAACATTACACAGAACCTCCTCTACAACAACAATTTCCAAATCAAGGATCTTGGTTCTATAACAACTGGGACATGAATCAACCATAAAGTTTTGTCCAGCTTTATTATGTCTATTGTTTTCTGTTATGTACTTGTTCAGTTATGCTACATTTTGTTTGTTGTTAGATTTCTTTGTAATTGTTATGTTACTATGTCTATGAAAATTTGTGATGCATGGTTAATTAAGTTTTTTCAATATTGCTTTATTACTGTCCATTTTTATTGCATCTTTCCCTTCTTTTTGATAATGTCAAAGGGGGAGAAGGATGTGGCACTTTATGCTTGTATATTTCCTCGTCTTAAATTTTTAAGGTACTCTTTAACCAAGATGAACAAATTCAAAGGATTCCAACCTTCTCATACAAAGGGGGAGTTATACATCTTAGGGGGAGAAGTTTCTTTCCGGAAATTACAACGCATCAAGCAAGATCGTTTGTCATCATCAAAAAAGGGGGAGAATGTAAAATCAAGCTTCTCAAATGCACTTTTGTTTTGATGAAGACAAACCAGGATTGACAAAGAAGGCAAAGATTATTGATCAAGCTAAAAGCATCCGTGGATAAAGTCTTTAGTTCAAGCACTTAGCAAATTTCAAGGTATAATCATAATACTTACTTTAAACTTAAGATATAGATGCTCAATGGTCAAAAGAAATATTTTATATTGTCCAAATCTTTACTCAAGTTTTTCTAAGATAAAAATCATTTTTTACTTGAGTGCAATCGATTTGCATATTAGTGCAATCGATTTCATGCTTCAAATTTTCAAAACATTTGCTATTGTTTCTAAGTGCAATCGATTTGCATGTTTATGCAATCAATTGCACTCAACCAATTTTTGCTATTGACTTCAAATGCAATTGATTTACACTCTTGTGCAATCGATTGCACACTCAAAATGTTGGAATTTTTAGCTGTTGAAACCTCGTGCAATCGATTTACATAAAGGGTGTAATCGATTGCATGCTGCACGATTTTGAAAAATAGCAGCTTTACACATGCCTGTTCATAACACCATTTCATGGAAACCTTTCACTCAATCTGGAAATTGTTCATGATTCATTTACAAAAATTTATGTTGTTTCAAAAAGGTGCTATGAACATATAAATACTCATTTTCAAAACCTCTTCCAATTATATTTTCTGTATTTTCAAAAATCAAACTCAAGCTGTTATACATTTTCATACACAAGTTTTCTGCACACTTTCACATATTGTTAACCAGAAAACTTTGAGCATTATATATCTTGAGTCATTGTATAATATTATCATTGGAAGAGAAGATCAATTCATTGATTAAATCACTCAAAGTGATCATTGCTAATCAAACTCACTCAAATCAAATATTTCTATATACTTGCTTATTTTTCAGGATTGTTGGAAATAAGTTTAAGTGGTTTTATAAAACTTGTTTTTCCAGGATTGTTGGATACAAGTAAAGTCACTTTGAGAGGATTGTTCTCATTGTTGACATAGTGAAAATACAAGAGGATTGTTCTTGGTCCAAGAGGATTGTTCTTGGTTTGGGTAGTTCTTGTTTAAGTTTGCCACAATAAAGAAATCTCTTTCATGTTAAAAGGAGACTGGAGTACTCTCAGACTGTGAGGGGAACCAAGATATATCGCTTGTGTCTCTTTATTTTTCTGCACTTTACTCTTTCATAAACTCACCATAATCCATAAAATTATATCCATCATCACTAAAACCAGAAATTTTTAAAGTACCTAATTCACCCCCTCCCCCCTCTTAGGCGCACTTCGTACTTACGGGACTTTCAGGATTTTTTGGATGTAATACTTTGGTGCGGAGCTGAAACAATTTCTGAAGGGAAGGTCAGCAATATTGAGGCTCCTTAGAACCCGGTTACTATTAATAGGACAGGTTGAGCCAACTGAACTTCAAGAGGGTACTTACCTACAAACCTCATGCAAGCCTAAACCTAAGACTGCTTGTATGACTTGTTTGCTTTCAACTTGAAATACTTGCAGGGTTTTATTATCTGACAACATGATTTCCTTGTAGGATTTGTTTACAATCATTATCCAATAACCTATATTTCTTGCAGGGTTCACTTGTCTTCATCACCTTACACTTTTGCTTAACGCATAGCATACACATCATAACATCATGCCACAACATTTCCTTAACCATTTCAAGGATCTCAAGTGTTTATGATGCAGGTTATGATAAATCATACGTCTAGAAAGGGGCAAGGGGATTCATTTTCCTCTAGCCAATGTCGTCAAAAGACCAAAACACGATAACTTGAGTCAGGGGCTATGACCCACTTGATATGGTGAGCTTGACTCTCGTAGAAGGACGTTCAACAATACGAAGTTCTTTAATCAAATCTGCAAATTTCAACTTCTGACCTTTTCTTATTTACCCTGCGAGATCCTTGAAAACATTGCATGCATTCCATTTCAAAGAACTGAGTCTAGCCAAGGGGTAAGAAGAATTGAAAACATTCCTCGTTGGGAATCTGACCAAGAAACGTCCTGACAATGACAAGGATGAACAATTGGAACAACTGAAAACTGAGGTGGAAGCAATGAGAACCCAGATGCTGGGGAAAATGGATCTTATCCAAGGCCTAGCCCGGGGACAAGAAGAGCTAAGAGGCATTGTCAACAAGCTTCATCAAGACGAATGCAACTGTATGAAGCAAGCAGTTGAGGCTGGGGACCAAGTCATTTATCAACCTCCGAGAAGACAAGAGGTTGGTTTGGTGAATAATGGACATTTCCAAATTGCTACTACCTCACGGATCCAACAACAACCTCTCCAAAAACAATAGGTTAATCAGAGTAAGCTGGATACACCCAAGAGGCATTTTACCAAACTCAACATGCCGTTGTCTCAAGAATTACAACACATGTTGAGGATGAATCTGGTTACATTGATAGGGCCTCATTTGAATCCCAAAACGTCTTCCCCTAACTACAATCCCGATGCAAGGTGTGCATATCACTCCAACAGTCTGGGGCATGATACTGATGATTGTTGGATGTTAAAATTAAAATTCAAAACTTGATTGATAAAGGAGTGTTGGAGTTTACACAAGACGGTCAGGCTGAGTTCTTCTTCCATCCCTCCAAGGCACACCATATGAAGTGACGAGATCAGACGAAGAGGCTTTTCTTCATTAGAATTTTCAATTTGTAATTTTCTTTTGATTGTTTGAACATTTATTTATATTGAACCTTGTTATTTCATCAATGCATCCCATGTGTTTGTCTTGAATCAATTCATTCGTATTCACTATTTCAAAATGGCGTTCTTACTTCCTTTTTGTGATATTCGACTCTTGATTAAAAGTTGTAAGCCTTTAGAGGGAGGATGACGAAAATGATACCACAATCTCTATAATATGATTTTGAACAGACCCTGTTGACGATGTACAGACGTTGTTTCAAATCCCAAACAGTGGAGTTATAAGGAAGATAATCCCTAGTCAACTCCTTTGAGCCTAAGAAGTAGGAGTTTTTCTTTTCACACAAATTAAAACCCTTAATCATAACCTGGGGCAGGGTAGATTTCTGAGTTAATTCAGAGGTGCATTCAGTCGCAAGCTCATTCTTTATACACGACAAATAGTGTAGAAAATACCTTCCAAAAGATGGTGATGGTTCCTCATAATCATTAAAGCAGGCAGTCATTATTTCTCAAAATAAAAGCCCGCTAAGTCAAAACCTATGAAGGAGACTTAAAAAAATTGGGGCATCCCGCTGACTGTAATCACAAAAGAAACAGTTCAGGAAAAAGCAGGGATAATAATAAAAAAAGAGGTCCTACAAATCCTTAACAAAAAAAAGGTTACAGAAATGACTGCCTTCTCAAACAAACATTCAATTTGTGAACCATCACCAAGTATCAGAGCAAAGATTCCAGACTCAATTGGGATCTAAACACACAATTAGCTGAAGAACATCACGAATAACGGGTTGGGTACAAATAAAATTTGAGCCTTTATCCTTTGTTTCTTGAACCATGAACCAGACCATGTTATAACCCTTAAAAGTCCTAGCTGAAGCATGGGTTAGTTCGAAAGCATACTGTTACAAAAGGTATCCTGACTCCTGTAAGGTTCTCTATAAATCCTGAGTTGACATCACACTTTTATAAAATTTGTTTGTTTTACTAAAAAATTAATTTTCAAACTTCAAGACAGACATAAGCTTTGCATTCTTAAAATACCATTGTTTGCATATGACTATTTTTTCAACAGTAGAGAAATTCACATGATGAATATCTAGTGAACAAAAACCTTCTCAATGAAAAGGATCATCTCAAGTGGAAAAACACCTCCAACCAAGGGGCACGGCATGATCATTGTCCATCATCTGGGGCAGTCAGGTCAAGATTCAAGGAATCTCTCAAAGATGCCAAATAGCCAGGGACAGATCTCCATCTGAATCACTTAGGGCATTGGGCATGAATTCCAGCAACGAATCATGCATAATCAAATAACATCTTCTGGAAGTGTGGCAACACTTACTACTATGGACAGTGACGATTCTCCGTACTCGGTGAATATGGACATAGTCAGAAAAGACTACGCATGAAAAAGAATCGCTAAGTTGACATGCCTAGGATAAAATAAGGGCATCCCGATGAACCAAAAGGGTTCAGGCAAAAATTAGGGATAAAAACAAAAAAAAATATGTACACCCGGCAAGTCGAAAACTTGAAAAGGCGGCTTGAGAAAAAAAGGGTATCCTGGTGGACTAGAAATCTGAAAAGACAGTCTAGGCAAAAGTTGGGGATTAAAGCGTACGACTACGTCCCATCATCTTGTAACTTATCTAATCAGTAGAAGGTTTATTACCTTGATCTACATTCACTAAGGAATCCAAGAGTTGGGATAATAGTCAAACCATCTACAAAATCCTCGGTTGATAGTTTCTACAACAGGTATCAAGACAGGGGCATTATACTACAAGGTCACTGCCATATTCTCAGCTTACAACCTATTGATGTCAGGTGTTCTTATACCCTCGGCAGAGCAAAATCTCCAAATTATTGCTCCAACGAAAACTCCCCAGTGAAGTCTCCAAGCTTCTCAGGATTCCCCAAGCGGATTACGGAGTTTCCCTTCCCCAACAGACACATTCTGAATAAAGCAGATTCTCATCTAGAAACGGTTCAGGTACGATCCAAAGACGGATGTCATCCTGACACTTACTCCAGATTCTCATCTAGAAATGGTTCAGGTACGATCCAGAGATGGATATCATCCTGATACTTATTCAAATCATCTTCTAGAAACGGTTCAGGTACGATCCAGAGACGGATATCATATTGATACTTATTCAAATCATCTTCTAGAAACGGTTCAGGTACGATCCAGAGACGGATATCATCCTGATACTTATTTAAATCATCTTCTAGAAACGGTTCAGGTACGATCCAAAGACGAATATCATCCTGATACTTATTCCAGATTATCTTCTAGCAATAGTTTAGTTCAGATACGACCCAGAGACAGATGTCATTTTGACACTCATTCAACACATGTTTCAAGTATAGTTCAGATACGATCCAAAGACATATGTCATTCTGACACTCATTCAATACATGTTCAAGTACAATCACGACATAGATCCATCCATAAAATCTCTGCAGGTACTTTCTCCAACAGGTACAGGGGCAGAGACGTCCTGATGCGAAGTCATTGTCGTATCCTCAGCATACGTTCTAGTGACGTCTATGTTCCCCACAGAGTAAAAACAACCAAAGTTTTGGTCTCTTCTTCCCCAAGTAGGAATTACTTTCTCCAGCAAAGTTCCTTCAGAGAACTGAAATCTACCTTCCCCAGTCGAGTTTTATAACTTCAAACAGTTTATAAAACCTCCTCCCGGATAGAGTTTATTTCTCCAACTGTGGAAGGTCATTCTCCAACATAGTTTATTTCTCTACAACGGCAAAATCTCCCAACAGAGAATCCTCTCTCCACAAAGTTATTCTCAAGCAGAGTCAATCCCAGCAGGTTATCCTCAAACAGAAAGAGGAAATCCATAGCGAATCATCTCTATTCATCATCCCCAGTGGAAATGAAGGATTCAGCTTCCCAATACTCTCCAGCAGTAGTCCGGGATTTATTTTCCTAGACTGGGAAACATCTCAATAGCATCCCGTATTCATACATCATGGCATGCACATACACATCGCATACAGTATAATCTCATTTATTTTGGGAACATCATCACAATGCATTTCATACATCATGACATTGCATACAACTAACTCTTTGCCTTTTTTAGGAAAAAGATCAAATCAACAAACATAGTTGACTACTTATGTGACATGGTAGTATTCTCAAAAGCTATATCTAACGAAGGGCTATTTCATCATTCTCCGCATAAAGATGTCCTCACAAGACCTTCTCTGTTTCAGTCAGATTGAAACTAAGATCTCTCTGATTTCTATTCCAGTTGAAGATATTCCAAGACTTTTGTCTGGTTCAGTTGAATCGACCCTAAGATTCTTCTGATTTCCATTCCAGTCAAAGTTGATCCAAGACCTTCTCTGGTTCAGTCAGATCGACGCTAAGATCTCTCTGATTTCTATTCCAGTTGAAGATATTCCAAGACTTTTGTCTGGTTCAGTTGAATTGACCCTAAGATTCTTCTGATTCCCATTCCAGTCAAAGTTGATCCAAGACCTTCCCTGGTTCATTCAGATCAACACTAAGATCTCTCTGGTTTCTATTCCAGTTGAAGATATTCCAAGACTTTTGTCTGGTTCAGTTGAATCGATCCTAAGATTCTTCTGATTTCCATTCCAGTCAAAGTTGATCCAATACCTTCTCTGGTTCAGTCAGATCGATGCTAAGATCTCTCTAATTTCTATTCCAGTTAAAGATATTCCAAGACTTTTGTCTGGTTCAGTTGAATCGACCCTAAGATTCTTCTGATTTCCATTCCAGTCAAAGTTGATCCAAGACCTTCTCTAGTTCAGTCAGATCGACACTAAGATCTCTCTGATTTCTATTCTAGTTGAAGATATTCCAAGACTTTTGTCTGATTCAGTTGAATCGACCCTAAGATTCTTCTGATTCCCATTCCAGTCAAAGTTGATCCAAGACCTTCCCTGGTTCAGTCAGATCAACACTAAGATCTCTCTGATTTCTATTCCAGTTGAAGATATTCCAAGACTTTTGTCTGGTTTAGTTGAATCGATCCTAAGATTCTTCTGATTTCCATTCCAGTCAAAGTTGATCCAATACCTTCTCTGGTTCAGTCAGATCGATGCTAAGATCTCTCTGATTTCTATTCCAGTTGAAGATATTCCAAGACTTTTGTCTGGTTCAATTGAATCGACCCTAAGATTCTTCTGATTTCCATTCTAGTCAAAGTTGATCCAAGACCATCTCTGGTTCAGTCAGATCGACACTAAGATCTCTCTGATTTCTATTCCAGTTAAAGATATTCCAAGACTTTTGTCTGGTTCAGTTGAATCGACCCTAAGATTCTTCTGGTTTCCATTCCAGTCAAAGTTAATCTAAGACCTTCTCTGGTTCAGTTAGATTGACACTAAGATCTCTCGGATTTCCATTCTAGTTGAAGAAACTGTGAAGCCTGGATTTCGACCAGATAACAGTATAAAGCGCTACGAAGCCTGGAATCTGACTAGATAGCAGTTTACCCTGTCAGTTACTATGAAGCCTGGAACCCAATCGGATAATAGTCAATCAATAATTTAAGACACAATGAAGCCTGGATTTTGACCAGATAACAGTATAAGATGCTGTGAAGCCTGGAATCTGACCAGATAGTAGTTAACTTCTTCAAGACACTGTGAAGCCTGGATTTCGACCAGATAACAGTATAAAGTGCTGCAAAGCCTAGAATCTGACCAGATAGCAGTTTACCCTGTCGGTTACTATGAAGCTCAGAACCTGACCGGATAATAGTCAATCAACAATTTAAGACATTGTGAAGCCTGGATTTTGACCAGATAACAGTATAAGGTAATGCGAAGCATGGAATCCGACAAGATAGTAGTTTACTTCTTCAAGACACTATGAAGCCTGTATTTCGACCAAATAACAGTATAAAGTGTTGCGAAGCCTGGAATCCAACCAGATAGTAATTTACCCTGTCGGTTACTATGAAGCCCAGAACCCGATCAGATAATAGTCAATCAACAATTTAAGACACTATGAAGCCTGGATTTCGACCAGATAACAGTATAAGGTGTTGCGAAGCCTGGAATCCGACCAGATAGTAGTTTAATTCTTCAAGACACTGAAGCCTGGATTTCGACCAGATAATAGTATAAAGCACTACGAAGCCTGGAATCTGACCAGATAGCAGCTTACTCTGTCAATTACTATGAAGCCTAGAACCCGATTGTATAATAGTCAACCAACAATTCAAGACACTGCGAAGCCTATAATCTGACCAGATAGTAGTTCACTTCTTCAATTACTGTGAAGCCTAGATTTCTACCAGATAACAGTTCAAGTCACTGAAACTTGGGGTACAACCAGATAATAGTTTAATCTCATTTCCCTGGTAAGTCACTGTGAAGCCTGGAATATGACCAGATAGCAGTCAGCCTTATCATCCTCAACAAGTCACTGCAAAGCCTGGATCCTAACCAGATAGCAGTTCACTTCAATCTCTTCAGTCAAGAGATGACTCCCCAGTAGAGTAATGGATAACCGAAGCTCCTAGACTCTATTCCCCTGAAAAACATCCCCCAGTAGACTCCTCCTTGGACAGCAGGAGCAGGAATCCCCACAAAGAGAATTCTTATGAAGTCAGCATCTATTTTGGATGGCATCTTTAAGCCCATCTTCGACGACTCTCCGTCATACTCCTTGGATGGCATCTTTAAGCCCATCTCCGACAGTATCCTATCATCTTTTCCAAATGGAATCTATAAGCCCATTCCTGATATTACCTACACAGTCAAGTATCATTTCAGACGAGTGCAAATTTCTGGGCACTCTAGTGTTCAATCATATTCCACCTTCAGATCACGAAAGGCAGACAAGCCAATTTATATCTTCAGGTTTAAGAAGGTTGAACAGAGGCAACTATTGTACCCCAAAATTTTCCCTATCATGTTTTCCAAGGTCTTCCCCTACATGTTTGGTCATGAACCCTTGCCTAAGAAAAATGAAATTTGTGAGTAGTGTTTTCAAGTTCCCTTCAATTGGCATCTCTAAAATGCCCTTCGGTTGGAATTTCAGCAAAGCCTTTCGATTGGTCTTGCAACAAGTTCCTTTGATTAAAGAATCAGAGGTTCCTTCGATTGGAGAATCAGAGCTTCCTTCGATTTGGAGCATCAGAGGTTCCTTCGATTGGAGTGTTAGAGGTTTCTTTCGATTGGAGCATCAGAGTTTCCTTTGATTTGGAGCATCAAAGCTTCCTTCGATTTGGAGCATCAGAGGTTCCTTCGATTGGAGCATCAGAGGTTCCTTCGATTGGAGCATCAAAGGTTCCTTCGGTTGGAGCATCAGAGGTTCTTTCGATTGGAGCATCAGAGGTTCTTTCGATTGGAGCATCAAAGTTTCCTTTGATTTGGAGCATCAGAGCTTCTTTCGATTTGGAGCATCAGAGCTTCCTTCGATTGGAACATCAGAGCGAAGTATCCTTCAATTAGCATACTAAGGCAGAGGGAAGTTCTTAACACTTCGAATCAGAACCCAGAACCATTCGAATGAACTGAATCAGACCCATTCAAAGGAAATGAATGAGAGTCGTTCAAAGGAGCTGAATTAGGGCCATTCGAAGGAGGCCATCAGCCCATTTGAAAGAGAGCATTTGAAGGCCAGTATGTCCACATTTATGCCAAATTTAAAAATGGACAAAATCCATTAACTTTGGCCAAGGCTACATATTGGTATTCATGGCGTTCAAATGGCTATTACAAACATTACTTCTCTTGTCCCCTCCCTCATACTCTATATAAGTAGCATGCTTGCAAGCAACAAAAAAAAGGAGGAGGTTAGAGATACGCTGCCCACAAACCCACCAAAGGTTGTTAAAATTTCCATAAGTAATCCAAGCCAAGGTTCAACAAAAGTATCCACACCCAGAAGTCCCAGATCGAAGGTACCCATATCTAGAAAGTGCCAAATCGAAGGTTCCAACTACTGGTAAGAGAGGGTAAAATGTCAAACTTTGTATTTACATAACACATCCATATTTGTTGTTTCATTCGATTTATCATTCTAGACAGAATCAAAGAGCTTGGGTTTGGCACCCAGGTCATGTTTTTCGTTTGCTAACACTTGCTGCAGATATAGCCTGAAAAGACCCAGTGCGCATAGGATTGAAGGACCTGGGTTTTGATACCCAGGTCCTGCATTTTATTTCACAATATCTTTGTAGATTCAGTATCCTTACAGGTGATCCATCAGGCCCTTTCAAAAAACACTCTTGGGTCGAAAAACAACCATCCTTCGTTGGATCGAAGGCCACCTTTCTTCCTCTGGATCGGAAGCCACCTTCAAAAGCCAACTTCCTATGGATCGAAGGACAACTGCTCTCTCTGGATCAAAGGATATCCATTTCTCCCTGCAATCGAAGTGTACCCATATCCTTCCCAAACCTAATCGAAGAGGGAGGGAAAGGGTGCAAGTCGAAGCTTGCCCATCAATTCTCAAGCCTAATCGAAGGTTATTCACACCCACTCCCTAGCTCAATCAAAAGACTTGGAGAAGGTGAAAATCGAAGCTTGCCCACGTCAATTCTCAAGCCCAATAGAAAGAAGGCCAAAGAAGGGTGAATCGAAGGAGTCCATGGCATGGATCGAAGAAGTTTTTTCTCTTTTTTATTGTTACTTTTTACTTGTCTTTCGATTTGGTTGTAATAACGTAGGACCTCTATTTTTTGCATTTTTTACTGCTTTTCATATTAACTGCTAGTAACTAGGCGTGTATGAAAAAACTAATAATTAAACGTTAGCAAACTTAACAAAAAGACAAAAAATAATTGAACATAACACACTTGCACAATACACCTCTAAGGTACACCCACTTTGGTTGCCTTCAATAAAACATTCATGGAGCAGGAATTCTTTAGCAAAGACCCGTAAATCAAAAGATCATAGTCCCTCGATGACCCTACAGTTGCCTTCTCGGTAAATGATCTCGTCCCTTAAACAAAATTGCTAAAGCGTCTCCATATGTTTCCTTTATGACTGTAAAACGTCCCTCCAATTGTCCCTCAAAACATTCAACGACGAGGCTACCTACTCACTAATAGTAGGATAACACTGTCTAAAGGAAAAGAACAACCTTTTCGAGTATAAAAGTAGATAGTTGTTAGAAGTTTGCTCAAACATTTTTGCACTTACACAAAAAACTACTTTTCAAAAGACATTTCAAAACACTTTGTATATTTTCTCCACTATCCCGAGAAACATTACAAAGTTTGCCATACTAAGGCGTTTTCAAAACATTTTCAAACACAAAGCACAAAAGCATCTTGAAAAATGAGAAAACCTCTAAGAGCCCGTAGAAAACTACGGATGGAAAGGGTGCTAACACTTTCCCTTTCCATAATCTACCCCCTTACTCAGAAACTCTCGAAAAAGGTATTTTTTTGTTCTTTTCACCCTTTCCTTTTTTGGATAAAAGAAAAGTCGGTGGTGACTCTTGCTTACCGCAACATTTGCAAACACAAACGTAAAAAACCAGTATTTAAATAGTCGGTTCTTCCACCGTATCATACCAACAGTGAGAATAATACACAAAAACACTCCAAGAACCTAAAATATGTCTCCTCATTATCTCAGTTCAAAAACAAAACTCAGAGAAAACAATCACTAAAAACTCATTGCAAAAACCCCTATCAAAACCGTGAAACCAACATCAAACCTCCAACCCTCCAAACTTCCATCCTTAACCTTCACACCTTTTTTCAATAACTTTGCTCAAACTTCACAATAAACAACAACAATAACACAATCTCAGCGCACAAAAATTCAAAGAACAGAAGGAATAGTATCAGAAGCACTTACTTGGGTTTTAACCTTCACCAAGGGATTTCTTGTCATCATCTTCGACGTCTTCCCAGCAACTCATGATGGGATTTTACTGTATAGTCTAAATTATAACTGCAAGTGCACAGCCTATCGGAGTAATATATAAGATTATCGAACCACAAAGACCAATTGTCAATCTATCGACTATATTGTTAAGGTGTTTATCTAAGGAAGATCAGTAAGGGATTGAGTTCAGTACAGGGAAATAAAAGCGAATAAAATTAAAGAGATAAAACAAACGGGATCGAATGTAAATCACGAGATCAGACAGTGTCCTAGCATGCATGTATAGTATTTACTTTTGGGCAATATTTTCCATTTATAGCAAAGAACTGTTTAACAGGAACTTGTAGCTTTCGCATACTAAGAACCGAGTTTACTCTTTAAATTAAATTCATTTATTGTCACTTATAAAGGGTGCCTAACGCGTTAAAGAAGTAAACCTATTTTTAAGAAACAAGTTATTTTGACTTAGTGAAAAAGTGTTTTAATTTGGAAAACTTAACTTAAAGAGATCCTTGGCTTTTGACCAAGAATCAGATTTTAATCCCACAAACGCGTCCGCAAATAGTTTCAAAATCATTTTCTAAAATTATATCAAGTAATCCTACTTAACCAAACGAACTGCTTTCGCTCTTTTCGTTTGGTCAAGAACTAATATGGCTTAATCTCAAGTATGGACGGCTTTCGATCTTACCCATAAACTTTTAAACACATTTAAACCAGTATTAAAAACTAAAACATCCCAAAGGTATTTCTATTAGCATGGCATGCAGAACATAGTTATGATTCGATCCTTACATTCTAACCCTAATAAATTTAGCTAGACATGGTAAGCATTTAAAGTCTATAAAACATGTAGACTATGATAAGAGCATTTAAAGTCTATAAAACGTGTAGACTATGGTAAGAGCGTTTAGAGTCTATAAAACGTGTAGACTATGGTAAGAGCGTTTAGAGTCTATAAAACATGTAGACTATGGTAAGAGCATTTAGAGTCTATAAAACATGTAGACTATGGTAAGAGCATTTAGAGTCTATAAAACGTGTAGACTATGGTAAGAGCATTTAGAGTCTATAAAACATGTAGACTATGGTAAGAGCATAAAATAAATGAAAGCAATTAAATTAGAACCTTGCTCCAATCAGAGGCTTGAATCTGATACAAGTCGTGGAAATATAAAAGATAGTATGATAAACTTCAACCAAAGTCCTCCAAACTTGAATACAAACTTGCATACTCAAGTGTGATAACTTCCCGATGTGAGAAGATTATCACTTTACAAAGTAGTAATATATGCCTAAGCAGTAACTTGACTGGATCTAAGTTTGCATCTAAGTTTGGATGAAAACGAAAATGAAATGAACTTGCTATTTATAGAAGATCCTAAAACTCTAAAGACGAGCATGCCCCTCAACTCCTTCTGAGCGGGAAATGGTTTGTGAAGGCCGCGGGCGCGGCCACCCTCCCTGCGGGCGCGGTGATTGAAAATGGAGAGATAGTGGGAACGTGGCAGTTGGCCCCTGGGTGAAAGTGCGCCATGTAAGCGCGTTCCCTATAGCCGACGCGGAGCTGGACGCCATGTGTGTATTTTCTTGGAAAAACCCTATTTTTCTGGCGTTTTCGCTCATTTCTTCTCTGAAGGCTCTGAAAGGACATGTGACCTGAAAACAAAGGAAACAAGGGCATAATACTAGAAAAACAATAATAAAACTAAGGAAAACATGTGATATTCAAGTCAGAAACAAAGTGCGATTCGGTGTTATCAAATTCTCCCACACTTAAACCTTTGCTTGTCCTCAAGCAAAACTCTCAGAAGTAGTCAAAGGGATACAAGTGTTTTTTCTATTTATCAAGCTAAAGCAGTAAGGTTCAAGTGAGAGTGTGTTCGACAGGTACCAACTATTTGAACTAAGAACATCGAAGTGACACTTTACCGCAGAATGCAGATATAAACCTTATTCCTACACAAGTCAACTCCTATTACTCCCACTATGCTAATACTTCTCTTCTAGGTAAGGTCCTTTTCATTCAGGTGTAATCACATTAAGCCCGTTATCCGTACATACTCATAGTGTAGTAACCGGTTAGTGATTCTAATCTTTGCAATGGGATTCTGGTACAAGAATTGGTGTAATCCCGTTATTACCCAATTATAGTTATGGGGGATCAGATCGTAATCTGCCCTACCGAGTTTAGCACCAGATACCTCTGAACCAGCCATAATGGGTAATACCTTTTATTATTATTTTTCACTTTTTATTTTATGTGGATGTTCGCGACCAGTGGAATTAAATGATCGTGTGAGGATCACCCAATTCATGGTTGTAACCATACATTTTTGCTTATATATATATATATATATATATATATATATATATATATATATATATATATATATATATATATATATATATATATATATATATATATATATATATATATATATATATTTTCAAGGCAAAAAGATCATTCACTTATTTTCATCGATCCTACACGTAGCGCATGCTTAGGCCAGAGCCGGCTACGAGAATAAACTACTTAGGACCCGTTTTGTAAAATTAAAATCATAGCATGGGGAGAAGACAGAATTAACTCTAATATTTACAAGGTCTATGGTGTAAAAGACGATGTTGATTTTTCAAAAAGGGTACCTAAGACTAATCACACTCTATCCTAAACCTAAAAACTTTACTTATGGCTCAAAAAACTAAAAACATGTTGAATTCATTTTTAGCAAAAAAATTTCTCAAGGCTAGGAAGTGGTGGAGAACTTAAGGATACACTGCACAAAATGACTCGTCAATCACATGTATTTTATTTAACGGCTAAACTACTAAAAGGGAAATAACTAAAAGATACTGGAAAATAAAGTACTGAAAAGGGAAATAACGGAAAAAGAAATAACGGAAAGGAAATAAAAGCGATAAAATGCTCCTCCCACACTTTAATTGGACATTGTCCCCAATATTCCAAAACAAGTCTAGGTAGGAGATACCTGGTAAAACTAGTGAGGTCCACTAGTACCCTCGCCATCCTGAGGTGAACGTCCGGAACGACGGCTACGACTACGGCGGCGGCGATATCTATCGAGGCTAAATTGTGCCATGCGCTCAGTGAGAGCAGCATTTGCAGTTTGTGTGGCCTCCATTAATTGGAAGTGAGTAGCGGAGCTAGTCTGCTGACGGTGCTGCTGGTTCTGGAAAGCCAATTGACTTTCCATGATGGTAGTCAGGGAGCGGGCATTTTGAATTTGAGACGCCTGTATGAAAGCCATGTTGTCGGCAACCTGTTGCTGGATCGTAGAAAGGAGGGCATCACGCCTCTCCTCTCTAGCCATATGCTCTCTCCACATGTCCTCAGTGACATGGAAGCTCGGGATGGTACCTGTAGGAGGGTTAGAAGAAGATGGTGCAGTGTGCGATGGTGTAAATCGAGGAGGTGACTCTGTTTGAAAGTCATACTCGTCATCAGTGTTGTTCCCCTCCTCTAAAGGAACATTCAGAGGTAACAGACCAGTGAAAGCGGGAGCGCTTAAATCATAGGTCCAGTTATGCTCCAATCTAACGTCAGTGCAATGGGTACAGGGGAGGACAACACTTGGTACAGCAGCATTACCAATCATAAGGTAATATCCACCTTCCCTTCTCGCTTTGCAGAGGCGCATATCTTTCAAAATTTTCAGGCTTGCAGTACAAGGAGGAAGTGGCTCTAAAGTAGCAAGCTCGGTGGCCAAGCCAAGGGCACGAGCGATAGTTGTAACCAGGCCACCAAAAGAAATCGGTGCCCCCTTTTTTCGGACATAGCTCATGCGAGCAATCATAAAGGGCACCGGGTTAATTTTGGTGTCGGTGAGGCATGCTTGCATAATAATTAACTCTTTAGCATTCACCTTGTTCGGGTTTTCCCGAGCAAAGATGGTGGATGCTAAAAGGTATCAGAAGACACGGATGGCCGGATTATGGACACTCGAGGCCAGCAGGCCATCAAAAGAATTTGCTTCTTGGTTTGTAAGTTTTTTCCAGAAAGCATAGCCAGCGGTTGTCCATTCCGTATCCAAGGGTGCTTCACAAATAGCACATTCCCCAAAAGGCATCCCTAACAACTCAGCTAAACCGTCGGTGGAGTAACTATATTCACGGTTAAACATTCTTAATTGTACCCTACCTACGGTACTAGCAGTGTTAGGTGTGACATTATAAATAAGTGAACTTAAAAACTCATATGTCAACGTTGGGTAGGTAGTTTCTTTTGCAGAGAAAATATTATGCATGCCTATTTTATCTAATAAATGAAAAACACTATGATAAATACCTAAAGTGTAGAGACAGTGTTCGTCAATATACCTGGTTGAGTAAATTGCCGTAGACTGTAGCTTTTCGAGCAGCTTCCTTTGTGTGGATCCCGGTTTGCCGCTTCGAAGAACATACCCATTGAAGTCCATTTTGATTTTTTTTGAACGATTTGGAGAAAGAAAAATAGTATGGTGAAGGACGAAAATAGTGATTTTTATAGATTTGGAAGGTTTGTAGTGGGAAAAGAAATATAATAGAGAATTAGTTGAAGTGGAGAAATTATGGAAGGTAAGGTATGAAAATGTGGGTAAAATGAGGAAGAAAATGGGGTTTAAATAGGAAAAAATGGAGTAAATGGTGAGTTTTCCAAAAAGTAGTCGTTTATTACTGTTGGAGGTCCGCGGGCGCGGTCCCTCCCTCTGCGGGCGCGGCATGTTGAATTTCTAGCTGGGCCGGATTTTGTTCTTTGGGCAATTGGGCTTCAAAAATGGTGGCTTGCTCTTGTCACTTGGGGTGTACCTAGCGTTTTAAGGTGAAAATATTTTTTTTTGTAAAATATATGTGTATATCATACACATACATTTTATTTTCTAATTTTTGCAAAATAAAATAAAACAAGTTAAGAGAAAATAAAATAAACACACAATATATACGTAAATGTAAGTGAGTACGAAGTGCAACTGAACTGAAAAACAGAAAAATTAAGTCTGAGAAATAAAATAAAAATAGTATAATAATAATAGCAATGGTGGACGTCTCATGATCAGATATCAGCAAATTCACGTCCTCGCAGCTCAGCCACCTGGCGTCTGAGCTCAGCAATCCCGTGTGTCAAATCATCGATCTCGCCAGCATATGTGGCACCATCTAGCTCTACCTGTAGGGTGAGATCAGCCACCTCCTGGCGAAGTGTAGCCATCTGCGCTCTCATGGATGCCATCTGCACTCTCATGTCGGGCTCCTGTAAGGTCAAGTTATTAGTATAAACAATGGTATGCTCAACCTCAGGTGCAGGCGTGTACTCTGGGGTAGGATTCTCTGTAACCGGATCCTCAGTGATCAGATCGTCTGACTCTGGCTCTGACTCTGGTGAATACTCTGGCTCTGGCAGGTCAGTGATGTCTATAACTGTCTCGCCCGAACCCTCTAAAGTGTAGTTCTAGTTTGCCCGGTTGGAGACGCAGGTCATCTGTGGATCAGGCAGGGTGAAATAGTAGACAGTCTGATCGTTAATAAGGATCCTGTACTAATATGGATGAAAAGAAGCTCGGCGCATAAGGCCATGGTCTAAGCAGAAGTCAATGTCGATGCGTGTACTACCATAGTATGGTGTCAGGCGGAGTAACTGGCTATCCAAGCCTAGAGCAGATGCAATCAGCGTCACATTCCCACCAGCGTACAAGTATCCCTCAGAGGATGATGCAGCCATATCTAGACTTTCTATCAAGAAAGCTCCACTCGCAATGGGACGCGACTGACTAGCACAGTATAAAAATAGTATCTCCTCTGCAATCACTAAATGATCGCAATAGCTCCTCCCGAAGAAGGTATGACAAAGAATCATCTCAAAGTACCTGAAAGTTGGGTTATGAATCCTCTTAGACAGTTGCTCAGATGGGTCGAGGCTGCCACCATCGGTAATAGCTCTCCAGAATTTGTCTATATCACTGCTCATGAAATACCCTAGAGGAAGCTCAGGGATGGCAGTAAGTGCAGTCTCAAATCCAAGCAGATCTCCAAACTGTCTCAAAGTAAAAGCATACTCTGCTCCGAACATGCGAAAACTAATCCGCCCACGGTCCTCTCTGGTGCCAACATAGGGCTCATACTCCAGTAAGCTGAGGAACTCCAAGGTGAGGTTCCTATAGGTCACGTGGATCTCGTCAGCATATGCATCCCAATTGACCTGATGGCATAGATAACGGATACTGGCCTCAATGCCTAGTGCATCCATGCAAGCAGAATCAGGGTATCTAGTCTGAAGCATCGGTCGAGCAGATAGTGTAGCAAATGGCTCCCTATGAGCGTCATCTCTGAAGATGACATCGAGTACATCAACGAAATCCATCTAAAAAAGGTGATATAAGAGCACTTGGTCCTGAAAAAGATAGATGATTCAGTCCAAAATTACAAATTTAATTACATAAAAGAAAAATTAAAATTTAAAAATTAAAAATAAAGAAAAAAGATCGTGGGTTGCCTCCCACGCAGTGCTTTGTTTAACGTCGTTAGCTTGACGATAAGATCTCACTTTTCACGCTGGGATTGGTGGGTCTATCAGAGTCTGACTAGAGTAGTCAATAGGCAGGTCACCTCCTCTATACAACTTCACTCGTTGTCCATTTACCACGAAAGGAGCGCTTGGGTTATTCTTGATTTCTACAGCTCCTGATACTAACACTTTTGATACCTCGAATGGACTTGTCCATCTTGAACATAGCTTGCCAGGAAAAAGTCGTAATCTGGAATTAAACAGAAGAACAGGATCGCCTACATTGAATTCTTTCTTAGTAATTTTCTTGTCGTGCCATATCTTTGTTCTTTCTTTATAGATGATGGCATTCTCATAAGCATTTAGGCGGAGTTCTTCCAACTTATGTATGTCCAAAATTCGTTTCTCTCCAGCTCTTAGGTAGTCTAAATTCAAGGATTTTATAGCCCAATAGGCTTTGTGTTCTAACTCGAAAGGTAAGTGGCAGGATTTTCCATAGACCAATTGATATGGGGTAGTTCCAATAAGGGTTTTGTAAGTTGTTCTATAGGCCCAAAGTGCATCTTTCAGCTTTCCGGACCAATCCTTTCTGGATATTGACACCGTTTTTTCTAGGATTTGCTTGATTTCCCTATTTGATACCTCCACTTGGCCACTGGTTTGAGGGTGATATGGTGTTGCTACTCTATGTTTGACTCCGTATTTGTTTAAAAGTTTATTGAATATCTTGGATATAAAGTGCGATCCTCCATCACTTATGACTAGACGGGGTGTTCCAAATCTAGGGAATATGATGTTCTTGAACAATTTAATCACTACTCTCGTGTGTTTGTGGGGGACTCTATTGCTTCTATCCACTTGGACACATAGTCAACTGCCACAAGAATATATTTATTTCTCATTGATGATGGAAAAGGCCCCATGAAATCTATACCCCATACGTCAAAGAGTTCTACCTCTTGAATATTTCTTAATGGCATTTCGTCATGCCTTGAAATGTTCCCAGTGCGTTGACACTGGTCACACTTGGTGATGCAAGTGTGGACATCTCACCATAAAGTTGGCCAGTAAAGGCCTGCTTGAAAGATTTTGGCACATGTCTTTGATGTGCTTGCGTGTCCACCATAAGGCGCGGCATGACAATGTTTGATGACGCTTTCCACTTCCTCCTCTGGAACACATTGTCTAAAGATGTTGTCTATTCCTCTTTTGAACAAGAGTGGTTCGTCCCAATAAAAGATTTTGATGTCATTGAAGAACTTTTTCTTTTGTTGAAAACTTAAGTCTGGGGGTATGATGTCAGCAGCTAGATAGTTCATAATGTCTGCGTACCAAGGTACGTTTCTTATCATTGAGACTTTTTCCGGTTTAAATTCTTTATAGGTTTCAGAGTCATCCTCGCTCATTGTGTTTATCCTAGCTATCAGTCTGTCGTAAGTGAAGTGATCGTCTATTGGTATTAGATCTGGTTTCAAATGTTCTAGCCTAGATAGATGATCGGCTACTAAATTCTCAGTGCCTCTCTTCTCCTTAATGTATAAGTCAAATTCTTGGAGTAAGAGAATCCACCTGAGCAATCTCGGCTTAGCTACTTTTTTATTTAACAGATATCAGATTGCTACGTGATCAGTATAAACTACAATCTTAGCTCCTACTAAATAAGATCGGAACTTATCGATTGCAAATACTACAGCTAGCAATTCCTTCTCTGTAGTTGTGTAGTTAAGTTGGGTGGTATCTAGGGTTCTACTGGCATAGTAAATGACATGTAATTTCTTGTCTTTTCTTTGCCCTAAGACAGCCCCAACTGCATAGTCACTAGCATCGCACATGATTTCAAATGGTTTCTCCCAGTCAGGGGGTTGAATGACAGGAGCTGAAATCAGCGCTTGTTTTAGAATGTTGAAGGCTTCAAGACACTTCTCATTAAAGTCAAATTCAGCATCTTTCATAAGAAGGTTAGTTAAGGGTTTTGTTATTTTGGAGAAGTCTTTTATAAAGCGTCGGTAGAATCCAGCATGTCCTAGAAAACTTCGTACTTCCCTAACGGTTTTAGGTGGGTTGAGGTTCTCTATAACTTCTATTTTGGCTTTGTCAACTTCTATCCCTCTCTCGGAGATGATATGCCCTAAAACTATTCCTTCGTTGACCATAAAGTGACACTTCTCCTAATTCAACACAAGGTTCACTTCCACACATCTTTCTAAGATTTTCTCAAGGTTCGAGAGACAATCTTTGAAATCGAATCCACATACAGAAAAATCATCCATGAATACTTCCATAATTCCATCGAGATAGTCCGCGAAAATGGACATCATACAACGTTGGAAGGTGGCAGGTGCATTACAGAGTCCAAAGGGCATCCGCCTATAGGCAAACGTTCCATAAGGACAGGTGAATGTAGTTTTTTCTTGGTCCTCTGGGTGAATAGGGATTTGGAAAAATCCGGAATATCCATCTAGATAACAGAAATACGAATGCCTAGTTAGATGCTCGAGCATCTGATTTATAAATGGAAGTGGGAAATGATCTTTCCTAGTCGCCTTATTTAGCTTTCTGTAATCGATGCACATACGCCATCCTCCTTCTGTTCGTTTTGCTACTTTTTCTCCCTTATCATTTTCAACAACCGTGATGCCTCCTTTCTTCGGCACCACATGTACAGGACTTACCACTCACTATCCGATATCTGATATATTATACCAGCTTCCAGTAACTTAAGAACTTATTTCTTAACTACATCACTCATAATAGGATTTATTCTTCTCTGATGCTCTCTAGAGGGTTTCGAATTTTCTTCTAGCATGATCCGATGCATGCATACGGATGGGCTTATCCCTTTCAAGTCAGAGATTTTATATCCTAATGCTGAAGGGTATCTTCGCAAGGTATCTAAGAGTTGATTTGTTTCGTTTTGGCCTAGAGTGGCGTTAATTATAATTGGGCGATTCATCTCTTCGTCCAAAAACTCATATCTTAGATTCTTGGGTAGTTCTTTGAGTTCTAGAGATGGCTTTTTAAGACACGGCATAGGATCGGGTGTAAGAGCTAAACATTCAAAGAGGTTGTCATCAATGTAAGGTTCTTTATATCCATCATCCTCTAGAATGGGTGTTGGTGGTAGTTTAATTAAGGATTCATCTTGCTCAAGTTTGTTTACGCATTCATCAATGATGTCGATTGCATAACATGCATCTCCTATCATAGGTGCCATAAGGAATTTAGAGAGGATAAATTCTATCTTTTCATCTCCTACTTCGAAGGTAAGTTTTCCTTTCTTAACGTCGATTATAGCTCCGGCGGTTGACAAGAATTGTCTTCCTAAGAGAATCGGGATTTTGTCATCTTCTGTAATATCCATTACCACGAAATCGGTTGGGATATACAACTGACCTATTCTAACTGGTATATCCTCTAATATCCATATGGGGTACTTGACAGATCTATCAGCTAGTTGTAAAGACATTTTGGTTGGTTGTAGTTCTCCTAAGTTTAACCTCTTGCAGACTGCCAAAGGCATTAAGCTTACGCTTGCTCCTAGGTCTAAGAAAGCTTTGTCGATCATATGATTTCCTAGGATGCAAGGAATAGAAAAACTTCCAGGATCTTTGTCCTTTTTTGCAAGTTTATTTTCAGAGATGGAATGACATTCTAGGGGTTTAGGATCGTCGAGTCTGTGTTTGTTTGACAGGATGTCTTTTAAGAATTTAGCATATGATGGTATTTGGGTAATCGCTTCGGTAAAGGGAATCTCTACATGGAGTTTCTCTATTACTTTGATGAATTTTTAGTATTGGCTTTCTATCTTGGTTTTTTTAAGTCTTTGTGGGTATGGTATTGGAGGTTTATAGGGTGGAGGTGGTGTATAAGTTTTATCTTTTGATTCTTCCACCTGGTTCTGTTGGATTCTTGGTTCCTCTGGTTTCTCTACTTGGTCTTCAGGTATGCTATCTTTTTTTGGTTTTTCGGGTACACACATCGTTGGAAGTTTTGGTCCATCGTAAGCGGTTCCACTTCTTAGAGTGATAACATTCACTTATCCTTTAGGATTAGGTTGAGTTTGTCCAGGGAATTGTCCTCCAGGTGTGGTTTGCGTGGCTTGTGTTTGAGCTACTTGCGAGATATGAGTCTCGAGCATCTTATGATGGGTCATCATTTGGTCAAACTTAGTTGCTAGTTGTGTTACTAGTTCGTTTGTATGGGCGTTTTGGTTCATAAATTCTTTGTTTTGCTGAGTCTGGGTTGCGCTAAAAGTATCTAGGGTTTCCCTAAGATTTGGTCTTGGTGGCACAGCTTGCATAGGTTGGTTTGATTTTTAAGGTTGAAAACCTTGCGGTCTGGGTGTTCCAGGATGTTGGATTTGATTGTTGTTTTTATAGGAAAAATTCGGGTGATTCCTCCATTCAGGGTTATAGGTATTCGAGAACGGGTTTCCTTGGGTGTAATTGACTTGTTCTGAGCTAGACTCATTCAACAGGTAACAATCTGAAGTTGGATGTCCTTGGGTTCCACAGAGTTCGCATTCCAAGTGGAGTGCAGCTATTGTGGCAGGGTTTTGGGATATGTTATTTACTCTTAAGGCTAGGGCGTCCATTTTAGCTTGCATCATGTTCATGCTACTTATCTCATACACCCCTCCTTGGGTCTCCTTCTTCTCCACTGTCGCTCGTTCTTCCCCCCATTGGTAATGGTTTTGGGCCATATCTTCGATCAGGGCACAAGCTTCAGGGTAAGGTTTGTTCATCAGCGCACCACCTGCGGCGGCGTCGATAGACATTTTGGTATTATAATGGAGTCCATTATAGAAGGTGTGAATGATCAACCATTGCTCTAGGTCATGGTGTGGACAAGCTCTTAAAAGGTCTTTATATCTTTCCCAAGCTTCAAATAGAGATTCTCCCTGGTTTTGGGTGAATCTAGTGATCAGGTTTCTAAGAATAGCGGTTTTGCTAGGGGAAAATACCTGGCAAGGAACACTCTTCTAAGGTCCTCCCAAGTTGTTATCAAATTGGAAGGGAGGGAATCTAACTAATCGTGAGCTTTCCCTCTTAGAGAGAATGTAAACAATCTTAGGCGTACTGCTTCAGATGTGGCACCATTTGCTTTGAGGGTGTCGGCTAATTGGATAAATGCCTTCAAGTGTTGATTCGGGTTCTCGGTAGCGAGACCATCGAATTGGTTTTGTTGAACTAATTGTAATAGCGAGGGTTTTAGTTCGAAGTTGTTAGTTGTTATAGTTGGATTTACTATACTAGAACTAGGTTCCTCGTTAGATGGTTGGGCAAATTCCTTAAGCGGTCTTTGATTACGGTCCTCGGCCATAGCTCTCTTCAACTTTCGTATAAAGAGACGGGCTCGAGCGAAACGTTCAGGTTCTACTAAAGGATCTATTAGGTTATCGGTGCTACAATTTCTATGCATATACCGGCTAAATAAGTAGCCTTAGTCTAAACGGGATAACAAAAAGGGTACGAAATTTGGCAAAGTTGGTCCCCGGCAACAGCGCCAAAAACTTGATGGGCTTTTACTGTATAGTCTAAATTATAACTGCAAGTGCACAGCCTATCGAAGTAATATATAAGATTATCGAACCACAGAGACCAATTGTCAATCTATCGACTCTATTGTTAAGGTATTTATCTAAGGCAGATCAGTAAGGGATTGAGTTCAGTACAGGGAAATAAAAGCGAATAAAATTAAAGAGATAAAACAAACGGGATCGAATGTAAATAACGAGATCAGACAATGTCCTAGCATGCATGTATAGTATTTACTTTTGGGCAATATTTTCCATTTATAGCAAAGAACTGTTTAACAGGAACTTGTAGCTTTCGCATACTAAGAACCGAGTTTACTCTTTAAATTAAATTCCTTTATTGTCACTTATAAAGGGTGCCTAACGCGTTAAAGAAGTAAACCTATTTTTAAGAAACAAGTTATTTTGACTTAGTGAAAAAGTGTTTTAATTTGGAAAACTTAACTTAAAGAGATCCTTGGCTTTTGACCAAGAATCAGATTTTAATCCCACAAACGCGTCCGCAAATAGTTTCAAAATCGTTTTCTAAAATTATATCAAGTAATCATACTTAACCAAACAAACTGCTTTCGCTCTTTTCGTTTGGTCAAGAACTAATCTGGCTTAATCTCAAGTATGGACGGCTTTCGATCTTACCCATAAACTTTTAAACACATTTAAACCAGTATTAAAAACTAAAACATCCCAAAGGTATTTCTATTAGCATGGCATGCAGAACATAGTTATGATTCAATCCTTACATTCTAACCCTAATAAATTTAGCTAGACATGGTAAGATTTAAAGTCTATAAAACATGTAGACTATGATAAGAGCGTTTAAAGTCTATAAAACGTGTAGACTATGGTAAGAGCGTTTAGAGTCTATAAAACGTGTAGACTATGGTAAGAGCGTTTAGAGTCTATAAAACGTATAGACTATGGTAAGAGCATTTAGAGTCTATAAAACATGTAGACTATGGTAAGAGCATTTAGAGTCTATAAAACGTGTAGACTATGGTAAGAGCATTTAGAGTCTATAAAACATGTAGACTATGGTAAGAGCATAAAATAAATGAAAGCAATTAAATTAGAACCTTGCTCCAATCGGAGGCTTGAATCTGATACAAGTCGTGGAAATGTAAAAGATAGTATGATAAACTTCAACCAAAGTGCTCCAAACTTGAATACAAACTCGCACACTCAAGTGTGATAACTTCTCAATGTGAGAAGATTATCACTTTACAAAGTAGTAATATATGCCTAAGCAGTAACTTGACTGGATCTAAGTTTGCATCTAAGTTTGGATGAAAACGAAAATGAAATGAACTTGCTATTTATAGAAGATCCTGAAACTCTGTAAAGACGAGCATGCCCCTCAACTCCTTCTGAGCGGGAAATGGTTTATGAAGGCCGCGCGCGGCCACCCTCCCCGTGGGCGCGGTGAGTGAAAATGGAGAGATCGTGGGAACGTGGCAGTTGGCCCCTGGGTGAAAGTGCGCCATGTCAGCGTGTTCCCTGTAGCCGGTGCGGAGCTGGACGTCATGTGTGTATTTTCTTGGAAAAACCCTATTTTTCTGGCGTTTTCGCTCGTTTCTTCTCTGAAGGCTCTGAAAGGACATGTGACCTGAAAACAAAGGAAACAAGGGCATAATACTAGAAAAACAATAATAAAACTAAGGAAAACATGTGATATTAGAGTCAGAAACATAGTGATATTCGGTGTTATCAACTCACCGAAGCCTCTCTCTGCTCCGTAGGTAACGATCCAATTTCCCTCATTTATTTCTCTTTTTTTGTTTTGCATCAAATTCATTACTATAGCGAAAGATAGGGAATCCTTACGAATCTGAGAGATTTGCTTTGAGAGATTCATAAGCATTAAACCGAGCCAGGGTTGGATGAAAGTGAGATAGAGAGTTTCGAACAAAGTATGTTTTGTTTGTAGCAAATAATGAGGCGGAGGATGAAGATGAAAGGGAGGTGACTGATAAGAAGAATGGAGGAAATAGAGAGAGTCGCGTTTTTGATTTGGGATTAGGGTTCCGTTGAACCCTGTATGTTTGACATGTTAAGGGAGGAGAATCCCGGTCTGGCCCGACCCGGTCTAGGCCCAACCAATTTTAAGCTTTAATTCATGTATTAGCAAAGATAAATAAATAAACGATTGAGTGAATGGTGCAGTTGGTTAAGATGTGATGCTTTGGAGGAGAAGTCCCGGGTTTGAGACTCCCCTGGGACGTTTTCCTTTTCTTTTATGAGTTTTAGTGTTTTCTTTTTTGGCAAATAAAAAAAAACTATTGGGCTTTACAATTCTTTTCCAGCCCATCCAGTTTTCTACCTCACACACCCATATCCAGTTTAACACCACCCTTCTACTTTGTTTTGTTAGTTTTGATTTTATTTGTTTTATTTTAATAACTCATGAAGTTTTGTTAGATATTTTTTATAACTTAGTTCTAATTTTTAATTTAAAAAAATTGTAAATAATTTTATTAATTAACTTTTTTTCTTTAGTCTTAATTTGTTTGTTTAATTTCTTCATAATAAAAAATACTAAAAGATAAAAAAATTATACATTTGATTTAATTTCTTTAGTTAATTATTTTCTTTAAGAGCATCCACATCCATCATACCCATTTGGGTTCTTTAAATGGGACCCACATGATTTTTTATATTATTTCACACTTCTCAATTTTTTAAACAACCCATCTACAATTCTCAAATATCCATGTAACTCATCAAAAAATCTAAAATTGGTCCCACATTTAAAACAAATCAACTACATTTTTGCAATTTTTTTATTAATTTATTATCATGACCCACTTAATTGGAGTGTAGAAGCGTGCTTTAGTATGAGGACGTGCTTTAGTTCAGGAACGTGAAAACAAGTGAAATATCCATTTATTATTGACACAATTTCTTTAATAAATATGTAGGAACTCTCAAAGAACACTGATAATCATGCTCTAATAGAATAGAAGTTTATTTTCTTCCCAAATTTCTCACAAATAAAAAAAACAAGAATCTTATTTTCATACTTTGTTAATTAATTTTTACTTTATAGACTATTGTAGTTTTAATTAATTTGTTTGATTTGGTTGTATTGATTGCCTATTTTGACTTTTAATTGCATTGATCCATCCTCATTTGTAAATCTGTACCCCCACTCCCGAAATCTCTGTAATAGCGTAGAATTTTAATTTCCGCAATTTAATGTTTTTCTTACACTGTATAGTAATTAGGTGTGCATGGAAAGATTTAAAATCAATCACTAGATAACCCTAATCAAAGAACAACTTAACTTGAATCAAACACACTTTCACACGTGCACCTCTAGGATAACCTCACTTGTTGCCTCGAAAACACAGTCATGTCCCTCGAATATGGGACGCTTTAGCAAAGACCCTTCGATAAAAAGATCATAGTCCCTCGATGTCCCTCGATGTTACCTTCGGTAAAACGATCTAGTCCCTTACTAAAAAATTGCTAAAGCGTCTCACAAGTTGCCTTCTATGACTATACGATTGACCCGCACCCATCCCTTCACATCCAATGATGGGGCTTCTTACCAAATCAATGGTAAGATAGCAACATCTAAAGGAGAAGGAAAAGAACATTTAAGACCTTTTGAGTAAGTAGGTTGCTCCCAGTTACTCGCTTGCTCACAACAATCAAAACATTTTTACACCAACACTTTCATTTTGAAACATTTTCAAAATACAAAGCTTTTCGTACGCGTTCTTATAGAGACGAGAACCATTACAAAGACATTTTTTTAAAATACTTTCAAAACCCACACCATAAGCACACTTTCAAACAAAAAGCAAGTGATCTAGCAAGTAACTAAAAGCCCATAGATAACTAGGATGAAAACGGTGCTAACACCTTCCCTTTTCATAACCTACCCCCCGAACTCAAGAAATAATCTCGAAAGGTCTTTCCCGTTCTTTTCAACCTTTCTTTATTGGGTAAAAGAAAAGTCGGTGGCAACTCTTGCTATCCGCAAAAATTGCAACCAAACGCAAAACACCAAGTCAGTTCTCCCACCGCGTTACACATGCCTACGCTGATTCCAGGACCAGTCGAAAGGCACAACATGCTAACTTCTAGGCCCCAATCGAAAGGCACAACATGTTGACCCCCAGGCCTCAGTCGAAAGCCACGCCTTCACCCATTTCAGGCCAAATCGAAGGAAGCCAGAAAGTGCAGAATCAAAGGGTTTTCTGCCTCAATCAAAAGACCCTTATTTTTCTTGATTTTATTTTATTTTTTGCCTTTATATTTTCATGCAATTCAATATGGTTGTAATAATGTAGGATTTTATCTTTATGCATTTTATTACTTTTGTATGCTTTCTAGTAAAATAGGGAATGTATGGCAAGATCAAAACAACAGGTAGACCACCCCTAATAAAAAACTAAATGCATGCAAATCAAACACACTATTCACACATGCACCCCTAGGGTAATTCCACTTGTTGCCTCAGAAAAATAGTCATGTCCCTCGAATATGGGCATTTTAGCAAAGAACCTTAATAAAAGATCGTAGTCCCTCGATGACCATCAATGTTGCCTTCGGTAAAGGATCTAGTCCCTAAACGACATTGCTAAAACGTCCCATAGGTTACCTTCTATGACTATACAAATGTCCCACGCCTGTTCCTTCACATCCAACAATGGGGCTTCTTACCAAATCAATGGTAAGATAACAACATCTAAAGGAGGAGGAAAAGAATATTTAAGACCCTTTTGAGTAGGTAGGTTTCTTCTAGTTGCTCGCTCGCTTACAACAAAAACATTTTATACACCCACACTCTCATTTTGAAACATTTTCAAAAGACAAAAACACTTTGTACGCGTTCTTATAGAAACGAGAACCATTACAAAGACACCTTTTCAAAATCACTTTCAAAAACATATTCCACAAACACTTCTTTGAGCTATCTTCCAAACAACACTTTGTATACGTTCTTATAGAAATAAGAACCACTACAAAGACGTTTTCAAAATCCACACCACAAGCACATTTTCAAACAAAAGCAAGTGATCTAGAAAGAAACTAAGAGTCCGTAGATAACTACGAATGAAAAGGGTGATAACACCTTCCCTTTTCATAACCTACCCCCCCCCCCCCCCCCGAACTTAAGAAAATATCTCAAAGGTATTTCCTGTTCTTTTCAACCTTTCCTTATTGGATAAAAGAAAAGTCGGTGGCGACTCTTGCTATCCGCAATAATTATGATAAAATGCAAAACACCCAAGTCAGTTCTCCCACTGTGTTACAAGATGCATATGTGTTATTGTATGGAACATGATTCTAAATATGTGTTAGGATCATGACCAGTGTATTTGTGTTGTTATCATGAAGTAAGTGTGACTCCCTCTTGTTATGCATGATATTTCCTCTGGTTATGCTATTTATTTTATGCGGGTTTAGAGGGTGTTACATCTTGCACTCTTATGTTTCAGTATATTCCTAAATAATGGAACTGGAAGGGCTTACGAGGTGATGGTCGCAAATAGACATGTCCAGTTAGCTGACTGTCATGTCCATGTAATATGGATGGATAACCATATGATGGCGTTGGACTATTCATTTGGGAACATGGTCTTGATGAATTGAAAATGTAGTTTTCAATCAGCACTCGTTATTGTTGGATGGATGAGAAATACCCTAATAAGGCCCTAAGATCATACCAAGAATGCTTGAGAAACCTTTCAAGATTAGATGGCCTGAGTCTTGGATTTTTTTTTGTAATCAAGTAAGCAATGTCGTAATAGGATTCATATCAAGGAAGTGAATCACTATATGAGTGTGCTTAAGTGACCAACAATAAACCATGCTAAGACTAATGGAATAGGCCGACTTATGAGTTTCATCATAATGATGGAGAACACCTTAGGATATGGCGTATCAACAATGCAAGTACGCACAGTTAATTTAGTGATGTACCCAAAGGTGCAAAGGTTGAACAATGGTATAATCGCACTGTGTACTATGGAATCAAGTCAATAAGAAATAAAGGGATAAATGAAAGTGTTATGGGTGGAATCTCATTCGATCGAAGCCACTTGAGAGTTGGAGTCAGAGTTGTGAGGAAATTATCCTCACCTATTCAGATAATCCTTAAATTCAAGGATGAATTTCAATTTAGGGGGGAGAATGTGACATCCCTCAATTTCACTAACCATGATTAGTAGGATTATTGGTGAATTAGTGGAATAAGATAAATTAAGTGAGTATAGTCACGGTGCTAGTTAGAATATGGCATTGATTGGTAAATTGGCACAAATGGCAATGGAAAAATAATAATCTCCATCCATATGTATATAAGTCTAGCCTCATGTAGAACCCCATTTTTTCTTCATTTCTACCACCTCCCAAAACCAAATTTGAGAGAAATAGAGAAATTTGAGAATGGAGAAAGAGAAAGAGGAAATTTTGGCTAGAGTAGAAAAAAGAGGAAGCATTGATCAAGTACAATTCCTTTTTACATGTACAAATTGGGGAATCGTTGGAGGTAAAACAAGCTAAAAAGTGGATTAGGTAACACATCATCTTAATTTCCTTTCCTTTTCAAAGAAGAAATCTAGGTTTTCCTAAAAATATGTGGGGTTCTATTAAGTTTGATTGGGATTTTAGAACCATCTAAGAATTATGTATGAGGGGTTGGGGTTAGGGTTATGAGTACATGGTTGTCTTGTGTGAAATGTATGGAAAAACATGTTTATAACCTTGATTTCTTTAGTTGTTTTCTTGCATGTTTTTGCTCATGTGTTTATGGTATTTGCACTTAATTGAACTATGTTCTATTTGATGAGCGTTGAAAGAACATTGAAGAACATGTTGTTGGAACGAGTTTGATTCGCCAACTGATCCTTGAATTTTCGATTATAACAAGTACTTTTGTATGGAGAACAATTTTGTATTCTAACGGTTTGTTTAAGTGTGCAAGTTTTACTCATTGATTCTGGACTCTGAGTATACAAGCTGTGAACTTTGGACAAGTGTGGCTCTAGATTTTGAGAAAAGTAACTATGTATTATAGGATATCAAAATGCACTCTGAACAATTGAAGAAATAAGTGCTTACAGCGACAAAATTTCTTCTACAAAGTATCAAGTCATCTACTGAACGAAAGTTTATCCAGATCAAATCTGATAACTCAAGAATATGAAGAGTCAACGTTTCTCAAAGCATGAAATACCTACTCTGATCAAGCTTCATCCCAATCTATCAAAAGCCTCTAACTCAAGCGGTTTGAAGTGAAGAAAGTTAGTAACTCTAAACTTTGATCAATCTTCACCAAATTCTATAAGAAGCCTCTGTCTGAAAGAGATTACTACGAAGGAATATAATGCAAAAATATTAAAATAGTACAAATCATCACCATTTCTACTACCTTATAAAAGAGGATAAAAGGATTATTGTCAGTACCAACTTTTGCAAAACGTCACATCCTCACCTTCCATAATGTTGCTACCACCATTATACTACTATACTACTCAACGTCTCCATGCAAGTTATGGATTACAAAATTCCAACTTCACCCTCTAACAAATCTATTTTTCATATATTTAAAGAAGTGTTTGAAGCATTGTAAAATGAAGAATCACAATTAATTATCTTGAACAAACAAAGTCAAATCTATTTAAAAGAGAGAAACACAAAAAGTCGAGCATCGACACAAAGAAGAAAGTTGTTATATTATTGAAAGCTTCATAATTTTCATTTTTTGTAAATTTCATTATATTGTAACTGTATGCATCGCTTGTTAAGAAACACCTTGTAAACACAACTCTTTGTAATATTTAACCATGTTGGTTAAGATTCTTTGGGGGACTAAAGGTTTATTCAGGATCCTCAAGAAGAGTTAGACAAGTTGTCTTTGTGGTTGTAATTAAAGGGTATTTGACTAGTGGATTAAGTCTTTGTTGATAAAGAAAAATCACCTGGGTTGGGTGGACTGAGGTAGCCTAGTTAATGATGATCCAAGATAAAATCATGTGTTCTTTATCCTTTCTGCTATCTTTCAGTTTGTGTTTTAGGTGTTCTTAAAAAGTGTTAATTCTTGAAACCCAGTTTAAACCCCGTTTATTGTGTTTCATTGAACCTTCACATGAGAGATTTTGAGAATGAAATTGATGACTATCCCTCATTATATTTGATTGTTTTGAATTATGCATGTCCTTATTAATGCATTGTCAGACTCTTTCTCATAGTGAACCATGTTTGTGTTGAGTTTTTGGCTGGAATTGAATCGAAACGTAGGTGAGAAAATCTCAAAAATAGAGAGTTCATGTTTCTGGGCACGACTACGAGTCGTAGTAGCTGCTGCGGATGGCTCTAGTCGGCCACTAACTTGGAAAATGGTGGAGGCCTTGGCAATATATGGGTCGTTGCACCCATTATGGACGACTGTAGTCGACCCTTGGAAATTGTATGAGGAAGGGAATTAAATTTACTAGGGACTATAGTAGCCACTACAGGTAACTGTAACCCACCCATTATCCCCCTTTCCTTTGTCCATTTGGAAACCTTAGTTTTACAATTGATTCTTTAATCTTTTTCCATGCTTGTGTATGTCGTTCTAATTATTAGTAGTTAGAAATTAACACGTGTTTCATCAAGGATTGCGTGGAATCACTAATTGAAGATGAACTCTATTAATATGCTAAGTTTCTACTCAACTAAAGAACAATGGAAAACATGAGTTAAGAAAAACCCTAGGTTAATAAATGTCGCAAAGAGTTGAAATTATCGGACACGTAGTATTACCCTTAGTTGGTATGTGTAACGAATGACGGGTTTTGAAGGAAACCAAACTTATGCTTGTGTGGGGAATATCAAGGCTCTCTAAAGATGCATGAAGAATTGTTATCGATATTGGGAGAGATTAGTAAGGAATACGTGACCCGTGTCCAAACTTCTGTGAAAAGTTGTGACGGGGAAAGATGTTCCATTCCTGAGGTAGACATTGGGTTATATGAACCCGAATAATGATATTCAGATACCACATGAGATCAATTGGATCTCGATTTTTCAAACTTGCATGATTTGAAGATATGTGAAGTAAAGAAGAAATTTTCATGAATATAATAAATTATAAGAACACCTTGGTCGGACAAACTTATGGTGTAGTTAGAACTCCACTAAAATATTTGTACCTCACCCCATATTTGATATTTCAGGTAGCTCGGGACAAGACATAAAAATACAAGATGACTTTAAAGATTGAAAATCTCATTATCTATCTTTTATTTTCCATTGTGCTATCTGTTTTTATATTTTGTATCAACATCTGCGATTATATATGTACTATATTTTAAATCTTGTATTGTGAGATACATGTATGAGATGTCATTTAGATATTATCATTATACTCAATACTATGTATGAATGCTTTAAATAGTATGATTCTAGATACATATTATTCGAGACCGTTACACAAAATTTTAAAAATAGTTTAAAATAAATAATATGAACTATTACTTAATTTACTTTCATACTTACTGTTGTACCCCAAAATTTACCCTCCCATATTCTTCAAGAAATTGCCAAGTCAAGCTGCAAAATTCTCCAAAAGTTGCACAATGCAAGGGCCTCCTAAACAGTCAAGATTAGGGTTTTGGTTCTGATCAAGAAAATGAAGTTTCCAAGGGTCCAATCAAGTCTCACATGCCTATAAATATGCTCAAGCATCCTCATGCCAAGTTTCAAGACTTTCAGCACAAAATTGCACAGTCAAAAACCCTAATTGCACTACAGTTAACTGTAGGGGCAAAATGGTCATTTGACAGTCAAAAGTTCAAATTTTTGGTCAACATCTCATTTTTAAGCCACAAACATCATTTTATCAATGCTTTATCATGATTCTCAAAGAATGGCTCAAAAATCATCAAGGTGTCAAAAGTTTCTATTTTTGGACAGCTGAAAAGTCAACTGTAAATTGACCAGGGCATAACTTTCACATGGATTATCAGAAAAATTCCATCCAAAGCTCATTTTGAAGGGGAAGACATTTCCTACAACTCATCTTCACACTCCAAGTCCAGGAAATGCTCTCACAAAAAGTTATCAATTTCAACATTATAGGTCATTTTCAAAAGTCAACAAAAAGGGACTTCAAGTCAAAGGCCATAACTTGAGATTGGTAAATCAAAAAGACATGGTACCAAGGACATTGTTTAGAGGACTTCAAGACCTTTCTAAAATGTCCAAGAACATGATCAAATCTTAAAAATTGAGCAAGATATGCATTGGAGAAGTTGGGAAATTTTTGTGAAATGGCCAAAATCATTTATCCTTGAAATTTCATTTTTAACAAAAGGGGCCCACTTTTTCCACTTGAATTAACTTGGCCATGCTTCCCACGTGTCCCACCTTTTATTTCAGATTTTTTAATTAATTTTTTCATTTTTTATTGATTTTATTGGATTTAATTAATTTTAAATCTTTTAAAATCAAGAGAAATTCAAAAAAAAATAATTTAAGGGAATATTTGGCTTTGATTAACCTTGAAGCACCATTATGTATATCCCATTTTCGTGCCAAGGCTCAAAGAAGCAAGAATTCAAAAAATGATCCAAAAAAGGAAGTTTGGTTATGGAGGTTTATGGAGGATTTTGAACTTGAATGCTATACATTATGGAGCCATAATTCCTCTTCATACACATTGCCTAAGGTATATACAAGTGATCAGAAACCAAATTGAGACCTAAGCTGCGCATAAACTCAAAAAGCAAACTCACATTTTTGGCCATTTTTTTGAAAACTGAAAACTGTCGTGGAGCATTTGTTGAGCATCCATTTTGATCAAAACATATTCCTGAGTTCCCAAGGAGGCTCCAGCGATCAAAACCACACTCAAACGTGCAAGGAATCAGTCCCACAAAGCTACACGGTTTGTATTTTTTTTCCAGAAATGCATAGCACGATCCATCCATTTTTATTGATTTTTGTTGCTTGATTTGTACTAACAATGATGCTCTGAAGCTTTTGGTGATATTCAATTGGATTATAGGTGTCCAAATTCGATTCTGCCATGAACAAAAACTAGGGTTCCTGAAACTTAAAATTAGGGCTTTAGTTATGTGGAAAAATTGGACTTTAACACCAGCATGAACGAAATCGTGGCAACATGAGGATTCCATTTTTGTTGTCGCGCTCAATTTATGTTTAGGCATGGCTTATTCGCTATTTTCAAATAGCTTGAGTTTTGGGGGGGTTTAAAACCCCCGCTATTTCATTTTCCTTTCAGGTACATTGGGGAAGACGACTGTGTGTCACGCTGTGAGTGGCTGGTTTGAATCCAGCGCGCTTTTTTTTATTTTATAACACTAACGACCATTTTGTTTTATATTTTTTGTATCTCATATGATATACAAGGCGCGTTGGATGGTTCAGTGGTAAGCATATGCGTTGGCAACGTTCATGACCTGGGTTCGAGCCCCAGGTCCTCACCCCTCTCAATATTATTTTTCAATTAATATTCCCATGCAGCTTCAGTACTCAAGCACACCATGCATCCCCCAAATCAAACCTGCCACGCGTTCAAACTCAACAATTCAAGGGCCCAGATCTGAGGAGCACGGTACACATGAGTCAACGCTGGAATACGTGAGTGGAGAAGTCAAAGAGGCTAAGGCTTATTGGGCTCAGATTGGTGGACCTCACCCTCCAAATTAGGGGCAAACCCCCCTTAGGTTTTGCAATTTTCTTTACATTCTTTGTTTTTATTATTTTTATATTCTTTTAATTATTGCCTTTTTTTTAATTAATTAATATTTTCATGACATATAAAAAAACACAAAAAAATCAGAAAATAAAAAAATAATAATGATATTATATTTAGTAGTTTTGTAAATAAATCCCATAATTAATTTAGATTTAATTTTAGGTTGTTAATTTAATTCTTTTTCACAATAACCAAAAATAATAAAAAAATAGGCCTTTAGCACTTTTTATCTTTTTTTTAATTAATTAAATATTTTTATTATAAGTATCATTAACCATCAATTTTGTAAATAAATTTTATAATTAATTAGTTTTAATTCTAGGTTTTAACTTTAATGCATTTTCTTTAATAAATTAAAAAATAGTTAGAACTAGAATTATTTGACTTTTAATTCCAATTTAATTTTTTCTTTAATGTCATAAATACAAAAAAAAAAACATAAAAAAATAAGTTCTTTCTTTTTATTTAATTTAATTATTCTATTAATTTTATTTTAATTCCTTTAAAGGGTTCAACGCCCTCGCATTCGATTATATGCTCTTTTCGCGCGTTTTATTTATTTCTTTGATGTAAATATAATGTACTTGTTCCAAAGCCCTGTAATAGTTAATTAGACGTTTATTTTCTGCACTTTATTTTAAATCGGGTCTGGATTAATTTGGCGTTGTAGACCCGCGCCCTTGTAATAGCGTAGGACCTTTTATCTTTTCCGCACTTTAAATTCCCGCACTTTTAACTGTTAAGCAATAACATGAAAGAATGAATGCCCAAAAATAAAATCAAAGCGTAGACCACCAATACATGACAAGATAAAAATATCTGAAAATGACACACAATTCACACACCACCCCTAGGGTACGCCTCACTGTTGCCTTGCCTCGAAAGGTGATCGTCGAGTAGAGGATGTCTTAGTAAGTCCTCATGATCCGGGAACCTGGCATGAGGGTAGCTTCTAAGGTTTCTTCCCATTGCTCTGGTGATCACCATGTCCCGAACCTCGAATTGACCCGAACACCTCCAACGGTGGTGCTACCTACCTCTCAATGGTGGGATGGCATTACCTTAAGGACATTTATACAAACGAATTCCTTAGGGTAGGTAGATTCTCATAGATACTTGCTCTTTTCAAAAACAAGCAAAATACTTTTCACACCTACACTTTCTAAAAGTTTTCAAACAAATTTTTCATACACTCTTGAGGACAGATACAAGAGTTACTTAGAGATTTTTCAAACGAAACTTTTTCAAACCCACGCACTTTTGAAAAGCAAACAAACATTTTGAAAACACAATGAGCAAGTATCTAAGAGCCTATGGATAACCATGGATAGAAAGGGTGCTAACACCTTCCCTTTCTATAACCTACCTCCCGAACCGAGAGCAATCTCTTTAAGGAATTTTTCTGTGCTTTTGTCCTTTCCATTTGGAGAAAATAAAAGACGGTGGCGACTCTTGCTTACCGCGACATTTCGCGAAACCAGCTAAAAACAGTCAGTTCCAGATCCACCGATCACAGAACTGGCGACTCTGCTGGGGACTATTCTTAAAGTGAGGTGTACCTTAGGGTTAGTTCATAACTGTGTTTTCAATTGTATTGACTTGCTTGCTTTACTATTGTGGGTTGCATGGGAGTTACATAGATCCTAACCCGGATCTGGGGGTACCCTGTTTAGGTAGCATAAGCTGTGAGGGACCTGTCCGGCGTAGACCGACACGGGTGAAGCAGTGGCTACGTTGGTGTGGCACCTTGGTCTGTACCGATATCCCTTGTGTTGCAACGAGGAGAATATGGGTCTTCTAAGGAGTCGTTAAGCACCAACAACCTTAGAACCTTAAATGACACAACTTGGCCATTAGAACAGTAGCAGTATGCTACGCCCATTGAGGCTAAACTCTCGTGATGGTTCTGGCCGCAAGAAAAGATTGCGATGTTGGAGTTATGACCGATTGAGGGTAGTCAATGATATTGGGATCCTCTAAGAACCCGGTTACTTTGATAGGACAGGTATGAACCAACAAATTGAAAGAGGGTAGTACCTAGACCTCATGCTGGCCTAAACTTTAAGGGCTTGCTTTGTGTGACTTGTGTGCCTTACCATGTTTGCCTTTGTATCTATTTGTGGTGTGCTTTATCATAGCATCATAACATCATGAGCATTGCATGCATCCTGCATAAGGACTGACCATTTCAAAGACAAGAGGGTTTCACCTTTGCTCTGTTTTGTAGGACACCATGATGCCTGTGCGAAGGAATACTATCCGGTTCAACTTTGTTCACTCACCTGAGTTGCTTGAAGGTTTGGTTAGCAGAATTCCAAATACCACTTCCTTCATTCAGAGGCATGGTTCTCTTCTCAGTTTAGTCACTGCAAAGCAGGATCAACAGTTAATGAGTGTTCTGACCCAGTTCTATGACCCTCTGTACCAGTGCTTCACCTTTCAAGACTTCCAGCTGGTCCCTACCCTGGAAGAGTTCTCTGATTTACTTGGTATCCCTATCTTGGATCAGACCCCCTTTACTGGTTGGGAAAAGACCCTCAGGCTTGAGGATATTGCTGCAGCTCTTCCCTTGACACATCAAGAGGTAATGGGCAACTGGGTAACTAGAAGCGGAGTTAAGGGTTTCTTGGCCAAATTTCTGATTGGTAAAGCTAACAGTTTCTGGGATGACCTGGACTTTAGGGCATATGAAGACATCTTGGCTCTCCTAATCTATGGGTTAGTCTTGTTTCCCAATCCTGACAACTTCATCAATGTCACTGCCATAAGGATCTTTATGTCTCAGAATCCTGTGCCCACTCTCTTGGGTGACATCTTGCAACAACTTCATGCTCATACTACCCGAAGACGGGGAACCCTATGGTGTTGTATCCCTTTGTTGGTGAGGTGGTTTATTTCGCACCTCCCTAAGTTCGTACTGAAGAACCAAGAAGGAAGAGGCTGGGCTCACAGGTTAATGTCTCTCACCGATAAGGACATCATTTGGACTTGCAGAGGTTTGGATGAGATAGCTGTCATTGATCGATGCGGGGAATACCCTAATGTTCCTCTGATTGGTACCCAAGGAGGAATCTCTTACAATCCATGTCTAGCGCTCCGTCAGTTTGGAAGAGCAAGAAGAGCAGGTCCCCATGAGATGTTGGTGCCTCACATCAGTTTTGAATTTCAGGTGGATAGTGACGAGCTGCGTCGTAGGTTCATCAAGGCTTGGGACAAAGTTCATAAGGCTGACCCACAAGAGTTAGGGCCAAAGACTTCTTTACATATGGAAGCCTACTACAAATGGGTTCGCATCCGAGCTCAGAAGTTAGGTATGCCATATGAAGCTGTTAGACCCGTCATTCTTGAGTGTCCTGACAAAGATGGTGTTCCTCCAGCTGTCCTGCCTCCCCAGATACCCACTGATTATGAGACATTAAAGAGGTCTTGGTCGCAACTGCGAGAAGAACGGGATTCTTACCGGGAAAAGTTCAACGAGCAGGAATTGAAGATCCAGAAGCTGACAAAGCAGTTGGAGAATGAGCGAGCTCTGAACGCCTACATCCGTACTGAGAAGAGGAGACCATGGGATCAATAAGGAGCTCTGGATGTTCTTTTTATAGTTTTACTTCCCTTTTCAGTATTCCCTTTCATGTAACGCCTAAAGGCAACCTGTTGAATAATTTCAGTTTCAAAGTTGAATTTAATGAAGTGTGCTCCTTTTTGTTTACAAAGTTGATTCCCGATTGTCTTTGAAAACATAAATCATACGCATTCCATTCATCATATGCATCACAGGTACCCTTCTTTTCAGGTTGCTGACTGTTCTTCGCTGTTTATTTCAGCATCATGAACCCTGAATCATCAACCGAGACATCTATCAAGGCCCTTCAGGCGCAGAACGCCCAATTTCAGGAGCTGATCATGGGTTTAGCTCAAGGTCAAAAAGAGCTGAAAGCTATGCTTCTGAAGAAGAATAAGAAGAAGAAGAGGACTGTGCTATTTAACACTGGGCGCAGACTCGGGAACACCTTGCAAAATGAGGCTGAGAGGACTACTCCATCTGTGGGGGAAGGTAGTCACCAAGAAAGGGAGGTCCCTACTCCTGTGGTCTCTGATACTGAAACAGACTTCAACGATGAACAGTACCCTCCTGCTGAAGACCGGTACAAGCAGCTGGAGGACAGATTAAAAGCTATGGAAATTCAGCGTGTGCCTGGACTGGATTTCGGAGACTTGGGATTATCTACTGGGGTGGTGATTCCACACAAGTTCAAGGCACCTGCCTTTGTGAAGTATGACGGGGCTTCCTGTCCCAAGATGCACCTCCGTTCTTATGTAAGGAAGATCCAGCCTTACACAGCAGACAGGAACCTTTGGATCCACTTCTTCCAGGAGAGTCTTTCAGGGACTCACCTCGAATGGTTCTATCAGTTGGAAGGAACCAACATTCGTAACTGGGAGGATCTGGCCACTGCTTTTTACAAGCAGTATCAATATAATTCCGACCTCGCTCCTACGCGTACCCAACTCCAGGGTATGTCGCTAGGGTCGGGTGAAGGTTTTAAGGAGTACGCCCAGAAATGGAGAGATCTGGCTGGCAGGGTGCAGCCACCATTGATGGACCGGGAGCTGGTGGATATGTTTTTGGGGACCCTATCTGGTCCATTTTTCAATCATCTCATTGGTAATTCCTCTGCTGGGTTTACTGATCTGATCCTGACTGGTGAAAGGATCGAGGCCGGTATAAAATCGGGGAAGATACAGAAGGTTGCCTCCTCCAATGCTGAAAAGAAACCCTTCAAAAAAGAGGCTAGTGCTGTATATGGCTCCCGGAGACCAGAGAAATCTGAGCGCCACCAATTTGTCAGTGCGGTAATGATTGCCAAGCCTGCTGCCACTCCTCGGCCAACCAATCCTCAAAGGGCTGAAAGACCCCGGAGAGAGTTTACCCGCTTGAGCATGACCTTATCACAGATCTTGCCATAGCTGCTCTCAACCAACTTAGTAACCGTCAGAGAGGCTCCGAAGTTCCCAAATACTACCTCTCCGAAATACAACCCAAATGCTCGTTGTGCTTATCATTCTGATAGCCCGGGGCATTCCACTGATGACTGTTGGGCGTTAAGGAGCAAACTGCAAGACCTTATTGACGCCAAGGAGGTACAGTTTGAGGCATCTGAGAAGCCTAATGTAGTGACAGCTCCCCTGCCTGCTCATGGAGTGAATGCTATCGGGGACAAAGACGAAGTGGATGAAGCCGAGTTTGACAGCTGGATCTACCCGGCAACCGACAGTGGACTTAACAATTGGAGTGCAAAAGACAATCTGCCTGTTTCTCTTGTTACCCAGTAATGGACTTCTTTGTTTTGGATTTGTAATAAACAATCAATTGAAACTGTATGGCCCGGTGTCTTACCCGGGGCACCGTGGTCTTATTTATGAGGGTTTTTGTTTGTCACTGTCATATATCATAAATAAAAGCATTGGACGTTTTTCACATTTCAAATCTTGCGCTCTTTTTCTTTCCTTTCTTTATATATTGCAAAACAGTTGTATTTACACACACACTCACTCATACAGGTTTCGATCCACTCTGGATCTCACTGGTAACGACTCTGCTACTGCCAATTATGACTTCGAAAATCCGATCAACTTAGCCGAAGACGAAGGTGAATATGATTGCGAAGTACCTGGCGAGCTTGCAAGACTGTTACTCCAAGAGGAAAGGGCAATTCAACCCCATGAAGAGCCAGTGGAAACGATAAACTTGGGTACTGAAGAAGACAGGAAAGAGGTAAAGATTGGTGCCAACCTAGAGCTCAGCGTGAAGCAACGGTTGACTCAGATGCTGCATGATTATATGGAGATCTTTGCCTGGTCCTACGAAGACATGCCCGGGTTGGATACCGATATTGTGGTCCATCACTTGCCTACTAAGGAAGACTGCCCTCCGGTTAAGCAAAAGGTCTGCCGTATGCGTCTAGAAATGTCTGAGAAGATTAAAGCCGAGGTTATGAAACAGTTTGATGTTGGGTTCCTTGCAGTGACTTCTTACCCTCAGTGGGTTGCTAATGTGGTGCCGGTACCAAAGAAAGACGGTAAGGTCAGAATGTGTGTCGACTACAGGGATCTGAACAGGGCCAGCCCCAAAGACGACTTCCCTCTACCTCACATTGATGTCCTTGTTGATAATACAGCTCAGCATAAGGTGTTCTCTTTCATGGATGGTTTTTCAGGCTATAATCAGATCAAGATGGCTCCTGAAGACATGGAAAAGACTACATTTGTTACTCAGTGGGGCACCTTCTGCTACAAGGTCATGCCTTTCGGACTAAAGAACGCTGGGGCAACCTACCAACGTGCCATGGTTGCTTTATTTCATGATATGATCCATCATGAGATAGAAGTGTATGTTGACGACATGATCGCAAGGTCCCAGACTGAGGAAGAACACCTTGATCATCTGCAGAAATTGTTTGACCGTCTGAAACTGTACAAGCTGAGGTTGAACCCGAATAAGTGCACCTTCGGGGTAAGATCTGGGAAATTGCTAGGCTTCGTTGTAAGTGATAAGGGTATTCAAGTGGACCCTGCCAAGGTTAAAGCTATTCAAGAGATGCCAGTTCCTAAGACAGAGAAAGAGGTCAGAGGTTTTTTAGGACGCCTGAATTACATTGCTCGGTTCATCTCACACCTAACTGCTACCTCTGAGCCAATCTTCAAGCTGTTGAGGAAAGATCAGGTAGTACGTTGGAATGATGAATGTCAGGCTGCTTTCGACAGAATCAAAGAGTATCTCCAAGAACCACCCATCCTTATGCCACCGGTTGAAGGGAGACCTCTGATATTATACCTGACAGTACTTGACAACTCAATGGGGTGTGTGCTGGGGCAGCATGACGAGTCTGGCCAAAAAGAGCACGCCATTTATTACCTTAGCAAAAAGTTTACCGACTGTGAGACCCGATACTCATTGCTCGAGAAAACTTGCTGCGCTTTGGTATGGGCTGCTCGCCAGCTGAGACAGTATATGCTGACTCACACTACCTTGTTGATCTCAAAGATGGATCCTATAAAGTACATATTCGAAAAGCCTGCTCTGTCTGGGAGAATTGCAAGATGGCAAATGATCTTGACGGAATACGACATTCAGCACACAACCCAGAAAGCCATCAAGGGAAGTGTATTGGCAGACCACTTGGCACATCAGGCTGTAGATGACTATCAGACAATGAACTTTGAGTTTCCAGATGAAAGCATCATGATAGTAACAGATTGTGAAGTACCTGGACCGGATGAAGGACCTGAGGAAGGGTCCCGATGGTCTATGCACTTTGACGGAGCCTCCAATGCTTTGGGTAACGGTATCGGCGCTGTGATCATATCCCCTCAAGGCACTCATACTCCACTCACTGCCCGGCTATGTTTCAACTGCACCAACAATATGGCGGAGTATGAGGCGTGCATCATGGGACTCAAAGCTGCAATTGACTTAAGGATCAAGTTTCTGAGTGTCTTCGGAGATTCCGCTCTCGTGATCAACCAGATCAAAGGCGAGTGGGATACGAAACATCCGAACCTTATTCCTTACAAAGAATGTGTGTTGACAATGATCCCCCACTTCACAGAGGTAACCTTTGAACACTTCCCGAGAGAAGAGAATCAGCTGGCGGACGCGTTAGCCACAATGTCTTCTATGTTCAAGGTCAAATGGGATAATGAGGCTCCCCGGATCATCATCTGGAAACTGGACGAACCGGCATACTGTTGCGATCTCGAGACTGAATTGGTGACTGAGAAGCCTTGGTACCATGAGGTGAAGAGATATTTGGAAGCTCAGGAATACCCTGAAGGTGCATCTGTCAATGATAAGAAGTTCCTGAGAAGGTTCGCGGCAAAGTTCTTCCTTAGCAACGGCATCTTGTACAAGCGAAACCATGATTCAACCTTACTGCGTTGTGTGGATAAGACGGAAGCAGAAAAGATCATGGAAGAGCTACATGAAGGGACCTTCGGTACATATTCCAGTGGACACACTATGGCTAAGAAGATCCTTCGGGCAGGGTATTACTGGTCTACAATGGAAGTTGATTGTTACCAATATTCTCGGACGTGTCACAAGTGCCAGGTTTATGCAGACAAGGTGCATGTTCCTCCAGTTCCTCTGAATATCCTGACTGCACCTTGGCCTTTTGCAATGTGGGGCATTGATATGATCGGTGAGATCAGACCTACGGCATCTAATGGGCATCGCTTCATCCTAGTGGCGATTGATTATTTTACGAAGTGGGTCGAAGCAGCATCCTATGCTACGGTAACCAAGACTGTTGTGGCACGGTTCATTCGACATAATCTGATCTGTCGGTACGGCGTCCCTGAGAGAATTATTACAGACAACGGTACCAATCTGAATAATAAGATGATCGCTGAGCTCTGCGAGCAGTTCAAGATACAGCACCATAATTCTTCTCCTTACAGACCGAAGATGAATGGGGTTGTCGAAGCAGCAAATAAGAACATCAAGAAAATCGTGTAGAAGATGACAACGACTTATAAAGATTGGCACGAGATGTTACCGTTCGCTCTACATGGGTACCGTACCTCAGCTAGGACGTCAACCGGGGCAACTCCTTTCTCTCTGGTTTATGGTATGGAGGCAGTCTTACCGATCGAAGTGCAAATACCCTCTCTCCGGATAATGAAGGATGCAAATCTGAACGAGGATGATTGGATCCAGACACGACTTGATCAGCTCAACCTTATTGATGAAAAGAGACTTGCTGCTATCTGCCATGGTCAGACGTACCAGAAACGAATGATCAGGGCATTTAACAAAAAGGTCATACCACAGGAATATCAAGTTGGGGATCTGGTAATCAAACGAATCATCCTTCCTCAGAGTGATCCAAGGGGCAAATGGACCCCTACGTACGAAGGGCCATTTGTGGTTAAGCATGTGTTCTCAGGAGGAGCCATGATTTTAACCAACATGGACGGTGACGACCTTCCTCACCCCGCTAATGCAGACATAGTAAAAAGATACTACGCATGAAAAAAGACCCGCTAGGCTGACACGCCTAGGCAAAAATTAGGGCTTCCCGGCGAACCAAAAGGGTTCGGGCAAAATGAAGGGATGAAATGAAAAATCTGTACACCCGGCAAGTCGAAAACCTGAAAAGGCGGCTTGGGCAAAAATGGGTATCCCGGTGGACTGAAAACCCGAAAGGGCGGTCCAGGCAAAAGTTAGGGATAAAGCGTAATACTATGTCTCATTGGATCACTTTGCATCCAGAATCTGGTATCTACACCAAGTTCAGACGGCATCGATCAGTCAGCTTCATCTTCAACCAAGGTCATCAAGTGATGAGACGCTCGGAGATATAAAGACAATAGCAGAGTTGAAACCCAGTGGGATCATTCATTTCACACAGCTGTTTTATTTTCTTTTGTACAAAATTCGTATAAACTCTTTTGTTCGGCGGCGTTCTCTTACTAGGACGTCAGCCTCTTGTACACAAAACGCCTATTTTTCAGGCCATTCAAAAATCAATACAAATATACTTTTCAGTTAAAAATGCCACTTGTTTTTCTTTTTCTGTTTTGTTTCGTGAAGAACGTCCAAGGTTCAATTTGTGATATATGCATTGACAATAATTTGCTAACTCATAAATAGTTGCATGCGAAACAAAGGATTAATTACAGGTAACGTTAGAAACAGGGGCAATAAAGAGTTGTCTAAGCAATCTAATTGTTCTATCTTCCAAGGTATCAAGGTAGGTTCAGCTGAAGAACACGACCAGGTATCTTAATTCCCCAGAGAGTGAGCCAGCAAGCAGTATACTCTCCTCAAGCAAAGCAGTTATCAACCTTAAGGAAGTTGGGTATCCTCCCGCAGATCTCAACCTTCCCCAGCAGCATACAGTCTTAACAAGCATCCTTGGCAGTCTTGATTTAAGATTGTTCCCCTGCGTTCTATCAACATGCAAAGGAGTCACTTCCCCGGTACAGTTCAAAACTTCCCCAGGAGTCCAGCCCGGTGTCCCCAGGAAAGTGGAATCCATCTCCCCCAAGCAGTAAGCTTATCCCCAGTAGATTCTGGAAGCTTATCCTCGCAGAGCACGAACGCGTCGCCCGGCTTTATTCAAAGGTTATGCTCCACCAGAGCTTATAACTGGGTTATCCTCAGCCAAAAGCCATGGAAGGATCGTCGTCGACAAAGTCTTCTTATCCCCAGCGAAGTCTAGTAACACTCCCAACATGACGACAGTATCCCCAGCGAAGTTACCATCAACATCTCAACAAGAGTACCTCTCTCCCCACAGAGTTCTGTGCCCCAGCCAGATCGCTAGAGTAATTTTCTCCCCGTAGAGTAATCCATTCGCCAAGTTTACTCCCCAACGGAGTCATCTTCTCCTACCGGTATACTTGCAACTATCATCCCCAGCGGAGGCAAATCTATTCTTCAACATCAGCCCAGGAGTGACTTCCCGGCACCCGTCAAGGATTTATTTTCCTAGACGAAAAATGCATTCATAAACATAGCGCTTCCATACATCATTATAGCACGCATAGACGCATTATATCTTACAAATCTCATTTATGTTGAGAGCATCATTGCTTGATCCATATCATGCATTGCATATGACTGACCTTTACCTTTCAGGAAAGATTCAGTTAAATTCTCAATCATACTTCAAGACCTAGACTGTTTCAGTTAATCGACTCCAAAGATTTCTTATCCAGTCCAAGGCCTTCTCTAGTCAAGCTAAATCGACCCCAAACAGATTTTTCTGATGAAGACTCAGTAGAAGTTATCCAATGCTTTCTCAATGATTGCTATTGAGACTGTAATTGCCTATGGTTCTCTCCCCGATCCTGCGGAGATGATAATTCCACTCCAGGTTTTCTCAATGATTGCTATTGAGACTGTAATTGCCTATGGTTCTCTCCCCGATCCTGCGGAGATGATAATTCCACTCCAGGTTTTCTCAATGATTGCTATTGAGACTGTAATTGCCTATGGTTCTCTCCCCGATCCTGCGGAGACGATAATTCCATTCCAGGTTTTTCTCAATATTTGCTTTTGAGATTATAATTGCCTATGGTTCTCTCCCCGATCCTGCGGAGACGATAATTCCATTCCAGGTTTTTCTCAATGTTTGCTATTGAGATTATAATTGCCTATGGTTCTCTCCCCGATGCTGCGGAGACGATAATTCCATCCCAGGTTTTTCTCAATGATTGCTTTTGAGATTATAATTTCCTATGGTTCTCTCCCCGATACTGCGGATATGGTAATTCCCACCAAGATTTCGCTCAATGATTGCTGTTGAAGTGAAGTTATCCAAGATTTTCTCAACGATTGCTGTTGAGGTTAAGGTCATCCAAGGTTCTCTCACCGTTCCTGCTGAGGTAGTAACCACCCCTGGTTCATTCATCCCTGTTTGAAGCTCCAGACCCGGCTCCTGTAACCAGTCAGGACACATCTATACCAAGCATCTGAAGACCAGCTCCTGCAACATGTCAGGTACTCATTTTTCTTTTGCAGGTACGCAAGCTCTCGCTAAGGAATCTCTTACGCGATCAACATCCAGATGGCATCTATAATCCCATCATCCTATCCATCAATCTCCAAATGGCATCTATAAGCCCATTCCCATCATCACATTGCTACTATGTGAGCGCAAATTTCTGGGCACTCTAGTGTTCAATCATCTTCTACCCTCGGATTACGAAAGGCACGTCAGCCAATCTGCATCCTCAGGTCTAAGAAGATTGAACAGGGGCAACTGTTGTACCCCAAAATTTTCCCTCCCATATTCTTCAAGAAATTGCCAAGTCAAGCTGCAAAATTCTCCAAAAGTTGCACAATGCAAGGGCCTCATAAACAGTCAAGATTAGGGTTTTGGTTCTGATCAAGAAAATGAAGTTTCCAAGGGTCCAATCAAGTCTCACATGCCTATAAATATGCTCAAGCATCCTCATGCCAAGTTTCAAGACTTTCAGCACAAAATTGCACAGTCAAAAACCCTAATTGCACTACAGTCAACTGTAGGGGCAAAATGGTCATTTGACAGTCAAAAGTTCAAATTTTTGGTCAACATCTCATTTTGAAGCCACAAACATCATTTGATCAATGCTTGATCATGATTCTCAAAGAATGGCTCAAAAATCATCAAGGTGTCAAAAGTTTCTATTTTTGGACAGCTGAAAAGTCAACTGTAAATTGACCAGGGCATAACTTTCACATGGATTATCAGAAAAATTCCATCCAAAGCTCATTTTGAAGGGGAAGACATTTCATACAACTCATCTTCACACTCCAAGTCCAATAAATGCTCTCACAAAAAGTTATCAATTTCAACATTATAGGTCATTTTCAAAAGTCAACAAAAAGGGACTTTAAGTCAAAGGCCATAACTTGATATTGGTAAATCAAAATGACATGGGACCAAGGACATTGTTTAGAGGACTTCAAGACCTTTCTAAAATGTCCAAGAACATGATCAAAGCTTAAAAATGGAGCAAGATATGCATTGGAGAAGTTGGGAAATTTTTGTGAAATGGCCAAAATCATTTATCCTTGAAATTTCATTTTTAACAAAAGGGGCCCACTTTTTCCACTTGAATTAACTTGGCCATGCTTCCCACGTGTCCCACCTTTTATTTCAGATTTTTTAATTAATTTTTTCATTTTTTATTGATTTTATTGGATTTAATTAATTTTAAATCTTTTAAAATCAAGAGAAATTCAAAAAAAAATAATTTAAGGGAATATTTGGCTTTGATTAACCTTGAAGCACCATTATGTATATCCCATTTTCGTGCCAAGGCTCAAAGAAGCAAGAATTCAAAAAATGATCCAAAAAAGGAAGTTTGGTTATGGAGGTTTATGGAGGATTTTGAACTTGAATGCTATACATTATGGAGCCATAATTCCTCTTCATACACATTGCCTAAGGTATATACAAGTGATCAGAAACCAAATTGAGACCTAAGCTGCGCATAAACTCAAAAAGCAAACTCACATTTTTGGCCATTTTTTTGAAAACTGAAAACTGCCGTGGAGCATTTGTTGAGCATCCATTTTGATCAAAACATATTCCTGAGTTCCCAAGGAGGCTCCAGCGATCAAAACCACACTCAAACGTGCAAGGAATCAGTCCCACAAAGCTACACGGTTTGTATATTTTTTTTCAGAAATGCATAGCACGATCCATCCATTTTTATTGATTTTTGTTGCTTGATTTGTACTAACAATGATGCTCTGAAGCTTTTGGTGATATTCAATTGGATTATAGGTGTCCAAATTCGATTCTGCCATGAACAAAAACTAGGGTTCCTGAAACTTAAAATTAGGGCCTTAGTTATGTGGAAAAATTGGACTTTAACACCAGCATGAACGAAATCGTGGCAACATGAGGATTCCATTTTTGTTGTCGCGCTCAATTTATGTTTAGGCATGGCTTATTCGCTATTTTCAAATAGCTTGAGTTTTGGGGGGGTTTAAAACCCCCGCTATTTCATTTTCCTTTCAGGTACATTGGGGAAGACGACTGTGTGTCACGCTGTGAGTGGCTGGTTTGAATCCAGCGCGCTTTTTTTTATTTTATAACACTAACGACCATTTTGTTTTATATTTTTTGTTTCTCATATGATATATAAGGCGCGTTGGATGGTTCAGTGGTAAGCATATGCGTTGGCAATGTTTATGACCTGGGTTAGAGCCCCAGGTCCTCACCCCTCTCAATATTATTTTTCAATTAATATTCCCATGCAGCTTCAGTACTCAAGCACACCATGCATCCCCCAAATCAAACCTGCCACGCGTTCAAACTCAACAATTCAAGGGCCCAGATCTGAGGAGCACGGTACACATGAGTCAACGCTGGAATACGTGAGTGGAGAAGTCAAAGAGGCTAAGGCTTATTGGGCTCAGATTGCTGGACCTCACCCTCCAAATTAGGGGCAAACCCCCCTTAGGTTTTGCAATTTTCTTTACATTCTTTGTTTTTATTATTTTTATATTCTTTTAATTATTGCCTTTTTTTTTAATTAATTAATATTTTCATGACATATAAAAAAACACAAAAAAATCAGAAAATAAAAAAATAATAATGATATTATATTTTAGTAGTTTTGTAAATAAATCCCATAATTAATTTAGAATTAATTTTAGGTTGTTAATTTAATTCTTTTTCACAATAACCAAAAATAATAAAAAAATAGGCCTTTAGCACTTTTTATCTTTTTTTTAATTAATTAAATATTTTTATTATAAGTATCATTAACCATCAATTTTGTAAATAAATTTTATAATTAATTAGTTTTAATTCTAGGTTTTAACTTTAATGCATTTTCTTTAATAAATTAAAAAATAGTTAGAACTAGAATTATTTGACTTTTAATTCCAATTTAATTTTTTCTTTAATGTCATAAATACAAAAAAAAAACATAAAAAAATAAGTTCTTTCTTTTTATTTAATTTAATTATTCTATTAATTTTATTTTAATTCCTTTAAAGGGTTCAACGCCCTCGCATTCGATTATATGCTCTTTTCACGCGTTTTATTTATTTCTTTGATGTAAATATAATGTACTTGTTCCAAAGCCCTGTAATAGTTAATTAGACGTTTATTTTCTGCACTTTATTTTAAATCGGGTCTGGATTAATTTGGCGTTGTAGACCCGCGCCCTTGTAATAGCGTAGGACCTTTTATCTTTTCCGCACTTTAAATTCCCGCTCTTTTAACTGTTAAGCAATAACATGAAAGAATGAATGCCCAAAAATAAAATCAAAGCGTAGACCACCAATACATGACAAGATAAAAATATCTGAAAATGACACACAATTCACACACCACCCCTAGGGTACGCCTCACTGTTGCCTTGCCTCGAAAGGTGATCGTCGAGTAGAGGATGTCTTAGTAAGTCCTCATGATCCGGGAACCTAGCATGAGGGTAGCTTCTAAAGTGTCTTCCCATTGCTCTGGTGATCACCATGTCCCGAACCTCGAATTGACCCGAACACCTCCAACGGTGGTGCTACCTACCTCTCAATGGTGGGATGGCATTACCTTAAGGACATTTATACAGACGAATTCCTTAGGGTAGGTAGATTCTCATAGATACTTGCTCTTTTCAAAAACAAGCAAAATACTTTTCACACCTACACTTTCTAAAAGTTTTCAAACAAATTTTTCATACACTCTTGAGGACAGATACAAGAGTTACTTAGAGATTTTTCAAACGAAACTTTTTCAAACCCACGCACTTTTGAAAAGCAAACAAACATTTTGAAAACACAATGAGCAAGTATCTAAGAGCCCGTGGATAACCATGGATAGAAAGGGTGCTAACACCTTCCCTTTCTATAACCTACCTCCCGAACCGAGAGCAATCTCTTTAAGGAATTTTTCTGTGCTTTTGTCCTTTCCATTTGGAGAAAATAAAAGACGGTGGCGACTCTTGCTTCCGCGACATTTCGCGAACCAGCGTTAAACAGTCAGTTCCAGATCCACCGATCACACTTACATTCTTTAAAATTTTAACTAAATTCATCTTTTAACTTTTAAAATCTACCTGTTCTGGACTGGACCCACCCTAGCCCAAAAGCAAGAACAAAGGCCCAATCCAGGCAGCTCCTCCAGGAACGCGTTCCCGTGGATTCCCGCCAGCATGCCCGACTGTAGACTGCAGTCGTGCCTGCTGTTGCCCGCGACACCTGGCATCCTCGACCACGGGAACCCCAACTCGAGCCCCGCTCGAGCACTCTCCTCGTAGGGCAGATTATGACCGTTACCAAATCATCTAAACTCCGGAAAGACCGCTTCCTCGTCCCTCCTCATTCTTCGCAGAACATCACCAGGAAGGGAACCACGTGTGAGGCCCCACTACACACGTAGAACCTGGCAGTTCCTTTATTGGGCCCGTTCTGGTCGGCCCAGTGAGGGGACCTTGGCCCAATGCTAGGGGCTATAAATACCCTATGTTTCTAAAGGGTCGGGTATTCATCTCTTACGTATACATACACATTTTGCCTGCTTATTCTGTCACTCATTTTAGCATTGGAGTGTCTTGCAGGTACCCCCCCCCCCCCCCTCATCTCACTCAAAATTCTGCCTGAGCCAGCCGTGACGGTCTAAGTCTGATCAGGTAAGATCAGTGGCGCCGTCTGTGGGAAACTAGCTTCCCCGTCTTGCAAAACCTCGAAGACCAAAGCTCAAAATCACCTCCTACCGTCATGGCTGACCAAGTTCAAGATGAACAGAATGTTCGCGTCATCGACACAAACAACGGCCTCGCAGATAAAAATGGAGTCCCCGACAACACCGGTAACCCCGACCATAACACACTCCCTGGGGGAACCATCCCCGGGCATTCAGTCCACCGCGACGGAGCTACTGCCTCATCTTCCTCAGTCCCTCTGCCACTCGAAGAGGACAATGCAGCTCCCCAAACCTATCGAGCTTCCCAATTTCAGGAAGTCCCTGTCCCCGTCGGGGCAGATGCCACAACCCGTGCACTATTTGTGGCGATCAACCAAACCAATTACCTCATCTTTGCCCAGGGGGAAAGATTGAGGGCGCTAGAAGACGATAGAAGACCCGCGAGGAAACACAGGAGGCCCCAGACTCCACCTCCTCGAGTGACAGAGGTACATCACCCGTCTCCCCCGTGGAGGCAATACAGAGACACCTCCCGAAGCCCGTCGCCCCGACCCTCGGGGAGACGACCCCCCTTGGAGATGTTAGAACAAAGTTTGAATCTACTACCCTAAGTTTAAGTTTTGATGATAACAAAATGCAAAGATATATAAATTGTATGATTCATGTAAGACATATATGCTGCCTAAAAATTACATTCTGTTTTACAGAAACTCTGATGGACATCAGCAAGAGAATATCATCATCAGCATCAGAAGATGAAATATCAACATCAGCATCAGAAAATGTTATATCAGATGCCAGAATCAGAAGATCAACATGTGCTTACGCTGAAGCGTGATGAACAGATCTGTGCGTAACATTCTGAACTCTGATCAAGACAACAACAATTCATCAGCACCTAAGCAGCGTCAGAATAAGCCAAAGCCAGAACACGCTTAAGTGGAAACGGTACTGTGCATTCAAGATACTTTATTATCAACGGCATTATTCCAGACAAAGATCTTCTCAATTTGGAAAGAATGTAATTAGCATTGAAACGGAATAACTGGCTCCAACGTAATCATCTCCAATGCTATATAAACAAGTCAGTGAAGATTGAATTGGCTAATGCTCTACAACTCTCTACACGCCTAAAGCTATTCATTATCTTCCTCACTCTCAGTTTGCTAAAGCTCTCAAATTCTTTACTCTATTAGTTTAGCATTCTAGTTCTCATAAGCTTAACGTGTGTAGTATCACAGTAGTGATAAACAGTTTTTGTAGAAAACATTCAACACACTTAGATTTCATTTATTTGTAAGAAAGTATTTCCTTGAGAAACCGGTTTGTGGTTTGACTCAAGAAGGCTTTAGCAATTGTTAAAGCAGTTGTAATATTCAGTTGAATATAGTGGATTAAGACCTCGTTGGAGAGAGGAAAAATCACCTTGACGGGTGGACTGGAGTAGTTTGAGATCAAACGAACCAGGATAAAAATACCGTGTTGACTGCAATTGATTTCAAGTTTTTACAATTCAACCCCCCTTCTTGTGTTTTTCACTTCTTCAATTGGCATCAGAGCGCCTGGTTCTGAGCTAAAACACTTAACCGTGTCAGTACAAGATCCAGCGTCAGAAAAACACAATGGCGGGAACTTATCAACACACCAACAATGACAACAATGAAGACAGAGACAGATTCAGCGGTAAACCTCCAGTCTTTGATGGAGAAAATTTTGATTACTGGAAAGACAGAATTGAAAGCTTCTTTCTGGCACATGATGCTGATCTGTGGGACATGGTGACAGATGGATACACGCACCCAGTGAATGCAAGCGGTCAGAAGATTGACAGGAAAGCAATGTCTGATCAACAAAAGCGTGACTTCAAAAATCATCACAAGGCCAGAACCATTCTTCTCAGCGCCATCTCTTACGCTGAATATGAAAAGATATCTAACAGAGACACAGCAAAGAACATGTTTGACTCACTCAGAATGACGCATGAAGGCAACATTCAGGTCAAAGAAACTAAATCTCTTGCGCTCATTCAGAAGTATGAGGCATTCAAAATGGAAGAAAGTGAATCCATTGAAACAATGTTCTCAAGATTCCAAATTCTGGTGGCTGGTCTCAAGGTTCTGGACAAAGGATACTCTACTGCTGATCATGTCAAGAAGATCATCAGAAGCTTGCCAAAACAGTGGAGGCCAATGGTTACAGCGCTGAAGCTAGCTAAAGATCTCAACAAAATTTCTCTGGAGGAACTTATCAGCTCTCTCAGAAGTCACGAGATAGAGCTAGAAGCTGATGAACCTCAGAAGCAAGGTAAGCCTTTAGCATTAAAATCTAACAAAAAATCTTAGTCTAAAGTTTTGCAGGCAGTTGAAGAAACATCTGATGGATCCTCATCAGAAGAAGACGAACTTTCCCTCCTCTCCATAAGAGTGAACCAACTATGGAAGCAGAGGCAAAGGAAGTTCAGGAATCCCAGAAGATCTGATCAGAATGAGTCTTCTTCCTCTGGATACAGAAGATATGAAGGCCCCTCAGGAAGCAGAAAGCCAAACACCAAGGACATCATCTGCTATGAATGCAATGAGCAAGGACACTACCAGAGTGACTGTCCAAAGCTTCAGAGGGAAAAGCCCAAAAAGAAGTTTGGAAGAGAAAAGAAGAAAAGTCTCATGGCTACATGGGATGACTCTGACTCGTCTGAAGCTGACTCAGAATCAGATGATGAGAGAGCTAACATAGCTCTCATGGCCAACATTTCAGAAGACAGTGAAGCTTCTGAATCAGACTCAGAATCAGACACTGAAGAGGTATTTCCTGACTTTGCAATTAATTTTACTAAGGCTGAACTTGCTGAAAGCCTTAATGAAATTCTGGAAAGGTACCAGCAGATTAGAGTTAAATTCAGAAACCTGAAAAGGAATCTTGAATCTGACTCTGATAAGACTGAGAGTCTTAAATTGGAAAATTCTGAGCTGAAAAATAAAATTTCAAAGTTAGAAAATGTTTTACAAAACTCTCAGAAGGAAACAATTTCTGAAACTCCCAGCAGAGCTGATGAGATCATCAAGGAGTATGATCATAGCTTTCAGAAGTTCCTTGCTAAAAGCATAGATAGAAGCAAAATGGCTTCAATGATCTATGGAGTTAGCAGAAACGGCAGAAAGGGAATAGGATACCAAGGTAAGGTACCTACACCAAAGAATGCCATGGACTTAACTATTAAACACACTACTCTGAACTCACATTTTGTGTATGGTCACACACATGATATTAAATATACTAGTAGTAAGTATTCTGTGAAACCAAAATTCAACCAGAGTTTTGGTAAATCTAACAAATCAGGACCCAAGAAAATCTGGGTACCTAAGGATAAAATAATACATGTTGCAGATATCTTTAGCAGCAAATCAGAAACACCAGTCATGGTACCTGGACTCTGGCTGCTCGTGACACATGACGGGAAGAAGGCATATGTTCCAAAGCCTGGAACTTAAGCCTGGAGGCCACGTTGGCTTTGGAGGCAATCAGAGGGGAAAGATCATTAGCTCTGGAACTGTAGGTAATGGAAATCTTCCCTCTATAAATAATGTTATGTTAGTAGATGGATTAATGCATAATTTGTTATCCATAAGTCAATTAAGTGATAACGGTTATGATATAATATTTAATCAAAAATCATGTAAAGCTGTTAGTCAGAAAGATGGGACTATCCTATTTAATGGAAAGAGGAAAAACAACATTTATAAAATCAAACTTTCTGAACTGAAAAGTCAGAATGTAAAGTGTCTTCTGTCTGTTAACAACGAGCAATGGATCTGACACTGAAGATTGGGGCATGTTAGTATGAGAAGAATATCTCAGATTAACAAACTCAATCTGGTCAGAGGACTTCCTAATCTGAAGTTCAATTCAGATGCTCTGTGTGAAGCATGTCATAAAGGCAAGTTTGCAAAACCTTCTTTCAAATCTAAAAATGTTGTTTCTACCTCTAAGCCATTAGAACTTCTACACATTGACTTATTTGGACCAGTTAAAACTGCTTCAGTCAGTGGCAAGAAGTATGGGTTAGTAATCGTAGATGACTATAGCAGATGGACATGGGTAAAGTTCTTAAGACACAAGGACGAGTCACACTCTGTGTTTGTCACCTTCTGTAACCAAGTTCAGAATGAAAAGGATCTTAGAATCGTTAAAGTCAGAAGTGATCATGGTGGAGAGTTTGAAAACAAAGATTTTGAGTCATTCTTTAATGACAGAGGCATTCTGCATGATTTCTCTTGTCCTAGAACTCCCCAACAAAATGGAGTTGTAGAACGAAAGAACAGAACATTGCAAGAAATGGCCAGAACCATGATCAATGAGACAAACGTTGCTAAGATCTTCTGGGCAGAGGCAATAAACACAGCGTGCTACATTCAGAATAGAATCTCAATAAGACCTATTCTGGAAAAGACTCCATATGAATTGTGGAAGAATAGAAAGCCCAACATTTCATATTTTCATCCATTTGGATGTACTTGTTTTATGTTAAATACAAAAAATTATTTGAACAAGTTTGACTCTAAAGCACAGAAGTGTATTATGTTAGGATACTTTGAATGCTCAAGAGGGTACATAGTATATAATACAGAAACACAGATTGTGGAAGAATCAATCAGTGTTCGTTTTGATGATAAGCTTGACTCTGAAAAGTCAAAGCAGAATGAAGTTTTTGCAGGTATGGGAGTTGAATTTACAGGTTCTGAAGACAAGTCATCAGAAGCTCTCAACAAAGACACCCCTTCAACATCTGAAAGGAGCACTGCTAGCAATCCAACAACATATGTTGACCAACCTCAGAAAAGACTACCCAGAAGCAGCTTGGACCACCCAGAAGAAACTATCTTAGGAAGAAAGGAAGATCCAATCAGAACAAGAGCCAGCTTCAGAAACTCTGAAGAATCCCTCATGGAACTTGTGTCTCTGATTGAACCTTCTTCTATTGATGAAGCACTTCTGGACAACGACTGGATTCTAGCAATGCAAGAAGAGCTGAATCAATTCACCAGAAATAACGTATGGGATCTCGTTCTCATACCAAAAGGATTCAACATCATTGGAACAGGATGGGTGTTCAGAAATAAGCTGAATGAACAAGGTGAAGTTATCAGAAACAAAGCACGACTGGTAGCACCAGGTTATAGTCAGCAAGAGGGGATAGACTATACAGAAACCTTTTCTCCAGTCGCCAGGTTAGAATCTATCAGACTTTTAATTTTGTTTGTTGTTAATAAAGGCATCACTCTGTATCAGATGGATGTCAAGAGTGCATTCTTAAATGGTTATATAGAAGAAGAGGTTTATGTGCACCAACCCCCTGGTTTTGAAAGTACAAAAAATCTAGAATATGTTTTCAAACTAAAGAAGTCACTATATGGTCTGAAACAAGCTCCCAGAGCTTGGTATGAAAGACTAAGTAACTTTCTATTAGAAAAAGAATTCACCAGAGGGAAGGTGGACACTACCTTATTATGTAAGTCAGTTAAGAATGACATCTTAGTTTGCCAAATTTATGTTGATGATATTATTTTTGGATCTACTAATCCTTCTCTTGGAAGAAAATTTGCTAAGTGTATGCAGGCATAATTTGAGATGAGCCTCATGGGAGAACTGAAATTCTTTCTGGGAATTCAGATCAATCAAAATCCTGAGGGAACTTACATTCATCAAAGCAAATATGTCAGAGAACTTCTGAAGAAATTTGACCTCTCAGAATGTAAGTCATTAAAGATTCCAATGCATCCCACGTGCATTCTGGAAAGAGAAGAGGTAAGCAAAAAGGTAGAACGGAAGGTCTACAGAGGTATGATTGGTTCTCTCCTTTATCTGACGGCTTCAAGGCCTGATATCTTATTCAGCGTATGTATTTGTGCAAGATTCCAATCAGATCCTAGAGAATCTCACTTAACAGCTGTTAAGCGAATTTTCAAGTATCTGAAAGGTACTACTAATCTGGGTTTATTCTATAGAAAATCTAGTGATTACAGCTTAGTAGGTTACTGCGATGCTGACTTTGCTGGAGACAGAGTAGAGCATAAAAGTACTTCTGGAAGCTGCCAGTTTCTGGGAGAAAATCTGATCTCTTGGTCCAGCAAAAGGCAATCCACAATTGCGCTATCAACAGCAGAAGCTGAGTACATAGCAGCAGCAGGTTGTAGCACACAAATGCTCTGGATGAAAAGTCATCTTAAAGACTTCCAGATTTTTGAGAGTAACATCCCTATACTCTGTGACAATACTTCTGCCATTTGCTTAAGTAAAAATCCTATTTTGCATTCTAGGGCTAAGTATATAGAAATAAAACATCACTTCATTAGGGACTATATTCAGAAAGGAATTTTGAACTTAAAATTTATTGATACAGACCATCAATGGGCTGATATCTTCACTAAACCACTTTCTGAAGATAGGTTTAACTTCATTCTGAAACATCTCAGCATGAAGCTCTGCCCAGAGTGAAAATGTTTTAAATTTTATATATTAACCTTCAGAATGTGTTTTATTTTACTGTGAACTTCTGGTCAATCTTCTTTCAGAAAGATAGACATGCAGATTGTATCAGATTCTATTCTTAAAGATCTGAGCGTTTCAGCTCAAGGATAGACGTGCTGCTCACTAAATCAAACAAGTGTCATCCAATCATCAGCAAATCTCTGAAGCTGAACACGCGTGCACGCTTCTGAGAAGGCAAAACGCTGATTGGATGCATTGAGACACATGTCTGGTAACCGTTCCAAGTATCTTTCTCAAATCCCCCAAAATCAGCAAGCATTAAATGCGTGTAATCATGAGTTAAACTGTAATCATGAATTAATTATCTCTCTTAAAACCGTTTACGTTTTCAAAACACATTTTGAAATCTATTTAAGCACATTAACATCATTCATTAAACTTTTACCGTCTCTTACAATCATCCAAAATATTTTCTGCATTCTCACTTGTGTGTTCATCCTTTTTCAAAAGAAACCCTTTCTCACACTTTTTCTCAGAAAACCCCAGTGTGAACATGGAAACTTCTAGCACTGTTTCTGCAGGTTCTCAGAAGGAGGCTTCATCTGAACAATACCAAATTCCCTTCAGAACTCTACTTACACCAGTGAAGAACTTGGAAGTTCTGTCTGAACTGATCGTTGATTTCATCAGTCTGAAAGAAAATGGATTCGATTTGATAGAAGAAGTTAGGGCACAAGGATGGGAGCGATACTTTGATAGGTTAGTGGGTCCAACGTTCCCTGTATTGGTCAAGTAATTCTGGATTCATGCATCTTCATCAACACATCAAGTTACTTCCTATATCATGGGAAAGAAGATTGTGATCACTGAAGATCACATTGCAAGATTGATTGGATACACTGGTGGTGGTATCCGTTGTATCGACATGGCAGAAAGATGCTCAGATGCTGCTGTCATTGCAAGAGAGATTTTCACCCATGGGGTTCCCAGCAGCAAAATCATAGATTTGAAGGATCAACACAGAATATGGGCGAAGATTATTCTGGGGTGCTTCAATCACAGGAAGCCCACAAGCTCTCCTGATTATATAAACATAGATCAGCAGTTTCTGATCTATTTTATTAATCAGAAGGTAAAGATTAACTTGGCTCATCTTCTGTTTAATCACCTCAGGACAAGCGTCAAGGAGACAAGAGAAGAAGAAAGGACAAAAAGGGATTGGATACCCTTTGGCAGGTTAATATCAGATATTCTAACTGAGAATAGGCTGATTGAACACCTTACAGAAGCACAGGAATTAAGCTCTATTGAACCTACTGTTGGCAAGCCTCTGAATGCCAAGAATCTGAAGAAAATGAAACTGATAGAGAATATCAGAAAGGATCCCAGCGTCACTCCTCTTGCTGACATCACCAGCAGAAGAGTCCCTCTGGACGACTTTCCTATATTCTCTGAGATTGACTCTAAACCAGTCATTGTTCTCAGATACTTGGATGCTTGCAAGGCTGATGGCACAGATCCCACTCTGAACATTAAAGATCTGCACCAGCAATCACCAGAAGTTACTGTGAAGAAGACGAAGAAGAGAAAGGCTACTTTAGAAGGACCATCCCAGCAGACCCCTAAGAAGAGAGGTAATCTATCTGCTGTTAATGTTTTAAATTCTTCTGCTATTCCAACATCAATCCCAACCCCAGCTCCATATGAACTCCCAATTCCCATACCAACCATTGATGATATCGAACCAGAGTTTGACCCTTCTGAGTCACTAACTCTCAGGAGATCCCGCACCAAAAATCCAAAACCCACAACATCAACAGAATCAGAACTTGATAAAGTTCTTTCAGAAATTGATCAACGTTCTTCCGCTCCCCTCTCAGAAAATCCAAACACTCAACCAGAAATTACCCATTCACCACAACCAGCAACTACACTATCTCCAATACCAGAGCAACCAGAAATTCCACCTCCTTCTCCGCAACCAGAAATTCTACCTCCCTCTCCACAACCAGAACTTCATCCACTTTCACCTCAACCATCATCTCCACAACCTGAGTTTCAACACTCTGAAACTCCATCACCTGAACCTCAAACCCCTGAACCTCATTCTCCTCAATCCTATGAACCTCAACCCTTGGCAATTCAACTTCCATGTGGTACAACTGTAAACATACCCCAACTGCCATCCTCTCAAGAAACTACCCCTCCAAATACTCCAAACAGTCCAATAATCATTTCTGATTCTCCCACTCCATCTCCCAAACAAAATAAAGATGACCACAGCAAGACCTTCATTGACCTCACAGTCCTTGACCGCCTTGCTGATCTTAAAAACAAAATAGCCATTCCCAAACCCAAACAACTAGATGTTGGTTCTGGCATTTTAAATTTTGAAACAGGCTTGCAGAATTGGATTGCTTCTCTAAAGCAGGTTTGTCCTGGAATGATTGATCCTGCTGCCTCAGACCAACTCTGGACACAATTCAGAATGTGGGTACGCGCTGAAGCCCTCAAGCTGCAAGACATAAACTATGAACCGGCTCAACAGAACTTCAGCAAACTGCTGAAAGAAGTTGAAGGTCCAGTCATGAGTCAGTTGCTGAAGGAGGAAGTGTTCTTTCTGGATAGTGAGCCATGGTCTGAAAACCGTCCAGCATCAACCGTTCAACCAGCTGAAGATGTTAGTCAAGCAGAAGATGTTGCAGAAAGCTCTCAGAAGCATCATGTTTCTGACGTCTCTCAAGCTGCTCTGGACAGACAGACCCTTGAAGAGCTGAAGCAGAATGATATTCGTCTGCAGCAAAGAATGGATGAGAATGATCAAAGGATGAAGGAAAGGATGAATGTGCAAGATGGCAAGATTGATACAGTAGTCAGCATGGTGCATCAGCAGAAGGAAACTGTTGATCAAATTAAGAACATGCTAGAAGCTCTGTTCACACGCTTTCCACCCCAACCTTAGATTTTCATTCTTGATGTTTTCATTGTTCCTTTCCATGTTTTCTATACTATCTTCTAAGCTTTGAATTAAATATAACAGTTTTTTCTGCACTGATTGTTTTATCTTCAATTACTTGCACTTTTTCATTGCTGACAAAAAGGGGGAGAAAAAGAATGATATTTTTCAATAACGGATTACTGAGACAAAAAGTCTCAAACACTCTAACACTCTGATATACTTGAATGTTTTTGTTTTGCATAATCCTACAGGTACAAGAAGTTAATCATCTCTGATACACTGAAGCTCTGATGTTCTGATGTTCAAAGAAAGTCAATAAAGATCTGATCCTGAAGAACTCATGGAATTAAAAAGGGAAGTAATAAATTCAGGGGGAGTATTTCCGATCTAAACTCTGATATCTCTTTATCCCCTATCCTCTTACCTTTGATAACTTCCTATTTAATTTTGGCACAATTTATTATTTGGTTATCTCTGATACTTTTCACGTTAATTTTCAATTGAAAAAATCTAGTTTTTGTCATCATCAAAAAGGGGGAGATTGTTAGAACACAGTTTGAATCTACTACCCTAAGTTTAAGTTTTGATGATAACAAAATGCAAAGATATATAAATTGTATGATTCATGTAAGACATATATGCTACCTAAAAATTACATTCTGTTTTACAGAAACTCTGATGGACATCAGCAAGAGAATATCATCATCAGCATCAGAAGATGAAATATCAACATCAGCATCAGAAAATGTTATATCAGATGCCAGAATCAGAAGATCAACATGTGCTTACGCTGAAGCGTGATGAACAGATCTGCGCGTAACAATTTGAACTCTGATCAAGACAACAACAATTCATCAGCACCTAAGCAGCGTTAAAATAAGCCAAAGCCAGAACACGCTTAAGTGGCAACGGTACTGTGCATTCAAGATACTTTATTATCAACAGCATTATTCCAGACAAAGATCTTCTCAATTTGGAAAGAATGTAATTGGCATTGAAACAGAATAACTGGCTCCAACGTAATCATCTCCAATGCTATATAAACAAGTCAGTGAAGATTGAATTGGCTAATGCTCTACAACTCTCTACACGCCTAAAGCTATTCATTATCTTCCTCACTCTCAGTTTGCTAAAGCTCTCAAATTCTTTACTCTATTAGTTTAGCATTCTAGTTCTCATAAGCTTAACGTGTGTAGTATCACAGTAGTGATAAACAGTTTTTGTAGAAAACATTCAACACACTTAGATTTCATTTATCTGTAAGAAAGTATTTCCTTGAGAAACCGGTTTGTGGTTTGACTCAAGAAGGCTTTAGCAGTTGTTAAAGCAGTTGTAATATTCAGTTGAATATAGTGGATTAAGACCTCGTTGGAGAGAGGCGAAATCACCTTGACGGGTGGACTGGAGTAGTTTGAGATCAAACGAACCAGAATAAAAATACCGTGTTGACTGCAATTGATTTCAAGTTTTTACAATTCAACCCCCCTTCTTGTGTTTTTCACTTCTTCAGGAGAGGCATCCCATCATTGAAGCCGGAGGGTGCAACCATGGCCCCATACGGTAAGAAAGAAGACACTCCGGAGACAGGCACAAAAGAATTGACCAACGAGCACCACGCTCGAGGGATGCCCAGCACGACCAGGACCGCCGGGCACAACAGTATTTCAGGTCTCCATCCCTGTCCCCGGAACGAAGTGACGAGGATGACCCCCGCGGTCCCCTGTCACAAGCCATCATGGAGGCACCTATTCCTCTGGGCATGGAGAAGCCTCCACATATGAAGGAATACGACGGAGTCGCGGACCCAGTCGACCACATAGACGGGTTCGAGGCCATGCTGCATTACCACAATGTCAGGGGACCCATCAAATGCCGGTTGTTCCCCACGACCCTCAGAAAGGCAGTAATGGATTGGTATAAAGGCCTCGCCCCGCGATCAATCACCTCGTGGCGAAACCTGAAGAATCAATTCATAAGTTCCTTCACTGCGTCTCGGCGACACCCAAAGACCGAGGCAGCACTCGAGGCCATCATCCAGAGATAGGATGAAACCTTGAGAGAATTTATCAATCGCTTCAACCGCGAAGCCATACAGGTCCCATGCACGGACCATATGAAAAGGTACTTACTGGAGAGGGGGCTCCTCCCCAGCATAGAATTTAGAAAGGAGGTGGACATCGAACCACCCCGGACATTCGATGCTCTCATCGAGAAGGCCCGGGCGTATATGGATTACGAGGAAAGGGAGGCGGCCAACAGAGCCCGAGACCCCAGAACTCACGGATCCAGCAGCAACCCGCGCCAAGAAGCCGCTCCTCCTCGACGAACTAGGGAGAAAAGAAAAGAGGACAGACCCCGAGAAGTCCGCGAACAGAGAGGGCCCTCAAGGCACTTCACAGAATACACTCCGCTCACAGCTTCCCGCGAGTGCATCTTGGCGGAGTGTGCCAGCACAGACTTCAAAGACGGCAGCGTCAAACGCCCCCGACCTGCTCCTGCCAAGCCCGGAGTAGACAAGAGCAAGTATTGTCAGTACCATAGGAGCCATGGTCATCTGACTGAAGACTGTGTCCACCTCAAGGACGCCATTGAAACCCTCATCAAGGGAGGGAGGCTCGCCCAATACCGGGGAAACGATGTTCCTCGTCGTGACGCCCGGGAGACAAGAGAACCGGAGGAAGACGCCCGACCATCTGACGAGTCGGTCCCCATCCAGACCGCCTTCTCCGTCACCAGACCGGAGGACTTCTACATCCCCGAACACCTGCAGGAGCCGCTCACGACACACAGCAGGTGGGAATACTTTCCCTCCTCCATGGTCATCAATGGTGGAGGATTTAACGACCTAACCATCAATTCGGCCAAGAGAAAGCTTGATGAACTGGTCGACTCGGCACCTCCGCAGACAGTGACCTTTGAAAGGGTAAAAGGTAGGTCGGAGCCTATCACCTTTTACCTCAAAGAGCTCCCCGGAGGATCCCCCAATGCAGTCATTCCTCTATTGATAAGAGCGAGAATGGCTAACTTTGATGTGCATTGCATCCTCGTCGATGAAGGAAGTTTCGTCAACGTGATGTACAGTCAATTATTCTGGACTCTGCAGCTAGACGACTCGCACCTCTCGCTGTATGCAGGGTCAGACTTACAGGGCTTCAACGGCTCAACCTCCAAGCCTTGGGGATATGTCGAGCTCATGGTTACCTTCGGCGAGGGCACGATGACGAGGCAGGTTAAGGTACGCTTCCTCGTCATCGACTGCCCGTCCCTCTACAACTGCATCCTGGGGAGACCAACACTGGCAGAACTGACCGCGGTGCCCTCCACCGTCCACTTGAAGATGAAGTTCTACACCAAGAGGGCACGGGTGGCCACCATCCAAGGGGACCTAGCCGCTGCTCGAAGGTGTTTCAACGCTGCATCTAAAGGACGCGACACTGTCGATACCGGGACAAGGCCCGCCAGGAGACCGGCGACACGACAGGAGACCGACAAATCAGAGCCCGCCAAAGTAGAAGACCAGAGAGCTCCCCCAAAGGTCGACTCCATAGCTCTGGATACTCGTTTCGATCAGGACGAACCTCCCAACGGCGAGCAAATCCCCCTTTGACCAATCTCGGACAGGGACTTCGAGCCCGTCCCCCTCGGCGCAGACCCAAGCAAAGGAGTGAAGATTGGCATCGACCTCCCCGACCTGGCAAGGAAGCAGATCAAAGCCTGCTTGCGCGAGAATGCTTACCTGTTCGCTTAGAGCGCCATGGAGATGCCCGGACTCGACCCCGAGGTTGCCTGTCACCGTCTCGCCATAGATCCTGCCGCTAAGGCAGTAGTACAACGTAGGCGTAGGCAGTCTCCGGAGAAAACAAAGGCTGCTGAAAAAGCTGTAAAAGACCTCCTAGAGGCGAATTTTATTTCTGAAGCCCGGTATTTAACCTGGCTGTCAAACATTGTACTAGTTAAAAAGAATAATGGAAATGGCGGATGTGTGTTGACTATACCGATCTCAACCGGGCATGCCCGAAGGATGCTTTCCCTTTATCGAACATAGATATGCTGGTCGACAACTCGGCCGGCTACAAGATATTGTCGTTCATGGATGCCTATTCAGGCTACAACCAAATCCCAATGGCCATGGGCGACAAATATTGCACTTCCTTCATGACCAGCTCAGACAATTATTACTACAACGTAATGCCCTTTGGACTAAAGAATGTAGAGATAACTTACCAACGTATGATGAACAGAGTGTTCCACAAGCAAATCGGAGACATGCTCGAGGTTTACATGGACGACATGATCGTCAAGTCCCGAGCAGACATTGATCATGCAGCACACCTCAAGACAGTCTTCGCCCAAGCGAGACAATGTAAGATGAGATTCAACCTCGAAAAATGCATGTTCGGGGTCAAGGCGGGGAAATTCCTCGGGTTCTACCTGACAGAATGAGGAATTGAAGCCAATCCCGACAAATGTCGAGCCTTCTCCGACCTCCCGACACCTACGTCCAAGAAATCAATACAAGTCATGAACGGTATGCTCACGTCATTGTCCCGCTTCGTCACAAGATCCGCTCAGCACACCCTCCCCTTCTTTAGACTCCTCCGCAAAGAAGCAGCCTTCGAATGGACCGAGGAATGTGAACAGGCACTGTGCCACCTAAAACAAAGTCTATCCCAACCACCCATACTATCTCGACCACTCGACGGGGAGCCTTTATTCCTATACTTGGTCGTCTCGAACGAGGCCATCAGCGCGACTCTCATTCGCGAGACCACCGACGGGCAGAAACCCATTTATTTCACGAGCAAAGCCCTACAAGGACCTGAGAGAAGATACCAACAGATAGAAAAAGTAGCTCTAGCCCTCGTCAACGCGGCGAGGAGACTCAGACACTATTTCTTGGCCCATACAGTTATAGTGCGAACCGACCAACCGGTAAAACAACTATTAGGTCGACCCGATATGGCAGGGCGAATGTTGAAATGGTCCTTGGAACTCTCCGAGTTCGACATTCAATATGAAAGCAGTAAAGCTCTAAAGGCACAAGCCCTGGCCGACTTCGTCGCAGAAATGACCGCTCACGACCCGCCCGTAGGCAAGGAGCACAAATGGACCATTCTCATCGACGGAGCTTCCAGTTCATCCGGAAGCGGCACGGGGATCCTCCTAGAAAATGAGGAGGGCGTAGTGATCGAGCACTCGTTAACCCTCTCCTTCCCGACTTCGAACAACCAAGCAGAGTACGAGGCCCTGCTCGCAGGACTAAGGCTAGCCGAGGACCTATGGGCCCGCGAGATACAAATCTTCACGGACTCACAACTCGTTGCTTCCGAAGTCCAAGGGAGTTACCAAGATAAAAACGACAGTCTCGTCGAATATTTAAACTTAGTCAAAGAACACATGAAAAAGTTCGACCGAGCTGAAATATCACACGTTCTGCGCGAGCAAAACACAAGGGCATACATATTGTCCAAGCTCGCAAGCACGAGAAAGAAGGGAGGGAACAAATCTGTCATATAAGAATCCCTGTCACGCCCGAGCATCGAGAGGTCCTCGACCCAAGTCGAGGTGCATTCCATCGGAGACACCTCGTGCTGGATGACCCCGGTGTACAATTTTCTGACAAAGGGCGAACTCCCGACGGACCAGACAGAAGCGACCATCATGAAACGACGAGCATGCTCCTATGTGGTGCTCGAGCATAAACTATACCGCAGGGGATTCTCGATGCCCCTCTTGAAATGCATCGACGAATCCACAGTCCCCGAGGTATTACGGGAGATACACGAAGGGATTAACGCCCAACACATGGGCGGTAAGTCCCTGGCGAGGAAAGCCCTGCGAGCGGGGTACTATTGGCCGATGATGCAGCAGGACACCAAGGAACACGTCAAGAAGTGTGACAAATGCCAAAGGCACGACGACATGCACCTCGCTCCCCCTCACGAGCTGAGCATAATGTCATCCCCGTGGCCGTTTGTGTGGTGGGGGATGGATATCCTCGGACCTTTCGTGCAAGGTACTTACCAAAACAAGTTCCTCATTATGGTCGTGGATTGCTTCACAAAATGGATAGAGGCCGAGGCCCTCGCGAAAATCACCTCGCACAACATCCTCCATTTCTACAAAAGAAACATCCTCGCTAGATTCGGGATCCCGAGAGCACTAGTCACCGACAATGACACCCAATTTACCGACCATAGATTCCAAAACTTCGTCACCAAACTGGGAACCAAACAACACTTTACCTCGGTCGAACACCCTCAAACCAACGGGCAAGCCGAGGCCGCTAACAGAGTCATCCTCCGATGACTCAAACGCCGGCTCGGCGAAGCTAAAAGAGGCTGGGTCGAAGAGCTGCATAGTGTTTTGTGGGCGTATCGCACCACGCCCCATTAAATGACGGGCGAAACCCCCTTTCGACTAACATACGGCACCGAAGCAGTCATCACAATAGAAATTAGGGAACCATCCAGGCGGACAGAAACGCCTCTCGACGAAGAAATGAACGACGAAGCACTCAGGGACAAACTCGACTTGGTCGAGGAAATTCGTTTGGGGGCAGCTCTACGCGAGGCCACTCTAAAACAACGAGTGGCCCTGCGTCACAACGACAAGGTCATCAAACGCGAGTTCAAGATCGACAGCCTGGTACTACGAAGAAACCAGAAAGACTCCTGTGAAGGGAAATTGGTCGCGAATTGGGAAGGGCCTTACCGCGTCCACAGCGCCACAGGTACCGGGGCATACTACCTCGAGCAGCTAGACGGAGAACCATTGCCACGACCCTGGAATGCTGCTAAACTAAAGTAGTACTATAGTTAAAAAAACCCTTAACACTAAGTACTCTCGTCGTCGAACATCCACATCCAGTCAACGGAGAGAAATGTCTCGACCACGTAGATAGGCCAAGGTACGGGCCCAATCTACGCCCAAACAACATAACGCCGTTCAGCCAAACAAGGAAGAACGACGGTGCCCGATAGGGACACCTCAATCGAGCCCCACTGTCAAAGTACCCACATGGCAGAACACCCAGCTCGTGATGGGCAGTTCATGCCACGGGAAAACGACCCCGATATGGGTCATACGCCTGAGCAAGCGGGCTTTACTCCGCACAACCGGCGCATTTCGAAGTGCGTCGGATCACCAAATGGGTCGAAAGAATCTCCACTCGAGGACATACCTTAGGAAATTTTTTCCATAAAGTAACAGCCGAGCACAAGCGTGACTCGAGGACGTAACTTAGGCAAATTTCGCCATAAAGTAACAGTCGAGCACAAGCGTGACTCGAGAACATAACTTAGGAAAATTTCATCACAATATAAAAACTTCGACACGAGCAAGTTTAAAGGTCGAAGTGAACATCCATTAAAAAGCTCATAAGCAAAAAATGAATAAAAATAAACCGACCGAAAAGGCCGGCGATATTCGGAAATTACAGGCTATGGCACAACAGCCAGAAGAAATGTGTACGGGCACGCAGGCCCCAAAAATATGCACGGGCACGCAGGCCCCAAAACAAATACCAATAAACAGGCGCGCAGGCCCGACCAGAAATTCCACGGCTAGACTTCCCCGGGACTACCAGCATCCATGACAGAAGACTCAGGAGGAGGCACGACCTGGCCGTCAATGATCTGAGACATGAAACCCACTCCCTCGGTATTCGTGCCCGGAATCAATAAGGCGAGCTGGCTAACCGCGGCCTCAAAACCGTCCGCTAAGGCACCAACACAGTCCGTTTCGAGGAGATGGATGTGCACTAACAGATCCGAACGGCTCCGCAAGGGGGTTGTATCCTCCGACTCATCTTCAGTAGGAAGCATGGCGGCCTTCAGCTCCTCGACTTCCTTAGACAGACGCTCGTTGTCGGCCTCCAAGCGTTCCCGGTCCAGTCAAAAACAGTTCCTCTCCTCAGTAACCTTCCCCGAGTTTTCCTTCTCCACGGCCAGCAGCTCGGCTTGTTCGTGGAACATCTCCTCAGATCGCTCCAGAGCAACCTTCAACTTACGAGAGCCGGCAGCGAGGGTAGCTTTCTCCAACTCCAGTTCCCTGAAGCGGTCAGAGGAGTCTGACCCCTCCTCAGCAAGGACAACGGCCATCTTGGACATCTTAACCATCCCGACCATACTAGCGGCCAGGTGTTTTCTACGACTTTCTTTGTTGAGCCGCCTAATGGTCTCAGCCTCCTCGGGGCTCACTGTCAAGGGAAACCCCTCGAAGAAGCCTTCCTCTTTAAAACAGGGGGGAAAGCCAAATGCCCTCACTGCGACAGACTCGTCGCCAACTTCCGACTGGTTATCTGCCCGACTTCTCTTTCTCGTTATCAGCTCAGTGGGCTGCTCGACGTCAGGGGAGCCCGCGGACCCGCTAGAAGCATCACCTGAACTGGTTGGCGGGCCCATCCTCGTGGCCTGTGGAGCTCGCACCAACCTTTTGTTTACTCTCTTGTCTTGAGACAGTTTTAAAAGCCTCTCCCTTCGTTCAGCCATATCGCCTGCAAAGAAAAAAACTCGGGTTAGTTACAAGCAAGTAACAAATAAAAAAACTAGAACAAAACTATAAGACAAAAAGCAAACCTAATAGATCTACGGCCTGCCCGTAGGATTGGCACTCGACAAGCGCCTTGGTATCGATAGGACGGGCCTCGAATGTCAGGTAACCTTCCTCTTCAAGAATGTCTCCCCCCTCCCCCCTCGTGACCCACCAGGCAGGGAAGAAGCTGTCGACATACTTGCAGAGGGTACCATAGGCTTCCTCATCCTCGGCACTCATTCCTCCCGTGGGCATATGGTAGTGCTGAAGCCACCGGCAGAAAACACAGAGCCGCCACCGAACTTTATTTATCCTGAAGGAAGGGGAAATATCGATAAAACCACGAGGGAATGGATAGGATGGTCTTGCGACCAAGAGAGAGGGTAAGGGAGTCGGTTATGCGAGGGGAAGGTATTAGCACCCCTCACATCCGTTGTACTCAACGAGATCCGTTTTGTTTCTTTGTCTTAAAGGGTGTGTTTATCTATAACTATGCTTGCTAAAGGGAAATGTATGGTTTTTATTATTGCGTTGGTGAGGGTTTCGCGACCCTTTGCCTACGTATCTAATGAAGGAATCAGAATACCGTAGTTCCTCCTAGAAAATGGTTGGTTTGTTTGTGTTTTTTAGTGGGCGACGTTAAGCACGCGTTCTATCAATAGGCACGGCCGGTATCGCGGTAGAACGGAGATAACATGCCCTTTGGGGGAGTTTTGATTTGTTGAGTGTTTTTGTGGGTTTTAAAATAAATTCATGTAGTGATTAAAGAGTGTTTTTTGGATTTTTGATTGGTTTGTTTATTTGTTGATTTTTATCTTGCCTAATTACTAGCATTTGCGCAAAGTAAATAAAATGCAGAAAGATAAAATCCTACGCTATTACAACCGTATCAAACAACATAAAAAATGGGAAAAAAAGACAAAAGTAAGAAAAAAAGGTGTCTTTCGATTCTGGCAGGAGCAGCCTTCGACTGGCATTCTGTTGGCCTCCTTCGATTAGGGTTGGCAACAGCAAAGTCACGTCTTTCGATTGGGCCCTGGCAGAGGCGAAGTCTTGTCCTTCGATTGGGCAAAGGAAGCAGCAAGGTCCTGTACTTCGATTGGGAAAAGGCAGCAGCAAGGTCCTGTACTTCGATTGGGCAAAGGCAGCAGCAAGGTCCTGTACTTCGATTGGGGGCTGACACCAGCATGAGAGTGTCCTTCGTCTGAGTCTAGACTTAGTGCAAGCGTGCCATCTGCCTTTCTGCCTCCTTTGACTGGAGACTGAAAACAGTGAGGGAATGCCTTTCGACTGAGCCTGGAAGTCAGTGAAGGCAAGCTTTTCGTTTGGGCCCAAAAGTCAACATGGCGAAGCCTTCTGGTTCTCTTTTGTTTGACCTGAAGAAAGAAAGTAGAAGCCAGAAGCTTCGTCCTATTTCCTGTTTCCTGTTTCCTGTTTCCTGTTTGAACTTTTTTTTTGAACAGCAACATGGCATAAGGCCATGCTAATATTGTCTTACAATCAGTTAACACTTAATGCATATCTTGCTTATGGATGGGACGTGTGTTGGGCCTTTAAGTGGTTTCCTTGAACGCTTCTGGATTCGAAGGAGGAACCAGGGGTTATGTCTTTGATACTGTTCGAAGGAGAAGAACAAGGGTGAGGTTCTTCCTACTGGATTTAAAGGGTAACAAGGTATAGGGACGTTTCAGATTCAAAGGGGATAAGTGTTTGGATTCTGGATGTGTTTGGATTCTGGATGAGTGTTTGGTTCTGGATGTGTTTGAATTTCTGGATGTGTTTGAATTTGGATAAGTGTTTGAGAAAATTTTGTATTTTCTTTGAATTTCTCAAGTGTTGATGAACTTGAGAATTTTGTGGTTTGAGAAATTTTCTGCAGAGATTCGTCTGGCCCTCAAGTCCCCTCTTCAAACATGCATTGGAATCTTATTTATAGGCAGATTGGCTGAAGCATTTGGGGGGGAAAACAAAATAATTTGAACAGTTTGGGAATGCTGTTTCGATCCTTTCTTATGTTACTTTTGTGTTTTTCCATTTTTGTACAAGTTACAGGCGTCAGGTCTGGCTCTGCATAGCAGGTTTTTGGACTAATGTAGCAGGTTGGTGCAGGTTTTTCTATTTGTTTTGGCACCTTACAGCAGGCGTGGGAGCAGCAACAACAAGTTTCTAGAGTGTTGTGGCAGGTTGGTGAAGGTGGATTCGAATGATGCAAGAGATGGTGACTTTGTCCCATCGAAACTTGTCCAGACGAAGTAAGCATGCAGGCAGAATGTCCAGATTCGAAAGAGGCCAACATGAGGTAAGATGTCCAGATTCGAAAGAGGCATGCAGGAGGCAAAATCTCCAGATTCGAAAGAGGCATGCAGGAGGCAAAATGTCCAGATTCGAAAGAGGCATACTGGAAGTAAACTTGGTGAATCGAAAAGGCTTGCAGGAAGATATTTTCTTTATGGATGCTAGCATGAAGGGAAGCCACTGACTTGTGCGTTGAAGGCAAGCACAGAGGAAGCCATAGCTTGGTCGAAGTTTTCCTGTAGGAGGTTGCTGCTTGGTGAATCAAGACAAACTTGCAGGAGGCTAATGTTATCTGAATCGAAGCTAGTTGTTTCAAAGGGAAACATTTCCCAGTCGAAGCATGTTTGCAAGCAGTAAACTTGTCCAGATTCGAAGCAGGCTTGCAGGTAGCAACTCGTCCAGATTCGAAGCAGGCTTGCAGGCAGCAACTTATCCAGATTCGAAGTAGGCTTACAGGTAGCAACTCGTCCAGATTTGAAGCAGGCTTGCAGGCAGCAACTTGTCCAGATTCGAAGCAGGCTTACAGGCAGCAACTTGTCCAATCGAAAGTAGGCATACATGAGGCAAAATGTCCAGATTTGAAAGAGGCCAAGAGTCAGTCGAAGGGTACTGAATCGAAGGAGACTTGTTTTCCTCCAAATTTGTCAAAATCATATTTTATCTGTTTTTCTATTTCAATAGTTTCCTCTTTGACTTGATGCTTGAAAATCTAATATGATCCAATTGTACTTGTGCAGACTTAAACCTTGAGAATCCTGACCAGCACACATAGGGAAATAAACCCTAATCCAGGCTCTGATAGAATTGAGCAAGAACCAACCTTGTACCATGATGACAAAATTCATTCCATAACCCGCTAATCAAGAACCAGATGTGCTTCCTTTTTACCTGATAAGAAAAACCTCAAAACAAGATTAGACCAAAAGAGGGCGTAGCCCTAATACTTCAAACCAAAGTGCCTAATTCCCTGAGATGCGGGATATGCAAATGACTGAATGATGAAATGATGCAAATGGAATGCAGAGTTCAAAGCCAGACAAGAATAAAAGAGATAGGGAAAATTTGGGGTACGACAGCTGCCCCTATTTAATCGTCTTAAACCTGAATATGAGATTGGCGTCAGCCTTTCGGAAGTTCAAGGTAGAAGATGATTAAATACCAGGACCCGAAATTTGCCCTGGAGATATGGTGTGAGTGTTATTCACTGGTGTGGATGTCTGCTTGGGGAAAGACAAACTGGTCTTCTGGTGGACTGGTCCTGATGGATAAAACATGGTTGAAAAAGGGTAGCTCGTACTGGGGTAACGGTGCCAATACAAGGTTTTTTTTTAGGGAATGAGTAGTAAAGCGACTGAAAGGATATGGTTGACGATGTCGTGATGACTGAAAGTAGAATTACTTGACAAAATGATAACTTAAATGCAGTGAGTAGAACGTGATAACGACAGAGGATCTATCAAGCGGTATTCCACGACCCAAAAAGAAAGGTAAAGACAACGGGTAAAGATAGACGTATGATCTATAACCCAAGAGAAAAGGTAAAATGAGGGTAAGACCTACGGGCGACCTACGACCCTATGAAAGATAACGTGAGGGTAAGACCTACGAGTGACCTACGACTCTATGGAAGATAAAATGAGGGTAAGACCTACGAGCGACCTACGACCCTATGAAAGATAAAATGAGGGTAAGACCTACGAGCGACCTACGACCCTATGAAAGATAAAATGAGGGTAATACCTACGAGCGACCTACGACCCTATGAAAGATAAAATGAGGGTAAGACCTACGAGCGACCTACGACCCTATGAAAGATAAAATGAGGGTAAGACCTACAAGCGACCTACGACCCTATGAAAGATAAAATGAGGGTAAGACCTACGAGCGACCTACGACCCTATGAAAGATAAAATGAGGGTAAGACCTACGAGCGACCTACGACCCTATGAAAGATAAAATGAGGGTAAGACATACGAGCGACCTACGACCCTATGAAAGATAAAATGAGGGTAAGACCTACGAGCGACCTACGACCCTATTAAAGATAGAATGGGTGTTGAGAGTTGGGGGAGTACGACGTACTGGCACCACAGTTTATTTAAGTTGGTAAGGTAATAACAGATGTTAACTGGGAGTTATGAGGATGGAATTCTTTGTGGGGATGTTTTGTTGATTTGGGATTGATCTGGCTCGTGCTTCATATGCATTTGAGGTGTGACATGATGATCCATGGATATGCTATGCGTTTGAGGATGCAATCTTGCTGAGGTACTAATATGGACTGGTGCTTGAAATCTGAGGGAACTGAGTTAGCCTTGCCGAGTTCACTGGGGAATAAAATCTTGCTGAGGAGGAGTAGCTTGATCTGACTTCCTTCATGGATTGGACTCTTGTGAATAACTGAAGAATAGACATGGATCTCAACCAATGCCCCAAGTTTCTCAGTGTTGGAGGATTGGGCGCTCGGTCAATTTGTAAGGTGGCGACGAGGATGAAATCTTGGTCAAGGTGACCGTTATGATTTGCTACCTGCCCAGAAGAGCGAACACTTGAACGCCACCAAATTCCCTTGGGATGCCTTCATATCCATGTAGTGTTTCACATCTTAGCTCGTGATTATTATTGACTTATCATTCTCAATGCAATGCTTAACAAAGAATTTAAATCACAATTCGCATACGAAAAATAAGTAAAAGAACATAACAAAGATTTTTAATAGAAGGGCAAATTTTTATTAATGAGTTTGGCCCGTGAATGGGCATTCGTACATAGAAACAACTCCTAAATGAGGAAGTCGCGGAAAAGAAAAGAAATACAACGAGTAAATGGCAATAAGAAAATCTCGAATTTCCGTTAAAACTGATATTGCTATAGTTCTCATATCCCGGGTCGTCCTAGTGCCGTGCTTCCAAAGGATAATAGTTAGGTCGAGCCATCCCACACTAAGAGGGTGTACGTGAAGAATATTCAGACTGCAGTCTCTCGCTTTCTGTCCCTAATTTTTGCCTGGATCGCCCTTTCGGGTTTTCAATCCACCGGGACACCCATTTTTGCCTAAGCCGCCCTTTCGGGTTTTCGACTTAGCGGGTTATTCTCTCTTTTTTTTTTTAGCCCTAACTTTTGCCTAAGCCGCCCTTTCGGGTTTTCGACTTAGCGAGTCCTTTCATGCGTAGTATTTTTTGACTGAGTCTGAATTAACTGGAAGCGGAACGTCTTCCCCATCCATGTTTGTCAGGATTAGAGAACCTCCTGAGAAAGCTTTCTTCACAATGTACGGTCCCTCATAGTTGGGATTCCACTTGCCTCTTGGATCATTGTGGATTGGGAGAATCTTTCTCAAGACCAGGTCACCTGAGTGGTACTCTTGAGGTCGAATCTTCTTGTCAAATGCCCTCTTGAGACGTTGTTGGTATAACTGACTGTGACAAATGGCTGCCAGGCGCTTTTCTTCGATGAGATTGAGTTGGTCGAGTCGCGTTTGAATCCATTCTGCTTCATCAAGTTTAGTATCCATCAAGACCCTTAAGGAAGGAATTTCCACTTCGACTGGGAGTACCGCATCCATACCATAGAATAGTGAAAACTGAGTTGCCCCAGTGGAAGTACATACCGAAGTTCGATAGCCATGCAGGGCAAAGGGCAACATCTCATGCCAATCTTTGTATGTTCTCACCATTTTCTGGACGATCTTCTTTATGTTCTTGTTAGCGGCTTTGACTGCCCCATTCATCTTTGGCCGATAAGGTGACGAATTATGGTGCTCGATCTTGAACTCTTCACACATTTCCTTCATCATCTTGTTGTTGAGATTTGACCCGTTATCAGTGATGATCTTGTTGGGAGTTCCATACCGGCATATGATCTCTCTTTTGATGAAACGAGTGACAACTTGCTTGGTCACATTCTTGTACGAAGCCGCTTCCATCCACTTGGTGAAGTAGTCAATAGCAACGAGGATAAACCGGTGTCTATTTGAAGCGCTTGGCTCGATGCGTCCAATCATATCGATCCCCCACATTGCAAAGGGCCATGGTGAAGTCATCACATTCAAAGGAGTGGGAGGAACATGTATCCTGTCTACGTAAACCTGACATTTATGGCACATTTTGGCATATACACAACAGTCACTTTCCATCGTCATCCAGAAATAACCTGCTCGTAGGATTTTCTTGGCCATGGAATGTCCACTGGCATGAGTCCCGAAAGAGCCCTCGTGTATTTCTCGTATAATGGATTCTGCTTCGTGCCTATCCACGCATCTGAGCAGAAATGAATCATAGTTTCTCTTGTACAGAACGTCTCCTGACAATAAAAAATTAGACGCCAACCTTCTGAGAGTCCACTTATCACAAATCGTAGCACCTTCGGGGTACTCTTGCTTCTCAAGATATCTTTTGATGTCGAAATACCACGGCCTTTCGTCTGACACATCTTCAGTTGTAAGACAATGAGCAGGGAAAATATATGCTGGCTCCTTGTAACGACAGATCCTTATACTGGGTGCATGATTCGAGTAATTAACTTTGAACATTGCTGCTAAAGTGGCTTGAGCGTCTGCCAGTTGATTCACTTCTCTAGGAATGTGCTCAAAAGTGACTTCATCGAAAGCGGGCAACAACTCAATGATGTAGTCCCTGTATGGAACTAAATTAGGGTGCCGTGTATCCTAATCACCCCGTACTTGATGTATCACTAAGGCAGAGTCCCCATAAACTTCAAGAATCTTGATCTTCAAATCAATGGCGGCTTCAAGGCCCATCACACAAGCTTCGTACTCAGCGACATTATTCATGCAATCAAAACATAATATGGCAGTGAAGGGTATATGAGTGTTGCATGGAGAGGTCAGAACTGCCCCAATACCGTGACCCATAGCATTTGACGCACCATCGAACGTGAGAGTCCATCGCTCCCCAGGTTCAGGGCCTTCACTGTCATCAAGTTTCATAATATCCTCGTTTGGAAAGTCAAACTTCATGGGCTGATATTCTTCCAATGGTTGGTGAGCGAGATGATCAGCAAGAATGCTACCTTTGATGGCCTTTTGTGTGACGTACTGTATGTCATACTCGGACAAAAGCATTTGCCACCGAGCCAATCTACCTGTAAGTGCTGGTTTCTCGAAGATGTACTTTATCGGGTCCATCTTAGATATCAGAAGTGTAGAATGTGTCAACATATATTGCCTCAAACGTCGGGCTGCCCACGTAAGAGCACAACAAGTCTTCTCAAGTAAGGAATACCTCGATTCACAATCAGCAAACTTCTTGCTCAAATAGTAAATGGCGTGTTCTTTTCGTCCAGTATCATCATGTTGTCCAAGCACACAACCCATAGATCCTTCAAGCACAGTCAAATACATAATGAGAGGTCTCCCAGGAATTGGTGGTATGAGTATTGGTGGTTCTTGAAGATACTGCTTAATCTTCTCGAAAGCTTCTTGACAACTCTCATCCCAGTGGACATCCTGATTCTTGCGTAACAGTTTAAAGATGGGTTCACAGGTAGCAGTAAGATGGGAAATGAACCTGGCTATGTAATTAAACCTTCCAAGGAAACCTCGTACTTCCTTCTCATTTTTCGGCGCCGGCATATCTTGTATTGCTTTTACTTTGTCTGGATCTACTTCAATTCCTCGTTGACTCACAATAAAACCAAGTAACTTGCCCGACCGAACCCCAAAGGTGCATTTGTTGGGATTAAGCCTTAACCTGAACTTTCTCAAACGATCAAACAACTTCTTCAAATGAACCAAATGTTCTTCCTCAGTCTGTGACTTCGCAATCATGTCATCCACATACACCTCGACTTCTTTATGAATCATGTCATGAAAAAGAGTTACCATAGCTCGCTGATATGTCGCACCAGCGTTTTTAAGACCAAAAGGCATGACTTTGTAGCAAAAGGTACCCCAAGGAGTTGTGAAAGCTATTTTATCCATGTCTTCCGGAGCCATCTTTATCTGATTGTATCCATAGAAACCATCCATAAAGGAAAACACCAAAGACTGAGCAGTATTATCAACCAATACATCAATATGAGGTAGCGGGAAATCATCCTTCGGGCTTGCTCTATTCAAGTCTCGGTAGTCAACACACATACGTACCTTGCCATCCTTCTTAGGTATGGGCACAATGTTAGCAATCCAAGGCGGGTAATTTATCACAGACAGGAAACCTGCTTCGAGCTATTTCTGAACCTCTTCTTTGATCTTCAAGGCCATGTCGGGCCTGGTCCTTCTTGGTTTTTACTTTACAGGAGGACGTTCTGGCTTGAGTGGCAATCTGTGCATTACTATATCAGTGTCTAAGCCGGGCATGTTTTCATACGACCAAGCGAAGATGTCAGCATACTCTTGAAGTAATTCAATCAACCCCTTCTTCTCTTTACTCTGCAAGGCGGCCCCTATCTTGACTTCTCTTTTTACCTCTTCAGTACCGAGATTGACAACTTATGTTTCTTCTTGATACGGCTGGATGACTTTCTCTTCCTGTCTCAAGAGCCTGGCTAGTTCTTCAGGGACTTCACAATCTTCCCCATTATCTTCGTTAGCATGATCAACTGAATTCTCAAGGATATAAGGAACCATAGCATTATCATTTCCAACAGAGTCCGAGATGGATCTGCATGATCGATGATTTTATGTTTTATTTTTAGAAAGTGCAAAGGAAAATTTTAAGTAGGAAAAGAAAAGTATTGCCATTTTTATTTTGAAAAAGTAAAAGTAAAAGAAAAGACAGAGAACAAAATTGTATGCGAAAGTGCGATTTTTTCATTCATGGTTAAACAAAGATTAAAACATAAGGGGCCCATTCTACAAGCCGTCAGTATGCCTTGGGAAGGACATATGACTTAAAATGGAAACAGAAAATTACACATCAAGGAAAACAACTTCAGGGATGTCGGTGGCGGTCCAATTGCTGAGCTCCTGATCTGGCGCAACTTGATAGATAAATCTTGAAATATCCTCCTCGTCACCTTCAGCATCTGTGGCGAGTACCTGTCCTTCTTTGCTCACACCAGCACTGACGAACACTTCAGAAATTGGAGGAACCTGCTGCCCTTTGAGAGGAACCCAACCAGCTTATACGGAGGATGATGGCTGATACCCAAGACCGAAACGATCTTTCTTCTCTGGAACCTCAACCAAATTGCCCCAACTGTCATGGGGAGGTCTAGCTTCTATGAGGGATTTGGCATCCTTCAAAGAGGCCAGGGGTATCTCAGTCTTCTTACATTCCATGACGGGGATTTTGTCAACAGTAACAATCTCCAAAGCTTGAAAGGGCAATTCTTGTACCTCGCCTTCCACTTCTACGTAACGGTAGGTAGTCAGATTATTGATCACTATGTCCTATTTCCCGCAAACGACGACAACTTGGTCATTCACAACAAACTTCAGGCATTGATGAAGGGTAGATGTCACAGCTCCTGCTACATGAATCCACGGACGACCCAAGAGGAAAGTATAGGATGGACGAATGTCCATAACATAGAAGGACAAATAGAAAGTGTGGGGACCAATCTTGACAGGCAAATCAACTTCTCCATCCACCGATCTTCTCGAACCATCAAACGCCCGAACATTTAGAGTGGAGGGCCTCATCATTACTCCGTCCATATTCAGCTTAAACAAGGTAACCTTAGGCATCACATTGAGTGAAGAACCTGTATCCACCAAAACTCGAGATAAAACAGTGTCCAAACACTTCATAGAAACATGTAGCGCTTTATTATGGGCTCTGCCTTCAATTGGGAGTTCATCATCGCAGAAACCCAAACAATTTCCCACAACAATATTGGTGACTATTCCTTCAAACTGGGCCACAGAGATGTCTTAGGTAACATGAGTGGAACATAAGGTCTTCAATAAGGCGTTGCAGTGGGCCTCTGAACACAAAAGGAGAGACAATATGGAAATCTTGGATGGTGTCTGATTGAGCTGGTCCACTACTTTGTAATCACTTCTGTGATCGGTGGATCTGGAACTGACTGTTTAACGCTGGTTCGCGAAATGTCGCGGAAGCAAGAGTCGCCACCGTCTTTTATTTTCTCCAACATGGACAGGACAAAAGAACAGCAAAATTCCTTATGAGAATAGTTCTCGGTTCGGGAGGTAGATTTATAGAAAGGGAAGGTGTTAGCACCCTTTCTATCCATGGTTATCCATGGGCTCTTAGTTACTTGCTCATTTGTGTTTTCAAAAGTGTTTGCTTTTCAATTGTGAGTGAGTTTGAAAAAGTTTCGTTTAAAGATTTCAGATCGACTCTTGTATCAGTCCTCAAGAGTGTTTGAAAAATTGTTTTGAAAGCTTTTCGAAAGTGTCGGTGTGAAAAGAGTTTTGTTTTGTTTTTGAGAGAGCAAGTATCTACGAGTCATCTACCTACCCTAAGGAATTAGGCTGTGTAAATGTCCTTAAGGTAGTGCCATCCTACCATTGAGAGGTAAGTAGCACCACCGTTGGAGGTGTTCGGGTCAATTCGTTTGTAGGGACAGTGTGGTCACCAGAGCAACAGTAGGACACCTTAGAAGCTACCCTTATGCCATGTTCATGGACATAAGGACTTACTAAAATGTCCTATACTCGACGACCACGTTTTGAGGGGCAAGGCAACAGTGAGGCATACCCTAAGAGTGGTGTGTGAATTGTGTGTCATTTTCAGTTATGTTTTATCTTGATCATGCATTGGGTGAGCTACGCTTTGATTTTATTTGGACCATTCATTCTTTCATGCAAAGTTTAACAGTTTTAAAGGTGCGGAAATTAAAGTGCGGAAAATAAAGTCCTACGCTATTACAAGGCGTGGGTCTATACATCGCCAAATTAACAGAGACCCGTTTTTTAATAAAATGCAGAAAGTAAATAAATTTCCTAATTACTATTACAAGGCTTGAGCAATTAAATTATATTTAAAACGAAAAAACAAGGACAAACGCGCGAAAAGAAATTAGAAACGAATATGCGAGGGCGTTGGACCCTTTAGAGAAATTAAATGAAATTAAAAGTTAATTAATGATTAAATAAAGAAAGGAAATTGTTTTTTATGTTTTTTTTGTATTTAATAAAAATAAAGAAAATTAAAATTAAAAGAAACCCTAATTCTAAATATTTTTAATTATTAAAGAAAAAGATTAAAGTTTTAACCTAATTTATACTAATTATTTAATTATATGGGTATTTACAAAATAATTAATAATTAATAATAATAATGAGAAGGAGAAATTATTTATTAAGAAAAAAGAATAAAATGCTAAAAACCTAATTTCTACATATTTTAGTTATTAAGAAAAAATTAAAATTAAAACCCTAAATTAAACTAAATTGATTATTAAAAGATTTATTTACAAAAATATCAATGGATTAAATATTAAATAAACATATTTTATTTTTTTGATTTTTTTGTATTTTTTATTGTAAAAATTATTTTGTGGATTAAATAAAACAATAAAGCAAATAAAAGAATAAAAGTGAGAATTAAAATAAAAATGAAAATATGCAAACCATGGGGGTGTCTGACCCAATTTAGGAGGTTTATGAAGCAATTTGGCCCACTGCAATCCAGGCCTTGTTTGACTTTTTGTGGTTACGTGTGCCTCAGTTGACTAGCGTGCATGGTGGAGTTCACGTGATGGCCTTTGGATGAGGTCTCCTGGGCGCGTGGCAAGCAAGCAGGCGAGGGTGTATGATGAACCTTTGAGAACACACTGCATAGAAGCATATTAAGAAAAAAATTATGGAAGAAGTGGGGGACCTGGGAATCGAACCCAGGTCCCAATACCTGCAAGCCAACGCATCAACCAACCCAACCAACGCGTATCTTTGTTAGTTAAATGGAACGTGAATAATATACATGAAAACAAGCGCTAGTGGCCTGAAGCAAGAAATCACGCGCGAACATTTGAATTATCTAGTCATGCTTGGACACATAGGCTTCATCTTCTCCATTTGCCTGTAAACAAAAACGAATAGCGGGGGTTTTAAACCCCCACTAATTGCAAAACCTGAAAATAAAGATTAGCACATAGAGCAATATAAATTGGGCGCGAATATTGGACTTGCTTCGTTTGGATGTCCTGATTCCATTGGTATAAGTTTCAAGGCTTGATTTTACCATATGAAGAAACCCCTCTTTCAAAGTTTCTGAAACCCTAATATTCGTTCATGGCAACTTTTGACACAGGCGGTATTAATTCAATTAGAGGGCACCAATAGCTTCAGAACATTCATGTTAGTGTAAGTCAACATTTAAAACGCATGAAAAATGCATGAAAGTGCAAACACGAATATGAAAAATTTCATGAAAAGTACAATCCAGTTATACCAATTCCTTTTGTATGGAGGGTTGGTTTCGATTGCAAAAGCTTCCTGGTAGTGTCAGGAGTGTATTGGAATGGCTTTTTGGCTTTGAAACATGCAGTAGCTATGAAAACAGTTTCAAGGTTTTTGTGAAAAAAGTGCAAAGTTGTTCTTGGTCTTGGGCGCAACTTTTGTGTCTAATCCTTAGGTTTCACTTGTGCACATGTATATGAATAGAATTAGGTCAAAAAGCCAGCCCAAAATCCATCCATTTATGACTTTGAATATTTGATTTTCCACATCTTTTTTTCAAATCTTTTTGTCATGGGAACTTTCCAATTGTGGGAGATTTTGTCTCTTGAGAAGGCACACGAAATCTTGAGCTCATAATGGGAGAATATGCTGCACAAAAAGATTCAAAACCTTTGTTTAGTATTTTTGTCATAATTAATTTTAATTAAATGAATTAATAGGATTAAAAATTCAATTAATTAATTAAAAATAAGAAAATAACTCCCTTTTAGCTTAATGGGTCGTGCATAGCTTTTGGGTAATGATTCATGGAAGAAATTGAGGCCCATTAGCAATTTTGAGGCATTTGAAGCAAAGTTGACTTTTCAAAATTCCCAAAAATTTCCCAACTTCCACAAGGCATATCTTGCTCAATTTTTAAGCTTTGATCATGTTCTTGGACATTTTGGAAAGGTATTGAAGTCCTCTAACCAATTCCTTTGGTCCCATGTCATTTTGATTTACCAATCTCAAGTTATGGTCTTTGACTTGAAGTGCCTTTTTGTTGACTTTTGAAAATGACCTATAATGTTGAAATTGATAACTTTTTGTGAGGGAATTTCTTAGACTTGAAGTGTGAAGATGAGTTGTAGGAAATGTCATTCTCTTCAAAATGAGCTTTGGATGGAATTTTTCTGATAAACCATGTGGAAGTTATGCCTTGGTCAATTTGCAGTTGACTTTTTCAACTGTTCAAAAATAGAAACTTTTGCATCTTGAGACTTTTTGAGCCATGCCTTGAGAATCATGATCAAGAATTGATCAAATGATGTTTGTGGCTTCAAAATAAGATGTTGACCAAAAATTTTGACTTTTGACTGTCAAATGACCATTTTGCCCCTGCAGTTGACTGTGAAGCATTTAGGGTTTTTGACTGTGCAATTTGATGTTGTGAGTCTTGAAACTTGACATAAGGATGCTTGACAATGTATGTAGGCATGTGGGACTTGTTTGGACCCTTGGAAGCTTCAATTTCTTTGCCAGAACCAAAATCCTAATTTTGACTGTGTTAGGAGGCAATTGGACTGTGCAACCCTTGAGAGATTTTGAACCTTGATCTTAGCAAATCTTGAAGAATATGGGAGGGCAAATTTTGGGGTGCAACAGTTGCCCCTGTTCAATCTTCTTAGACCTGAGGATGTAGATTGGCTGGCGTGCCTTTCGTAATCCGAGGGTAGAAGATGATTGAACACTAGAGTGCCCAGAAATTTGCGCTCACATGTTAGCAATGTGATGATGGGAATGGGCTTATAGATGCCATTTGGAGACTGATGGATGGGCGAGATGGGCTTATAGATGCCATCGGGAGGTTGTCGATCGCATAAGAGATTCCTTAGCGAGAATTTGCATACCTGAGACAAGAAAATAATTACCTGGCCTGTTACACGAGTTGATCTTCAAACTCTTTGCGTAGATGTGCCTTGGCTGGTTACAGGAATCGAATCTTTAAAATCCTCAGACGTGCCCTGGCGAGATACAGGAATCGAGTCCGGAGAATACAGTCGTCAACAGATACACCCTGGCAAGATACAGGAATCGGATCCTCAAACTCTTCAGACGCACCCTGGCAAGATACAGGAATCGGGTCTGGTAATGCTAGTCGTCAACAGATACACCCTGGCGAGATACAGGAATCGGATCTTCGAACTCTTCAGATGCACCCTGGCGAGATACAGGAATCGGGTCTGGTAATGCTAGTCGTCAACAGATACACCCTGGCAAGATACAGGAATCGGATCCTCAAACTCTTCAGACGCACCCTGGCAAGATACAGGAATCGGGTCTGGTAATGCTAGTCGTCAACAGATACACCCTAGCAAGATACAGGAATCGGATCCTCAAACTCTTCAGATGCACCCTGGCAAGATACAGGAATCGGGTCTGGTAATGTTAGTCGTCAACAGATACACCCTGGCAAGATACAGGAATCGGATCCTCAAACTCTTCAAACGCACCCTGGCAAGATACAGGAATCGGGTCTGGTAATGCTAGTCGTCAATAGATACACCCTGGCAAGATACAGGAATCGGATCCTCAAACTCTTCAGACTCACCCTGGCAAGATACAGGAATCGGGTCTGGTAATGCTAGTCGTCAACAGATACACCCTGGCAAGATACAGGAATCGGATCCTCAAACTCTTCAGACGCACCCTGGCAAGATACAGGAATCGGGTCTGGTAATGTTAGTCGTCAACAGATACACCCTGGCAAGATACAAGAATCGGATCCTCGAACTCTTCAGACGCACCCTGGAAAGATACAGGAATTGGGTCTGGAATTAGTCGTCAACAGATACACCCTGGCAAGATATAGGAATCGGATCTTTAGTTGCGACCGTTGATGGTAATCATCTTGGTATTAACTTTTGTCCTGAAAAGACAAACGTTAATTGCGTAATGTCATGATGTATGACATGCGAGATGAGATTGTATGTTCATGATGCGTATATGCATGCTGTAATGTATGAAAATGCGATGTTTATGAATGTATGTTTTCGTCTAGGAAAATAAATTCTTGACGGGTGCCGGGAAGTTAAATCCTGGGCTGATGTAGAGCTTTTGTTTCCACTGGGGGTGATGGTTGCAAGAATACCGGTAGGAGAAGATGACTCCGTTGAGGAATAAACTTGGCGAATGGATTACTCTGCGGGGAGAAAATTACTCTAGCGATCTTGCTGAGGAACAATACTCTGTGGGAAGAGAGGTACTCTGCTGGGAAGTTGATGGTAACTTCGCTGGGGATACCGTTGTTATGTTGGAAGTTTTAATAGACTCCGCTGGGGATAAGAAGACTTCGCCGAGGACGATCTTTCCGTGGCTTTTGGCTGAGGATAACCCAGTTATATCCTGGTAGGGAAATAACCTTCTGAATAAAGCCGGGGGAGCGTTCGTGCTATGCAGGGGATAAGCTTCCAGAATCTACTGGGGATAAGCTTATTGCTGGGGAGATGGATTCCACTTTCCTAGGGGCACTTCAGACTGGGCTCTCCTGGGGAAATTTTTGAGATATATTGGGGAGGTGGCTCCACTGAATGTCTGATATACCGCCGGGGAACAATCTTAGATCAAGACTGCCGGGGATGCTTGTTAGGAATGTTCGTATATTGTGCTGGGGAACATTGAGATCTGCTGGAGGATACCCAACTTCCTTAAGGCTTGACAGGATAACTCTGCTTGGGGAGAGTACATTGACTTGCTGGCTCACTCTCTGGGGAGTTAAGATATCTTGGTTATGTTCTTCAGCTGAACCTACCTTGGTACCTTGATGGACAGAACAATTAGATCGCTTAGACAACTCATTATTGCCCCTGTTTCTAATGTTACCTGTAATTAATCCTTTGTTTCATATGCAAACATTTATGAGTTAGCAATTATTGTCAAATGCATATATCACAAATTGAACCTTGGACGTTCTTCGCAAGACAAAACAGAAAAAGGAAAAACAATTGGCAATTTGTCTGAAAAGTGAATTTATATTGATTTTTGAATTTACCTGTAAATAGGCGTTTATATACAAGAGGCTGACGTCCTAGTAAGAGAACGCCGCCGAACAAAAGAGTTTATACAAATTTGTACAAAGGGAAAACAAAACAGCTATGTGAAGAGAATAATCCCACTGGGTTCCAACTCTGCTATCGCCTTTATATCTTCGAGCGTCTCATCACTTTGCTGCTCAGTTGACGATGAAGCTGATTGATCGATGCCGTCTGAACTTGATAGTTGATACCGGATTCTGGATGCAGAGTGATCCAATGAGACATAGTATTACGCGTTAATCCTTAACTTTTTCCTGGACCGCCCTTTCAGGTTTTCAGTCCACCGGGATACCCATTTTTGCCCAAGCCGCCTTTTCAGGTTTTCGACTTGCCGGGTGTACAGATTTTTTCATTTCATCCCTCATTTTGCCCGAACCCTTTTGGTTCGCCGGGAAGCCCTAATTTTTGCCTAGGTATGTCAACCTAGCGGGTCTTTTATCATGCGTAGTATCTTTTTACTATGTCTGCATTGGCGGGGTGAGGAAGGTCGTCACCATCCATAGTAGTTAGAATCATGGCTCCTCCTGAGAACACATGTTTAACCACAAATGGCCTTTCGTACGTAGGGGTCCATTTTCCCCTGGGATCACTCTGAGGAAGGATGATGCGTTTGATTACCAGATCCCCAACTTGATACTCTTGCGGTCTGACTTTCTTGTTAAATGCCCTGATCATCCGCTTTTGATACGTTTGACCATGACATATAGCAGCAAGTCTCTTTTCATCGATTAAGTTTAGCTGATCAAGTTGTGTCTGGATCCAATCATCTTCGCTCAGATCTGCATCCTTCATTATCCGGAGAAAGGGTATCTGCACTTCGATCGGTAAGACTGCCTCCATGCCGTAGACCAATGAGAAAGGAGTTGCCCCGGTTGACGTCCTTGCTGAGGTACGGTACCCGTGAAGAGCAAACGGTAACATCTCGTGCCAATATTTATAGGTCACTGTCATCTTCTGCACAATCTTCTTGATATTCTTATTAGCTGCTTCTACAGCCCCATTCATCTTCGGTCGGTAAGGAGAAGAGTTATGGTGCTGTATCTTGAACTGCTCGCAGAGCTCAATGATCATCTTGTTATTGAGATTGGTACCGTTGTCCGTAATGATTCTTTCAGGGACGCCATATCGACAGATCAGGTTATGTCGAATGAACCGTGCCACGACGTTCTTGGTTACCGTAGCATAGGAAGTTGCTTCAACCCATTTTGTGAAGTAATCGATTGCTACCAGGATGAAGCGATGCCCATTGGATGCCGTAGGTTTAATCTCGCCGATCATATCTATGCCCCACATTGCAAACGGCCAAGGTGCTGTCAAGACATTCAAGGGAACTGGAGGAACGTGCACCTTATCTGCATAAATCTGGCATTTATGACATGTCCGAGAATGTTGGTAACAGTCGGCTTCCATTGTGGACCAGAAATATCTTGCCTAAAGGATCTTTGCCATCGTATGTCCACTGGAATGTGTTCCGAAGGTACCTTCATGCAGCTCCGCCATGATCCTTTCTGCTTCAGTCTTATCCACACAACGCAGTAAGGTCGAATCATGGTTTCGCTTGTACAGAATGTCGTTGCTGAGGAAGAACTTCGCTGCGAACCTTCTCAGAAACTTCTTATCGTTGACAGACGCACCTTCAGGGTATTCTTGAGCTTCCAAGTATCTCTTCACCTCATGGTACCAAGGTTTCTCAGTCACTACCTCAGCCTCAAGATCACAACAGTATGCCGGTTCGTCCAGTTTCCAGATAATGACCCGGGGAGCCTCATTGTCCCATTTGACTTTGAACATGGAAGACATCGTAGCTAATGCGTCCGCCAGCTGATTCTCCTCTCTTGGGAAATGTTCAAAAGTCATCTCTGTGAAATGGGGGATCAATGTCAACACACATTCTTTGTAAGGAATAAGATTCGGATGTTTCGTATCCCACTCGCCTTTGATCTGATTGATCACGAGAGCGGAATCTCCGAAGACACTCAGAAACTTGATCCTTAAGTCAATCGCAGCTTGAAGACCCATTATGCATGCCTCATACTCCGCCATGTTGTTGGTGCAGTTGAAACATAGCCGGGCAGTGAGTGGAGTATGAGTGCCTTGAGGAGATATGATCACAGCGCCAATACCGTTACCCAAAGCGTTGGAGGCTCCGTCAAAGTGCATAGACCATCGGGATCCTTCCTCAGGTCCTTCATCCGGTCCAGGTACTTCACAATCAGTCACAATCATGATGCTCTCGTCCGGAAACTCGAAGTTCATTGACTGATAGTCGTCTACCGCTTGGTGTGCCAAATGGTCTGCCAATACACTTCCCTTGATAGCTTTCTGGGTCGTGTACTGGATGTCGTATTCTGTTAAGATCATTTGCCATCTTGCTATTCTCCCAGACAGAGCAGGCTTTTCAAATATGTACTTTATTGGATCCATCTTTGAAATCAACAAGGTAGTGTGAGTCAGCATATACTGTCTCAGTCGGCGAGCAGCCCATACCAAAGCGCAGCAAGTTTTCTCGAGCAGTGAGTATCGGGTCTCACAGTCGGTAAACTTTTTGCTAAGGTAATAAATGGCGTGCTATTTTCGGCCAGACTCGTCATGCTGCCCCAGCACACACCCCATTGAGTTGTCAAGTACTGTCAGGTATAGTATCAGAGGTCTCCCTTCAACCGGTGGCATAAGGATGGGTGATTCTTGGAGATACTCTTTGATTCTGTCAAAAGCGGCCTGACATTCATCATTCCAATGTACCACCTGATCTTTCTTCAGTAGCTTGAAGATTGGTTCACAGGTAGCAGTCAGATGCGAGATGAATCGAGCAATGTAATTCAGACGTCCTAGAAAGCCTCTGACTTCTTTCTCTGTCTTAGGAACTGGCATCTCTTGAATGGCTTTAACCTTGGCAGGGTCCACTTGAATACCCTTGTCACTTACGACGAAGCCCAGCAGCTTTCCAGACCTTACCCCGAAGGTGCACTTGTTCGGGTTCAACCTCAGCTTGTACAGTTTCAAACGGTCAAACAGTTTCTGCAGATGGTCAAGGTGTTCTTCCTCAGTTTGGGACCTTGTGATCATATCGTCGACATATACCTCTATCTCATGATGGATCATGTCATGAAATAAAGCAACCATGGCACGTTGGTAGGTTGCCCCAGCATTTTTCAACCCGAATGGCATAACCTTGTAGCAGAAGGTGCCCCACTGAGTAACAAAGGTAGTCTTTTCCATATCTTCAGGAGCCATCTTGATCTGATTATAACCTGAAAAGCCGTCCATGAAAGAGAACACTTTATGCTGGGCAGTATTGTCAACAAGAACGTAAATGTGAGGTAGGGGAAGTTATCCTTGGGGCTGGCCCTGTTCATATCCCTGTAATCAACACACATTCTGACCTTACCATCCTTCTTCGGTACCGGCACCACATTGGCAACCCACTGAGGGTAAGAAGTCACTGCAAGAAACCCGGCGTCAAATTGCTTCATAACCTCAGCTTTGATCTTCTCAGACATCTCTGGACGCATACGGCGGACCTTTTGCTTAACCGGAGGGCAGTCTTCCTTGGTAGGCAAATGATGAACCACAATGTTGGTATCCAACCCAGGCATGTCTTCGTAGGACCAGGCAAAGATTTCCACATAATCATGTAACATCTGAGTCAACCCTTGTTTTACGCTGAGCTCCAGATTGGCACCAATCTTAACCTCCTTTCTGTCTGTCTCAGTACCCAGATTTATAGTTTCCACTGGCTCTTCATGTGGTTGAATTGCCCTCTCTTCCTGGAGTAACAGTCTTGCAAGCTCGCCAGGCACTTCGCAATCATCTTCACCTTCGTCTTCGGCTAAGTTGATCGGATTTTCGAAGTCATAACTGGCAGTAGCAGAGTCGTTACCAGTGAGATCCAGAGTGGATTGAAACCTGTATGGGTGAGTGTGTGTAAATACAATTGTCTTGCAATATATAAAGAAAGAAAGAAAGAAAGGGAGCACAAGATTTGAAATGCGAGAAAACGTCCAAGGTCTTTATTCATGATATATGGAAATGACAGTTAATAAGCCCTCACAAATGAAGCCACGGTGCCCCGGGTAAGACACCGGGCCGTAAAGTTTCAGTTTATTGTTTATTACAAATAACAAAAACAAAGAAATTCATTACTGCGTAACAAAAGTAATAGGTGTATGATCTTTTGCGGTCCAATTGTTCAATCCACCGTCAGTCGTCGGGTAGATCCAGCTATCGAACTCTGATTCTTCCACCTCGTCTTCATCCCCAATAGCATTCACTCCTGGATTGGTGATGAGCACAGGAGGTCTTCCGATCCTAGCTTTGCGCACAGCCCTCTGAGCCTCTGCAGTAAAACCCAGTCCAAACTTGTCAGTTTTAGGAGTGAAATTAGGGAGCCTGCCCCAGTTAGCACATTCACCTTTCTCGATTACAGCCCGGGCGTCCTTCAAGGAAGCCATCTTCAAAGGAAAGTCCTCTTCAACCACTGTTTCTGCTGCTGCCAATGTTGGAGGTACCTCTTCAAAATGTTGAAAGGGGGTTTCAATAAACTCCCCGTCCATCTCAATATACCGGAAGGAATTCAAATGACTAACCATGTATTCTTCCTCCCCCTGCACAGTGACAATCTTCCCTCTGACAGGGTACTTGAGCTTCTGGTGTAGAGTGGATGTCACTGCCCCAACTTTGTGAATCCAAGGTCGACCCAGCAAACAGGAATAAGATGGACGAATATCCATCACATAGAATGTTGAGTCAAATACTTGGGAACCAACACGAATAGGAATGTCTACTTCTCCATGAACCATCCTCTTTGATCCGTCAAAGGCTCGAACAATGATGTTGCTAGGTTTCAACTCCAGGCCCTCACAATCCAACCGGTCTAAGGCCTTCTTGGGCAATACATTCAGGGAAGAACCGGTATCCACCAACACGTGAGCAAGAGTAGTGCCCCTGCATTCAATGGAGACATGCAGGGCATCATTGTGGTTCTTTCCCTTAGCGGTAAGATCAGCATCCGAGAAACCCAAACCATTGTCAGCTGTCAAATTGGCCACACAGTCAGTGAATTGATCTGCAGAGGTCTCTTGTGGCACATGGGCCGTCTTCAGAAATGAAATCAGGTCCTTAGCATGGGCCTCTGAGCACAACAGCAATGACAGCATAGAGATCTTGGAGGGGGTATGCCCCAGCTGTTCAACGACATTGAAGTCACTCTTCTTGATTATCTTAAGAATTTCCTCCATCTCTTGCTGGGAGGCTTCAACATTCACAGATTTTGGTGCCTCCATCCGGGCAGGCTCATCATCAATCCCTTTGCCCCGAGTATTAGATGACTCGGCAGCAGGGGAAGCAACTTGATCAGAAGTGGAAACAGGCGCACTTGCAGGCGTAATTATGAGAGGTCTTCGAATAACTGGTGGTGCAATGTCAGGCGAGAAGAGCCTGCCACTGCGGGTTACTTTGGCGGGACCAGTGATATTGCTGATGCTGGTATCGGTGTTGAACTCTTGCTTTATTCCAAGTACATATACATCTTCCCCATAGTGCCATGGGACAGCCTTATCAGATTCATAGGGGAGGGGCCCCTGAACAGTAATAACAATGGGTGCAACAGTCATGATTTTAACTGGCTTCCTCGGGGGAGCCTTGATTGGATTGTTGAAAATTGTAACGACGGATACTTCTTCCACAGGAACAAAAGGAACAGCGGTCTTCTTGAACAGAATCTATTTGTTGTCCATCAGGCTTTGGATACCTGATTTCAGCAGCGGACAACCAGTAGGGGAAACAGCACACAAAAGGCAACCCTTGCTACAACCCAGAAATAAACCGGCCAGCAGTAGGTTCCTCTTAACAGTCAATAGAGGTGTAGCAACATCATTCACAGAAACGGCATACAAGTCTTCATCAATGGCATTTACTCCATGCTGGGGCATAGGAGCAGTCACAACATTTGGCCTCTCAGGCGCCTCAAATTGTATCTCCTTCGCATCAATAAGGTCCTGCACCTTATTTCTTAGGGCCCAGCAATCATCAGTAGAATGCCCTGGGCTATCGGAGTGATAAGCACAGCGGGCATTTGGATTATACTTCGGAGATGCAGTATTCACAACCTTCGGAGCCTCTCTGACGGTCACCAAGTTGGTTGATAGCAATTACAGCAAGATTTGTGACAAGGTCATACTCAGCCGAGTGAATTCTCTTCTGGGTCTCTCACCCCTTGGTTGATTAGGTTGCCGAGGAGCGGCAACAGGCTTAGCAATAACCACCGCGTTGACAGCTTGGCGGCGCTCTGGTTTATCTTGCCTCCTAGGCCCATACACAGCACTGGCCTCCTTTTTAAAAGGTTTCTTCTCAGAACTTGAAGACGCACCTTTCTGAATCTTACCTGACTTCAAACCAGCCTCCATCCTTTCCCCAGTCAGAATAAGGTCTGTGAACCCTGCAGATGAATTGCCAATAAGATGATTGAAGAATGGCCCGGATAGGGTCCCCAAGAACATATCTACCAATTCACGGTCAGTTAATGGTGGCTGCACCCTGCCAGCCAGGTCCCTCCACTTCTGCGCATACTCTTTAAAACCTTCTCCCGATCCTAGCGACATACCCTGGAGTTGGGTACGTGTAGGAGCGAGGTCGGCATTATATTGATACTGCTTGTAAAAAGCAGTAGCCAACTCCTCCCAGTTACGAACCTTGGTTCCATCCAGCTGATAGAACCATTCGAGATGAGTCCCTGAAAGACTCTCCTGGAAGAAGTGGATCCACAAGTTTTTGTCCACTGTATACGGCTGAATCTTCCGCACATAAGATCTGAGATGTAATTTAGGGCAGGACGCCCCGTCATACTTGGTGAAAGATGGTGCTTTAAACTTGTGAGGGATGATCACACCAGAAGATAAACCCAAGTCTCTGAAATCTAAACCAGGCACTTGTTGAATTTCCATGGCATTCAGACGGTCTTCCAACTGCTTGTATCTGTCTTCAGCTGGAGGATACTGTTCCTCATTAAAATCAGTCTCGTTGTTAGAGACTACCGGACTTGGAGCCCTTCCCCCCTGGGGACTGTCTTTGCCTACAGAAGAACCAGCTTCCTCATTCTGCAGTGTGTTACCAAATCTCCGGCCCGTGTTGAATAGAACAGTTCTCTTCTTCTTCTTCTTAACCAGCAGAGCCTTCAGCTCCTCTTGACCTTGAGCCAAACCCATAATCAGCTCTTGGAATTGTGCGTTCTGCGCCTGAAGGGCCTTGATAGACTGCTCGGTAGATGATTCAGGGTTCATGATGCTGAAATAAACAGCGAAGAACAGTAAGCAACCTGAAAAGAAGAGTACCTGCTATGCACATGATGAATGGAATGCGTATGATTTATGTTTTCAAAGACAATCGGGAATCAACTTTGTAAACAAAAAGGAACACACTTCATTAGATTCAACTTTGAAATTTAAATTATTCAACAGGTTGCCCTTAGGCGTTACATAAAAAATGGAAATACTGAAAAGGGAAATAAAACTGTAAAAGAATATCCAAAGCTCATTATTGATCCCAGGGTCTCCTCTTCTCAGTACGGATGTAGTTATTCAAAGCTCGCTCGTTCTCCAACTGCTTTGTCAGCTTATGGATCTTCAATTCCTGCTCGTTGAACTTTTCCCGATAAGAATCCCGTTCCTCTCGCAGTTGCACCCAAGACCTCTTTAGTGTATCATAATCAGTAGGTATCTGAGGAGGGAGGACAGTTGGAGGAACCCCATCCTTGTCAGGATACTCAAGAATGACGGGTCTGACAGCTTCGTACGGCATACCTAACTTCTGAGCACGGATGCGGACCCATTTGTAGTAGGCTTCCATATGTAGATAAGTCTTTGGTCCCAACTCTTGTGGGTCAGCTTTATGAATTTTGTCCCAAGCCTTGATGAACCTACGACGCAGCTCGTCACTATCCACCTGAAACTCAAAACTGATGTGAGGTACCAACATCTCATGAGGCCCTGCTCTTCTGGCTCTTCCAAACTGACGGAGAGCTAGACATGGATTATAAGAGATTCCTCCTTGGGTACCAATCAAAGGAACATTAGGATATTCTCCGCAACGATCAATAACAGCTATCTCATCCAAACCTCTGAGAGTCCAAATGATATCCTTATCGGTGAGAGACATTAACCTATGAGCCCAACCTCTTCCTTCTTTGTTCTTCAGCACGAACTTAGGGAGGTGCGAAATAAACCACCTCACTAACAAAGGAATACAACACCACAGAGTTCCTCGTCTTCGGGTAGTACGAGCATAGAGTTGTTGCAGGATGTCACCCAAGAGAGTGGGCACAGGGTTCCGAGACATGAAGATCCTTATGGCAGTGACATTAATGAAGTTATCAGGATTAGGGAACAAGACTAGACCATAGATTAAGAGAGCCAGGATGTCTTCATATGCCCTAAAGTCCAAGTCATTCCAGAAACTGTTAGCTTTACCAATCAGAAACTTGGCCAAGAAACCCTTAACTCCGCTTCTAGTCACCTAGTTGTCCGTTACTTCTTGGTGGGTCAAGGGAAGAACTGCAGCAACCTCCTCAAGCCTAAGAGTCTTTTCCCAACCAGTGTAGGGAGTCTGATCCAAGATAGGCACACCAAGCAAATCAGAGAACTCTTCCAGGGTAGGGACCAGCTGGAAGTCTTGAAAGGTGAAGCACTGGTACAGAGGGTCATAGAACTGGGTCAGGACGCTCATCAACTGTTGGTCCCACTTTGCCGTGACTAAACTGAGAAGAGAACCATGCCTCTGGATGAAGGAAGTAGTATTTGGAATTCTGCTAACCAACTCTTCAAGCAACTCAGGTGGGTGAACAAAGTTGAACCGGATAGTATTCCTTCGCATAGGCATCATGATGTCCTACAAAACAGAGCAAAGGTGAAACCCTCTTGTCTTTGAAATGGTCAGTCCTTATGCAGGATGCATGCAATGTTCATGATGGCATGATGTTATGATAAAGCACACCACAAATATTTACAAAGGCAAACATGATAAGGCACACAAGTCACACAAGACAAGCCCTTAGAGTTTAGGCTAGCATGGGGTTTAGGTATTACCCTCTTTCAGTTTGTTGGTTCATACTTGTCCTATCAGAAGTAACCGGGTTCTAGAGGATCCCAATATCACTGACTACCCTCAATCGGTCATAACTCCAGCATCGCAATCTTTTCTTGCGGCCAGAACCATCACGAGAGTTTAGCCTCAATGGGCGTAGCATACTGCTACTGTTCTATTGGCCAAGTTGGGTCATTTAAGGTTCTAAGGTCGGTTGGTGCTTAATGACTCCTCAGAAGACCCATATTCTCCTCGTTACAACACAAGGGATATCTGTACTGACTAAGGTACCACACCAACGTAGCCACTGCTTCACCCATGTCGGTCTACGCTAGACAAGTCCCTCACAGCTTATGCTACCTAACAGGGTATCCCCAGATCCGGGTTAGGATCTATGTAACTCTGATGCAACCCACAATTTAAAGCAAACAAAGCACAACAATTGAAAACACAGTTATGAACTACCCTAAGGTACACCTCACTTTATAAGTATCCCCAGCAGAGTCGCCAGTTCTGTGATCGGTGGATCTGGAACTGACTGTTTAACGCTGGTTCACGAAATGTCGCGGAAGCAAGAGTCGCCACCGTCTTTTATTTTCTCCAACATGGACAGGACAAAAGCACAGCAAAATTCCTTATGAGAATAGTTCTCGGTTCGGGAGGTAGATTTATAGAAAGGGAAGGTGTTAGCACCCTTTCTATCCATGGTTATCCATGGGCTCTTAGATACTTGCTCATTTGTGTTTTCAAAAGTGTTTGCTTTTCAATTGTGAGTGAGTTTGAAAAAGTTTCGTTTAAAGATTTCAGATCAACTCTTGTATCAGTCCTCAAGAGTGTTTGAAAAATTGTTTTGAAAGCTTTTCGAAAGTGTCGGTGTGAAAAGAGTTTTGTTTTGTTTTTGAGAGAGCAAGTATCTACGAGTCATCTACCTACCCTAAGGAATTAGGTTGTGTAAATGTCCTTAAGGTAGTGCCATCCTACCATTGAGAGGTAAGTAGCACCACCGTTGGAGGTGTTCGGGTTAATTCGTTTGTAGGGACAGTGTGGTCACCAGAGCAACAGTAGGACACCTTAGAAGCTACCCTTATGCCATGTTCATGGACATAAGGACTTACTAAAACGTCCTATACTCGACGACCACGTTTCGAGGGGCAAGGCAACAGTGAGGCGTACCCTAAGAGTGGTGTGTGAATTGTGTGTCATTTTCAGTTATGTTTTATCTTGATCATGCATTGGGTGAGCTACGCTTTGATTTTATTTGGACCATTCATTCTTTCATGCAAAGTTTAACAGTTTTAAAGGTGCGGAAATTAAAGTGCGGAAAATAAAGTCCTACGCTATTACAAGGCGCGGGTCTATACATCGCCAAATTAACAGAGACCCGTTTTTTAATAAAATGCAGAAAGTAAATAAATTTACTAATTACTATTACAAGGCTTGAGCAATTACATTATATTTAAAATGAAAAAACAAGGACAAACGCGCGAAAAGAAATTAGAAACGAATATGCGAGGGCGTTGGACCCTTTAGAGAAATTAAATGAAATTAAAAGTTAATTAATGATTAAATAAAGAAAGGAAATTGTTTTTTGTGTTTTTTTTGTATTTAATGAAAATAAAGAAAATTAAAATTAAAAGAAACCCTAATTCTAAATATTTTTAATTATTAAAGAAAAAGATTAAAGTTTTAACCTAATTTATACTAATTATTTAATTATATGGGTATTTACAAAATAATTAATAATTAATAATAATAATGAGAAGGAGAAATTATTTATTAAGAAAAAAGAATAAAATGCTAAAAACCTAATTTCTACATATTTTAGTTATTAAGAAAAAATTAAAATTAAAACCCTAAATTAAACTAAATTGATTATTAAAAGATTTATTTACAAAAATATCAATGGACTAAATATTAAATAAACATATTTTATTTTTTTGATTTTTTTCTGTATTTTTTATTGTAAAAATTATTTTGTGGATTAAATAAAACAATAAAGCAAATAAAAGAATAAAAGTGAGAATTAAAATAAAAATGAAAATATGCAAACCATGGGGGTGTCTGACCCAATTTAGGAGGTTTATGAAGCAATTTGGCCTACTGCAATCCAGGCCTTGTTTAACTTTTGTGGTTACGTGTGCCTCAGTTGACTAGCGTGCATGGTGGAGTTCACGTGATGGCCTTTGGATGAGGTCTCCTGGGCGCGTGGCAAGCAAGCAGGCGAGGGTGTATGATGAACCTTTGAGAACACACTGCATAGAAGCATATTAAGAAAAAAATTATGGAAGAAGTGGGGGACCTGGGAATCGAACCCAGGTCCCAATACCTGCAAGCCAACGCATCAACCAACCCAACCAACGCGTATCTTTGTTAGTTAAATGGAACGTGAATAATATACATGAAAACAAGCGCTAGTGGCCTGAAGCAAGAAATCACGCGCGGACATTTGAATTATCCAGTCATGCTTGGACACATAGGCTTCATCTTCTCCATTTGCCTGTAAACAAAAACGAATAGCGGGGGTTTTAAACCCCCACTAATTGCAAAACCTGAAAATAGCGATTAGCACATAGAGCAATATAAATTGGGCGCGAATAGTGAACTTGCTTCGTTTGGATGTCCTGATTCCATTGGTATAAGTTTCAAGGCTTGATTTTACCATATGAAGAAACCCCTCTTTCAAAGTTTCTGAAACCCTAATATCCGTTCATGGCAACTTTTGACACAGGCGGTATTAATTCAATTAGAGGGCACCAATAGCTTCAGAACATTCATGTTAGTGTAAGTCAACATTTAAAACGCATGAAAAATGCATGAAAGTGCAAACACGAATATGAAAAATTTCATGAAAAGTACAATCCAGTTATACCAATTCCTTGAGTATGGAGGGTTGGTTTCGATTGCAAAAGCTTCCTGGTAGTGTCAGGAGTGTATTAGAATGGCTTTTTGGCTTTGAAACATGCAGTAGCTATGAAAACAGTTTCAAGGTTTTTGTGAAAAAGGTGCAAAGTTGTTCTTGGTCTTGGGCGCAGCTTTTGTGTCTAATCCTTAGGTTTCACTTGTGCACATGTATATGAATAGAATTAGGTCAAAAAGCCAGCCCAAAATTCATCCATTTATGACTTTGAATATTTGATTTTCCACATCTTTTTTTCAAATCTTTTTGTCATGGGAACTTGCCAATTGTGGGAGATTTTGTCTCTTGAGAAGGCACACGAAATCTTGAGCTCATAATGGGAGAATATGCTGCACAAAAAGATTCAAAACCTTTGTTTAGTATTTTTGTCATAATTAATTTTAATTAAATGAATTAATAGGATTAAAAATTCAATTAATTAATTAAAAATAATAAAATAACTCCCTTTTAGCTTAATGGGTCGTGCATAGCTTTTGGGTAATGATTTATGGAAGAAATTGAGGCCCATTAGCAATTTTGAGGCATTTGAAGCAAAGTTGACTTTTCAAAATTCCCAAAAATTTCCCAACTTCCACAAGGCATAGCTTGCTCAATTTTTAAGCTTTGATCATGTTCTTGGACATTTTGGAAAGGTATTGAAGTCCTCTAACCAATGCCTTTGGTCCCATGTCATTTTGATTTACCAATCTCATGTTATGGTCTTTGACTTGAAGTGCCTTTTTGTTGACTTTTGAAAATGACCTATAATGTTGAAATTGATAACTTTTTGTGAGGGCATTTCTTGGACTTGAAGTGTGAAGATGAGTTGTAGGAAATGTCATTCTATTCAAAATGAGCTTTGGATGGAATTTTTCTGATAAACCATGTGGAAGTTATGCCTTCGTCAATTTGCAGTTGACTTTTTCAGTTGTTCAAAAATAGAAACTTTTGCATCTTGAGACTTTTTGAGCCATGCCTTGAGAATCATGATCAAGAATTGATCAAATGATGTTTGTGGCTTCAAAATAAGATGTTGACCAAAAATTTTGACTTTTGACTGTCAAATGACCATTTTGCCCCTGCAGTTGACTGTGAAGCATTTAGGGTTTTTGACTGTGCAATTTGATGCTGTGAGTCTTGAAACTTGACATAAGGATGCTTGACAATGTATGTAGGCATGTGGGACTTGTTTGGACCCTTGGAAGCTTCAATTTCTTTGCCAGAACCAAAACCCTAATTTTGACTGTGTTAGGAGGCAATTGGACTGTGCAACCCTTGAGAGATTTTGAACCTTGATCTTAGCAAATCTTGAAGAATATGGGAGGGCAAAATTTGGGGTGCAACAACTTCGCTTGAGAATTCTCAAAAGTTGCTCCGCTTCTTGTCCTTCCGAAAGTCCGGGTTGGTTATCCATCGCTTGCTTTCCCTTAGCCTTAGCTAGAGCTTCACTGTCACTTTCCTTAGGAGGTGGGGGTGGAGGAGAAAAGATCCGACCACTGTGAGTCATGTTACTTGTTCCCGCAATGTTGGTAACATTCTTGTCACCTACCGGAGGACACTCATACCTCTTTCCGTGAATGTAGACTACGTTGTACTCCCATGGCACAACTTCAAGTTGCTGCTTGTAGGGGGAATAAGAGCTTGAATCATTGTGGGGGTAATAGGAACCTGAATTGTTAAAGGAATACCGGGGGTGGCTGAAAAACTTCTCGGATAGTAGGGGATTTCCAGAACATCAATTTCTTCTTCTCGGAACACTTTCTCTATTTGTAAGACACCTTCATCGATCAATTGTTGGATGGCCATCTTCAACTCAGCACACTCTTCTGGTTTGGAAGAACAGGTTAAGCAGAAGTCATGGAGTTCTTGTAGCACTCCATGTTTCAATAAATGTTCTTTGACAATTTCCAAAGATATCTTAATTTCATCAACCTTCGATACCAAAACCCGTTCATTGACTTCTTCAATAGCATGGATTGTTCCCCCTTGATGAGGAGGCATGGGATTATTTTGAATATTTGGACTAACAGGGTTGAAGTTGATGGCTTTCGCATCGATGAGATCTTGAACTTTGCACTTGAAACCCCTGCAATTTTCAATTGTATGGCCTGGGGCACCAGAATGGAATTCGCAATGAGCATTAGTATCATATCCCCTAGGGAGAGGATTTGGCGGTGGACCGAGTTCGCGCAATTGAACCAATTGGCTAGCAAGTAACTATGGGAGAAGCTGAGCATAGGACATGGGAATGAGATCAAACCTTCTTTCAGGGGCTCTCTGTCTTGGAGGAGCTCTTTGTCCTTGGAGATGTTGATTCGGTTGTTGATAAGTTGTAGGAGGTGCAAACTGTTGTTGTGGAACATAATGTTGTTGCTGAGAGAAAGGCCGTTGTTGGGCCATCCAAGGTGTTGGAGTTGTAGCAGCGTATACTTGAGGAACAAACTGGTTGGGAATAGCAGCAGGTGTAGGAAAATAAGGGAATCGGACTTGAGGAAATGTGGGAGCTCTCCCTTGGTTGACAGTGATGGCGCTGGTCTCGCCCTCTTTCTTCTTGACAAAACCGGAAAATGGTTTCCTATTAACGCCTGCATTGTTGTTAGCATTATTAGGAACACCTTGAATCGTTCCGGCCTTAATACATGTCTCAACACGTTCACCAATGATGACCATATCAGAAAATGAAGTAGAAGTGCTACTGAGCATATGCCAGAGATAAGGGCCTCATAGAGTACCCATAAATAGATCAATCAACTCACGGTCCAAAAGAGGAGGTTGGACCCTTGCAGCCAGTTCACGCCATCTCTGAGCGTATTCTTTGAAAGATTCTTCAGACTTTTGTACCATCCCCTGGAGCTGAGTACGACTCGAAGCCATATCAGTATTGTAATGGTAATGTTTCAGAAAAGCATCGGCAAGCTCTCCCTAAGTACCTACATGGGATCTCTCCAATTGCATATACCAATCCAAGGATGCCCCGGTCAAACTGTCCTGAAAGAAATGCATGAGCAAAGGTTCATTTCCAGCATAGGCCGCCATTTTGCGACAATAGGAACTGAGATGTGTCTCTGGGCAAGAAGTGCCTTTGTACTTGTCGAACTCTGGGACTTTGAACTTAGGAGGAATGACTACCCCAGGCACGAGGCACATTGCAGCAGTGTTGAATCCGGACGCCTTGATTCCTTCCATGGCTCTAAGTCGCTCTTCAAAGGCATGATACATCTTCGCAGTTTCGGCAACCCCGGCAGCAAGATTCACTTGGGGTTCATTAAGATCAATAACATCATGATGATCGTCGACATCATTCCTAGGAGCACTGGTAGGAGTCTCAACATTAGCATTGTCATTTCTCCCATTAGCAGAAGTGGAAGGAGCGGAAGTAGTAAGCTTGGCAACACTCTGGTGTAGTTCTTCTTGACCCTTCATCACGGTATGCAGAGTTTCCATGAGTTGATCCATGCGGGTACCCATATTGTCCATATCCCGACAGAGTGCATTCTGATTCTCTTCAAAAAGATCCATTAGCCTTTGCTGGTTGCCTCTGGTGCGGTAAGGATGTGGATGAGTCGTCTTTGCTGTTTACTGGATTCTGTGAAAGGGGACCCCAATGAGTTTTTACTGTGAAAAATGAATGCATGGTAGTATGGATGAATGCTTTATCTTCATTTCTAATGAGACCCAAAGACTCGTCTATCTTTTTAAAATTTCCCTTTTGAAAAGTTATACCAACAAGACTTGTCTTTGGATTTCTCTAGATATGAGATATATATGATGATATGATGTTATGGTATGTTATGCATGAAGTCTCAGCTCCACATATTCTGGATAACCATTGCGTAGTCCGTTGCACAGGTTGAAAGTAACAGGATCAAAAGTCTGACGTCACAGGCATGGAGTCAGAGTAACCATCCATTAGGTATGTACTAGGGGTTTATCACCTGCCGAATAAGGTTATAAAGAGTTCCCGAAGTCTACATTCTTCCTTTGGATATTACTGACATCCCAATTACTTGGTAATCGATAATATTTGCAGGAAAAACTCGTCCGAGCGCCGCGTGACAACTACTTCCGGATTACTCTGTTACAGTCTCCACATTGCACCTAAAAGGCCAAGATGGGTTAATGGTTCTACGGCCCTCAGCTTCTTGAGTTCCCAGGTCGAAAGCAATGACGTCTTCCTGATTACTCGGTAAACATCATTACCTTCAAGGGGACCTCCACTGAGTGGGGGATTCTCATGCCTCCTTCTTCGGGATTACTCCCTCAAAGTTAACATGACTATACCGCCCGTCCTAATCCTATGTGTAACCCAAGTCCGGGTAGAGGACTCATCAAACCCAACAAAACAATATATCCATAATATGTGAGTAGCAACAAATATGCAATATATACAAAAGAATAAATAAATAAATAAAACAGTAAAGCAAGATAAAGAAAATAAATAAACACCCAAAAAGACAAGTAAACAAAACTAGGAGAGACTCGCTAAAAAATCCCCAGCAGAGTCGCTAGCTGAAGCCACCGGCAGAAAACACAGAGCCGCCACCGAACTTTATTTATCCCGAAGGAAGGGGAAATATCGATAAAACCACGAGGGAATGGATAGGATGGTCTTGCGACCAAGAGAGAGGGTAATGGAGTCGGTTATGCGAGGGGAAGGTATTAGCACCCCTCACATCCGTTGTACTCAACGGGATCCGTTTTGTTTGTTTGTCTTAAAGGGTGTGTTTATCTACAACTATGCTTGCTAAAGGGAAATGTATGGTTTTTATTATTGCGTTCGTGAGGGTTTCGCGATCCTTTACCTACGTATCCAATGAAGGAATCAGAACACCATAGTTCCTCCTAGAAAATGGTTGGTTTGTTTGTGTTTTTTAGTGGGTGACGTTAACGCACGCGTTCTAGCAATATGCACGGCCGGTATCACGGTAGAACGGAGATAACATGCCCTTTGGGGGAGTTTTGATTTGTTGAGTGTTTTTGTGGGTTTTAAAATAAATTCAAGTAGTGATTAAAGAGTGTTTTTTGGATTTTTGATTGGTTTGTTTATTTGTTGATTTTTATCTTGCCTAATTACTAGCATTTGTACAAAGTAAATAAAATGCAGAAAGATAAAATCCTACGCTATTACAACCGTATCAAACAGCATAAAAAATGGAAAAAAAGACAAAAGTAAGAAAAAAAGGTGTCTTTCGATTCTGGCAGGAGCAGCCTTCGACTGGCATTCTGTTGGCCTCCTTCGATTGGGGCTGGCAACAGCAAAGTCACGTCTTTCGATTGGGCCCTGGCAGAGGCGAAGTCCTGTCCTTCGATTGGGAAAAGGCAGCAGCAAGGTCATGTACTTCAATTGGGCAAAGGCAGCAGCAAGGTCCTGTACTTCGATTGGGCAAAGGCAGCATCAAGGTCCTGTACTTCGATTGAGGGCTGGCACCAGCATGAGAGTGTCCTTCGTCTGAGTCTGGACTTAGTGTAAGCGTACCATCTGCCTTTCTGCCTCCTTCGACTGGAGACTGAAAACAGTGAGGGAATGCTTTTCGATTGAGCCAGGAAGTCAGTGAAGGCAAGCTTTTCGTTTGGGCCCAGAAGTCAACATGGCGAAGCCTTCTGGTTCTCTTTCGTTTGACCTGAAGAAAGAAAGTAGAAGCCAGAAGCTTCGTCCTATTTCCTGTTTCCTGTTTCCTGTTTCCTATTTGAACTTTTTTTTAACAGCAACATGGCATAAGGCCATGCTAATATTGTCTTACAATCAGTTAACACTTAATGCATATCTTGCTTGTGGCTGGGACGTGTGCTGGGCCTTTAAGTGGTTTACTTGAACGCTTCTGGATTCGAAGGAGGAACCAGGGGTTATGTCTTTGATACTGTTCGAAGGAGAAGAACAAGGGTGAGGTTCTTCCTACTGGATTTGAAGGGTAACAAGGTATATGGACGTTTCAGATTCAAAGGGGATAAGTGTTTGGATTCTAGATGTGTTTGGATTCTAGATGAGTGTTTGGTTCTGGATGTGTTTGAATTTCTGGATGTGTTTGAATTTGGATAAGTGTTTGAGAAAATTTTGGATTTTCTTTGAATTTCTCAAGTGTTGATGAACTTGAGAATTTTGTGGTTTGAGAAATTTTCTGCAGAGATTCGTCTGGCCCTCAAGTCCCCTCTTCAAACATGCATTGGAGTCTTATTTATAGGCAGATTGGCTGAAGCATTTGGGGGGGAAAACAAAATAATTTGAACAGTTTGGGAATGTTGTTTCGATCCTTTCTTATGTTGCTTTTGTGTTTTTCCATTTTTGTACAAGTTACAGGCGTCAGGTCTGGCTTTGCATAGCAGGTTTTTGGACTGTTGTAGCAGGTTGGTGCAGGTTTTTCTGTTTATTTTGGCACCTTACAGCAGGCGTGGGAGCAGCAACAACAAGTTTCTGGAGTGTTGTGGCAGGTTGGTGAAGGTGGATTCGAATGATGCAAGAGATGGTGACTTTGTCCCATCGAAACTTGTCCAGACGAAGCAAGCATGCAGGCAGAATGTCCAGATTCTAAAGAGGCCAACATGAGGCAAGATGTCCAGATTCGAAAGAGGCATGCAGGAGGCAAAATGTCCAGATTCGAAAGAGGCATACAGGCAGTAAACTTGGTGAATTGAAAAGGCTTGCAGGCAGATATTTTCTTTATGGATGCTAGCATGAAGGGAAGCCACTGACTTGTGCGTTGAAGGCAAGCACAGAGGAAGCCATAGCTTGGTCGAAGTTTTCCTGTAGGAGGTTGCTGCTTGGTGAATCAAGACAAACTTGTAGGAGGCCAATGTTATCTGAATCGAAGCTAGTTGTTTCAAAGGGAAACATTGCCCAATCGAAGCATGTTTGCAGGCAGTAAACTTGTCCAGATTCGAAGCAGGCTTGCATGTAGCAACTCGTCCAGATTCGAAGCAGGCTTGCAGGCAGCAACTTGTCCAGATTCGAAGCAGGCTTGCAGGCAGCAACTCGTCCAGATTCGAAGCAGGCTTGCAGGCAGCAACTTGTCCAAATTCGAAGCAGGCTTGCAGGCAGCAACTTGTCCAATCGAAAGTAGGCATACAGGAGGCAAAATGTCCAGATTCGAAAGAGGCCAAGAGTCAGTCGAAGGGTACTGAATCGAAGGAGACCTGTTTTCCTCCAAATTTTTCAAAATCATATTTTATCTGTTTTGCTCTTTCAATAGTTTCCTCTTTGACTTGATGCTTGAAAATCCAATATGATCCAATTGTACTTGTGCAGACTTAAACCCTGAGAATCCTGACCAGCACACATAGGGAAATAAACCCTAATCCAGGCTCTGATAAAATTGAGCAAGAAACAACCTTGTAACATGATGACAAAATTCATTCCACAACCCGCTAATCAAGAACCAGATGTGCTTCCTTTTTACCTGATAAGAAAAACCTCAAAACAAGATTAGACCAAAAGAGGGCGTAGCCCTAATACTTCAAACCAAAGTGCCTGATTCCCTGAGATGCGGGATATGCAAATGACTGAATGATGAAATGATGCAAATGGAATGCAGAGTTCAAAGCCATACAAGAATAAAAGAGATATGGCAAATTTGGGGTACGACAAGTGCCCGGTACCATGCTCGTAATGGCGCGAGCACCAATGCAACGGGAACTTGGATACATGCTCCACCACTGGGCGACCCTCAGCGTCCATAAGAGGCTCCCCGTTCTCGTCGGCCACTACGGTTTCCTCTTCATACATAGAATCCAAAGCAGTCTGGGTGACCGGCTGCATGACATACCATTTGTCCTTGAAGCCCCGGACCGAATCCATGTACATCCTGAACAGCCTCTTCGACTGTTTTTGGGAAACCCATCTATGCCTGCCTCCTCGAGACTGGCGCTGCAAGTGAAAAACTCTGAAGAAAAGATGGATGGTCGCCCCGATCCTCAAGAAGAGGCATGTCAGCTCGAACGCCCGAAGAAAGGCGATTGAATTGGGGTGAAGCTGTGAGGGGGCCAAGTTCAGATGGTAGAATACCTCGACTTGGAAATCACTGAAAGGGAGCTTTAGGCCTAGATCCTTGAACACGACTTCATACATTGGAAACCCATACTCGGGGAACTCCGAGCAGATTCGTGCATCGAGGGACGGCCTTGTCACGATAAAATTCTTCTGGAAACCCGGCTGACTACTACCGTGTTCGACAACAGTGTACGCGCACCGACTACACCGATAATACGCCGAGGCAATCCCTCAGGGCTCGGCACCCACCCAATCCAACGAAGGATCATCGACGATATCAACTATAGTTACATTCTCCTCGGCACTTTGGTCCTCGACCTCATGACGCCTCGAAGACTCAGGTTCGTCAGCCATTTACCTGCAAAGCATAAGAAACCAGTGAAATTCGAGAGCAAATCCACACGCTCGCCATAACTGACGGGAAGTAGTGCACGACGAGCCAAGACACGCTCGACCAGACGTCGGGGACAACAAGAGGATAGCATGGACACCGCGCGCGATAAAACATTGAGGACTCGAACAAGATCCTGGTTTTGCCTCCCCGATGCTAAGATACCACGACGAGTTTTCCTACATACTCCCTAATAGGTCAACATTCCGGCCAGCTCATGGGTGCGCCGACCTAATCTATGAATGTGACGAGCAATATCATAAATCCTAAGCCTAGAATTATGGGTTTACCGGGCAGTATCATAGATTATGCGCCCAAAACCATGAAGATCTCGGGCAGCATCGCGAGTCACATACCTAAAACTATGAGTTTACCGGGCAGAAACATGAATATACCGGGCACTAATCCCAAATATGGGTTTCTAACATCCAAATAACGGTAAAATTACCTAATACGAATAAAAATAGAAGGGATAAACGCTTACTTGGAAGCAAAGAGAAATGTACGGTGACGGTAAAAGAAATCAACGGAGGAAGATGCGGTAATCTTGCGAAGTTGTAGAAGAATAACGGCGGCAAAGGCAGAGGAAGAAGGAGAAGCGCGAAGAGGAAAAACAAATTATGGGACCCAAAGATCCTATTTATAAGGATGACGTGGAATACGAAACGTCGCCCCGGGGAGCCACAAGCTTCCCCTCCTCGACGCCTACTCCCCTAGGCAATGATGACCCTACTGTTGCTAGGGTGGCGTCACGGTTCCCAAGGGTTTCCTTGTGTACCCAACGAATGCAGCCCGCGAGGAATCCCCCGAGCACGCATCGACAAGGACTACGCTACGAACACAACTCATGAGAAACTCCTCGAGCAATCACGAGGAAGCAATATCCTGGGCCGAGCATCAGACCCTGTGGCGGAGGCGAGCTGAAGTCAAGTCATAACTCCTGCTCCAGGAGCCACGACTTGGGGGGCTCCTGTTCTGGACTGGACCCACCCTAGCCCAAAAGCAAGAACAAAGCCCAATCCAGGCAGCTCCTCGAGGAACGCGCGCCCGCGGATTCCCGCCAGCGCACCCGACCGCAGACTGCAGTCGTGCCCGTCGTTGCCCGCGACACCTGGCGTCCTCAACCACGGGAACCCCAACTCGATCCCCGCTCGAGCACTCTCCTCGTAGGGCGGATTATGACCATTACCAAATCATCTAAACTCTGGAAAGACCGTGTCCTCGTCCCTCCTCATTCTTCGCAGAACATCACCAGGAAGGGGACCACGTGCGGGGCCCCACTACACATGTAGAGCCTGGCAGTTCCTTTATTGGGCCCGTTCTAGCCGGCCCAGTGAGGGACCTTGGCCCAGCGCTGGGTGCTATAAATACCCTCTGTTTCCAGAGGGTCAGGTATTTATCTCTTACGCATACATACATTTTTTGCCTGCTCGTCACTCATTTTAGCATTGGAGTGTCTTGCAGGTACCCCCATCTCACTCAAAATTCTGCCTGAGCCAACCGTGACGGTCCAAGTATGATCAGGTAAGATCACTACCATATAAGAATATTAATGGTTCAGACCCATCTATCCTTGATGATTCCACATTGAGCCACGTCTCCATTTTTCAAAACATTTTCATATGCCAGCTTTTTCCTATTCTAACTCGTCTACATTTATCTATTTCTCTCTTGAACATCCTTCTTCCTTCTACCTCAAATCTTCTATGTTCTTCCTCTTTTTATTCTTTCTTCTTCTTCTTCTTCCTTTTTTCTTCTTATTGAAACTAAAATGAAACAAACGATAATCTAATCTTTCTCTAACATTGACACAAACCCTAAAAGTTAACAACAAAGAACCATCACCGCCTCTCTCATATACTTCATCTTCTTCATTAATCGGTAATTTCTCACTCTTAACTTCTATTTATTTTTCAATCTGCTATATTTGTTATGTTGATTTACATTATTTACTCAAAACGTCATAAGGGTTGTTCAGATTCTAACTAATCTCTTTGTATTCCAGGGAAGTTGGTGAAATATATATATTTTTTGTTTTCGTCAACTGATAAAAGCAACACGTTTTCGGTGGTGTGGGGTTTCACGGTCGTAGATCTATGGTGGCAGCGACTGTGATAGTGGTCAGATTCAAAGTTGTGTTAATCTCGTGTTTTAACCTATAAAATTAATATTAAAATTTTTTGGTATATCTATTTGAATTCAATGCTGGGTTTTCTCAGTAGATAATTTAATGCTTGATACCATACATTGGTTTATGCATGGTTGCTGTTTGTATTAAGGTCGTAGAGATGTCAAAAATGAAAATTATAATGGTAGTGCATAAATCATAGTCAGTGTTATGTGTTTCAAAACTATTCAAAACTATGTTATTCTAATTAACTATAACTTCCATCATTAACAGGCTTATGCAACTGAAGTTTTTAGAGAATAAATACAAGCTTTAGGACTCTCATCAGTAATTCTCGGTTACCTTTGTCTACTATATCGTATCTTAGAAAACACATGTGGATTATAATATTTCAAACTAAGATCTGATTTCAGGTTGTTGCATCATGTGAACTATAATTATTCTATTCAAAACAATAATTAGTATTTTCCTAGCCACTTTGAATTGGTTCATTAATATTTGAAGGATCTGTAGTCATTGCATTGTTGATTTCTACCAAGGATCTTATGCGTTCATTTTGTATTAAACAAACATTTGTTGCCTTGTCATTAACAGGACTTTTTTTCCAGATCCAATGCTTCCATGGCTTAGGGTTTGCATTGATAATATGTCTGAGAAAGATGGAGTTTGCTCAGGTAAAAATAAGCCCAGGGTATCTATTGATTTTTCAGAGTTATGATATTTTATGTTTTCAATATATTCATCGGTTATCTTCGTTTTGTTTTTGTCGGTATTTATGATTGATTGGTTTTGTCGGTCTTTATGATGCAATATTTCTGAGCTTTGATAGTTCTTTTTGGAATGGTCAGAGATAAATGATTGGAGCAGATGCTGCAAATCAATCCATTGTACATACAGAGCTTTGGTGGAAACTTACATTCTATCATGCTATGAGACAATTGATTATATGGATTATGTTAGTTTCAATGCACCAGTAAGTTAGGTGTGTACAACAAAAATGATGACCATGTTTATCTTGTCTGACTGATTTATAGTATGAAGTTGAGCATTATTTCTACTTATGTAATTTGAATCGAGCTAACTTTAATAATTGATTTTGTGCTGGTGTGAATGTTCTCGATGCTTCAAGAGTGATTCACTTTATAATGATGGCTAGAATGAGCAATGATTTTAGGATCATAGTTTGCATCTGCGGATTTATAAATCATGCCATTGTTTGTATTTATAAATCATGTCACTGTTTGTATTTATAAGTGATTGTTATTTTGAATGGTTTTGAATGATTTTTATTTTGAATGGTTTTATTGACTCCTATATGCTTTGATCAACACGAAGAAATTATTGGCTTATCAGTTCCACTTGCTGTTGGAACATGTCCATGTTTCAATATGTTGAATTTAAAAATTTCTCAAGTCCCACATTGTTAGAATATTTTTTTGGTTGAAAAAACCATTTAGTCCCACATTGCTCATGTGAGAAATATTAACTATCCTACTTCACTATATAAGGAGTGCACATGTTTCATTTCAAATCACACCAAAAACTACTCTATTAGTTTTTCCTTCCTCACTCTCATAACTCTGCGTCTCTCGAATTGTCGAAGCGCCATCTTCTTCCCCTTTCTTCCTACTCATTGAATTTTCCGAGTATTTTCTTGAATTCTCTTTAGAGAATTATGTTACTTTCTCCTCATTTGAGTTGAGAAATTTTCAAGTTTAATCTTTTGGATTCTCTTTGGAGAATTATTTGAATTTCTCTTTGTTGGAGAAATTATTATGACTGGTCTTTGTACCAGATACTACGAGTGGTATTGATACCATATTTGAATGGTCTTGTACCATCAGAGGGTGTATTTCTAGACCGATTATCTATCATGCAAGTAGTAATCGTACAGTATAGAACTGGGCTGTTTTATCCTGGAGGCGGCGCGGTAGTTTGACTGCTTTGCATAATTTTGAGCAGTGTCGCGAAACGTCTTAAAGAGAGCGACCTAGTCTGCGACTCAACCTGGTAATTTCTTCGATGGCAAATATTTCAAAATCTGAATCCAATAATTTTAAGACGTTTCAAACTGCCATGATTACCGAATAATTTATTGGTTCTTTTACGGATATTGTCGTTGAGAAATCGTTCATGTTTGAGAGAAATCACTTCAAACGTTGGCAACAAAAGATGAAGTTCTTAATGTTGAAAAAAGTTGCTAACGTTTTGATCGATGACATTCTGTTGCTTCTTCTGGATCAATCGAACAAACTAACGGTAGTAAATCTAGAGATTTAGAAGGAACACTTAATAGTGTCGAAGTTGAATCTGTTGCACAGATTAAAGCGAATGATTTACAGCATAGTAAAGAAATCACCTTATAGAAAGAGAATGAAAATCTCTACAAAAATCATATTTTGAATAGACTCGCAGATGATCTGTATGATAATTACAGTTGATGTGATACTGCAAAACAAGATTGAGAGACTCAGAAAAAGAAGTATGACGTAGAAGCTGAAGCAAAGAAGTATGTTGTTAGCCGCTACTTCAAGTATCAAATGCAAAGATGTAAGGTCGATGAAGGCTCAATGTTACGAACTTCAAAAGATGCTTAAAAGATCATCACAAAAGGTATGTGTTTAAATGAACAATTTCAAATTGGTTTTATTATTGACAAACTACCCCATAGTTTGAATGTTTAAAAAAAACAAAAAGGGAATCTTAGAGACAATATCAAAAAGAAAAAGTCTTGGTTGTTTCAAACAACAAAAAGAAATTTGGTGTAGTTCTGAAGCCATTTGGCAAATGATTAAAGAATCAGAACCACAATATTGCAAACTGAATTAAGAATGGGAATCCTTCTATGATCCCAATAGATCCAACTAGGAAACAACCACCACCTAAAAGAAATGACGTTGGTTTCTCTTTGTTTTAACTATGGAAAATCAAGTCATATGACTTAGAAATGTAGAAGTAAGGTTGAACTTGGTATTGTCCCTAATGCACAGGTCAACCTGACTAATGGGCAATTTATTGCTATGGTCATTGAAATCAACATGGTTGATAGATATATTGGTTGGTGGATAGACACATGTGTCTCTCATTGTGTCTGCTATGATCGTGTTATGTTTAAATATACACGAATACTAAAGATAAGAAAGTGTTGCTGAGAGATGGCCAGACCATGAATGTTGCTGGAATTGTAGACATAGAGCTAAATTTCACCTTCAAAAAGACTTTAATCTTAAAGAACGTTATGCAGGTTCCTAAGATTAGAAAGAATATTGTTACTAGTTTTCTTTTAAATAAGACATGGTTTAGTTAGTCTATTGGGGTAGATTTGTACGCCATTACGAAGAATGAAGTTTATATGTTTAAATTTTTGTAAAGAATTTGAAAATGATATAATAAGAATTTACAATGATAGATAGACTGTATGATTCTAGTTTATTAATGAATTTTATACATGAAACGACTGAACCATACTATCTTGCAATGAATAGTAAAACAGAAAGAAATAATAGAACTCTTACTAAACTTGTTGTTGCAATTATGATGAATTCTGGTGCTGCACCTCACTGGTGGGGGGAAATTTTATTGACTGTTTGCTATGTCCTGAATAGAGCCCCCAAGTCAAAATGTAAGATCTCTCCTTATGAGATATTAAAGAAAAGACAATCAAACTTGTCTTATTTGAGAACTTGGGGTTGTCTGACTTATGTCAGAATTCCGGATCCGAAACGAGTTAAACTCGCTAGTAGAGCATATGAATGTGTTTTCATTCGGTATGCAGCAAACAGTAAAGCATATAGTTTTATGAACTAAAGGCAAAAGTGATCATAGAATCAAATGATGTTGAATTCTATGAAGATAGATTTCCTTTCAAATTTAGAAATAGTGGGGGCACACAATCGAGTCACATTCCTGTGATAAGAATCACAGAAAGCAACGACAATGTAGAAATAGAACTTCGACGAAGTAAACGAGTAAGAGTTGCTAAAGACTATAGGCCTGATTATGCGGCTTATAATGTAGAAGAAGATCCAATGAATCTTCAAGAAGCCTTGTCATCTCTGGATGTTCAGTTATGGCAAGAAGCTATCAATGATGAGATATAATCTCTAGAATCTAACAAGACCTGAAACTTAGTAGACTTGCCTCCTGGTTGCAAACCAATCGGTTGTAAATGGGTTTTGAAAAAGAAACTAAAACCTGATGAAACTATTGATAAATACAAGATTTGCCTTGTTGCCAAGGGTTTTAGACAAAGAGAAAATATAGATTTCTTCGACACCTTTTCTCCTGTCACTAGAATTACATCTATTAGGGTACTTATTTCAATAGCTGCTATTTATAACTTAATAGTACACCAAATGGATGTTAAAACAACTTTTTAAACGGTGACTTAGAAGAAGAAATCTATATGAAACAACTGGAAGGGTTTGTGATCTATGGATAAGAAAACAAGGTTTATAAGTTAGATAAGTCTTTGTGTGGGCTAAAACAAGCTCCAAAGCAATGACATGTAAAGTTTGATAACTTAATGATATCGAATGTGTACAAAGTGAATGAAAGTGACAAATACGTTTATTACAAATTTGAGAATTGTATTTGCACTATCATATGTCTATATGTAGACGATCTAATCATATTTAGATCAAACATTCAGGCCATTAATGATATGACATCGTTGTTGTGCAACAACTTTGATATGAAAGACCTCGGAGAAGTGAGTGTGATTCTTGGTATCAAGATCACAAAATCCGAGCAAGGAATTTCTTTGGATCAATCACAATATGTGAAAAAAGATCTTAAAGAAATATAATTACTTTGACAGTAAACTTGTGAGCACATTAAATGATCCAATTGTGAAGCTGTTTAAGAACACTGGTGAAAATGTTAGACAAACAGAACATGCGAGCATCATTGGAAGTCTTAGGTATTCCATTGATTGTACTAAACCTGACATTGCATATGTCGTGAGATTATTGTGCGGGTTTACTAGTAGACCGAGTAATGAACATTGGCAAGCTATTGAGCGAGTCATACGGTACCTTAAAAGGACCATGAATCTCAGTTTGCATTATCATAGATTTCCTATTGTACCTGAAGGATACAATGATGCAGATTGGAATACCTTATCAGATGATTCTAAAGAAACTAGTGGCTATGTATTCAACATAGCTAGAGAAGTTGTATCTTGGAAATCAAAGAAACATACTATCCTGAGAATACAGCATTAGCGACTGCTAGTGAAGAAGAAAGTTGGTTAAGATGCTTGCTAATTGAGATTCCCTTATGGGAAAAACATATGTCAGTTGTGTTGATCCACTACGATAGTGTAGCGATAAAAATGTAGCGGGGTAAATCGGAGATCGAACTATTAATTAATTCGTCTCACAAAAGCAAGAGTCGCCACCGCGCTTTATTATTTCCAAGGGAAGAGGGAAAAGAGCGAAATAAAACCCTAAAATATGCAATGTAAAATAATACTTTAAAAGTAATGAAAATACAAGGCGTTTTTGAAAATAGGTCTAGAGTTCGGGGGTTGGTTATACAATGGGAAGGTATTAGCACCCAATGTATCTATAGTATTCTATAGGAACCTTTTGAAATATCTGTTTATTAAAAAAAATGTTTGTTTGATTAAAAATAAATTGTTTGGCCAAAGATGGGTATTGGACGAGTTTCGAAAATACGACGACCTAACGTCGAAGTTTTGACTTAAAAGGTAGGAGTTTTGAAAAATTGAATATTTGGGAAAATTATCTTAAGTTTTTTTAACAAAATAATAAACGGAATATGAATGAGGGTATTCGCGCTATATGTTTGATGACATAAAGTCGACAAAAATTAAACAATTCCCTTGGATTTGAGACGGACGAAAGATATGCGGATTAACGAACGATTAATTAAAACTCCAATTGAACAATTAACTAATGAAATTTAAATCATACTAGCATGCATTTTAATGATTAAATAAATAATCAAAAGTACATGAAGATTAAAATTACGAAATCATAGATTTTAATAATTAAACACATAACAAAAATTAAATCATAAAACATGTATTTCTGAATAATTAAATAAGCAACAACACAAAATAAAAATAAGAATTAAATAGTATTTTGACAAAAATAAATAAAGATGAATTTTAATTAAACATTTTTTATGTGTTTTTTATAATAGTTAATAATTTACGGCAAACTAAATTTATGATTAATTAAGTATGTCTAAATAAAAGGGAAGTGGCCAAAAGAATAAAAGACAGAAAAAAAGAACCCCACAAGGACTTGAACTCAGGACCTTTAGATTGCTGGTAATATGCCTTGCCAATTAAACTGTTAACGCTTTCTATTATATCTACAACTCAATTAAATTAAAAGGAAAAGAACTAGAAAAAGCTAAGCCAAACGGGCCTAATGGGCCAACCGGGTTATGGATTAGGAGGGACAAAAAGAAACCCTAGTACACTTAGAGACAAGCCGCCGCTGTTGTCTTTATTGGAAAGGGAAAACTCAGATTTATTATTATTATTATTATATCATTTTCAATAAAATAGATTAAAAAGAAAATTGAAACAAATATTAAAAAGTTGTATCGATCCTCTCTCTCCCATCAGTACCGACGCCATCACCTTCCTCTTTTCTTCCTGCTATTGTTCCTTTCCCACACAATATATTATCCTCCTCAGGGAAAGCAGATATACCAGAATCTCCACCCATCATCAAAGCCGTCAGCTCAGACTACAACCTTCTGAGAATAGATTGAGAATCAAAGGATTTAGGCGGATGGAGAGATCAGCGTAGTGAAGTTTCATACGCGCTTTGTGAGTGTTGTGTGGATCTACATAAATGTGATCGATTCGTTGCGTGTTGAAATTGGAAGAACGACGGATTAAGCCGTGAACTTCGTAGCCTTTGTTGAGGAGAAATTTCGTTAGGTATGATCCATCTTGGCCGGTGATTCCGGTGATTAATGCTACTTTGGGAGGTGGAACTGCGTCGCCGATAGTTGACGCCGTTGGGGGTGTGGATCCAGAATCGGCCATTGTTGGAGAAAAGAGAGAAACTGTGATGATTGAATAATGGAGAGATTAGTGTGAGGAAGTTGAGATTTATCAAATCTATGAACCTCATTCACAAAAAGAACGGTAGTTAGATTTGTTTTGAGTTTCTCATTTTCTCTATTTTAATTTTCCTGATGCAAGGCAATGTTTATCTGGTTATGCAGATCTATTTTTACTGGCTTATAGATTTGTGAACAAGCATTAAAGTTTGCTTGAACTAATTCTTTGGTTTATGAATGGATTAAGTGTGGCCTACTTTGTTTTGATTTATTTGAATGTGTTGTGGTTGATTTGGGTGATAACCCTTCAACAGTTATGTTTGGGTGTTAACAGTTCTCATTTGATTGATTTCACAGGTAACAGATGATGAAACTCACCCTCTCATCTATCGATCTTATTATCTTTCTTACAGAAACAGCGACAATGCTCAAGCTCTCAGTTTCACTCACCCACCAGTAAACGATTTGTAACCCTTATCTGCTTCTCTGTATTTTGGTTCAAATACTAACACATTTTTTGTTCAGTTATTTTGTAGGAGCAAACTATTTTAATGATGGTGCATTGTAGACAGAAGTATTTTAAACAAGCAAATATCATAGTACCAGGGTCTCAAACAGATATTCCAGAAATAAAGTGAATCATTAAATTTATTATGCAAAAACGACTTACCTCAAAAGCTGACACGTAGGTGAAAAATAGAAACCAGAGGTAATAAACTGTTCTTTATCCTTTCCTTCTTTGAACCGTGTGTAAGAAGTAATTGGAGTGAATTTGGAATGATAGAGGTTTGGTGAGTATCTGAGAAGATAGAAGGATTTTTATGTGATATTTTGCTGATACTTCATCTCCTCCTTCTTTATGTTTCTGTTGTGTATATGGTTTATGGTGTGTTGAAGATTCAAATGAGTGAGCAATGGAGAGGTATTTTTCTGTTTTCTCTACTGATTTCTCTCCTCTTGTTTATGATTTCTTCCCCTACTGTTTTTCCAATGAAGTTTTTTCGTATTTTCCATCCCCCCTGTTCTCTGTATTCCCCCCTTTGTATAGTGAATCATAATGGATTTTTAGGGGGGAAAATGGTGAGACTTGAACATATTTGATACTCTGATTTATTGCCTTTCTAATAAAGGTTTTGGTTTTTGCTAAATTAGTGTAATATTTGGCTGGTTTGGACTGATATGATGCAGCTTTTTGCAGGTTGTGATATAGCATTTGGACTGTTTGAATTGTTTGTAGCAGCAAGACAATAGCAGGGTGCAAATCAGTTTTGGACATCAACATTTTCAGCTTTGTTTTGGACTGTTTTTGGCATGTTTTATGCAGATTTGACAGACTATGGGCAACAACAAAATTTGGTTTTGGGACCACAACTTTATTGGACATAAAACAATAAAACAAAGATAATAGTAAAAACAATGATAAAAGGCAATTTGTTAGTAATGCAAAACAGAATAATAATAATAATAATAATAATAATAATAATAATAAGATGCAAACAAAATTAATTTAATTTTAATTTTAATATTAATTCAATTTTAAAAATTGAATTAAAATTAGAATCAAATCAAAATCAATATTGGATTAAAAGAAGCTAAAACTATAATGACCCAAAAGAATAAAAAAATGTAAAATAAAGGAGAAAGATATTAACTATATTTTTGAGATTTTTTGGATTAAAATCTATACTAAAATAAAAATCTAAATGAAACCAATAAAACTATAATAATTTTTGATATTTTTTGGATTAAAATCTATACTAAAATAAAAATCTAAATGAAACCAATAAAACTATAATAATTTTTGATATTTTTTGAATTAAGAATTGCGAATTTAAAATACTATAATGCTAATTATAAATATTTTTGTGATTTTCCTAATAATGCAATAGTAAAAAGTGACATGAACTAAAATACACATTTTTTAGATTTTTTTCAAATAAGATAAAAATGATAAATAAAAGACGAAAAAAAATATGCGCTATGTATGATTTGGTAAAGGTTGGACAAGACATGATCAAATTTCATTAAATTCATAAAGCGACTTCTAACGTTTTTATTCTTTCGTTGCTTTTCAATGCATAATTTGCCCTTGACTTGTAAAGAAAAGTTGTAGATAACGTCAAGGAAAATCATGTGCAAAAAACAACCGTTTAAAAATGTCGAAATTTAAAGAAGTTATGATTTTTGAAATCTGACTCGAGAAATGACAAAAAATAGGTCAAATTGCTTGTGAACGCTTGCTATGTAATAATGCAGATTGGAGGTGGTATCTTAGGTCAAAATTTGGGGTATGACAGATAGTACCGCGGCTATTGCAAAAATTGAGAACCGTTATTATAATGGTAAAAGACGTCAAATAAGAAGAAAGCACAACACTGTTAGAGATTGTATCTCTAAAGGAGCTGTAAGAGTGGATCATGTACGCACTGATGAAAATTTAGCAGATCCTTTGACGAAAGGATTAGCTAGAGAGAAAGTCTATAATACATCATATAAGATGGGACTAATGCCTATAGGAAAATGAGTTGCTAATGATGGTAACCCGATCTAAATGACTGGAGATCCCAAGAAATAGGTTCAATGAGTAATAACAAGTTATGAGTAATATGAGATGATCATGCAAGTAAAACATGAATCCTGAAGTAATAAGAGGATGAGATAATAGAAACTCTTAATGAGATCTATACTCTGTATGAGGGAGTACCTAGGCTAAAGGAGTACTCTTGATAGACTCACCTATGTGATTGTGGAACTTAGGCCGGTTCCTATGGAATTTCGAGGCAAAATTCCTAGAGCCTTCATTAAACTGGGATACACGTGCAGGGCCATTAAAGTACGAGCTATTAGAATATACCTTAAGAAAAGGTTGTGTGCGGGTTTGATGTCTGAGATAGAGTTCAAGACATTTGTGTCACTCTTGTTGAATTGGAATCCTACTTGTTATGCAAAGGTTCAAGTCGTAGACACCTTTGTTTATGCACAATCTTAGAAACGTTTGACGTTACTTCTAAAATCAATTTTTAAAATTCAAGTGGGGGATTGTTGGAACATGTCCATGTTTCAATATGTTGAATTTAAAAATTTCTCAAGTCCCACATTGTTAAAATATTTTTTTGGTTGAAAAAACCATTTAGTCCCACATTGCTCATGTGAGAAATATTAACTATCCTACTTCACTATATAAGGAGTGCACATGTTTCATTTCAAATCACACCAAAAACTACTCTATTAGTTTTTCCTTCCTCACTCTCATAACTCTGTGTCTCTCGAATTGTCGAAGCGCCATATTCTTCCCCTTTCTTCCTACTCGTTGAATTTTCCGAGTATTTTCTTGAATTCTCTTTAGAGAATTATGTTAATTTCTCCTCATTTGAGTTGAGAAATTTTCAAGTTTAATCTTTTGGATTCTCTTTGGAGAATTATTTGAATTTCTCTTTGTTGGAGAAATTATTATGACTGGTCTTTGTACCAGATACTACGAGTGGTGTTGATACCATATTTGAATGGTCTTGTACCATCAGAGGATGTATTTCTAGACCGATTATCTATCATGCAAGTAGTAATCGTACAGTATAGAACTGAACTTTATCCTGGAGACGGCGCAGTAGTTTGACTGATTTGCATAATTTTGAGCAGTGCCGCGAAACGTCTTAAAGAGAGCGACCTAGTCTGCGACTCAACCTGGTAATTTCTTCGGTGGCAAATATTTCAAAATCTGAATCCAACACTTGTCTTCTAGTATCCGGAAGCTGGTGTTCTGTTTGGCCTTAATCCGTTCGGATACTTTCAATCTTTCAGGCTACTGGTTACTATTTCTCCGTTTTCATTTGAATTAAAGATTTAAAGATAGTATTAATTATTCATTTGGTTGGTGGGCTTGATTTATTTGAGGTGTAGAGAGCCATGAAGGCCAGAGTTTAGTTGAGGATAGCAACAATCTATCCAGTTCTGCTACAGACATTGCAACAGAACCACCATTTCATTGTTGTGTTCTTGACCTGTAAAGAGCATGAATTTAATTAGTAAAAATATATCAATGTAGAGTCATTTCTAAGTGATTCAAAATCAGGATGAAGAAGTTTTACAATATTTATATTGTAATAGGTTATTAGACTCATTTTAATATGTTAATTTTCACTTCTTTCTGCACAACAATTCTAACTTCTTCTAACTTCAATATATTCTAATACATTCTTAGTATTTCAAGATGCAATAAAATATTTCAAGAGGAACTTGATTTGTTGAGTTATTCATCTGCAGTGGTTATTGAATTATAGAAGGAAGCAACCATGGGTTTAGTGTTCTAACCTTGCCAAAAGCGAAACTCTACTTTTGCCCACTTAACATCAATTAGGCCTCATTCAGTTTTTACACAAGTAGATGCAAAAGTTGTTTTAAATGGGAAAATGATTCACATGAGAACGATTCTTACTCTTAGAACTATGCTCAAATGGAGGGATTTTCCTCCGCGAGTGGAAACGAAAATTTAGGATGATTTTGTGGTTCATCATGCCATAGTTCTTGCATGTGTGAGTTTATAAATACAATTTTCAACTTCCATATATGCAGATAACTAAACAAAATTGAAATAATTGACTTGTCTAACTAGGTACTTTTGAGATGATTTATTTACACGTGGTTTTGAAGAATTCATTGTAAGAGAAATAATTTGTGGTTTGTGTTATTCAATGAAAGAGTCAAGTGAAGATTTCATGTTTCTCACATTAGGAAATTGGTTTCTAACCAAAATAAGAATAATTTTTTTATAACGAATTTTTTTTATTGTTGATTCAATTAATTCAAAATAATTAATATAGTATTAATTCGACTATTTAGAAATTACTATAATTATAAAATTCAATTTTTTAATTTTTTTAATAATATTTTATCTTTATTTTTAATATATATAATGACAATTTTTCTACTTCATTTAGTCTTTACTTTCAATATATTTTATTTTTAACATTATTTGATTCTAATAATCCTTCTTTCGATAATAATGCTTAAATTTGATGTTTTTCACAAATTTTACTATCTTCGATGATATTACATCATTCCACATCAGTATCTGTACAAATGCACGAGTAATATATCATTACTCGTGTGAACACACGTGTAACACATCAGTATCATGTGAATATACGAGTAACTATTTCAAAATCAATGCGAACGCACGGATATGTATCACACCAGTAACATTGCGAACGCACGAGTAACACATAAATACCGTATGAACGCACGGATAACCATACCAAAATACGTATATGTATCACACCAGTAACATTGCGAACGCACGAGTAACACATAAATACCGTATGAACACACGGATAACCATATCAAAATACGTGTAAACACACGCGTTATTATATTTTTGGTCCAACATTAAACTTAATTGTTTTAGATTATTCTCTTTTTCGAATTTCATGTAAAATTAGTTTTCTATTGATTTTCAATTAATTTTAATTTTGAATTTTCATTTGTCTCATTCATTAAACCTTATAAATCCTTTTATTGTTACAACTCTATCTGATCTCACCTGATCAGACTTGGACCGTCACGGTTGGCTCCAAGTTGAAGTTGGAACGAGATGGGGGGTACCTAAAAGGCACTCTGATGCTGAAGTAAGTGAGAGTACGAGCAGACAAAAGTATGAGTATGGATAAAAGAATGAATACCTGACCCTCTGGGAACAGAGGGTATTTATAGCCCTCAGCGCTGGGCCAAGGTCCCTTTATTGGGTCGGGCAGGTTTGGCCCAATGAAGGAACTGCCAGGTTCTACGTGAGTAGTGGGGACCCGCACGTGGTCTCCTTCTTGGATGTTCTGCGAGAAGTACGGACGGACGAGGACGCGGTCTTTTCGGGATCCGGGTGGTGGTGTAATGGTCAGAGTCTGCCCTACGAGGGGAGCTCGAGCTGAGGTCGAGCTAGACCGAATGAAGTCGGGGATGGCGTACCAGCGGAGAGTGTCGGGCATGGCTATGGATTCTTGGTCGGCGCGACTCCCTGCAAGGCCGTTTGGATTGGGCCTTCATCATTGATTTTGGGCCAGCCCGGCCCAGTCCAGAACAGGAGCCCCCCAAGTCGTGGTTCCTGGAGTAGGAGCCATGACTTGATCTTAGGCCGCTTCCGTCACGGGGTCTCGTGCCCGACTAAGAGATGTAGTTCCCCGCGGATTGTCCGAGGAGTTTCCCCTGTGTCGGGCCCGTGAGATAATTCCGTTCGAGGAGTGCTCGGGGAATCTCAACGGGCTGTGTTCGTTGAGCACATGAGGCATCTCTTGGGAACCGTGCCGCCACCCTACTGACGATAGGGTCATCATTGCCTAGGGGAGCTACGCGTCGAGGAGGGAAGTTCTGTGGTTCCCCGGGGTGACGTTTCGTATTCCACGTCATCACTATAAATAGGGTCCTTGGGCCCCAGAACGTGTTTTTCCTCTTCGCGCCTCTCCTCTTTCCTCTGTTTCTGCTGTTGCTGTTCTTCCCAGATATTCATAAGACCGCCGTGATCTCCGTCGCTGATTCCCTTTCTCCGTCGTCGCACCTCCTTCCTGATTACAAGTAAGTGTCTCATTCCCTTTGCTTTTCCTCTGTGATGCGTGACATCTTTCATTGTTTTTAGACGTTAGAGACTGTACGCCTGGGATTAGCCCCGGTACATTCGTATTTAGCTCGACAAATCCATGTGTATGCCCGGCGTACGCATGTTTGTGCCCGGTAAATGCATAATTTAGGTATTTGACTCGCAGTGCTGCCCGGGATCTTCATGATTCAGGGCGCCTAATTCTTGGTAGTGCCCGGTAAACTCATGGCCCTAGTTTTGAGACTCATGATATCACTCGCCACGTTCATAGCCTAGGTCGACATATTCGTGAGTGGTCGAGATGTTGGCCCACTTAGGCGATCTGTAGGGAGACTTGTCATGGTATCTGGGAGTCAGGGAGGTGACTTCTCTTTTTGTTTCGAAGCACCAACTTTTTTAGTCGTGCGTGGAGTGACACGGCTTGTCGCGCCCTTCATCCCGTCCGTTATGGCGAGCATGTGGATTTGCTCCCCAATTGACCGGTTTCCTGTGCTTTGTAGGTAACCATGGCAGACGAACCGTGTTCTTCGGGGCGCACCGAGGTGGATGACCAAAGTGCTGAGGAGAATGTGAATTTGGTTGATACCATAGAGGATCCTCTGCTGGAATGGGTGGGCGCCGAGCCTAGAGGGATCGCTTCGGCCTATAGTCGACGTAGTCGAAGTGCCTTCACCATCATCGAACAGGGCGATAGTCAACCCGGTTTCCAGAAGAACTTTGTCGTCACTAGGCCGACTCTTACTGCTCGAATTTGCTCGGAGTTCCCTGAGTATGGGTTCCCAATGTACGAGATTGCTTTCAAGGACATGGGGTTAAAGCTCCCCTTCAGCGATTTTCAGGTCGGGGTCTTCAGTCATCTGAAGCTGGCCCCGTCGCAGCTTTACCCAAATTCGCTTGCTTTCATCCGGGTGTTCGAGCTGACGTGTTGGTTTCTAAGGATTGGGGCGACCATACCCCTCTTCTTCAGAGTCTTCCACTTACATTGCCAGTCCCGGGGAGGTAGGCATAGCTGGGTTTCCTTAAAGCAGTCGAAGAGACTGTTCAGAATGTACATGGATTCCGTCCGGGGCTTTAAAGACAAGTGGTACATCATGAGGCCGGTTACCACAACGGGTTTAGAATCTGTATATGAGGAGGAAACGATCGTGACCGAGGACCACGGGGAAGCCCTTATAGACGATGAGGGACGCCCGGTGTTAGGGCGCGTGGCCAAATTTCCCTTGCATTAGACCTCGAGGCACTACGAGCATGGCATCGGGTACTACCACACGTCTGCGGGCGAGATGAGCCCCGAAGACGAGAAGGCTTATGGTACTCTCTGTCGGTATGTCGACAGTTTCTTCCCCGCCAGGTGGGCCACGAGGGAGGGGAAGGATATTCTTGACGAAGAAGGTTATCCGACCTTCGAGGCCCGGCCGATCGATACGAAGGCACTTGTGGAGTGCCAGTCCTTCGGGCAGGCCGCGAACCTGCTAGGTCGTTATTGTTTTTTCTCGTTTGAATTTCTTCACTTGTTACTTGTTCGCCACTAACCCGGGGTTATTTTATGCAGGTCTCATGGCTGGTCGAAAGGAGAGGCTCCTGAAGCTGACACAGGATAAGAAGGTTAACAAGAGATTGGTGCGAGCTTCTCAGGCGACGAGGATGGGCCTGCCAACTAGCTCGGGTGCTTCTCAGGCGATGAGGATGGGCCCGCCAACTAGCCCAGGAACTGCTTCGGGAGGGACCCCGGATGCTCAGGATGTCGAGCCACACACCGACCTGATACCGAGGAAGAGGAATCAGGTGGAAAGCCAACCGGAGGTCGGCGAGGATTCTAGCGCGGTGAGGTCCTTTGGGTTGCCCCCTTGCTTTAAAGAGGAGGGTTTCTTCGAGGGATATCCCTTGTCCGTGAGTGCTGATGAAGCTGAAACCATTAGGCAGATGAGCAAGGAGAGCCGGAGAAGGCATCTGGCCGCCAATATGGCTGGGCTGGTCAAGATGGTCGAGATGGCTGTTGTGCTGGCCGAGGAGGGGGAAGACTCTGATCGTATCAAGGAGCTGGAACAGGAGAAAGCTGCCCTTACTTCGAGTTCTCGAAAGTTGAAGGCTGCTCTGGAGCGCTCCGAGGAGATGTTCCGCGAGCAAGCCGAGCTGCTGGCGGCGGAGACAGAGTTGTTGGCTCTGGAGAAAGAGAACTCGGGGAAGCTGGCCGAGGAGAGGGACCATTTTCGTGAGGACCGGGAACGTCTGGAAATTGACAATGGGCGCCTCGCCAGAGAGGTTGAGGAATTAAAGGCCGTCATGCTCCCTGCCGAGGATGACTCGGAGGAGACGGCTCCTTTGCGGAGTCGGTCGGAACTGGTCGCTCGTATTCAACTCCTCGAGGTGGACTGTGTCGGTGCTATGGCGGATGGCTTTGAAGCCGCGGTCAGCCAGCTCTCTCTGTTGAATCCCGGTCTGAACACTGAAGGAGTGGGCTACATGTCCCAGATCATTGATGGTCAGGTCGTGCCTCCGCCCGAGTCTCCTGTTGTCGGTGGTGATAGCTCCGGGGAAGCTGAGTTGTGAGATTCTGATAGGGCCTGCGCGCCTTTATTGATGTTCATTTCGGGCCTGCGTGCCCGATCATTTTTATCTTTTGGGCCTGTGTTCCCGTCCTTTGTATTTCTTGAACATCGCCGGCCGTTTTGGTCGGTTTATCTCTATTTGTTTTGTTGCCTACAGGTTTTTCAAATGAATGCTTGTTTCGATTTTTGATTGTTTGCCCGTGTTTGTGTTTACGTTTTTACGCTAAAATTGGCCTAAGTTAAGGGCCCGAGTATTGCTCGTACGTGGTTGTGACTTTGTTGGCAAATTTGCCTAAGTCTTTTGTTCGTGCCTGTGCTCGGCTTCTATTCGATGGCCGAATTCGCCTGAGTGATGACCTCGAGGAGAGATTTCTTTTTCGACCCTTTTGGATGGCCCGACGTTCTTCGAGATTCGTTGGGCGTGCGGAGCGAGGCCGCTTGTTCGGGTACATGACCCAGATCAGGGTTCTTCACCCGCAACGTGAACTGCCCATCGCGAGCTGGGTGTTCTGCCCTGCAGGTACTTCGACGGTGGAGCTCGATTGAGGTGTCCACGTCGGGCACGATTGTTCACTTTCGTCTGTTGAACGGTGTTATGCTGTTTGGGCGTAGGTCAGGCCTGTACCTTGGCCTTTCTACGGAGTCGGACATTTTTCCTCGTTGACCGGGCGCGGGTGTCGACAGTCGAGGGTCCTCGGTGTTGGTGGTTTTTAACTATAGTACTGCTTTAGTTTAGCAGCATTCTAGGGTCGTGGTAATGGTTCTCCGTCTAGTTGCTCGAGGTAGTATGCCCTGGTACCAGTGGTGTCATGGACGCGATAAGGCCCTTCCCAATTCGCGGCCAACTTCCCTTCGCGGGAGTCTTTCTGGTTCCTTCGTAATACCAGGCTGCCGATTTCGAACTCGCGCTTAATGACCTTGTCGTTGTGGCACAGAGCCACTCGTTGTTTTAGGGTGGCTTCGTAGAGGGCCGCCCCAGATCGGATTTCCTCGACTAAGTCGAGCTCGTCCCTGAGTGCCTCGTCGTTCATTTCTTCGTCGAGGGGGTTCTCTGTCCGTATGGATGGTTCCATGATTTCTACTGGGATAACGGCCTCGGTGCCGTATGTTAGTCAGAATGGAGTCTCGCCCGTCGTTGAGTGGGGCGTGGTGCGGTATGCCCACAAGACGCTGTGCAGCTCCTCGACCCATCCCCTCTTCGCTTCGCCAAGTCGGGGTTTGAGTCCCCGGAGGATGACTCTGTTCGCAGCTTCGGCTTGCCCGTTGGTTTGAGGGTGCTCGACCGAAGTGAAGTGTTGTTTCGTTTCGAGTCTGGTGACGAAGTCTTGGAACCCGTGGTCAGTGAATTGGGTGCCGTTGTCGGTCACCAGTGCCCTCGGAATTCCGAACCTGGCGAGGATGTTTCTCTTGTAGAAGTGGAGGATGTTGTGCAAGGTGATCTTCGCGAGGGCCTCGGCTTCTATCCATTTCGTGAAGTAATCCACGGCCACGATGAGGAATTTATTTTGGTAAGTCCCCTGTACGAAGGGCGATGTCCATACTCCACCATGCGAACGACCATGGGGACGACAGTATGCTCAGTTCGTGAGGGGGGGGGGGGGCGAGGTGCATGTCACCGTGCCTCTGGCACTTGTCATACTTCTTAACGTGTTCCTTGGCGTCCTGCTGCATCGTCGTCCAATAATACCCCGCTCGAAGAGCTTTCCTCGCCAAGGACTTTCCGCCCATGTGCTGGGCGTTAATCCCTTCGTGTATCTCCCGCAGTACCTCAGGGACTGTGGATTCGTCGATGCATTTTAGGAGGGGAATGGAGAATCCCCTGCGATACAGTTTGTGCTCGAGCACCACGTAGGAGCATGCTCGTCGCTTTGTGATGGTCGCATCGGTCTGGTTCGAGGGGAGTTCGCCCTTCGTCAAGAAATTGTAAACCGGGGTCATCCAGGACGAGGCATCCCCTATGGCGTGGATCTCGACTAGTGTCGAGGATCTTTCAATTCTCGGGTGTGCTAGGGATTCTTGGATGATGGATTTGTTCCCGCCCTTCTTTCTCGTGCTCGCGAGTTTGGACAATATGTCTGCCCTTGCGTTTTGCTCGCGGGGGACATGTGAAATTTCCGCTCGTTCAAACTTTGTCATGTATTTTTTGACCAAGTTTAAGTATTCGACGAGGTTGTCGTTCTTGGCTTGATAACTCCCCTGGACTTGGGAGGCGGCGAGTTGGGAGTCCGTGTAGATTTGTATCTCGCGGGCTCCCAGGTCCTCGGCTAGCCTAAGTCCCGCGAGCAGGGCTTCGTACTCTGCTTGGTTGTTCGACGTCGGGAATGAGAGAGCTAAGGAGTGTTCGATCACTACGCCTTCCTCGTTTTCCAAAAGGATTCCTGCGCCACTTCCGGACGAGCTGGATGCCCCGTCGACGAAGATGGTCCACTTGTGTTCCTTTCCTGCGGGTGGGTCATGAGCAGTCATTTCCGCGACAAAGTCGGCCAGGGCCTGTGCCTTCAGGGCTTTCCTACTCTCGTATTGAATGTCGAATTCGGAGAGTTCCAAGGACCATTTCAACATTCTGCCTGCCATGTCAGGTTGACCCAGGAGTTGCCTCACTGGTTGGTCGGTTCGCACGATGATTGGGTGGGCCAGAAAATAGTGTTTGAGTCTCCTCGCCGCATTGACGAGGGCTAGAGCTACCTTTTCTATCTGTTGGTACCTGCTTTCGGGTCCTTGTAGGGCTTTGCTCGTGAAGTAGACAGGTTTCTGTCCGTCGGTGGTCTCGCGGATAAGAGCCGCGCTGATGGCTTCGTTCGAGACGACCAGGTATAAGAACAGTGGCTCCCCGTCGGCTGGTCAAGATAGTACGGGTGGTTGAGATAGACTTTGCTTTAGGTGGCGCAGCGCCCGTTAACACTCCTCGTTCCATTCGAAGGCTGCTTCCTTACGAAGGAGTTTGAAGAAGGGGAGGGCGTGCTGAGCGGACCTCGCGACGAAGCGGGACAATGATGTGAGCATGCCGTTCATGATTTGTATTGACTTCTTCGATGTTGGTGTCGGGAGGTCGGAGAACGCCCGACATTTGTCGGGGTTGGCCTCAATTCCTCGTTCTGTTAGGTAGAATCCGAGGAACTTTCCTGCCTTGACTCCGAACGTACATTTCTCGGGGTTGAATCTCATTTTACATTGTCTTGCTTGGGCAAAGACTGACCTGAGGTGTGCTGCATGATCGGTGTCTGCTCGGGATTTGACGATCATGTCGTCCATATACACCTCGAGCATGTCCCCAATCTGTTTGTGGAAAACCTTGTTCATCATGCGCTGGTAAGTTGCCCCGACGTTTTTCAGTCCAAAAGGCATTACGTTGTAGTAATAGTTGCCCGAGCTGGTCATGAAAGCCGTGCAGTGTTTGTCGCCCACGACCATCGGGATTTGGTTATAGCCCGAGTATGCATCCATGAATGACAGTGTTTTGTAGTCGGCCGAGTTGTCGACCAGCATGTCTATGTTCGGCAAAGGGAAAACATATTTCGGGCAGGCCCGGTTGAGATCGGTATAGTCAACACACATCTTCCATTTTCCATTATTCTTTTTAACAAGTACAACGTTTGACAGCCAGGTGGAATACCGGGCTTCAGAAATAAAATTTGCCTCTAGGAGGTCTTTTACAGCTTTTTCAGCAGCCTCCGTTTTTTCTGGAGACTTCCTACGCCTACGTTGTACTACGGCCCTAGCGGCTGGATCTATGGCGAGGTGGTAACAGGTGACCTCAGGGTCGAGTCCGGGCATCTCCGAGGCGCTCCATGCGAACAGGTCAGCGTTCTCGCGCAAGCAGGCCTTGATTTGCTTCCTTGCCAGGTCGGGGAGATCCTTGCCAATCTTCACTCCTTTGGTCGGGTCGGTGCCGAGGGGGAAGAGTTCAAAATCCCCGTCCGGTATTGGTCGGAGTGGGACTTGCTCGCCGTTTGGAGGTTCATCCTGGTCGAAACGAGCGTCCAGAGCTATAGAGTCGACCTTTGGTGGAGCTTTCTGGACTTCTTCTTTGACGGGCTCCTGCTTGTCGGGCTCCTGTCGTGTCCTTTTGGCGGGCCTTGTCCCCATGTCGACCGTGTCGCGTCCCTTAGATGCAGCGTTGAAACACCTCCGAGCGGCAGCCAGGTCTCCTTGGATAGTAGCTACCCGTGCCCTTTTGGTGTAGAATTTCATCTTCAGGTGGACGGCCGAGGGCACCGCTGTCAGTTCTGCCAGTGTTGGTCTCCCCAGGATGCAGTTGTACAGAGACGGGCAGTCGATGACGAGGAAGCGTACTCTGACTTGTCTTGTAGTCGTTCCTTCGCTGAATGTAACCAGGAGCTCGACATATCCCCAAGGCTTGGAGGTCGAGTCGTTGAAACCTTGTAAGTCCGACCCTACATATGGCGAGAGATGTGAGTCGTCCAGCTGTAGAGTTTGGAACAATTGGCTGTACATTACGTAGATGGAACTTCCTTCGTCGACGAGGATGCGATGCACATCAAAGTTGGCCATTCTTGCCCTTATCAGTAAGGGGATGACCGCGTTTGGGGCTCCGCCGGGGAGCTCTTCTAGGTAGAAGGTGATGGGTTATGACCTGCCCTTCACCCTTTCAAACGTCACTGTTTGCGGGGGCGCCGCGTCGACCAGCTCATCCAGCTTCCTCTTAGCCGAATTAATGGTCAAGTCGTTGAATCCGCCGCCGTTGATGACCATGGCGGAGGGGAAATATTCTCACCTGCTGTACGTTGTGAGCGGTTCCTGCAGGTGTTCGGGGATGTCGAAGTCCTCGGGCCTGGTCACGGAGAAGGCGGTCTAGATGGGGACCGACTCGTCGGATGGTCGGGCATCTTCCTCGGGCTCCCTTGTCTCCTGGGCGTCACGACGGGGAGCATCGTTTCGCCGGTATTATGCGAGCCTCCCTCCCTTGATGAGGGTTTCGATGGCGTCCTTGAGGTGGATGCAATCCTCAGTCAGATGACCATGGCTCCTATGGTACTGACAATATTTGTTCTTGTCTGCTCCGGGCTTGGCGGGAGCAGGTCGGGGACGTTTGACACCGCCGTCCTTGAAGTTAGTGCTGGCACACTCCGCCAGAATGCGCTCGCGGGAAGCTGTGAGCGGAGTGTACTCGATAAAACGCCTCGAGGGTCCCCTTTGTTCTCGGACTTCCCGGGGTCTGTCTTCTTTCCTTTTCTCCCCGGTTCGTCGAGGAGGAAGAGCTTCCTGGCGCGAGTTGCTGTTGGACCCGCGAGTCCTGGGGTCTCGGGCCCTGTTGGCCGCTTCCCTCTCCTCGTAGTCCATGTATGCCCGAGCTTTTTCGAGGAGGGCGTCGAATATCCTGGGTGGCTCGATGCCCACGGCTTTTCTGAATTCCGTGCCGGGGAGGAGTCCCCTCTCCAGCAGATATCTCTTCATATGGTCCGCGCAGGGGACTTGTATAGCTTCCCGGTTGAAGCGATTGATGAACTCCCTCAAGGTTTCATCCTGTCTTTGGATGATTGCCTCGAGAGCCGCCTCGGTCTTTGGATGCCGCCGAGAAGCCGTGAATGAATTGATGAACTGGTTTTTCAAGTTTCGCCACGAGGTGATTGAGCCCAGGGCGAGTCCTTTGTACCAGTCCATTGCCGCCTTCCTGAGAGTCGTGGGGAATAGTCAGCATTTGATGGGCCCCCCGACATTGTGGTAATGCAGCATGGCCTCGAACCCGTCTATGTGGTCGACCGGGTCCGCGACTCCATCGTACTCCTTCAAGTGCGGGGGTTTCTCCATGCCCGGGGGAATGGGCGCTTCCATGATAGCTTGCGACAGGGGACCGCGGGGGTCGTCCTCGTCGCTCCTCTCCGGAGACAGAGATGGGGACCTGTAATACTGTCGGGCACGACGGTCCTGGTCGTGTTGGGCCTCTCTCGAGTGTGGTGCTCGTTGGTTGATTCTTACACGCCCGTCTCCGGAGTGTCTTCTTTCCTGTCTCGTCGGGTCGCGACCACGTCATCCGGCTTGGATGATGGGCTGCCTCTCCAAAGGGGGCCGTTTCCCCGATGGGCGGGGTGACGGGCTTCGAGAGGTATCTCTGTAATGTCTCCGCGGGGGAGACGGGAGTTGGACTTCAGTCACTCGAGGAGGTGGAGTCTGGGGCCTCTGATGCCTCCTCGGGGGTCTCCGGTCGTCTTCAAGTTCCCTCAGTCTTTCCCCTTGGGCGAAGATGAGGTAATTTGTTTGATTGATCGCTGCGAACAACGCTCGAGTTATGGCGTCCGCCCCGGCGGGGACGGGGACTTCCTGAAATTGGGCAGCCCGGTAGTTCGCGAGAGCTGCATCGTCCTCTTCGAGTGGCGGAGGGACTGAGGAAGACGATGCAGTAGCTCCGTCGCGGTAGGTTGAAGGTCCGGGAGCAGTTGATGCGGGGATGGTGTTGTGACCGGAGTTGCCAACGTTGTCAAGGTGTCCGTTTTTGTCCGCGGGGCCGTTGTTGGTGTCGACGACGCAGACGTTTTGTTCATCGCGAGCTTGGTCAGCCATGACAGTGGTAGTTAAGTTGAGCTTTGGTCTTTGAGTCTAGATTCCCACAGACGGCGCCACTGATCTCACCTGATTAGAATTGGACCGTCACGGCTGGCTCCGAGTTGAAGTTGGAACGAGATGGGGGGTACCTGCAAGGCACTCCGATGCTGAAGTAAGTGAGAGTACGAGCAGGCAAAAGTATGAGTATGGATAAAAGAATGAATACCTGACCCTCTGGGAATAGAGGGTATTTATAGTCCCCAGCGCTGGGCCAAGGTCCCTTTATTGGGCCGGGCAGGTTTGGCCCAATGAAGGAACTGCCAGGTTCTACGTGAGTAGTGGGGATCCGCACGTGGTCTCCTTCCTGGATGTTCTGCGAGAAGTACGGACGGACGAGGACGCGGTCTTTTCGGGATCCGGGTGGTGGTGTAATGGTCAGAGTCTGCCCTACGAGGGGAGCTCGAGCTGAGGTCGAGCTAGACCGAATGAAGTCGGGGATGGCGTACCAGCGGAGAGTGTCGGGCACGACTATGGATTCTTGGTCGGCGCGACTCCCTGCAAGGCCGTTTGGATTGGGCTTTCATCATTGCTTTTGGGCCAGCCCGGCCCAGTCCAGAACACTATAAATTTTTAAAAAAAAATCCTGTATTTTTCACAATTACTTTTTACAAAACATGTGTTTAATTGTCTTTTTTAGCAATAGAAATAGCTAAAAACTTATACAATTATGCTGTATTCAATTTTCTTTTCAAAAATATTTTGATATTTTCTAATTTATAAACCAATATCTTATTAATAGAAATGGTCTTTTTAATTTTTAAAAATGATAAATTATTTTATAAAATTATTTTATTTTTCTTATTTATAATTTTATTATATTTTAAAATAAAAATGTCTAACGCACATATATCTCATTAATTACTACAACTAAACAATTAAATAAAAAATAATAATATAAATTAAAGAAAAAACAAAGTATTAAGCAAAATAGATTAACTAAATTTTCTAACGCGTAAATAAGGAGTGTTCATTGGTTCAGGTAATTCTGAACCAAATTGTAATTCAAACTAAATCATGGTGTTTGGATAGGATATTTTTTTAGTTCGAGAAAACCAAACCAAACCAATGAAACTCAATGTTAATTGATTTAGGCAACAGATTTTAAAAATTACACCCGCAAGTCCGTCTATCCGAACCAATCATATTATTTCATATAATTTATATAATCATTATTAGAAACTACTCTTCCCGTTTAAAAATGAATGTCGTTTTAGAGAAAAAAATTTATTTTAAAATGAATGTCATTCTCACTCTTCAATGTAGTAATCATAATTAGTTTTCCAATTGTGTCATATAATTATTACTCTGGACACTAATTCTAGTAAATTAATAAGACTAATTTAGTAAAAGTGTAATGTCTCGTAACAATATGATTATATTTTTTAATCCATACAAAAATTTTAAATGACACTTATTTTGAAATGAAAGAATAGTATAAGATAGATATTCAACTTCAAAAAGAAAAATAAAATAAAATAACATCTATGACATTCACTACCTATATGGAGAAACGAAAATATTAAAAAATTATATTATTATAAAAAATTAATTGATGTAAATTAGATATTTTTAAAAAATATTTGTACACATGTATTTTTAATGTATCGATCAATTCAACACAATTGATCTGTTATTTCTTAATTTGAATCGATTTGAATTTTATGGAAAAAATATGAAAATCTAACTCACGCCAATCCATATATTTTTTATTGTTTTGTGTGTCAAGGTTCTCTCAAAATCGAACCATACGCGAACACTCATAGCATAAATTATATTAAAAATTCTAATCGTAATAGGTCTTGAAATTTAGGGTTCGTCTTTGTGATTGCCGCTTCAATTTCAATCGCGCCAACTATATCAGATCACCCTCACATCCACATTGCTACTCACGCTCACTCATCCTTCAAATTCTTCTGCCGTCTAACGTTGATCACCACCCTCAACGCCACCACCCAACTAGCATGTTCTTCTGCCTCTCAGGTTCTTCCGTTATTCAAAATTTGTTTTATTTACCTTGTTACCATTAAGCTTATATCCCCTAATTACTAAGCTGTCATGTGTTTATCTAACTAAAGGATTAATTTTTATTGCACTTTTGGAATAATCAACTAATGGGTCTTTGAGGAAATTATAGTTTTGCCATTGTTACTATGCTTGTGCTTGTTTGGATTTCTGTCATGGTATTTAAGTCATTTTACTGAATGTAGGATTGTTTATTACTCCCTCCCTCTGATCCGTTATAGCTGATTTATCAAGACTAATGAAAAGCATTTAAAAATATGTTTTAAATTTGAGTTTTACTAGTATTGAGAGCTTGTGCAATGCACGGAAAGAAAATTATCGAAAGATTATATGTTGGTTACGGTTTACAATTTGTTCTGTTGAGTTATTAAGCAACATTGACGCTTGACAATACTCATTGATAGTGTTAAGTTTATCTAAGGTTGGATAGGACCAAAAGAATAGTGCCGATTGTTTATGAGAAAATGATTGAAGTACATATTATTGTTTAAAGCATGCTGTAATATTAAAATTGTTTACAGAAAAAAATATATACTGGCTGCTTCAAGGGTCGGCTCGACATACTCTTAGGCCTAAAAGGTTGGATATTTTTTTAAGCTAATAACGGAGAAATCAGAAGCCTTTTTTGGCCCAATATTTAAGTGAAAATTTAATTGAGAAATCTCGGGGCTTTTTATGTCTAATACTAGTCCGTTGTTGTTTTTATTTTATTTTAAAAAAATTGAGGCACAAAGCGAGGGCTTTATCAACCACAAATTTCCCATATGATTTCATACATTTGTGTCTATTTTATTATCACATCAGTATCTTGATATATGCATTTCTTCAATTCACCATTTATTATTACTCATAGTTTTTTTTATAAAGATTAATATCATATATGTAAATTTTGAGTTGATCATTAAACTGTTATGAAGACTAGTTTACTAGACTACTAAAAGAACTTCAGGAGATTATAGCTATCCTTGGATATGGAGAATCATCTGATGATTATTGGTAAACCTAGCAAGAGCCTGAAAAATTGAACATTTCTTATCAGAACCATGATTGTTAGGAAGATTATTCATCAAAACAAATCAATTAGTTTTTCAGTTTTACTTGTTTAAATGGATTCCATTGAAAATAAAATAGCCTATTCGAGCAAACTGATTAGGGATCAAAGCACCAAATTTCCATGTTTAGTGGCCAAACTGATTTGAGCATTATTTGCATTGAAGTACTATTCAATTTCTCTCATTATAATGTATTTATTGACAAATACTACTTAAAAAAATTTGGCCAGTAATATATATTTTCCTTCTCTATAAGCCTTTGTTTTTGTAGTAATTTTTACAAATATAAATAAATCTCATCCTCTTTCCCACTTATCCTCTAACATATCACCGGGTGGTGAGGAGTCTGATACCTGCTGCTCCCATTCTCAAAAATAAAAGATGAGTTTCAACGCAAGATATATCACCCCCAATGGATTTTCCCCAAATTATGGCCAAATGATTTCTTGCTAGAGGGGTCATGTTCGTGATATAAAATGATTGCATTCCTTCCTTAACAGCTTGAACTCAATTCTGTTTGTTACGATCCTCTCAATCTTACTAGGTTGTCAGTGATCCCTCAGTTTGCATCTACACGTTAGTAGTAGTACATCTACAACCTTTTTCCACCTTCTTCAAATCTTCTCTTGCGTCCTTCTTACGGCCATCATCGTCATTGTCGTCGTCGACTTTCATCTGCTTCAGTCTTCGTCTGGGCACGAATGGACAAGTAACGCTTTAATTAATAGAATAATCTTATCGTATGTATAAATCTATTTGTCAAATATTCTCTCTTGCAAATTAAGATAAATAGGTCATTGACTATTTATTAGAGATCGAAGTGATAAAATTTAGATATTGGAAGGTAGAGAAAATAGTTAATTTACAAGAGATTTCACGACCATTTTTCAGTTTTTTCTGAGGGCACATTAAATTTGATTTTGCCTTGGTGATGGCTTGTCGCACTAGTACTGTTTACAGATATATGGTAAACCTCTACAGATATGGAGTTTGGTTATGAGTAATTACCCGTAAATTTTGTGGGTATGGATACTTTAGTTCCCAACTCTTTTCATACCCACTAAATATATACTTTTTGTTTTATATTAAAATTTTAATCTCTTTTTTGAAGAATTTGTAATTAAATGTAGTTGTCTTTTTAATGTTTTATAGTTGGGATTTGGGAATTGGATGATGTTTGAATATTTTTCAATCGATAAATCATTTTAGTGAATCCTCTTTTTTCTGTTAATTATTAATTGTTAATGTTAGTATTACAATTGCATACATGTTTTTACCTGTTTGTCAAACAAATGCATTACAGTAGACTATATCCAAGTATAAAAGTGCCCAATAGGTAAGAGTATGGATAGTAAAGTCTCTACGCGAGTATTGAGGCAAATACTTCCGTACCTTACCAATTTGCGTTCTTACTTAAACTTAATAAACCACTCAATTACTTAATTGAGGAGGTATTTTATTTTTAAAATTGAGCTCTAAGCCACTTTATATTGTTGAAGGAAATGCGCGACATTCATCATTTATCATATTGATACAAATTTATTACATGTGAGCATGTGTGTACCTTTTGCTGTAGGTAGAATTAAAAAGAAGCAGTTGTCACTTGCTTGTTGACATTACTATGATTAACATCCTTTTGGCTGTCAGGTTTTTGATGCTTCGAAACATTAGGAGGACCGTCCAATCTATTCGTAGGATCCATAAAAGCAGAAATCTGGGAGTGAGTAGAGATGGAGCTTTGGTCTCAGTTGCACCTAATATCAACCAGTGCAGGATGTATATGCAATATAAGTTTCCTAGTGAAGGATGTAGTTCATTCATGTGGCAAGGAGCTAGAGAAAACTTTCACAAAGGCCGCTCATTTTGGAACTTATCTGCAATCTCAACAAAAAATATAGCAGCACATAATCCTCTAACTTGGAAATTGTTGTACAAGATATATTCCTCCAATGGTTCTAATGGATTTACCTCCATAAATATGGTTGCTCAAGCAGTGAGCCTGGCTTTGTCTCGTTCTTGTTTTCTGATTCCTAGTATTTTTGCGTTTGCATGTGGAGAGCTAGCATTGGCTCAGCAAAATCAGTCAGATGCAGGGTGTTACCCTTCACAAAATGCTTTGTCTATGCGTGCACAAGATGGATACAGTTACATGTTTGCATTTGTATTCAGCGTGGTGGAAAGCCTGGTCTTGTTAGCAAGAGCTATATATCTAACAATGATATTCTCTCCAAGCATTCTAATGGCACCACTTGCTGATTATTTTGGACCAGAGTTTAGGAAAATGTGGCTCCGGGTTGTTCATCGTACACTAGAAAGAGCAGGTCCAGCATTCATAAAATGGGGTCAGTGGGCTGCTACACGGCCTGATCTATTTCCTCAAGATCTATGTACTAAGCTTGCAGAACTTCATTCTAAAGCACCCGAGCACAGTTTCAGCTACACAACAAAAACTATAGAAAAAGCATTTGGCCGTAAAATTTCTGAAATTTTTGAGAATTTTGAAGAATTGCCTGTTGCATCTGGAAGTATAGCCCAAGTGTATCGTGCTTCTTTAAAATATCGTTACCCTGGTCAGCAAGCAAAGCCCATGGTAGTCGCAGTGAAGGTCAGACATCCTGGCGTGGGAGAATCTATTAGAAGAGATTTTGCTATTATCAATTTTGTGGCAAAATCTTCAAATTTCATCCCTGCACTTAATTGGTTAAGGTTGGATGAAAGTGTCCAGCAGTTTGCAGTTTTCATGATGTCTCAAGTTGACCTTGCAAGGGAAGCTGCTCATTTGAATCGCTTTATTTACAATTTCCGCCAATGGAGGGATGTGTCTTTCCCTAAGCCTGTTTATCCACTTGTGCATCCTGCAGTTTTAGTGGAAACATATGAGAATGGAGAAAGTGTCTCGCATTATGTTGATGAGCTTCAAGGACACGAACGGATTAAAAGTGCTCTTGCTCATATTGGTAGTCATGCCCTTTTGAAGATGCTTTTGGTAACACGTTATCCATTTACAGTTTTCTTTTCTGGTTAGATATATTTTGGTTGGTGATATAACTGTTTTTTAAGGATTTTATTTTAGTATTCTGTGTTTTATATATCATCAAGGGAAAATCACTATTACTAACGTGCCTTGCAAATAAAAAAATTGAACTTCAGCCTAAGGTGAAATTGGTCTATTCACTTTTCATATTTTAAGCCCAATAAGTGCTCATGCACAAGTGAGTGTCCTAGATGTAAAATCACTCACAAACATTTAAGTAACAACTTATGTCAGTAGGATTGGTTCTTGACAGTATTCATTTCTCTTTTATTTCATAAATTTTCTTTCATACAAAATCTTTGTGGGGCCTTTTTGATGGCTTTAGACTTGAATGTCACAGTTTTTTAACTTCCAAGAGACTGACACGTCTTCTTTCAGGTGGACAACTTCATTCATGCAGACATGCATCCTGGAAATATCCTTGTACGAGTGCCTCGGAGCAAGGATCGCAAACGGTTCTTCAAATCAAAGCCTCATGTAATTTTCCTCGATGTAGGTATGACTGCTGAGCTCTCTGGTAGCGATCGAGTAAATTTACTGGAATTTTTCAAAGCTGTTGCCCGCAGAGATGGTCGAACTGCTGCTGAGTGCACACTCAGGCTGTCAAAGGAACAGAACTGCCCTAATCCGAAGGCTTATGTTGAGGTAATTTGTTTAGCTGCAACTTTTTCTAGGTGGGAATTATATTGTATATTGATTTATGTTTCTGTGTATGAGCATTACATGAAGGTACGATATTTATTGTCACTTGTAAATAGTTATATATATTGGTTAGCCACTTTCTGGCTTTTTTACAGGCTTCTTCAGTTACTTACATATTTGCTTTTTCTTATTAAAGTTCATTCACTTTGAACTTGTTGGTTATGATTGCGAGTCATTTTATACATTGGATTTCCTCTTGGTTTTGTAACAGGAAGTGGAAAAGGCATTTACCTTTTGGGGCACTCGAGAAGGTGACGCGGTTCACCCTGCCGAGTGTATGGAGCAATTACTTGAGAAAGTTAGACGTCATAGAGTTAATATTGATGGCAATGTTTGTACTGTCATTGTGACGACCTTGGTTCTGGAGGTAATTCTTTGTTATATACCACTGTAATTGAGGGTATGTTTCCTTTCAACATACAATCTACATTGCTAATTATTATTTTGCATTGGTGAATTTGAAATTTGAAGGGCTGGCAGCGCAAGCTTGATCCCGGGTATAATGTGATGGAGGCACTGCAGACATTGTTGATTAGAGCTGATTGGGCAAAGTCTTTTGCTTACACAATTGAAGGGATCATGGCCCCTTAAGGAAGGTTCTTTCTTGAGATTTAGTAGGCATTTACACTAACGTCCAATGAGAAGTCTGTATTTTCCGATATCATACGATCCATTTGAAAATGTAGTTACAAAATAGGGTGATGTGACCAAATAGTTAAGTTTGATTAGATTCAGTGTAAAACACTGGCATTGTATATCTTTTACATAATTACTTCTTTATTGAGGCTCTTAAGAAGCAATTTTGAAACGTATATAGGGAAATTGGGATTGTATTACATACCCAGTTTTTAATCATGTACTTCTTTTCTCAGAATGATGACTGTTGTTGGTTGGATTAGCACTCAGGTTTAAATGTTTGCCTGGAAACTGCAGTACTGTACCAAATCAAAATGTAGTGATGTTCGGTAATTTTGTTGTAAAAATTGATTTTGGTTAACAGGAAGTTAAAATTGACTGTGTTTATTCTGTCGCCATTACCCAAACTAAAAGTTGGCTTATTTAAAAGATACATAATACAAAATAAGGTGAAAAATTTAATTTAGTCTTCAAAAAAATGTGAAATATAATTTAGTCTCTATTTCAAAGCAAAAGAAGTCCTTAGGGATGGTTATAAGCTTACCGTGTTGGTGATGGTAGCTCCTTGTTCTGGTTTGATCCTTGGATATCCAACAACCCTATGTGTCATTTAGTGGATTTTGTGGCCATTTAAGATGTATAAAGTAGAAACGTTGTCTTTGTTGGCAAAGATGTCACCCCTGCCTCAAATTGTATCAGGTATCAGAATCATTAAAGCAGACATTGTTAAAGTGTTTCCTTCAGTCAGTTGGCATCCATCTAGGGAGAAGACTATCGTGCTCAATATGGATGGGAGTTACCTTGGTGAGTAATAGAAATGGAGATTACTGCTTTCCATTTTCAGTTACAACTAACTTTTGATATCAGAATAGTTAGTTACAATGATAGCAACTGTTTGCTGTTTATATAAGGCAAATAGATGAACTACTACAATAGGTTTTAAGTACACTCAAGCTGACAACTGTCAATTTTGAGACTAGGCACTCTATTCTATTCTCTAATACAGGTTGGACCTGACCACCACAGGTTGCTTTTAAGACCATCGAGAGATGAGATTTGGACCAAAGTAAATAGCAACACTAGAAGTACTTCTTTTGTCATCATTGTCAGAAGGGAGATGAGATTTGGACAATCTACATCACAAATCACTTGAATGGAAGGAGAGTCGGCTGAGGGAAGGGGAGAGAGTTGAAGACCATAGTCAATAGTGCCTTTTAGATATTTTAAGAATCTCTTGACATCAATTCAATGTGACTCAAAGGGCATAATAACTACCTTTTGTGCTTGCACCATCCATAAATTTTTTTTCAATTATGTCTAATTTATCTGAATTTTGGTGGATGAGTACACCCATTGATTTCAATTGTTGTATTATAAAAACAACCACAACACAATACATAATTTAAATACACAAATAATAACAACATACAACATAAATGTTTTTAACCAAACTTATACTTACCTCAATCACATTACATGTACACTCTTGCATTTCATCAGTCAACATCTCTCTCTCCTTCTCAATCAACCTCTCTCATTCCTCCTCAATTAACATCTCTCGCACCTCCTAAAACAACCTCTCTCGCTCCTCCAGATGCATCCTCTCATGTTCTTCTTGAGTCACTCTCTCCCGCATCTCCTGAGTCCACTTCTCCAGCGTCTCTTGAGTCCATTTCTCCCACTCCAGTTCTAATGCTTCTTGTATTTTTCCCCACTCTTTGATCAACAATCTCTTCAATTTGTTTGTTACGAATTACTTTGTTACATGTTTGCGATGGTCCAAAAATAATCTCAAGTCGACGCCTCTTCCAAGATCACAAATACACCCATCATGCTCATATGTTTCAATATCTTCTAACAAAATGTCATGGCGTTCTCGGGGAACAAAAATACCATCTTTGAAATTTTTCAATCACTAAATCCTACAACACATATAAAAGTTCAAATTTACCAAATTGAATTAAGTTAAATAAGTAATGTTGAAAAAATCATCTACTTACTATATTTTCAGCAAATTCGTGCATAATCTCTGGTGTGAACACGTCTTCTGGTCTTTGACGTATCCTCTTCCATTTTTTATAGTGTAATGGTGGAGATAGGTTGCGATCAAGGCTTCTAGAAAGGTCTTCCAACTCTAGTTCTCTTTATTTTCTTTTTTCTTTAATCATTATCTATTCTAGTTTATCATATTCTCCATGAGACTATCTACGTAGATAAATATTTCTTCCTCCATTCTCCTTTCCTTTTTGGCTCTTAGCCAAAAATTCAATTATGGTGCGAGACTTGACAAATTCTTCTCAAACAGTCTTATCAATATATGAATACATCACATATGGAGACTCTAAGTTACACTTTGGATTTTCAATATAATCACACGCGAGTTGTGTCTTAAAGTCCCTCAAACGTTTATCGGGCATATCTAATCCATTTCTTTTTCACCATATCACCCTTTTAAACAATAAACACTTTTTATGTTTACATGATGAAGTTTATATTAACATTAAATCAAAATAATAAATGACCATCTACTTGTATAACAAATCATAAAATTTAAAATAAATATCGTAATATCGATCCATAATTGATCTTTCGATTCATTGTAAATCTCGTACTAATTATCTATAAAAATGTTGACTTTGCTTCTACCTTGTACTGACATGTAACCTCTAAAACTATCAGCATGTTCACAAAAAACATTATCAGTTCTTGGACAAAAATTAATCGGGAAGCGAACACCGCTTTCGTGGGCTTTTGTCACCTTGGTCAATATCGTGACACCTCTAGTTTTTATTTTACTTTTTGTATTAACAGAGGTTGTGTGAGAGATGCTGGTCAAATCGCCCATCTCTGTGTAAACCAAGAACTATACTTCTCAAATCAACAAATCTCTTCTAAGGCACTTAATACATTTGAATTAATCTATACTCATGGTATACTTCCTAAAAACATACATTCAACATATTCTCAAGCTAACACCATTCAAGAAAAACAACATTTCTATCCACATTTCAGTGACATTACATACCACCATTTACTCAAACTAACATTATTCAAGAAAAACAACATTCTTAACTATATTTTAGCGGTCAGTGACATCGTGTTCTCAAACTAACACTATTAAAAAATAATATTTCTATCAACATTTTAGTGGCCAGTGACACAATTTTCTCAAACTAACACTAGATAAAGTGAGTTACGTACTGAAAACGTGATGACATAGCTTTGTTCGAGTTAGGTTGGAATAATTGATGTTCGAGTTGATGTTGGAAAAGATAATGGAATCTGAGTTTTGATGAAGATGAAAATATCCTAGGTTTTTTTAAGAGAATGACGATGAAACGAGAAGTGTTGATAGGTAAATGAAAAGTTAGAGTCCATTTTGTAAAGTATTCATGCAAAAGAACTTTCACGCAAGGTTTGGAAAAAATGAGGGAATATATTAATTTAAAATTAAAAAATAGAAAAGCGTCATATTTTTGGAAATTCATGCAAATGATTTACCCATCGATTGGACAAAGTAACATAGAGATAATACAGATTTTTAAAAATATAAAAATTAATAGAAAAATAAGGGTATTTGAAAATATTAATTTTATAATTCAAAATAAATAAATAAAAGGAAAAGAAAAAGACGCTAACCAAGAAAATGTAATGCTTGGTTCCTAAACCAATTGAAAAAGAAAAAAAAATACACTAACTATGATTTGAAGCGAGGTCTCTGGTAGATATATTTTCTCAATTTTTTTTCAAAACCGAGGGAATAAGTTGTATATGTTTAAAAAAATTAATCATGACACTCTCAGGACATATACCTCAGTGATTTGTTGGTCTAGGTGAAAGTTTTGCCATATAATGTATTATTTGTAGTAATGAATAAATTATTATTTTGGTGGTGCAATTTATCAGGTGTATATCTGAGTCAAAATAATAGAACCAACTATAACTTACCTCAAAATAAAATGAGATTAAGTTGAACAATGTACTTAAGTAGTATAAAGAACCATGATAAACTTATCCATGATCAAATAAAATCATTACTCAAATAAATTGAAAAATTACAAAGCTTTGAAACCAACCGACAACAAAGAAAGATTAAAATTCAAAATATGACAAATCAAAAAGCCACAAGCAATAACTCTGCATCAACAAAGTGAATTCAATCAATCGCATTGCTCAATTTTCACACACGCCAACTTTGCCGACTTGTTTGTTGAACATTATCCAGTATCAATGTTGAATGGTGTCATGATTTCCATGCTCCCGGCTGATCTTTTTGAGCCTAATTTGCTAATTGGAGTTTCTTGTGTATATGTTTGCACTAAATAAGTAGTCTTCTCAGTTTAATTAGTATAATCCAAGATTTTATATAATTTATTCTCATCACTCAATTCACTCACAATGGTGTTGTTGTTTTCAACCCCAATTTCCAGGTACAGTTGTGTTTTAATGTATACATTACATGAAAATTTAACAAGCATATATATAAATGGTGTAATGTTAAGAAAATAAACATGTATAGAAAAAACCATAATATAGTTACCTTAATATTGTGTTTGGCCATAACCGTTGAATGATTTTAACATCACCCGTAGCTCTTTTTGCACCATAAGTTCTTCAATGATTGTTGGTGTCGCCATCAGTGTCTTCTGGATCTGGAATGGATGCATTTGATGCATAACTATGATGAAAGATGATATTATTACCACAAAGATAATTAATAGTAGTCTTCAAAGCTTGAATTTGAGTTGTCATGCAGCCCTTAGCACCCTGAATATCATCTTTTATTTCAGCCTTGATCATGGACCTATTGTCCTCACTATCACGAGTAATCGCATTAATGTGTGCCATTATCACATCCTCCCTAACATGATTGTCAGCCAACAGCTTTTGGAGCATGTCATCTAGGATCACCTTCACAATAACAGATGCAAAAGAAGAACAAGATGTCCTAATGTTAGAAGGAATAGCAATCATAATAGCTTTCTTTCTCGACTCCACAACTTTGTCGTTATACACTTTTCTGACCGACTTCTCCAAGTAGTAGAAGATGCCATCTGAGTCTGTGTAACATCTCATTTTAGATATCATAGACTCATCTATACCTATTGGAGCTCCCACTAAATCCTCTTCTTTGGGTTTAATACCATTGAGTTCCAAAATCATCTAAACAAAGGATGAATAGAATAAAGGTTTGGTTCGGTTGTCCTTGCAATGGGTCATTTTATCAATGATAAATATAACTCAGTCCATTCCTTCATCAATGAGACACCACATTGATGGTGTGTGAATTGCAAGGGAACGGTTTGTGTCAAGTAATACAAAATTTGATCCGACGGAGAAATGATTGATTACCAAGATTTAGTCAAACTTGATTTATCTAAGGTGATCAATATTGCTTTGTTGTTTTAAGCATAAAAATAAAGAAATAAATATAATAATAGCTAAAGCAGCACATGAGAATTGTGTTTTTTTTCCATCTAGACTCACGTCTACTTTTTACGTAGGTTTTGAATCATGATAAGTTCTCTGGAAGGTAGGAAATGATGTGAATCACTCACTTTTGTGGCGTGTATAACAAAATGTTTTAAGACAAGACTAATTTGCAATCAAGAGCGTACACTTTATCACATAAGCGTCACAATCTTGATTGTTTCTCAATTGAGATCAAGTCGCCTTGTCAGTGGCACCTCAAACTCAATTTTTTATAAAATCACATTCGAATGTAAATTCACTACCTTTTGATACATGAATGACATCAATATTGATCTTGCGTTTGCAATAATCATAAGCATGCAAATATAACTCGAGTTCTAAAATAAAATACTGCCTTTTGATTTTTCTCATGATTATAATATAGACTAGTAGAAGTTCATCATAACATGGACTTGCATAACCCCCTAGTCCCTATGAGTTAACTCACGCATGGCAAAGTAAATTACAACAAGATTAATAAGCATTGAAAAATAATAAGATGAATAAACGAAAAGATAAATAACAGAATAAGAGAAGAATACTTGCAATATAAATTATGAGCTCTAAGTTACAAAAGAACAAGAGCTTAGGAAACAGAAAAGTACAAAGTTCTATGGTAAGAAGTGATGGATAGTACCTAAGTGTCATCCTTAGGTTTCTCCCCTTTTTCTATTAAGCTATAGGCCTCTATTTATACTAATTCAAGGGCTAGGATACAAATTGCATACACTAAATTCTTGCATAATGAGTCTTGAATCATGAAAATGGGAGTTACAAGGGTTACGAAACCAGAAAAAGGAATCTAAAGCAAAATGTAACGTCCGTAATTTAATTAATTATTTAATTAAATTATTTTTGGAATAATTGATGTGTTGTGATTAGTTGAATTTATTTATTTTATTAAGTGGTGGAATAATATTAGAATGACAATATTATTTGACGTGAGCTTGTTTTAAAGGACAGAAGTAGTAATAAGGGGGTGTAGTAGTATTAAGCCCATTAAGGAATAAAGGGAATAATAGGTTATTTTATTATTATGGAAATAACAAGAAAGAAGAAGCAGTAAGAAGAATAAGGGTTAGAGGAAGAACGTGAAAGCTTTTGGAAGAAGAGGAAAGAGGCAGAATGAAATCAATTGGAGAAAGTTATAGAGCAACCTTCAATCCAAGGTAAGGGTGGGGTTCTGACTCTATAATTGGGTTCATGATAATTGGTATGTGGGGGTTAGGAATGATTATTGTCTTGTTCATGAATTGAATGTATATGAGATTGTATGATGAAAAGCCGATGAATTTTGGATGAATAATGATGTCCCGATGCTATTTATTTGATGTAGAATTATAGGATAACTGTAAGTGATGATTACCCATGATTAGATTAAGTTTTTAGGGCTTAAAGTATGGAACCCGTAGTGAAAACGCAGAGAAAATCGCAAAAATTATGCATGATAGAGCAATATGCGTCGACCTGAAATGGTATGTGTCGATACAAGCAGGTCCTTAGACTCAGGATGAGTCGACATCAAGGAGTCTTGCGTCGATACATGAGGACTTTTAGACTCAGGATGAGTCGATACGTAGGAGCATGTATTGATACATGCAGAGTGGTAAACCCAGGACGAGTCGATACAAGAGAGGATGCGTCGAATCATGTTGCGAGTTCAGTGCAGTACGCATCGATCCAAGACGTTATGCGTCGACCCATGTTGTTTGGTTTTTGGCAGAATTAGTTGAAGATGCTGTAACTTGAGTTTTCAGATTCCGTTTGAGGTACCGTTTGAAGCGTTGAATAGCTAACACGATGGGCTTTATTCTTAAGGATTAAAATGAAGAATAGGAAAGATAGTCCTAGTATCCAAATTAGGATTAGAGTTAGTTCCCGTGTTGATCGTTACGTTGATTTTTGTGAAGAATGATGAAGATAAGATGTATATAGATTGTTGTTTGATTGTAACAGTAGGCCTATGGCCAACGTTGTGAAAATGATGAGTGTTGTTGTATTACTGTACAGATAAATTATTGATGAGATGATGTTAACGAGATTTTGTTTGAAGAATTATGATGTATATATGATGTGTGATGATTTATGATGAATGATGTTGATAAAGAGATGTTGAGATGCTTTAAGATGTAGGCCTTTGGCCAATGATGGTGTTGTATTGAGATGTTGTCAATTATGGTGTTGTTATTCCCTTCATGATTGTGTCGCATACATTGCATTTTGAGATGGAGCTTATGCTCTTTGAGATGGCCTGTATTGGAGAATATTGAGATGAAAGCTTATGCCTTGTTGATGCCTCTATTAATTGGCAATTTTCAGATGGGAGTTCTTCTCCAATGGTACCACATGCATTTGCATAGTATTGAGTCACATTATACGATTGCATAAAGAAGTGTGTATTGATGTTGTGAATATGTATTATTGTTGTGATTATTGTGGATTATGAGATGGGAAGTGGTGATGTTATGTGATCTAATTTAACATGTTAATTATCATACGCTTTATTATATTGTTAGATATCTCACCCCTTCTCTTTGAATGTTGCCCTTATGTTGGTAATATGCAGGTAATCGAGAGTGAAGGCCGTATACCTTCAATAGTTCGAGTCGGTGTCATTGTTCTGATATGCAACACTCTAGGGGATGAACGCTCGTTGATTTTGATTGTTGATTATTCAATTGTTGAACTTTAAGTTAATTATTATTAATTATGTGTTATTCTGAAGTTGTTGTACGATGATAAAGATGTTATTAAGAATTACATTGTGTAGATGTTTAAATTGTTGAATTAAGAGATTAAATTGCTATGCTGATAGTTCATCCGAAGTTTTAAAGTGTTATGTATCCACGATGAATGCAATGAGTTTTTAAAGTTGAATTTGTTGCATCCCGATTCGTTTGCATGAATGATTATAACTCTGATTTACATTTATAATTTCCGGGTAGAATTGGGGTGTTACAAAGTTGGTATCAGAGCAAAAGGTTGGTCCTACCTTGTCGTCGAGTCGTAGTTGTCTAACAATCGAGTATTGTTAATTTGAGTTCTAACCGTTGTTTATGTTGTAGTGATAATTTGAGATGGCTGGAAGGAATGATGCTGCACTTGCTTCTGCTTTAAGAAGCAATGGCTCATGCAATGGAGAATCAGCCGAATGTTGACGGGAATGCTGGATCTCATAGCTTGACGACTTTCCAGAGAGAGAATCTGCCTACGTTCAAGGGAAAGTATGATCCTAACGGAGCATTGGATTGGTTGAAAGATATTTAGAGAATATTCCATGTGATGGACTGCACTCCAGCGCAGAAGGTTCGGTATGGTACTCATATGCTAGCAGTCGAGGCTGATGACTGGTGGCTAGAGACTTGTCAGAGATTGGAAGCTGCAGGTGAGAATGTCACTTGGGCTGTGTTCCGTAGGGAGATTATGAGGAAGTACTTTCCTGAAGATGTCTATGGTAAGAAGGAAATTGAATTCCTTGAGCTGAAGCAAGGGAATATGTCGGTTGTTGAGTATGCTGCGAAGTTTTCTGAGTTGGCTAAGTTTTATCCGCATTACGGTGAAGCGAATGATGAGTTTTCAAAGTGTATCAAATTTGAGAATGGGTTGTGCCCCGAGATAAAGAAGGCGATTGGATACTAGAAGATCCGTGTCTTTGTGGATTTGGTTGATAGTTGCAGGATTTATGAAGAAGATAATAATGCTCATTATAACATTATCAGTGAGAAGAGGGGTAAGCACCAACAGAATCGTGGTAAGCCTTATGATGCCCCAGCTGGTAAAGGTAAACAAAAAGTTGCTCAGGGTCGAGGACTAGTGGGAGAGATGCTCCTACTAGTGTGGTTTGTTTTAAGTGTGTAAAACCTGGGCATAAGAGTAATGTGTGTACTACTGAAGTGAAGAGGTGTTTCTGTTGTGGTAAGAACGGACATGTTGTATCTGAGTGTGAACATAAGGATGTGATTTGTTTCAATTGTAGAGAAGAAGGGCACATTGGTAGTCAGTGTCAGAAACCAAAGAGGGCGCAGACAAGTGGTAAAGTGTTCGCTTTGATTGAGGATCAGACAGCTGTTGAGGACAGACTTATCAGAGGTACATGTTTCATTAATAGTACTCCTTTAATTACTATTATTGATACCGGTGCTACTCATTGTTTTATTGCTGCTGATTGTGTTGAAAGATTGGGTCTTATGCTGTCTTCTTTGAATGGAGAAATGGTCGTCGATACTCCAGCCAAGGGGTCAGTGATTACTTCTTTTGTGTGTGTTAAGTGTCCCTTGTCGATATTTGACAGAGACTTTGCTGTTGATTTGGTTTGTTTACCGTTAAGAGGTTTGGATGTAATTTTGGGTATGAACTGGTTAGAGCATAACTTGTTCATATTAGCTGTTATGACAAGTCTGTGAGGTTTTCTACTCCTGAAGAAGAGGAAAATGGTCTGTTGTCTGCTAAACAGTTGAGGAAGTTGATGCAAGAGGAAGCACAAATGTTCTCGCTGATGGCAGCGCTATATGTAGAGACTCAAGTTGTAATTGAGGAATTGCAGGTGGTGTGTGAATTTCCTGAAGTTTTCCCTGATGAAATTCCTGATGTACCGCTGGAGAGGGAAGTTGAGTTTGCGATTAATCTTGTACCTGGTACCAGGCCTGTGTCTATGGCACCATACATGATGTCTGCATCTGAATTGTCGGAGTTAAAGAAGCAATTGGAGGAGTTACTTGAGAAGAAGTTTGTAAGACCAAGTGTATCGCCATGGGGAGCTCCAGTGTTGTTAGTAAAGAAGAAAGATGGAAGTATGAGGCTTTATGTTGATTATAGACAGTTTTATAAAGTGACGATTAAGAACAAGTATTCGCTTCCAAGAATAGATGACTTAATGGATCAATTGGTGGATGCTCATGTGTTTAGTAAGATTGATTTGAGTTCGGGTTACCATCAAATTAGAGTGAAGGATGAAGATACCCAGAATACGACTTTCAGAACATGTTATGGACATTATGAGTATTCGGTGATGCCTTTCGGTGTTACTAAACCGCCAGGAGTATTCATGGAATACATGAATCGTATCTTTCATACATATTTAGATCGGTTCATAGTGGTGTTTATTGATGATATTTTGATTTACTCTAAGTCAGAAGAAGAGCATGCAGAACACTTAAGAGTAGTATTGAAAGTTTTGAAAGAGAAGAAGTTGTATGCAAAGCTGTCCAAGTGTGAGTTTTGGTTAAAAGAGGTTAGTTTTCTTGGTCACGTGATCTTAAGTAGTGGCATTGCTGTAGATCCATCGAAGGTTGATGTTATGTTACAATGGGAAACTCCGAAGTTAGCTACTGAGAATAGAAGCTTTTTGGGATTAGCTGGTTACTATAGAAGGTTTATCGAAGGTTTTTCTAAGTTGGCACTTCCGTTGACTAAGTTGACTTGTAAAGGTAGAGCTTTTGTATGGGATGTTCAGTGCGAAGAAAGTTTTACAGAATTAAAGAAGAGATTGACGTCGACTCTGATTTTGACGTTGCCTAATCCAAGAGAGCCTTTTGTGGTGTATTGTGATGCTTCTAAGATGGGTTTAAGAGGTGTGCTTATGCATAATGATAAGGTAGTTGCTTATGCGTCAAGGTAGTTGAGGACTCATGAGAAGATCTATCCTACGCATGATTTAGAGCTTGCTGCAGTTGTTTTTGTGTTGAATATTTGGAGGCACTATCTTTATGGTTCTAGATTTGAAGTGTTTAGTAACCATAAGAGTTTAAAGTATTTATTTGATCATAAGGAGTTGAATATGAGGCAACGAAGATGGTTGGAATTGTTAAAGTACTATGATTTTGGCTTGAATTATCATCCAGGAAAAGCGAATGTGGCAGCTGATGTGTTGAGTCGAAAGACTTTACATATGTCGGCAATGATGGTTAAAGAGTTGGAATTAATTGAATAGTTCAGAGATATGAGCTTAGTTTACGAGGTTACTCCATGAAGTGTTATGTTAGGTATGTTGAAGATTAATAATGAATTTCTAGACAGTATCAGAGAAGCTCAGAAGTTGGATGTGAAACTGGTAGATTCGGTGGTTAGAATCGATCAGTTTGAGAATAATGATTTTAAGTTAGATGCACAACGAGGTTACTCCGCGAAGTGTTATGTTGGGTATGTTGAATATTAATAATAAATTTCTAGACAGTACCAGAGAAGCTCAGAAGTTGGATGTGAAACTGGTAGATTCGATGGTTAGAATCGACCAGTATGAGAATAGTGATTTTAAGTTAGATGCGCAAGGTGTGTTGAGGTTTCGTAACCGGATTTGTATTCCTGATGATGCCGAGATGAAGAAAGTGATACTTGAAGAGAGTCATAGAAGTAAGTTGAGTATTCATCCAGGAGCTACAAAGATGTATCAAGATTTGAAAGGTTTGTTTTGGTGGCCTGGAATGAAGGGTGATGTGGCTCGGTTTGTGTATGCGTGTTTGACTTGTCAGAAGTCAAAAGTTGAACATCAGAAGCCTGCAGGGTTGATGCAACCGTTAAGTTCCAGAATGGAAATGGGATATCATTTCAATGGACTTTGTGACGGGGTTACCTAATACTTTAAGAGGACATGATTCGATTTGTGTGATTGTTGATAGGCTTACAAAGTCAACTCATTTTATTCCTATTAACATCAGTTTTCCAGTGTCGAAGTTGGATGAGATTTACACTAGTGTGATTGTGAAGTTGCATGGTTTTCCTTTGTGCATTGTGTCAGATAGAGATCCAAGATTTACTTCTGATTTTTGGAAGAGTTTGCAAGAAGCATTGGGTTCTAAGTTGAGGTTAAGTTCAGCGTATCATCCTCAGACATATGGTTAGATTGAATGAATTATTCAATCGTTGGAAGACTTGTTAAGGGTATGTGTTCTTGAGCAGGGAGGTTCGTGGGATACTTATCTTCCATTGATAGAGTTCACCTATAATAACAGTTACCATTCTAGTATTGGGATGACACCTTTTGAGGCGTTGAATGGTCGAAGATGTAGATCTCCTTTATGTTGGCATGAATATGGTGAAAGTGTAGTACTTGGACCTGAACTTGTTCGTGAGACTACTGAGAAGGTGAAGTTGATCCGAGAAAAGATCAAAGCTTCACAAAGTAGACAGAAGAGTTATCATGACAAGCGAAGGAAAGATTTAGAATTTCAAGCGGGTGACCACGTGTTTTAGAGAGTTACACCTGTGACTGGTGTTGGGCGAGCATTGAAGTCTAAGAAGCTCACTTCTCGTTTTATTGGACCATATCAGATTTCAGAGAGAGTTGAGAATGTTTCCTATAGAGTGGCTTTACCGCCTAATCTTTCGAATTTGTATGATGTGTTTCATGTGTCGCAACTCCGGAAGTATATTTCAAATCCATCTCATGTGATTCATATGGACGATGTGCAAGTACGGGATAATCTTACGGTGGAGATGATGTCTGTACGGATCGCGGATCTTGAAATAAAGACTCTGAGGGGCAAAGAGATTGCTTTGGTTAAAGTGGTTTGGCTAGGAGCTGCCGGAGTAAGCATGACTTGGGAGTTGGAGAGAAAGATGCGGGACTCTTATCCTGAGTTGTTCGATTAAGGTAAATTTTCGAGGACGAAAATATTCTAAGTAGGGGAGAGTTGTAACGCCCGTAATTTAATTAATTATTTAATTAAATTATTTTTGGAATAATTGATGTGTTGTGATTAGTTGGATTTATTTATTTTATTAAGTGGTGGAATAACATTAGAATGATAATATTATTTGATGTGGACTTGTTTTAAAGGATAGAAGTAGTAATAAGGGGATGTAGTAGTCTTAAGCCCATTAAGGAATAAAGGGAATAATAAGTTATTTTATTATTGTGGAAATAACAAGAAATAAGAAGCAGTAAGAAGAATAAGGGTTAGAGGAAGAACGTGAAAGCTGTTGGAAGAAGAGGAAAGAGGCAGAACGAAATCAATTGGAGAAAGTTATAAAGCAACATTCAATCCAAGGTAAGGGTGGGGTTCTGACTCTATAATTGGGTTCATGATAATTGGTATGTGGGGGTTAGGGATGATTGTTGTCTTGTTCATATATTGAATGTATATGAGATTGTATGATGAAAATTCGATGAATTTTGGATGAATAATGATGTCCCGATACTATTTATTTGATGTAGAATTATAGGATAACTGTAAGTGATGATTACCCATGATTAGATTAAGTTTTTAGGGCTTAAAGTATGGAACTCATAGTGAAAACACAGATAAAATCGCAGAAATTATGTAGGATAGAGCAGTATGCATCGACCCCAAATGGTATGTGTCAATACAAGCAGGTACTTAGACTCAGGATGAGTCGACACGAAGGAGTCTTGCATCGATACATGAGGACTTTTAGACTCAGGATGAGTTGATACGTAGGAGCATGTATCGATACATGCAGAGTGGTAGACCCAGGATAAGTTGATACAAGAGAGGATGCGTCAACTCATGTTGTGAGTTTAGTGCAGTACGCATCAATCCAATACATTATGCGTTGACCCATGTTGTCTGGTTTTTGGCAGAATTAGTTGAAGATGTTGTAACTTGAGTTTTCAGACTCCGTTTGAGGTACCGTTCGAAGCGTTGAATAGCTAACATGATGAGCTTTATTCTTAAGGATTAAAATGAAGAATAAGAAGGATAGTCCTAGTATCCAAATTAGGATTAGAGTTAGTTCCCGTGTTGATCGTTACATTGATTTTTGTGAAGAATGATGAGGATGAGATGTATATAGATTGCTGTTTGATTGTAATAGTAGGATTAATGATAATAATGATGTAATATTACAAAATAGTAGTATGTGGAGATTTGGTGATTTAGAAGTAAGCCTTAGTCGATTAACTAATTATAGGCAATATCTTGTATAGGCCTATGACCAACGTTGTGAAAATGATGAGTGCTGTTGTATTACTGTACGATTGAATTGTTGATGAGATGATGTTAACGAGATTTTGTTTGATGAATTATGATGTATATATGATGTGTGATGATTTATGATGAATGATGTTGATAAAGAGATGTTGAGATGCTTTAAGATGTAGGCCTTTGGCCAACGATAGTGTTGTATTGAGATGTTGTCAATCATGGTGTTGTTATTCCCTTCATGATTGTGTCGTATACATGGCATTTTGAGATGGAGCTTATGCTCGTTGAGATGGCTTGTATTGGAGAATATTGAGATGAAGGCTTATGCCTTATTGATGCCTCTATTAATTGGCAATTTTGAGATAGGAGTTCTGCTCCAATGGTACCACATGCATTTGCATAGTATTGAGTCGCATTATACGATTGCATAAAGAAGTGTGTATTGATGTTGTGAATGTGTATTATTGTTTTGATTATTGTGGATTATGAGATGAGAAGTGGTGATGTTATGTGATCTAATTTAATATATTAATTATCATACGCTTTATTATATTGTTAGATATCTCACCTCTTCTGTTTGAATGTTGCCCTTATGTTGGTAATGTGCAGGTAATCGAGAGTGAAGGCCGTATACCTTCAATAGTTCAAGTCGGTGTCATTGCTCTGATATGTAACACTCGGGGGGATGAACGCTTGTTGCTTTTGATTATTGATTATTCAGTTGTTGAACTTTAAGTTAATTATTATTAATTATGTGTTGTTCTGAAGTTGTTGTACGATGATAAAGATGTTATTAAGAATTCCGCTGCGTAGATGTTTAAATTGTTGAATTAAGAGATTAAATTGCTATGCTGATAGTTCATCAGAAGTTTTAAAGTGTTATGTATCCACGATGAATGTAATGAGTTTTTAAATTTGGATTTGTGGCATCCCGATTCGTTTGCATGAATGATTATAACTCTGATTTACATTTATAATTGCCGGATAGAATTGGGGTGTTACACAAAACATTGTAACTGCCCGCACTACTGACATGGGCTAACCATGTCAGCCACTGGTGCATCATATGGGGGCAGTTCTTTGGGGAGAACATGGCCCATGTCATGGGACATGGGCTGGTTGTGTTTTCCTCTGACTTTTTGTACTGGATATGGTCCTTTGTGCGGTATTTTGGCCCTTTTCATGCCGATTAGTTATATAAGCTTCTTATTGATTGAAAACATGAAAACAAAGAAAAAGCACAAGAAAAGTAATAAAAAACAAGTTAGAAAATGTATACACTTACCACCTATCAATTACCCCCACACTTGAACCATTTCTTGTCCTCAAGTGTTGTACCCCAAAATTTTCCCTCTCATTTATCAAGTATTTTCTCACAAGATCTCCCTTGGTTCAAGACTGCACAAGGGTTGATCAGCTCAAGACACCTCCTTAAGCTCTGATGACTAAAATTAGGGTTTGAGATTGCACAAGGATAATTGAACTTTTAATGTCTCATTTGACTTTAATGGATCATTATGGACCCTCAAGATTGCTCATGTCAAGTTTCAAGTCTTGGATCACATTTTTGCTCAGTCAATTGATCAGTTGACCTAAAAATCAGTTGTATTGGGGAAAAAGTCAACTATGGCCAATTTACAGTCAAAATTCAATTTTTTTATCCATATCAACATTATGAAATCATATAAGTCATTTGATCAAGTTTGGACCATAATTCCTCAAGAAATTTGATCAGATCATCAAAAGGGCAAAATGGTAAAAATTAGGGTTTTGATTGAGAAAGGGAAATTTCTGATTTTTGACCTACCAAATGGTTAATTGGATTGAGACATGATCTTAAGGATTCAATTTCATCATTTTGACCTAATGTCATGACTCAAAACATCCCTCAAGATCAATTGATTGATAGTTGATTTTTAGTCAACTGATCAAAAGTCAACTGTACACTGAAAAATCAAACTTTGACTTTTTGGTCAAAATCAAGTGTCAAAGATCACAATTCATCAAAACATGGCAAAATATGAAACTTGTTCATCAAGAAATCAAAAAGTCAAGATTTCATTTTGAAAAGTCAAAGTTTCCAAACTTAGAAATTTTTCTAAGTGTTGAAAACTTGATGTTTTTTCACAACTTTGAGCCAATTTTTCACCATGATGCAAGATGATTCAAAAGAAACTTTCAACAAGAAAGTTGTATATCTCAATGAGATCTAAAACATTGATTTAAACAACTTCTCCTATAAATGCATGTATTTCAAGTTATGATTTTGTGAATACATGTTCATGAAACTTGGAAACTTAGTGAAATTTTGCCCTAAAACAGGCAGGATTTTGACCTAACTTCATGGTAATTTTTCACATAGTTCCAAGGGAAATTTTCAAAAGTGATTCAAATAGGGATCGTAGAGCATATTACAAGCTTTCTAAAATGTCCAAGAGCTCCTTGAGATCATGTTTGAGCAAGGAGAATCGAAGGCATGAAGTTGACATTTCATTCTTGAATTATAGGTCATTTTCATGAAGAACAAGAATTCAAATCCATGCTAGGCTTCACAATCTTTGATTTGCAGGCCTCAAACTTGATTGGAACTCCATAATTAATGTTTGGCACAACTGTTAGAGGCTTCAACTCAAGCATTTAATGCATTGCCCATGCTTATTTCCATTTTAGGAAGAAAGTGCACATTGCCATTTTGGAAAAGTAGCTTTATGCACAAAATCTGTTCTTGAGCTTTGCACTTGTTCTCTTCTAATCATACACGACCTATAACCCAAAATAAATTTGTCCCGAGCCTCTAACAAGTCAGCCCATGCTTGTACTTTACCTTGAAACCATGTTTTCACTTTTCTTCAAAATCAAGTAACATAACCATAACTTGTACTGGTGTGATTCTGACCCTCTCAAGCCTCACAACCTTTTCCTTACTTATGCACAAGTTATTTGTATCAAAACACACACATACACAAGACCTCAAACTCCCTAGAACTCAGAACTGTATTAAAAATCACCATTGTTGCATATTCGGACCAAAAACTTGAAACTCACATATCCCTCGTGCATTTCCAAGCCTTTTGGTTCCTAAAGCTTCTAAACGTCAAATATAACTCATCCCTGACCCTGTTTCATAAATGTAACTCCATCTTCATCAACCTCCATAACCAAAAATAAAGCTCTGCAAGTTGACTTCTCCAGAACTCCTCAGCCACTTTCAGCTCAAGCCAAGCATCACATTAGCTTCCTGGGAACTTGAGGAAGCTAACCCAATCACTAGAACTCATCAAAAGCCGCTCAAACTCAAAACACGACACCCTCTTGCAAGGTGAATTTTCTGACTTTTGAACTATTCATATAGGCATTGTTAGGCTTGCATTTGTGAAGATAGAATGTAGATATCATTGCCCTGAAACTATACATGTCCATAGATTTCATTTATGTTGCTTAAGCATGAAGAATTTTGAGTTTAAACTTGCTAAAATATTTAGGTCAGAATTTGGTACTTTCATAAATTCATCTTTATCTTTGAATGTTAGCTTAAATTAGTTACAAGGTTAGATTTGTGATGAAAAAATACACAAGTTTCATGTTTACATTTTTGAAAATGGTTGAAGAATGAGCAAGTTACAGATCCTTTGGCTGGAGATTGAAGATGAAGTACAGTCAGGGCAAGCTTTATGTTATGTATTTATTGTTGTGCGAAGTTAACGGATGTATCACCATCCTAGTGGTTAAAGCGCGCGCCTTTCACCAAACGGACCTGGGTTCGAGCCCCAACGTCCGTTTTGCTACTTTTTTTCACATTTTTTCTGTTTCTTTTTTGTTTGGACAGGTTTGGGGCCTCCAACATGGGCCTGACTACTTTTTTTTCTCTTTCTAACCCTTGCATCATTTCAGCACCCCCTGGCCCAAATTCATTTTTATTTTCTTTTTCTTATTATATTTTATTTCTTTTCCTTTATTATTATTATTATTATTAATATTATTTTTTATTGTTATTAATAAAACCCCCAAAAAAAAATATTTATTATTTTTACACTTATTTAGTTTATTTTGTTTTATAAAATCAAAAGAACAAAAACATTTCTTAATAAATTAATTTATTTCTGCAATTGAATGCTTTATAAGGGTTTGTATGAAAAGATAAAATAAATACTTAGAAAATCCTAATTCAAAGACAAAACAATGCATGTAAATCAATACACTTTCACACTTACACCCTTAGGGTAAACCCACTTTGTTGCTTTACAAAAATGGCCATATTATGCTTGTGAGGTGTCTTAGCAAAAACAAATCAAAATATAAGATCATAGTCCCTTGATGACGCTATCAAAGTTGCCTTTCAAAAATGATCTTAGTCCCTTAAAGAAAACGCTAAGATATCTTACAACATTGCTAATCATGGCTATACGATGACCCTTGCCCGTCCCTTTTACATCCAAAGATAGGGTTACTTACCAAATCAATGGTAAGATAAAAATGTCAAAGGAAAGAGGAAATAAACATGAAATACTTTTTGAGTAGGTAGATTGTTCCTAGTTGCTAGCTCAATTTCAAAACCAAAACATCCTTGCTATTTTCAAAACAAACACCAACACTTTCAAATTATCTTACAAACTTGAAACATTTTCAAAATACAAACACTTTGTATGCGTTCTTATAGAAACGAGAGCCATTACAAAGAAGACACCTTATCAAAATCATTTTCAAAAACACAAACACATCTTTGAACTATTTTTTTGAAGCACACACTTTGTACGTGTTCTTATAGAAACGAGAACCATTACAAAGACCTTTTCAAAATACTTTCAAAACTCACCATACAAAGCATATTTTCAAACAAAAGCAAGTGATCTTGCAAGAAACTAAGAGCCCATAGATAACTACAAATGAAAATGGTGCTAATAAATTCCCTTTTCATAATCTACCCCCGAACTCAAGAAAACATCTCTAAAGGTCTTTCCTGTTCTTTTCAGCCTTTCCTTTTGGATAAAAGAAAAGTCAATGGCGACTCTTGCTATCCGCAACATTTGTGATCAAACGCAAAACAACCAAGTCAATTATCCCACCGTATCACATCAAGAAACAAGTTTGGTTAGGAAAAATTAGGATCAATAAATTTTCTATTTCCTTAAAAATTCAATTGGGTGAAGCTTGTTAACTCATACACGATTCATTCTTTTGAATGGCTAAGACTTAAGATCCCCCCGTACTTACCGACACCAAAAGTATTACCAAAACACGAAACTATAATATAGTCATTAGTTTCTCCTTCAAGTTACCTCTCCAACTATGCTTTGTACTTAAGTCCCTTTTCAATTTTCCTCCCCTTTTTCATTCAGAAGATCAGATTAAGGCAATTGAATTTATGATAGTCATTACAAGCACAAGATCGGTTGAGAATTTTTGTTAAAGCACCTGACAGGAAACAATATCTTTATTTACCTATGAAATTACACACTTGTGTGTGTTTATTTATTGTACACTTTTGGGACGACGCCTGGGGTTCAACCACTGTTAGGTTAAGCAACCGTGTGAGGGTTACCTGACATAGAAGGTGTAGTTGCCTTTTATCACATTTTCATCTTTTTGGTGCCAAAATTATTTTTCTCAACCAAATCATACATGCCATGTGAATCTAAGTTATGCCAGATTATCATAAAACTAATCAGGGGGTACTTCTCGGAATTTTGGGTACTATGGTATAAATCTACGCGGTGGACTCGTATCCTTCATAAGAAACTAAGGGTGTTAAGGTGATACCGATTTTATAGATTTTCTACAAGTTCCTAAACTAAGACAAACTTCTTTACAAATCTATATACTTTTTCAACAAAACTATCAAAATCAAGAACTTTCAAAGATTTTTTTTGTTATGGCTCAAATTCTTGGTTATTTGCAGTGGTACATGCATTTTTATTAAAATAAACTATCCTAACAGCACACAATCACACAAGACTTAGAAAAATAAATATTGTAAGAGAAATAACAAAGAAATAAATAAAATCACTCCTCAAACTTAAACTGGACATTGTCCCCAATGTTCTAATTCAAGTAGAAGAAGTAAAGAGAAAACTCACTGAAACCTCACTAAGGAGGTGGGAAGCATACAAAGAAATCCTGAAGTGACCTCTAATTTCTCTCTCTTCTTTTTGAGTTATTATTCGTTATTAAAGTTACTGTGCAAAAATGAAAATAGAATAAAAGCCATTTAAAAGCATGAGCTGCCTCTCACGAAGTGTTTTGTTTAACATTATTTTAGCTCGACAGTCCATGTGTATCACCATGCCCATTTATCCAATCATATCTCATATCCACTACTCTTCTTTTTCTTCTTCCTATGGGACAATTCATATTTCTGAAGTGTGGTTTTAGGAGATTTGTATTTATTAACTCAACTTTTTTCATCTCCCACCTCAAGGGTAAACCTTCCCTATTAACATTAACAATTTCCTCGATTTCATGGTCCCCTACCTTAGACTCCATAAATATTTGGGGAAAAGAAATTGGTAGCTTGTAGGGAGGAGGAGCAACATAAGGTGCTTCCTTCTCTACCTTCTTCGACAACATCCTTTTCGGGTGGTGTCATTGAATTTTTATTAAATCTCTACTTTTCACTCACAAGAAATTTCCTCAACCTCTTTTTCATTCTCCCTAGAATCTTGGTTGGTCCTAGAGGGATGTGTGCAAGCTGGGAGATTTGGATCTCCAATGCCTTGTTGTGAGTTGCGAGGGACTCAACCATATATATTAGCTACCTAAGGGCTTCACTAGTATGTATATTTTGTTTTCTAAGCTCTTCATTCTAGAGATTTTGCATCGCCACAAAACTCTCCATCATAGATTCTAGGTTAGAGAAAGCTTGCATCGCAATAAAGTTCTCCATTAACAATTCCACATTGGATGGTTGGAAATATTATGGTTCCTCGGTATAATGAGAGGTGGTTAATGTAGATAAAATTTGGGTGATTATCCCACTCCGGTCTATAGGTATCAGAGTATAGACTTCTAAGGTTATTATTCATGAAATTTCCCATCTTTCTAACGGATTCTCCAGTGAGAATTATTTAGAAAAGAGATCTTAGAGCACAAAAAAAATAAATAAAAAACAACAAAATAAAATATAATTTATTCTAAACGGTGTTAAAAAAATACTTCCCCGATAATAGCGCCAAAAAATTGATGGTGTGTGTTGTACCCCAAAATTTTCCCTCTCACTTATCAAGAATTTTCTCACAAGATCTCTTTGACTCAAGACTGGATTAGGGTTTGACCAGCTCAAAACATCTCCTCATGCACTGATGACCAAAATTAGGGTTTGAGTTTGCACAAGGATTTTTGGACTACCAATGTTTCGTATGACTTTCAAGGATCATTATGGACCCCTAAGATTACTCATGTCAAGTTTCAAGTTTTAAATCACACTTTTGATCAGTCAATTGGATAATTGACCTAAAAATCAGCTGTATTGGGGAAAAAGTCAACCATGGCCAATTTACAGTCAAACTTCATAATTTTTAATCCACATCAACATATTAGACTCATATGTATCATTTGATCAAGTTTGGACCATAATTCCTCAAGAAATTTGATCAAATCATCAAAAGGACAAAATGGTCAAAATTAGGGTTTTGACTGAGAAAGGGCAATTTCTGATTTTTGACCTAGAAAATGATAAATTGGTTTAAAGTATGATTTCAAGAGTTCAATTTCATCATCTTTACCCAATAACATGATTCAAAACATTACAAATCCATTGGATTGACAGATGAATTTTTCACTTAACTGATCAAGAGTCAACTATACACTGGAAAGTCAAACTTTGACTTTTTGGACAAAATCAAGTGCCAAAGATCATAATTCACCAAAACATGTCAAAATGTGAAACTTTTTCATCAAGAAATCAAGGATTTAAGATTTTTGTTTTGAAAAGTTGAAATTTCCTAACTTAGAAATTTTCTAAGTATAGAAAATTTCTTATTTTTCTCAACTTTGAGCCAAATTTTCACCATGATACAAGATGATTCAAAGGAAATTTCCAACATGAAAGTTGTATATCTCCATGAAATCTACAACTTTTATTCACACAATTCCTCCTAAAAATGCTTGGATATCAAGATATAATTTTGTGAATACATGATCATGAACCAAAATAACTTAGTGAAATTTTGCCCTAGTTAGGCAAAATTTTGACCTAACTTCATGGCAATTTTCATATGGTTCCAAAGGTAATTTTCAAAATAAATTTAAATATATGTTGTAGAGAATATTTCAAGATTTCCAAAATGTCCAAGAACTCCTTGAGATCATTCTTGAGTAGGGAGAATCAAAGAGATGAAGTTGGTGATTTATCACTTTGATTTCAAGCCATTTCATGATGAACAAAAATTGAAATCCAAGCCTAGGCTGCACAATCTTTGCTTTGAAGGCCTCAAACTTATTTCTCACTCCATAATTAAATGTTTTCACAGATGTTGTAAGCTTTAAGCCAAGTATTGAATGCATTGTACAAGAACAATTCCATTTTTGGCACACAGGTGCCATTTCCATTTTGATAAAGCACTACTTTTGCCTTTGTCAACTTCTTGAGCCTCTCAATTATTTTCTCCGCACACAAGCAAATCCAAAACCAAAAGCAACTTGCCTGAAGCCTCTACCAAACCAGACCATGCTTGTACAACACTTAGAGAGCTGTCTCCTCACTTTTCTTCAAAAGCAAGTTATAGAGCCAAAAGGCTATAACTCAGAAACCTGGAGTGGAGTTGATCTCTGACCTTTTCCATACATATACACAAATGTATTGAAACATAAGACACGAATGCTAAGACTCAGAAACACTCCCAAACACTTTGCCATTGAAAATCTGCCATGGCTTGACAGTTTTGAACCTTACTCAGCCATCTTCAAATCCACTCGTGCATTTTGAGTTTTAACCACCTAAACACTTAATATATATCACACCTAAGTGATCCAGACCCCTGTTCCCTCACTGTAACTCCTCCTCCTCCATCCACCATTTTCAAACATCAAGCTTGCAGGTTGACTTGAGTAGGGAGATTCAGAGACTTTCAAGACTAAGTAAGGATTGGAATACACTCAGGGAGGTCCAGGAAAGCTAAACAGATCCTCAGGCCTTCTCAAAACTTGCCCAAACTCCATTCACGATCTCAACTGAAAGAGGTAAAAACTCAAACTTCTATCTCTTCATACAAGCATCATTTGGTCCTGATTTGTGAAAGAAAAATGTAGATATCCTTTCCCTAAAGCTAATCATGTTCATAGTTTTCATTTATATTAATTGAGTATAGAGAATTTTTGATTTGAAATTTCTGTAAAAATTAGGTTTCAAATTAGGGCAAGTAAAATTAGCTTTGATCTTTGACTTTTAGTTTATATAAATTACATAGTTGAACTCGTGGGAAGAAACAACATAACTTTCATGTTTGGACTTTCTATTTTTATGGAGAAATGAGAGATATGTAGGTGGTATGGCCATGGCTCAAGGTTGAAGAAGAAGTTGCCTTCAGGGGGCATTTTCTAATATATATTTATGATTGTGTTTATACAAACGGATGTACAACCACCCCAGTGGTAAGGCAACACACAAAAATGCTATAGGTCACGGGTTCGAGCCTTAGCGCCTGCCTTTTGCAATTTTTCTCACTTTTTTCCATTTTTTGTTAGCTTGCAGCGCATGTGCTTCAGTGCATGGGCCTTTTTGTTTTTTCTAACATTTTACCCCCCTGTCTACTTGTATACTCCCCTGGCCCATTATCATTTATTTATTTATTTTGTTTTCATTTTATTTTCTTAAGTATATTTTTCTTAATATTAAAAATCATAAAAAATATAAAAATGATAGATTTATATTTTAGCTTATTTTATTTTATTTTTCTCACAAAATATATTTTATTTAGTTATATATATTATCCATTTTTTTATTAATTAAATTTGTAAATTAAATTAGAACTAGTTTAATATTTATTTTTTCTTTATACCCATTAAATATTTATTTTAATATAAAAGGACCAAAATATCTCATAATGCCATATTTTATTTTTAAGATAAAAAACACAAAAATACTTACTTTTTCTTAAAGAAAATTATTTTCTTTCAATCAAATAGAATTAGGGTTTATTAAAAAATCTTTTCTAAAAAATAATTTCTTTTCTTAAATTGATTAAGTTAATCTTGATTTATTTATTAAGTTTAGGTTAAAACTTTTTCACATAAAAAACCAAACCAAAATCTTCTTTGCATTTACATACCTTTGCATATTTAATTCATCTTGTATATTATTTATTTCAATATTTGTACATATTCAATTTGGTTGTAATAGATTAATTAGGTTTATATTATTGCAATCCCAATTCATAAATTGTATATCCCCCTCCCACAAATGTTGTAATAGCGTACTAACTTTAAATTTCACAATTTATCGCTTTTACATAACATGCTAGTAATTAGGGTTTGTATGGCAAGATAAAACTAATCAAATAGAAATACCTAATCCAAGACAAAATCAAGCATGAAAATGACACACTTGCACACAAAACACCCCTAGGGTTATCCCACTTGGTTGCCTTATACAAAATGGCCATATTACGCATGTAAAGTGTCTTAGCAAAAATAAACAAATACAAGATCATAGTCCCTCGATGACGCTATTCAAAGTTGCCTTACAAAAATGATCTTAGTCCCTCAAAATGCTAAGATACTTTGCAATATTGCTAATCATGATTATGTGATAACCCACGCTCGTCCCGTTTACATCCAAAGATAGGGTTTCTTACCAAATCAATGGTAAGACAACAATGTCAAAGGAAAAGAAAATGAACAAGAAAAACATTTGAGTAGGTAGATTACTTTTAGTTACTTGCTCCATTTCAAAAAAATATCCTTTCTATTTTCAAAACAACCACACACATTTCCAAATATCTTACAAACATTGAAAACATTTCCAAAAAGATCAACATCTTTGTATACATTCTTACGAACGAGAATCATTACAAAGATTGCCTAAACAATGACCTCTTTTACAAAACACTTTCAAAAACCACATCAAGAACAATTTCAAACAAAAAGCAAGTGATCTAGCAAGTAACTAAGAGCCCATGGAAAACCATGGATGAAAAGGGTGTTAATACCTTCCCTTTTCATAATCTACCCCCCCGAACTCAAGAAACAATCTCAAAGGTCTTTCCTGTGCTTTTTTACCTTTCCTTTTTGGATAAAAGAAAAGTCGGTGGCGACTCTTGCTAACCATAACATTTGCGATCAATGCAAAACAATCAAGTCAGTTCTCCCACTGCATCACAGTGTGTGAACCATAAGTGCACGGTTTATGTCAAGTAATACAAAATTTGATCCCACAGAGAAGTGATTGATTACCAAAGTTTACCATAAGTTTATTTATCTCAGGTGATCAATATTGGTTTGTTGTTTTAAGCAGAAAAATAAAGAAGTAAATATAAAAATTGATAAAGCAGGACATGTGAATTATTCGTCCTTCTAGATTCATGTCTACTTTTTACGTATATTTTGAATAATGAGAAGTTCTTTGGAATTTTCTTCTATAGAAGTAGGAAATGGTGTGTCACCCACTTTTTTGACGTGCACAGCTAAAAAATTTTAGGTATGGATAATTTACAATCAAGAGTGTACATTTTATCACATAAGCGCCGCAATCTTGATTGTTTCTCAATTGGGGTCAAGTTCCCTTGTCAGTGGCGCCTTGAATTCAATTATTTAGCAACTCAATTTAGGATGTCAATTCATTACCTTTCACTAAATGAATGACATCTATATTGATCTTACGTTTGAAACAATCATAAGATTGCAAATATAACTCGAGTTCTAAAATAAAATATTTCCTTTTTGAACTTTCTCATGATTATAACATAGACTAGTAAAAGTTCATCATAAGATGGAACTGTTGGTGTAAGCCCTAGAGGCCAATACTTTTGGTACTTGTATCGAATTATTTATTAATAATAAAAGGCATTTCTTTATTATGTTTGCTTTCCAAAATAATAAAGTCCCTAGAATGGTTTATTTGTTTAATGAAATGTTAAGTGTGACTTAATCATGAGATCCCATTAAACATAAGACACTATTCTTAAAGTATCCGTAGTCAAGCTTTAATATGAAGTGGGATAACATTAAAGCATTAAGATTATTATGAAGATAGATTGATGATCACATCTCATGGATCATAGATAAGGAGTTATCAAGTCTTGACATAGGTATGAATATTAGGAGTAATATTTATACTGGATTGACCCGCTATGAGAATACTACATAGAATGTTATGCAAAGTGTCATAAGTTATTCTCATGATGATAATGGTGTATACCACCCTTCGACCTGAAACCACTATGGACCCTAGATGTAGAGTCAAGTACTTTATTGCTGATCAAACGTCATCCGTAACTGGATGACTATAAAGACGGTTGATGGGTACTTCACAAAGCATGCTAAGGGACATGAGTGACCTAGATGGAATTTGCTCATCCTGCATAACAGGATAAATGTCTAAGGGCCCAATATTGAACTGGACAAGGGTGACACAGTGTATGCCTTGTGTTCAATATAGACATGAGGGCAAGAAGGGTAATTGTACAACACAAATATTATCACGGAAAAGGTTTGGTCAGATCACATGACATTTTCGTGACTTGGGTAACAGTGATGTGTTGCTAGATACCGCTCATTGTTTATTATATTAAATGTGTGATTTAATATAATTGCCAACGTCGCGAAAACCTACAGGGTCACACACATAAGGACAGGTTGATGAGAGATAGAATAAATAAGGAACACCGTAAGGTACGGTGCACTTAAGTGTAATACGGAAAGTGGTAAGGTACCACGTGGATAAGTGATATATGGTACATCATAAGGTATGATGTCCATAAGCTTATTTGGGCTTTTAGCTTATAGCCTTAATTGGGCTTTTAGCTTGTAGCCCACACGAGTGATTCTATAAATAGATCCCTTGTGATGAAGCAATTTCACTTGATGCAATTTCGTTTTTGATTCTCTCTCTCACTCAAGGTTTCCGTTCGTGATCAGCTAGCACTGTGACCAGAAGCGATCTGTTCGTGTGGACTGAGTAGAGGCGTTGTTCTTCATCAACGCTCGTGATCACAACACCAAAGGTCTGAATCGCCACAAGAGGTAAATATTTCTATCACTGACCATGCTCATTCGTAAGGATCTCTAAAGGAAAATTTTAAATTCCGCTGCGCTTTTGATCGCAATTTTCCTTCAGGAACGACATAACCCCATAGTCCCTATGAGTTAACTCACTCATGGTAAAGTAAATTACAACAAGATTGATAAGCATTGTGAATAATAAGATGAATAAACAACAATATAAATAACAATATAAGAGCAGAATACTTACAATATAAATTAAGAGCTTCAAGTTACAAAAGAATAAGAGCTTAGGAAATAGAAAAGTACAAAGTATTGTGGTAAGATTTAGGTTTCTCCCCCTTTCTCTCTCAAGCTCTAGGCCTCTATTTATATTAATTCAAGGGTTAAAATACTAATTGCATACATTAAATATGTGCATAATGAGTCTTGAATCACGAAATGGGAGTTACAAGGGTTACAAAACCAAAAAAAGGAATCTAAAGCAAAACTTTGTAACTGCATGACTGTTGACACAGACCATGTCAGGTGACACGGGCTAACCGTGTTAGCTTCTGGTGCATCATATGGGGAATTTTCTTTTGGGAGAACTCAGATTGTGTCATGGGACACGGGATGGTAATGTTTTCCTATGACTTTTTGTATTAGAGATGGTCCTTTGTGCGCTATTTTGGCCCTTCTTCGTCCTGATTCGCTGTATAAGCTTCTTATTGACTGAAAACATTAAAATAAATAAAAAATGCATACAAACGAACTTAAAGAGTAAAAACGCACAAGAAAAGTAACATAAAACAAGCAAGAAAATGCATACATTTACCACCTATCACACATCAAGTAGGGGATTCGACTCATCAGCTTTGCTCGAATTCTTCGTTTCTTGTACAAAATTTTAACCAAAATCCAGTGCAATTGTATCATGTCAAATTTAAACTAACTGATGGGAAAATTTATCATGCTCAGATCAACAACTGACTTAGATATTGACAACATAAACTTAGTACGATTCTACCCAGAAAACTTCTCCTCAATCAAAGAAATAGGACCACCACTAGCCTTTAAATCAAGATAATTTTGGAAATCACTGAATGAAAACTGAGTCACCTTATCCTTAAACATGATTTCTATACCAATGTTAGTCCTCACCAAGTTGTAATAGAATGCCATCACATGATCTGGATTAAATTTTTTGTTCAACCCAATGAGCTTCAACCAATTATTTCTAGCAAAAGGTTGAAGAAATTTCACTCTAATCTCAGCTTCACAAGTTCGATCAACATAATATTCCAGTTTAACTGGCTTGTTCAGAAAATTCTTAGCATATGTTGACAGAGAATCCTATAGAAGTAGGAATTACCTTGTTACCCAACAGAGGTAGAGGAGAGTTTGAAGAACTAGAACCTGACCATTTCTTGGACTTCTTTTTTCAGAATACCGCCATCAAGATACTTCGTGCTTTCAATGTTATTAATTTACTGCAGAAGAAATGTGCATGTAAGAGGTGAAATTTAACGGAGATACCATGTTGTCATGTTATCGCATGCATATAGTATAGAAATCAGCATCCAGAAGAGTATGTTACAACCTACTATAGATAATGTATCATACATTCAAATTATTCCATTTCATGATATTGTGTATGTTAGCTTACTAATGAAACTATTTTGTGTCTAGGAGGTCTATTGTGATGGTTACTTATAACCAAATCATTATGTCTTCTAATGGCCCACAACTATAGCTCATTTATGAGACTAAACTAATCAACCCTTTAATCATGAGGAGAGCTATTGGTCGCTAAAAGAAGATATATAACAAGGAAAATGATGAGCCTAAAAACAACAACCATTTGTCCTAAAATCGTCAAACAATAAAATACCAACATTGCAAGAATATAGGATATAACAAACAAACATGCAAAGAGAACAGGGTGGTTGAGAGAGAAATTCCTAAGGGTGGTAATAAAAAGGTGAAAAAATGTAAATAATTCAGAGAAGGGTGATGAACAAACAAATATAAAAGGAGGGTCACTCGCACACACCATAATCAATTTAAGACTAGTTGCTAAATTAGGAGTTTAGGTTTAGTATGTATTCTGGATGAAAATTATCATGTAATGGCTCAATTATGATCCACTGAATGTTTAAATATTTTAATGATTTGTGTGTTATGTATTTTGAATAAAAATCGTGTTGTTTTGAGTAAAAAATATGTTTTTTATTATGTCATGTATGGTTGTGATTTTGATATGTGCAATTGATTTTGTTTTATAGAACTTGTATCTTGCAAACTATGTTTTGATATGTTGACATACTTATATGTGCAATTGATTATGCGTAATTTATTCTCTGGAATTCGTTCTATGCAATTTTGTTATGAATCAAGCATTGGATGTTTGCAAATAAAAGTACATGTTTAGGTTTTGTTTCTGTCGCGTTTATGAACCATGTTATATATTGGTAAGATACAGGTACATAACCATACACAGAACCAGGTTATATGTTATGTTATGAACCATCCCAAAACCATGTTTACAGGATGCATGTTTTGTTATTAACCATGACATTGCACATATGATGGTGTAGCGGTGAAAGGTTGAGATTAAGTTATTGATTAACTTAACTCACAAAACAAGAGTCGCCACTGCACTTTATTGTTTCCAAAGGAATGGGAAAAGAGCGAATAAAACCCACTGAAGTTTTAAAACAAAACTAATAAACCAAAGAGAACAAGGTTTGAGGGTTAGTTATACAAAGGGAATGTATTAGCACCCTAAACATCCATGGTACTCCATGGGAATCTCTTGAAAATCTATGTATTTGGCTAAAAATGATTGTTTGCAAAAGATTATGGAGATGAGAAAAGAAAAGGTTTTTAAGATTTTTGATCCGGCAAAACTTCGAGACCTCTGTCCCTACGTACCTCCAATGTGCAATGGATAAATCAGAACCATGTAGTTCTTCTAAAAAAGGAGAAAAGTTGTTTGTTGATTGATTCTAAATGAAGAGGCATTTTGTCATCTTAAGGAGAATACTTAACCAGTCATCTATAAATATGAGAAAGATGGACCTTTGCATCACAAAGAAAGAATGGCTCTAACTTGGATAAAGATCAACAAGTATGTCACTAGCTCTTTCAAGTGGAAAAGAATCAACACCATATCAATCAATATTATGGACGTGGGAGACTTACATCTCAACTTATGAAGAGGACTCGTGTCTCTGAAGGACAATTGCGATCCAAAACACAGCGGAAATCAAAATTTTCCTTTAGTGATTCTTACGAATGGGCATGGTCAGTGATAGAAACTATTACCTTTTGTGGAGATTCAGACCTTTGATGCTGTGATCACGAGCGTTAATGAAGAAGAACGCCTCTACTTGGTCCATACAAACAAACTGCTTACGGTCATAGTGTTAACTGCTTACCAACAAAAACTTTGAGTGAGAGAGTGAGAGAAAATACGGCTAGGATTTCAAGACTGAACTTTCATCAAGTGAAATGCTTCAGAATAAGGGTTCTATTTATAGAACCACTTGCATGGGATGCAATCTAAAAGCCCAACTAAGGCTGCAAGCTAAAGGCCTAATTAAGCTTACGAGCATCATACCTTATGATGTATCGTATATCACTTAAGCGTGTGGTACCTTACCACATTCCGTATTCCACTTAAGCGTATCGTGCCTTACACTATTCTACAATTCTCTTAAGTGCAGCGTATCTTACAGTGTTCCTTATTTACTCTATCTCTCATAAACCTGTCCTTATGTGTGTGACCCTGTAGGTTTTTGGGACGTTGACAATTATATTAAATCACATATTTAACATAATAAACAATGAGAAGTATCTAGCAACACATCACTACTATCCAAGTCACGAAAATGTCATGTAAATTGACAAAACCTTTCCTTGGTAATATTTGTATGTACAATTACCCTTTTGCCCTTATGTCTATATTGAACACAAGACATAGACTGTGTCACCCTTGTTCAGTTCAATATTGAGCCCTTAGACATTTATCATGTTATTAAGGATAGACAAATTCCATATAGGTCACTCATGTCCCTCAACATGCTTGGTGAAGTACCCATCAACTGTCTTTATGGTCATCTAGTTACGGATAACGTTTGATTAATAATAAAATACTTAACTCTACATCTAGGGTCCATAGTGGTTTCAGGTTGAAGGGTGGTATACACCATTATTACTATGAGAATAACTTATGACACCTTGTATAACATTCTATGTAGTATTCTCATAGCGGGTCAATCCAGTATAAATATTACTCTTAATATTCATACCTATGTCAAAACTTGATAAATCCTTATCCATGATCATGAGATGTGATAATCAATCTACCTACATAATAATCTCAATGCTTTAATATTATCCCACTTTGAAATAAATCCCAACTACATATACTTTAAGAATAATGTCCTTATGTTTAATGGGATCTCATGATTAAGTCACACTTAACATTTCATTAAATAGACAAACTATTCTAGTGACTTTATTATTTTGGAAAAGCAAACAAATAAAGAAATGCCTTTTATTATTAATAAATAATTAGATACAAGTACCAGAATTATTGGCCTCTAAGGCTTACACGGACAATATCCCATTAGTACTAAATCCAATCAGGCATACCCCTAATACCCATAGATCTAGTATGGCCATCATGCTTCTGCTACGCAAGAGGCTTTGTTAGTGGGTCAACAACATTGTCAAGTGTAGGTACTCTACATATCTTTATATCTCCCCAATCGATTATATCTCAAATAAGGTGATAACACCTAAGTATGTGTTTGGATCGTTGGTGAGGTCTAGGCTCCCTAGCTTGTGCGATAGCACCATTGTTATCACAGTATAGATCAATGGGATCCACAATGCTAAGGACTATGCCAAGTTCACTAATAAACTTCTTGATCCAAACATCTTCCTTTTCTGCATTTGAGGAAACAATATACTCGGCCTCAGTTATAGAATCAACAATTGTATCTTGCTTTGAACTTTTCCAGCTCACAACGCCACCATTTAAGAAGAACATAACCATATTGTAATCTAAAGTCATCCTTATCTGTCTGGAATCTAGCATCAATGTATCCATATATAGAAAGTTATTCCTGACCTCTATATATCAAGAATGAGTCCTTATTACTTCTCAAGTACTTAAGGATATTCTTGACAACTACCCAATGAGAACCACCGAGATTAGATTGGTACCTACTCATTGCACCTAAAGAACATGAGACATCTGGTCGAGTACATAACATGGCATACATGATAGATACTATTGCAGATACATAGGGAATCTTATTCATGCAACCCCTTTATTCCTTAGTTTAAGGGTGTTGTGCCCCAAAATTTTCCCTCTCACTTATCAAGAATTTTCTCACAAGATCTCCTTGGGCTCAAGACTGCACTAGGGTTTGATCAGCTCAAGACACCTCCACAAACACTGATGACCAAAATTAGGGTTTGAGTTTGCACAAGAATTTTTGAACTTCCAATATCCCATGTTACTTTCATGGATCATCATGGACCCCCAAGATTAATCATGCCAAGTTTTAAGCCTTGATTAACATTTTTGCTCAATCAATTGAGCAGTTGACCTAAAAATCAATTGTATTGGGAAAAAGTCAATTGTGGCCAATTTACAGTCAAACTTCATAAATTTTGATCCACATCAACATTTTAGACTCATATGTATCATTTGATCAAGTTTGGACTACAATTCCTCAAGAAATTTGATAAAATCCCCAAAAGGGCAAAATGGTCAAAATTAAGGTTTTGATTGGGAAAGGGCAATTTCTGATTTTTGACCTAGCAAATGGTAATTTGGTTTAAGGCATGATCTCAAGGGTCCAATTGCATCATGTTGACCTATTGACATGGCTCAAAACATTGCTCAAGTCCAATGGATTGACAAATGAATTTTCAGTCAACTGATCAAAAGTCAATTGTATACTGAAAAGTCAAACTTTGACTTTTTGGTCAAATTCAAGTGCCAAGGATCAAAATTCATCAAAACATGTCAAAATATGAAACTTATTCATCAAGAAATAAAAAAGTCAAGATTTCAATTTGAAAAGTCAAAATTTCTAAACCTAGAAATTTTTCTAGGTGTTGGAAATTTCATATTTTTTCATAACTTTGAGCCAAATTTTCACCATGATGCAAGATGATTCAAGAGAAACTTCCAACATGAAATTTGTAGATCTCCATTAAATATATAACTCTTATTTACACAACTCCTTCCAAAAATTCTTGAATCTTAAGTTAAAATTTTATGAACATGTGATCATGAAACTAAACACTTAGTGAAATTTTGCCCTAATTTGGTCAGGATTTTGACCTAACTTCATGGAACTTTTTCATTTAGTTCCAATTGGAATATTCAAAAGAAATTAAAATATGGGTTGTAGAGCACAATGCAAGATTTCCAAAATGTCCAAGAACTCCTTGATATCATTCTGGAGGAGGGAGAATCGAAGAGATGAAGTTAGGGTTTTGTCACTTGAATTACAAGTCATTTTTGATGAACACATGAACCAAATCCCTGATAGGTTGCATAATACTTGCTTTTAAGGCCTCAAACTTGTTTGTCACTCCATAATTAATAGTTTACATAACTGATTATGCCCTTATCCAAGTGTTTCAAGCTTTGTCCAAATCAATTTGCCATTTTAGGGAGAATGTAACATATCCATTCTTGTAAAGCAAGCTTTATGCACAAAGTCAGCTTCTTGAGCTCCCAACTTGTTTTCCTTGATTACACTCCATCCATAAATTCAGAAGGATTGTGTTTAAAGTGGTTAACAACTCTATGAACCAAGTACAAAGCATTGAAACTTGGTTTCTCAAAAAATCACATGTTATGCATAAACTTGTGATTTTTAATTCTGATCAACTAGAGCATTCCAAACTTGTTTCTTATAAATAGAGTCACTATTTGTGAGATGGAGGACGAGCTTGAACACCATAAAATACACCAAAACTCTCTCAAATCAGAAATTGCCTAAAAACTCCATTGTTGCACAGTTTCTGACCTTGAACTTCAAACTCACATTTCCCTCGTGCGTTTCTTGGCCTTTTAGTTTCTAAAGCTTCCTTACACCAAGTGTAACCTATCCCTGTCCCTGTTTCATTACTGTAACATCATTTACCATATCCTCCATAACTAAAAACAGAGCATTGCACATTGACTTCTCCAGGTCATTTAAGCGACTCTCAACTCAAGCAAACCATTGCATTAGCTTTCTAGGACCTCAAGGAAGCTAACCTGATCATCACCACTGCCTAAAACAAGCTCAAACTCCAAACAAGATTTCCAGTTTTGAGGTAAGTTTTCTCAACTTGGAACTCTTCATACAGGCATCATCAATAGTTTATTTGTGAACAAAACATGTAGATATCATTGCCTTGAAGCTAACCATGTCCGTAGTTTCCATTAATTTTATTTGAGCTTAGAGAATTTTGAAACTGAAATTTCTGAAATTTTTAGGGTTCAGATTAGGGCCTTTAAAATTCATGCTTATATTTGATCTAAATTTTTAATACTTTACATTTCTGGAATTGTGAGAAAATTTGCTACAAGTTTCATGTTTACAGTTTTCATTTTTAATGAGAAATGAGAAATTTACAGTTGGTCTGGCTGGAGGTTGAAGATGAAGTCTTCAGGGCGCATTTTGCCTTGCATATTTATTATTTTACTTGTATTAACAAATGTATAGCCACCCCAATGGTAGAAGTGCGCGCCTGTAACCTATGGGACCTGGGTTCGAGCCCCAGTGGTACCCTTTTCATTTTTCACATTTTTACTTTTCTGATTTTTGTTGTTTTTGGCAGGCACTGGGCCCTTTGGGCCTAGTTTGTTTTTGTTTTTGCTAGCTGACCTTCCTGCTGACTAATGGCACCCCCGGCCCAAGTTCGTTTATTATTTATTTCATTTTTATTTTCTTAAATATTTTTCCAAATGTTAAAAATCATAAAAATGATATATTTATATTTTGACTTAGTTTATTTTATTTTTATCACAAAAATATTTTTATTAATTATACTTTATTTATTTTTTACTTATTATCTTGTAAATAAAAATAAAAATTAGGTTATTAGTTATTTTCTTTCATACTAATTTAAATACATTATTTTTGATATAAAAAAGACTAAAAATATTTTATAATGTTATAAATATTTTCAAGACATAAAAAATATATACCAAAAATACCTTTTTAAACTTATTTTCTTTTGATTAATAGAACTAGGGTTTTTATTCAAAAATAATTCCTTAAACAAATTCTTTTTTTCTTAATTATTTTTCTTTAATTTAAATATATTAAGACAAAAATCCTTTTCTCTAAAAAATCAAACAAATACTCATTTTTCTTCACCTTCACATTATTGCATATTTGTTCATTTTTGTATATTATTTATTTTAATTCCTTGTACATTAATACCCATTCAATTTGGTTGTAATAGATTAACTAGGTTTATATTCTTGCAAATGCCCATTGAATTTGTATACTCCCCACAAATGTTGTAATAGCGTAGTAACTTTAAATTTCGCAATGTATCGCTTTGATATAGCATGCTGGTAATTAGGATTTGTATGGAAAAACTAAAATCAATATCTAGAAAACCCTAATTCAAGACAAAAACAAGCATGAAAACAATACACTTGCACACAAGCACCCCTAGGGTTATTCCACTTGGTTGCCTTATACAAAATGGCCATATTACGAATGTAAGGTATCTTAGCATAAACAAGCAAATACAAGATCATAGTCCCTCGATGACGCCATCTAAGTTGCCTTAAAAATGATCTTAGTCCCTCAAAAAGAATGCTAAAATACCTTGCAACATTGCTAATCATGGTTATATGATGACCCACACCCGTTTCGTTTACATCCAAAGATAGGGTTACTTGCCAAATCAATGGTAAGATAACAATGTCAAAGGAAAGATGAAATGAACATGAAAGACTTTTGAGTAGGTAGAATGTTCCTAGTTACTTGCTCAATTTAAAAAACAAAATATTCTTGATATTTTCAAAATAAACACCTACACTTTCAAAACATCTTACAAACTTGAAAAATTATCAAAAGATCAACATCTTTGTATACATTCTTACGAACGAGAATCATTACAAAGTTTGCCTAAACAATGGCCTCTTTACAAAATACTTTCAAAAACCACACAAAGCACAATTTCAAACAAAAGCAAGTGATCTAGCAAGTAACTAAGAGCCCATGGAAAACCATGGATGAAAAGGGTGCTAATACCTTCCTTTTTCATAATCTATCCCCCGAACTCAAGAAACAATCTAAAAGATCTTTCCTGTGCTTTTTCACCCTTCCTTTTGGATAAAAGAAAAGTCGGTGATAACTCTTGCTAACTGTAACATTTACGCTCAAACGCAAAACACCCAAGTCAGTTCTCCCACCGTACCACAGAACTGGCAACTCTGATGGGGAAAATTCTAAAAGTGGGGTTACCTTAGGGCTAGATCACATTTATTTGCTTTCATTGTTTGACTTGTATGCTTTACATTATGGTTCTTTGTTTGGGTTTGAATCCTCTACCCTGATTTGGGATACATTATAGGTAAGTAGCAATACGTTGTGGAAACTGTGGCCGCTGAGTTAATCAAAGAGAATACGTGGCCTTTGAGTGATGTCATAAAGCACTGATGAACTTCTATAACCTTTACTTGACCAACTTGGCCTTTAGGATGTAGTGAGATGACCGTCTTTGGTGCAGTCCGAAGTTGGTAGATACTTGATACTACACTCGTTGAGGTTTGCTTTCTTGGGATATTTCGGTCGCCATTAAAGAGGCTTGTGCTGATACAATGACCAAGGAAACAAACCAGTGATATTGAGATCTTTAGAACCCGGTTACTATTACTAGGACAGGTTGAGCCAACTAAACTTTAAGAGGGTACTTACCTATAAAACTCCATATAAGCCTAAACCTAGGAACTTGTTTGTTTTGTTTGTATATACATACTTGTACATAAAATCATGAACATCATAACATCATAGACATTCACTAACCATTTCAAGGATTTTAGGATTCATCTTTGTTCTTGTTTTGTAGGATATGGATTCTCTTCGCAGGAAAACTATTTAAGTTAACCTTGTAAGGATCCCTCCATAATTAAGGAGCTTGCCTCAATGATTCCTGAAAATTCTCCATTTACTGAGAGACATGGACGCCTACTCAACTTGGTCACCTCTAACACAGATGAGGACATGATGAATGTGCTCTTTCAGTTCTTTAATCCTTTAAACCATTGCTTCATATTTCCTGACTATCAACTTGTGCCTACTTTGGAAGAATTCTCCCGACTCTTGAGGTTTCCCATTCTCAATCAACTACCTTTCAACGGTACGAAAATAGACCCAAAGCCAGAAGAGATTGCTCAAGCTCTACACTTGCACTCATCTGATGTCACAACTCATTGGGAAACAAGGAGTGGTGTCAAAGGTTTCCTAAAAAAGTTCTTGTTCGAGAAAGCCCAAAACTGTTGGAATTCCTTGGATTTGCAAGCCTTTGAGGAAATTTTGGCTCTCCTCATCTATGGGATGGTTTTGTTTCCAAATCCTGATCAACTCATAGACGTGAACGTTGTCAAAATCTTCATATCCTGCAACCTGGTGCCTACATTGCTAGGAGATATCCTACACTCTTTTCACACTCGCACAATGAGGAAAAGAGGTGTACTTATGTGTTGCACTCCTCTCTTGGAAAGATGGTTTATTTCGCATCTTCCCCAATCTGTATTAAAGAACGATCAAGGTTCAAGGTGGTCACAAAGGTTGATTATGCTCAAACATTCAGACATTCATTAGTGCTCTCGATCCATAGAGAATGTTACTATTGTCGACCACTATGGAGAATTTCCTAATGTCCCTTTACTTGGTATTAGGGGAGGTATCGCCTACAACCCCTGCTTAGCCTTAAGACAGTTTGGTTCCTCCCAAAGGGATGGCCCGCACGAGATGCTGATTCAAGGTTTGGTATTTGACTACGACAACAACGATCAAGGTCTTCGCCAGAGATTTATTCGAGCTTGGAGGATGTTGAACAAAGTAGATAGCAAGACTTTGGGGCACAAGAATTCCATCCCTCTTGAGCCTTACCTCAAATGGGTACGAACTCGTGCTCAAAGTCTGATGATGCCTTATCTTTCCATTCTCTCGGTAATTATTGAGCCTGTCATGGAAGGAGATGTTCCATACACTATCCTACATCATGACATGCCCACCTCTCTTGAAGACCTACAAAGATATTGGATACAACTCAAAGGGGAGAGAGATACTTTTGAATCCTAACTCTACGCAAGCGAGAAGAAGGTTTTGGAACTCACTAGGCTACTTCATGAGGAGCAGACTCTGAATGCCTACATTTCCCCAAAGATGATGCATACTACCTTTCTATCTTAGAGTTTCTTGTATTTTTTTTGCCCAAGAAGGCATTGATGTACTCAAAGCTTTAATTTATTAATATAACATGTGTTTCCTTTTTGTCTAAAACAAATTTTAATCTTAAAATCCTTGAAAACATTGCATACGCATTTATCATACATCATAACATAAGCAAGTTTCTTGCAACAAGTCTCCTCATCTCTCTACTGTTTATTTCAGTAAGATGGATCTCGAGAAAATAATGAAGGACCTCCAAGCTCAGAATGCACAGTTTTAGCAGTTGTTCTTGACTCTAGCCAAAGGAAAAGAAGAGTTGAAGACCTTAATGGTTAAGGAGAAGAAAAAGAAGACGAAGAAGATAACCGAAATTCTGAACATGGGAAGAAGATTCCAAGGGCAGACAAGAAGGGCCTTAGACTTTGCAACGACATCTGGTGAGAAAGACAATCAAGTCGGAAAAGGCAAATAAATAGTTGTTCAGTCTGATTCAGAAGAGGAAGAGGAAGAAGAAGACTACTCTGAAGAACAATACCCTCTAGCTGATGACAAGTATAAACATCTCGAAGAGCGGTTGAGTGCAATGGAAATCCAAAAAGTGCATGGGTTGGACTTTGAGGAGTTGGGACTAGTATCAGGGATTGTCATCCCTCAAAAATTCAAAGCACCTGTGTTTGCCAAATATGACGGAGTTTCATGCCCTAAAATACATCTCCGATCCTATGTAAAGAAAATCCAGCCCCATACCGCTGACAAAGATTTATGGGTACACTTCTTCCAAGACAGTCTGTCTGAAACTCAACTTGATTGGTTTTATCAGTTAGAAAGAGCCAACGTTCATAATTGGGAAGATCTTATTACAGCCTTTTACAAAAAATACCAATACAATGTTGATCTTGTGCCTACCCGTACTCAACTCCAGAGTATGGCCATGGTTTCAAGTGAAGGTTTCAAGGACTATGCGCAAAAATGGAGAGACTTGGCCAGAAGAGTTCAACCTCATCTATCTGAAAGAGAGTTGGTAGACATGTTTTTGGGCACCTTGTCTGGCCCTTTTTTCAATCACTTAATTAGGAGTTCATCGGCGGGTTTTACTGAATTGATATTGACCGGAGAAAGAGTAGAAGTTGGGATAAAAAATGGAAAGATTAAAAAAGATGCATCCTCTACTGCTGTAAGGAAGCCATTCATCGGAAAGAAAGAAGTGGTTGTTATTTATGCTCAGAGAAATCAAGATAGGGCCAAACTCCGTCCAATGGTGGGGGATGTTATGATTCCTAAACCTGCACCCGATCAACAAAAAAATAACCAACCAAGGATGTAAAGACCAGTAAGACAATTCACCAGAATTAACATGACCCTATCTCAAGTATTGCCACACCTGTTAATATCCAACCTGGTAAATTTGAAAGAAGCTCCAAAGAACCCTAACACAACATCTCCTCACTATCATCCCAATGCCCGCTGTGCATACCATTCTAAAAGTCCCAGCCATGACACTAACAACTATTGGACTCTAAAGAACAAAGTACAAAACCTCCTTGAAGCCAAATAAATTAAATTCGATGTGCCAGAAAAGCCCAATGTCATTTCTGCCCCTATGCCCAAGCACGGCCATAATGCCCATGCGATTGAGGAAGATATATTTGTTACTTTAGTTGATGAACTTATGACCCCACTCCTGACTATCAAAAAGAACTTATTGAATGCCAGTATTTTCCCGGGCTGTGATGAGAGCTGTCATTTCTGTTTGTCCTCACCAACTAGTTGTCCTTTGTTGAAAGCAGGCGTTCAGTGCCTAATAGATAACAAAGAGACTTTGTTTGAAAAGACTTTTGTTCCACCTGTTTCTTATAATGATGTTTCCATTATAACCATTTCCGAAAAATCTTCCAGGATCTCCACCAAAAGACCCGTTAGAATTACATCAGTTCCAAAAGTAGCTCCTTTGATAATTACAATGACTGGACCAGTCCCGTATTTGTCAGACAAAACCGTACCATGGAATTATGGAGGGGACGTCTACTACCACGGTATCAAGCAAGATTGACCAGTTGCCAAAGATTCAAGTTTTGAGAAGGATGACTCCAATATCAGTAACATTGCAGGGACTAGCAAGATTACCGAAGCGGAAGGATATTCTCTCCAGAAATTGCTCCACGAAAAGCAGTTTATGGACCTGTAATCATTCCTGTTGTTGTTGCTCCTCCAAAAGCTGTTTCCAGTCCTACAATCATCTCTACCAATACTCCAACTGACAAAGCTGTTACAATCCATGCTATCACTCCTACTGACATTCCTGCTGCCGAGTTAACTGAGACTCGAGGTAAAAGTATTCTGATTGAGCCTGTCCGAACGAAGGCACAATCATTGGCTATCCCTGAGACCTCCCAGAAAGAGATGGAGGAAATTTTAAAGATCATAAAAAGAAGTGAATACGACGTAGTTGAACAACTGGGGCAAACTCCATCTAAAATTTCCATGTTGGCTTTACTACTATGTTCCGAGGCGCATGCTAAGGCTTTGGTAAAATTCCTGAAAACTGCCCATGTACCCTAAGAAACATCTGCCGGTCAATTCCAAGACTACGCAGCTAGCTTGACTGCAGATAATGGTCTAGGTTTTTCGGATGCTGATTTAATGCCAAGAGGAAGGAAGCATAATGAGGCATTGCATGTCTCATTGGAATGCAAGGGCACAACCCTGGCTCATGTTTTGGTGGACACTGGCTCGTCTCTGAATGTATTACCTAAAAAGGCTCTTGATAGGCTTGACTGTGAGGGATTGACATCGAAACCAAGCAATATAGTAGTGAGGGCTTTTGACGGCTCAAAAAGAATGGTGCATGGGGAAGTGGATATCCCCATAAAAGTTGGAACCCAAATATTTGATTCAACTTTTTATGTAATGGATATCCGCCCTTGATACTCCTGCTTGCTAGGCCGACCATGGATTCACAATGCTGGCAATGTTACTTCTACGTTACACCAAATGCTGAAGTATCCGATTCAAGGGAAGATTATCACCATTCATGGAGAAGAAGAGTATATGATCAACCATATCAATTCCTTCAGATATGTGGAGTTAGATGGTGAATTTATTGAAACTCCATTCCAACACTTTGAAGAAGTCCCACAAGATGTGGCAGTAACCAGGGCTGTTCCCAAGATCACAAGGCCTCCACTCAAGATGTCATCTTTGAAGGATGCAAAAGCAGTGATAGAAGAAGGTGGGTGAACTATTTGGGGGCAAATCCCAGATATCCCATACAAGTCTGACAAGTTTGGCCTAGGTTTCACTTCAGGTGCTCAGAAGACTGTACACCGCGCTCGTGCTGGAGGACCACCCCTGAAGATCAGTAACTATGAAGTCAACACGGTAGAGGATGATGAAGATGGTTGCAACCTGGAGGATTGGATCTTCCCAACTGTCAGCGGAGGGCTCAGCAACTGGGAGGCTAGAGATTTTGTCCCGATCAATTGTATCCCACAGTAATTTGTCTTTACATTTTGTTGGATTTGTAATATTAAAACAATTCAGACTCTTAAAACCTTGTGTCTTACCCGAGGCACAATGGTCCATTTGTAAGGGTTATTATCTCATTTTCATATGACATCAATGAATCATGGACGTTTTTGCATTCAAACTTTATGCTCATTGTTTTTCTTTTCACATTTTTCATTTCTTTCAAAGATAGCTATACCCTTACACACACTCATACTCACAATGTAGGTCTACATCCATTCGAGATCCCATGGGTAACGATTCTGCTATGGCTTTCTGTGACTCTGAAAATATAATCTACCAAGCTGAAGACGAAGGTGAGGAATATTGTGAAGTACCAGGGGAACTTGCCAGGTTATTACAACAAGAAGAGAGGACCATTCAGCCCCACGAGGAACCACTGGACACCATCAATCTAGGTACCGAAGAAAAAAAAAGAGAAGTCAAGGTGGGTGCCAATCTGGAACCCAATGTCTAGGAGCATCTGATTCAGTTGCTACACGAATATGTTGAGGTCTTTTCCTAGTCGTCTGAAGACATGCTAGGACTTGATGCAGATATTGTGGTACATCGTCTACCTACAAAATAGGATTGCCCACCAGTAAAACAAAAGGTTCGTCGAATGCGACCAGATATGTCAGAGAAAGTTAAAGCAGAAGTCATGAAACAATTCAACGTCGGATTTTTGGCCGTCACCTCTTATCCGCAATGGGTTGCCAATGTTGTTCTCGTGCCCAAAAAGGAAGGCAAGGTACGAATGTGTATGGACTATAGAGATTTAAATAGGGCAAGTCCTAAGGATGATTTCCCACTCCCCCACATTGACATCCTAATTGAAAATACGGCACAACACAAGGTGTTTTCCTTCATGGACGATTTCTCAGGCTACAACCAAATCAAAATGGCGCCTGAGGACATGGAGAAGACAACCTTTGTCACACAGTGGGGCACATTCTGCTACAAGATTATGCCATTCGGACTGAAGAATGCTGAGGCAACCTATCAGCATGCCATGGTAGCTCTATTTCACAACATGATACATCACGAAATAAAGGTCTATGTGGACGACATGATAGCTAGATCTCAAACAGAAGAAGAGCATCTTGATCATTTACATAAACTGTTTGAGAGATTAAAAAAGTACAAACTGAGGTTGAACCCAAATAAGTGCACATTTGGAGTAAGGTCTGGTAAGCTCCAAGGCTTTGTCGTCAGCAATAAATCTATTGAGGTAGATCCTGCCAAGGTGAAAGCGATACAAGAGATGCCTGCTCCTCGTACTGAGAAGGAAGTCAGAGGATTCTTGGGACGTTTGAACTACATTGCCAGATTCATTTCTCACCTGACAGCTACTTATGAACCGATCTTCAAGTTACTGAAGAAAGATCAAGTAGTCAAATGGAACGATGAGTGCCAAACTGCTTTTGACAAAATCAAAGAGTACCTGCAAGAGCCTCCTGTGTTGATGCCACCAATCGAGGGAAGGCCGTTAATTGTGTATCTGACTGTTTTGGAAAATTCAATGGGGTGTGTGCTGGGGCAGCATGACGAGTCTGACCGAAAAGAGCATGCTATTTATTACTTGAGCAAAAAGTTTACCGACTGTGAAACAAGATATTCACTGCTCGAGAAAACTTGTTGCACTCTGGCATGGGCTGCTCGCTGACTAAGACAGTATATGCTGACCCATACTACCTTATTGATATCTAAAATGGATCCAATAAAATACATCTTTGAGAAACCTGCTCTCTCTGGGAGAATAGCGAGATGGCAGATGATCCTCACAGGATATGACATACAATATACTACCCAGAAAGCAATAAAGGGCAGTGTACTAGCTGATCACCTTGCTCACCAAGATGTGGAAGACTACCAGTCCATGAAGTTTTAATTCCTGAATGAAGACATCATGATGGTAAACAACTATGAAAAATTCAGACCATATGATGGACCTGAACAAGGATCCCGATGGACCCTGGTTTTTTATGGGGCATCTAATGCACTCAGAAATGGTATTGGTGCTATACTCATATCTCCTGAAGGATGTCACACTCCTTTTACGGCAAGACTCTGCTTCAATTATACAAATAACATGGCGGAATATGAAGCGTGCATCTTTGGTCTCAAGGCTGCCATAGATTTGGGGATCAAATCTTTGAATGTATTCAGAGATTCAGCTTTGGTCATTATCCAGATCAAAGGGGAGTGGGACACAAAACACCCTAACCTTATCCCTTACAAAGAACATGTTTTGACATTTCTCTCACATTTTGAGAAGATTACCTTCGAGCACTTCCCGCGAGAAGAAAATAAGCTAGCAAATTCACTAGCCACAATGTCATCTATGTTTAAACTTAAATTGGATAACTAGGCTCCCCATATCACCATTGAACAAAGGGATGAACCAACCCACTATCACGAGATTAATACTGAAGAAGTAGTGGACCAACCTTGGTTTCACTAAGTCAAGAGGTATCTCGAGGCTCAAGAATATCTAGAAGGAGCTTCAGTAAATGATAAGAAGTTCTTAAGGAGATTCTCTGCTAAGTTCTTCCTTAGTAATGACATTCTTTACAAACACAACCATGACTCTGTGTTACTTCGATGAATGAACAAGGTTGAAGCTGAAATGATCATGGCTGAGTTGCATGAAGGCACTTTTGACACCCATTCCAGTGGGCATACGATGACAAAGAAAATCCTACAGGCAGACTATTATTGGTCTACCATGGAAGCCTATTGCTATCAACACTCTCGAACCTGCCACAAGTGTCAGATTTATGCTGACAAGGTGCACGTACCTTCAGTTCCTCTGAATGTCTTGACGGCTCCTTGGCCCTTTGCTATGTGGGGGATTGATATGATTGGGGAAATCAATCCAACAGCCTCCAATGGACACCGCTTCATCCTAGTGGCCATTGACTATTTTACCAAGTGGGTGGAGGCAGCTTCTTTCTCTTCCGTTACCAAGAATGTTGTCGCCCGGTTCATTAAGCAGAATCTCATATGTCGTTACGGTATCCCGGAGAGGATCATTACAGACAATGGTACAAACTTGAATAATACTATGATCACCGTCCTGTACGAGCAATTCAAGATCCAGCATCATAATTCTTCCCCTTACCGGCCGAAGATGAATGGTGTTGTCGAAGCTGCAAATAATAACATTAAAAAGATCATACAGAAAATGAAAGTCACATATAAAGACTGGCATGAGATGCTACCATTCGATCTCCACAGATATCGTACAACAACTTGCACATCAACCGAGGCAACACCCTATTCTCTGGTATACAGCATGGAGGCTGTCTTGCCTATTAAGGTCCAGATCCCCTCTCTGAGAATTATGAAGGACACAAGGCTGAATGAAGACGATTGGATCCAGACTCGACTTGATCAACTATACTTGATTGATGAGAAAAGGTGTACTGTTGTCTGTCATGGTCAAGTGTATCAAAAATGGATGATCAAGGCTTTCAACAAAAAGGTCAGACACTAAGTGTATCAAGTTGGGGATCTGGTGATCAAACGTATCATACTGCCGCAAGGTGATCCCAGGGGAAAATAGACTCCTATATATGAAGGACCATTTGTAATAAAAAAACATATTCTCTGGTGGCACAATGATCTTGACCACCATGGATGGTGACAACCTGCCGCACCCTGCGAACGCAAACATAGTAAAAAGATACTACGTATAAGAGACCCGCTAGGTTGACACACCTAGGCAAAACAAGGGCATCCCGGCGAACCAAAAATGTTCGGGAAAAAATTAGGGATAAAACAAAAAATCTGTACACCCGGCAAGCTGAAAACCTGAAAGGGCGGCTCGGGCAAAAAAGGGTATCGTGGTGGACTGAAAACCCGAAAGGGATGTCCAGGCAAAAGTTAGAGAATTAAGGTGTATGACTATGTCCCATTGGATCACCTTATGGACAACCTTTGGCTTCAACTAACAAACTTAAAGGCTCTGATCAATTCAATCATCTTCAGACGAGGCAACAAATAGACAAGATGCTCAGAGATACGAAGGCTATAGCAGAATCGGAACCCTAGGGGATTATTGCAAATAGCTATATTTTCTTTGTATTTTCATCTTTTACGACATTATTCTCTTACTAGAATGTTTGTCTCATTGTACAAAAATACTTACTCAAAGTCAATGCAAAACTATCCCTTTGAAAGTGCAAAAACTATCTGTTTTTATTTACGTTTGTGTTTTGTTTACAAAAACGTCCAATGATTCATCGTTGGACATATGCATTTGAACATAATTATTGTTTGAAAATAAACAAAATGGAAAGCCAATCACTGATGGCTTTAAGAGGTAGGTAAATCTCTCCATGCTATTTCCACAATCCCCCGCAGGGTGCAGTTCAATCCCCAATAGAAGTCGTCAAATTTCTTCGAATGCCACATGCAAGATTTTTCAAGCAGTACACGACATTTCCCTTACAACAGAGTTTATTTCTCCAAGCAGAAATTCATCAACACTTAGACTTCACAACATGAAGACTTATATTCCATATCCTCAGCAACAGTCAGGGATTTATTTTCCCTAATCCAACAGCAGTGCAGCCAATTAGCTCACATACGCATACATCGCATCCATATGTCATAAACATTGATAACACGAATGCATTATACTATGCATTTCATACAACATAACATTGCATATTAGCTAATATTTAACCATTTTCAGGATAAGGTTAACAACTACCATTAACAAATGTTCAAAATTCTCAGATACGGTTCAGATACGCTCCAGACACGGATGCCATCCTGATACTCATTCAAGATTCAACTTCCAGATACGGTTCAGATACGCTCCTGACACAGACGCCATTCTGATACTCATTCAAGATTCAACTTCTCAGATACGGTTCAGATACGCCCCAGACACGGATTCCATTCTGATACTCATTCAAGATTCAGCTTCCAGATACAGTTCATATACGCTCCAGACACGGACGCCATTCTGATACTCATTCAGATTCAATCTTCAGATACAGTTCAGATACGCTCCAGACACGGATGCCATTCTGATACTCATTCAAGATTCAGCTTCCTGATACAGTTCAGATATGCTCCATATACAGATGCCATTCTGATACTCATTCAGAGCCTCTTGCAGATACAATACAAATACGCTCCAGACACTGACGCCATTCTGATACTCATTCTTTCAGCCTACAAATTACAATTCAACAATCACTTTTGGATGGCATCTACAAGCCCATCTCCAACAACTTTCTATCACCTCTCCAAATGGCATCTTTAATCCCATTCTCTCTACCATCATATCGCCGAGTGCAAATTTCTGGGCACTCTAGTGTCCAATCATCTTCCACCTTCGAGTCACGAATGGCAAAACATGGCAATCTAAATATTCAGGCTTAAGAAGATTGAACAGGGGAAGTTGTTGTACCCCAAAATTTTCCCTCTCACTTCTCAATAATTTTCTCACAAGATCTCCTTGGGCTCAAGACTGCACTAGGGTTTGATCAGCTCAAGACACCTCCTCAAGCACTGATGACCAAAATTAGGGTTTGAGTTTGCACAAGGATTTTTGAACTTCCAATGTCCCATGTGACTTTCATGGATCATCATGGACCCCCAAGATTAATCATGCCTAGTTTCAAGCCTTGAATCACATTTTTGCTCAGTTAATTGAGCAGTTGACCTAAAAATCAATTGTATTAGGAAAAAAGTCAACTATAGCCAATTTACAGCCAAACTTCATAATTTTTTATCCACATCAACATTTTAGACTCATATGTATCATTTGATCAAGTTTGTACCATAATTCCTCAAGAAATTTGATCAAATCCCCAAAAGGGCAAAATGGTCAAAATTAGGGTTTTGACTGGGAAAGGGCAATTTTTGATTTTTGACCTAGCAAATGGTCATTTGGTTTAAGGAATGATCTCAAGGGTCCAATTGCATCATGTTTACCTATTTACATGGCTCAAAACATTTCTCAAGTCCAATGGATTGACAAATGAATTTTCAGTCAACTGATCAAAAGTCAACTGTATACTAAAAAGTCAAACTTTGACTTTTTGGTCAAATTCAAGTGCCAAGGATCACAATTCATCAAAACATGTCAAAATATGAAACTTATTCATCAAGAAATCAAAAAGTCAACATTTCATTTTGAAAAGTCAAAATTTCTAAACTTAGAAATTTTTCTAAGTGTTGGAAATTTCATATTTTTTCATAACTTTGAGCCAAATTTTCACCATGATGCAAGATGATTCAAGAGAAACTTCCAAAATGAAAGTTGTAGATATCCATGAAATATAAAAATATTATTTACATAACTCCTTCCAAAAACGCTTTAATCTCAAGTTATAATTTTATGAACATGTGGTCATGAAACTAAACACTTAGTGAAATTTTGCCCTAATTTGGTTAGGATTTTGACCTAACTTCATAGCACTTTTTCATATAGTTCCAAGGGGAATCTTCAAAAGAAATTCAAATATGGGTTGTATAGAACATTTCAAGCTTTCCAAAATGTCCAAGAATCCTTGAGATCATTCTTGATGAGGGAGAATCGAAGAGATGAAGTTAGGGTTTTGTCACTTGAATTACAAGTCATTTTTGATGAACACATGAACCAAATCCATGCTAGGCTGCATAATCCTTGATTTTAAGGCCTAAAACTTGTTTGTCACTCCATAATTAATGGTTTACACAACTGATTATGCCCTTATCCAAGTGTTTCAAGCTTTGTCCAAATCAATTTGCCATTTTAGGGAGAAAGTAACATATCCATTCTTGTAAAGCAAGCTTTATGCACAAAGTCAGATTCTTGAGCTCCCAACTTGTTTTCCTTGATTACACTCCATCCACAAAGTCATAAGGATTGTGTTTAAAGTGGTTAACAACTCTATGAACCAAGTACAAAACATTGAAACTTGGTTTCTCAAAAAATCACATGTTTTGCATAAACTTATGATTTTGAATTCTGATCAACTAGAGCATTCCAAACTTGTTTCTAATAAATAGAGTCACTATTTGTGATCTATAGGATGAGCTTGAACACCATAAAATACACCAAAACTCTCTCAAATAAGAAATTGCCCAAAAACTCCATTGTTACACAAATTCTGACCTTGAACTTCAAACTCACATTTCCCTCGTGCATTTCTTGACCTTTTAGTTTCTAAAGCTTCCTTACACCAAGTGTAACCTATTGTTGTACCAAAATTTTCCCCCCTAAGATCCCTTCATCATACCATGTTGATTCACTCACAACAAGATCACACTAGGATTCTTGGTTCCCCTCCCTACTTTGAGTTTTGCTCATTTTAAGGGATTACCAAGCACCTTGACTTATGTTACTTTTGTGATCATGAATATTGTTTTTATTTCTTCATTTGACTAATAAAATACAATGTTGTTTTGTCTTGCTTGTTATCCATGTAGGTGAAGGGCAATGAGATTTAACAAGTTACTCCATGTGTTCATGAGTTTATTTCCATGCCCTAGTCAATATAGCTTGAGAAGTTAAAACCTCACCATTTGATTGGTTTTTGGAGAATTGGCATGTCAAGGTTTCTTTTGTTCATCACATTTCAAGGTTATTAGATTTGACTCAAAAGTACAAGGGGTTGATTGGAGAAGTTGTCATGTTTGGACAAGGCCTTGTTCCTATTGGTCACAAGAGCATATTTCTCTCAAAATTCAAGATATGGAAGTTGTTTTGGTGGCTAAGAGTTCTCATTATCATCCTCAACAACTTATATTCACAAATCAAAAATATTAGTACAAGAAGTTTGTTCAAACTTGTCAAAGTTCCTCAAGGCATTCTCTTGATCTAGAAGCCAAGGTTTTGAACTTCAAAGGAGTATATCTTGCTCACCTTTTGGTATTTTTGAGTGATTACAAAGACATACTTATCTTCAAAGTGTTATTAACAAATAACTTCAAAAGTTCCAAGGAGTTTTCATGTGGAAGAAACTTGGTGGAGAAGAAAGATTACAAGTCATCCAAATGAATCCACAATTTTACATAAGTAATTTCAATTGATCATAACTTGGTCAATTTTCATCACCTTGAGTCCATTATTTTTCCATAATGATCTTGAAGATGTGAAATTTATGCCTTCTTTTATGTGCAAAGTGGGAAAATGGATGGAGGTTGCCTTAAATATGCAAAAGATTATAGGTCATTTCATGATTTTTGGCCAACTTCAACAAGTCATAACTTGCTCAATTTTTGGATATTTTGAGTGGTTCAAGTTTCAAAACGTCATTCAAGAGGTCTACTTCATTCCATATTTTTTGGTCAAGAGAAAATTCCAAGTGGAAGGCCATGTTTGGATGCAAAAGATTATAGGTCATTTTTGAAGAAGAATTTGAAATATTTCTAAGTATAGAAAGTCAACCCTTTTTCTTCAACTTTGACTCAATGAAACTTTCATCTCAAGTAGCCATTTAAATCAATTCTTTTTCCATTGCAAATATTGTAACCTCATCTTTCTAAAGCATCAAGAATCATGCCCTAAGACCCCTTGAGTTGAAAATGCCATGGATTTGAATTTGGTAACTAGAAACTGAATTTTCCACAAAGTCAGAATTTTGAAATCCATAATGTGACTTCTAAACACAATATTTATGCGCATTTTTGATTTAAAATTGATTAGCAAACTTGCCAGAAGTGATTAGCATCCCAAAACGCAAGATTTAGTTGAGTTTTGATGGAAATGAAGTCACACTTCACTCGTGCTCGACCTTCACTCAATTTCCCTCCAAACTTACTTGTTTCTTCCAATTTTCATTCCCATTCACTTCCCTATAAATAGAGGGTCATCCCCATTCATTTCTTCAAGCTTTGAGAGCCAAAAACACCCTGCCAAAACTTCACACGAACCCATCTTTTTTGAATTTAGTTTCTGATATTTAAGCTCCCTTTTCCAAAATTCTTTGGGCATTCATCATCCTTAAGCATCATATAAACTCTCCAGCACTTAAACCAATCAAAACGAGCCATAATTCAAGCTACAGAAGTCCAGTTTCAGAGCTTCTTCCTTGAAATTCGAAAAGGTAGAATTCTCCACCATTTGGATTCAAATCAAGCACTAATCTATTCTACTCCTTCTCCTGATTCCAATGCTGCTTACAATTTTTAAATCCATTGAGAATTGAGAGAGAAATCTCAAATTGAAGGTGCTCGCTATTTTCTGGGTTTTTGATTCATATCTCTCCATACCTTATATAAATTTGGCGCGATGGTGGTGTTAGAATCGTCTTGAAGAGACGAGTTCAATGATACTAGCCCGGGATCCTAATTTTTCCATTTGAAGGATCTAACAAAATCCCCATTGCAGGGTGAGGTTGAAGATGATGACATGTCTCGTCTCTGCCAATGATAGCGTGCCAAACATTTTAATTTCATTGGTTGCCCTTTTTCTAATCCTATGCATATATCACTAAGGTCCATATCAAGCACAACACGTCTGGTCCACTGGATTAGCTTACTAACGCGTTTGGACTATGATCTGATGGTCCACATCTTTTTGGTTTTATTTTATTTTCTGATTTTATATTTTTATTGATTAAATTTTCAAAAATTCATAACTCTTTTATTTTTTATCCAAAAATAATGAAAAAATTCACAAAAATACTTTGAATTATTTCTGATCTTGTGACTATTTTTTCACATTTTTATTTTGATATTTGATATTTTTTGTATTATTTTGAATTATTTGCTTTCTTTTAATTACTTAAAAAAATACTTTATGACATTTTTTAATTCTGAAAAAATTCATAAATATTATGTTGCATATTTTTGACTTTCTGAAATTTTTATGGAATTTTATATTGAGGTTTACTATTTTTGACCTATTTTCTGTTTGTTTGAGCAATTTTAAATAGTTTAAAAATAGTTTCCGACTTTTAAAAATTACCAAAAAAATTATAAAAATATTTGGATCCATTTCTGATTTTTCTATGGCCTTACTTTTTCTTTCTTGATTAATTTAAACATAGTTGATATTTTTCTCCTCTATTTAGATTTTTAAACATTTTTTAAACCCTTTTAATGTATATATTAAATATAATATTATTTTGTGATTATTTTCTGGCTGTCTTGAGTTGATTTTTTGATCATGACTTTATTTACATTATTGGATCTTGGGTGTTTAGTTCAACTCCACCAAAATGGATGAATGATTTTAATAATAGTTTGATTAAATTTTTGATTCAAAAGTGGTTTATTCATTTTTCTCATCCCCTCTTCATATTATCCCTTTCTTATTGCACTAGGTGTTATTGGAGCATGATCTCTATATCATGTCTCAAAACAAATGGTGCATAAATTGCTATTGACCGACCTCAAAATAGGTGCGACTTCTATATAAGTCCACTTACGACTGCTTAACATAACGCTAAATTTTGTCCTGATTCGAATAAATGATCATCCGAGGCCCAAACTTATGATTGCAAGCCCAAGTATGTTAATTTGATCTCTTTGATCCAATAACTTTGAGATTCATTGTGTGGAGGCTTTGGTTCTACCAATCCTCTAATGGATCTACAACACCTTTGGTCAACGCGGATCACTTAAACATTGTTGATCATTAAATGGTACTTATGAGAATTCCAAATGGATGATATACTTGACAAAAAGCAAATGCAACTTGTTGTGTGGAGGCTTTGGTTCTACCAATCCTCTAATGAGTTCCAAATGCAAGTTTCAAGATGGTCATCCAACTAACCACTAATTACTGACTTGTTTTACCTTATGCTTTTATTCTTTTTTATGCGTTATGTACTATTTACTTTTAGCATTTACATTTCATGCCATTTTCATCTTTGCTCATTTGAGAATTTATTTTCTTGCCATTTTTACTTTGCTCACTTGAGCTTTTTCTTTTCCTTTCTTAAGATACTTAATAATCAACATAAACCCTAAAAAATATTTAATGATACTTGGACTATTTGATTACTATCCTTGGCATTATAGAGCATGGGACTTTTCTTGGACTTAGGATTAGAAACCTTGACCTATCTTGGATATCTTATCTCATTATTTTGTCTGGAGTTCTTGAGGTTTACCTCAAGACATTGGGTTGCTTATTTGTTTTTGTGTGTAGGTTTTTGTGATTACATCCTCAGTTTGTAATTTGGAATTCACCCGTATACAACCGGTACTCTGCCTAATTTTTGTGAAGACTTAATACACTTGAAGTTTGGTTCTCTCAAGAGGTCTAATATTTCTTTGCTTGATTGGTTTCAATCCAAGGAATGGGAATTCTGTCTTGGCTCATAATGTCAAGTTTTGGCTTCTTGTTGGTTAGATGCTTCTTATCCCTAGCTTTTACCTTATGCTTTAGGATAGCCTCTTCTTCTCCTCCCATCTTCTTTAATTTCAAAAATCTTCTCCCTCCTTTTGAAAACTCTTCTTGTTTTAAACTTGAACCACTTTCAAAATAAACTTGGACTTATGTCCATGCATTTTCAAAACATTTTCATAAATAAACTCCAACCAACTTAATAATACCTTGACATTTTTTTGTGAGAAGACTAAAAGTCAATCAATCTCATTTCAAACCATTTTGCCACTTTAGCTTTGTGCCTTTAAAACTTTTCTTAAAAGATTAAACTCTTGTCATTCCTTGTCGTGATGCAAACAGCTATACTTCTACAATATGTAGTGAAGAGAGATATTTTCCACTTGGGTGTTGAGTGAGGCATCGTTGATTTTGAAATCCAAGCCATATCCTCCACTTTGAGATGATGCAAATTCTCCTTTCTCATGATTGTGGGTAGTAGGTGTGTTTTCCACACGGACAATGACGATGATGTTTTATCTTATAAAATTAACCAACACATTTGTGTTTTAAATTTTTAAAAGAGGAACTACGTATACCCTGATCCCCTATTGCATGAAAGGTGGTACGTAGACACTAAAGGTTCGCAACCGCGGCGGGTGCAAAAATTATAAAATAAATACGCTTCTTTCCTCACCTCCACCATCCACTTTTTATATACAACAATTTTTATAGCCAAAATATATAGATTTTACAAAGAGGCTCATGCAGAGTACCGTAGATGTTTAGGGTGCTAATACCTTCCATTTGCATAACCAACCCCCTTACCTTGAATCTTTCCCCCTTTTTTTTGGGTTATTTGCTCTTTTCCCATTCCATTGGAAACAATAAAGCGCGGTGGCGATTTTTATTTTGATTTGTATAAAGTCTAGTCAATCCAATGGCTTAGTCTTAAACATTTCTACCGCTACAGAAAAATGGCGACTTCGCTAGGGACAGATTGACCTCTTGCTGGTCCATCCCTGAGTGGGTTAAGCCTATCTTTATTTATATCTGTATATGTGTTATTGCTGTTTTTTGTGTTATATGTTGTATATATGTTTGTCTGGATTTTCCTGATTTTCAGGGTGCTTGATGATTACTCATAAGTCCTATACCCGGACTTGGGAAAACTTTAAGATAGGACAGGCGGTATAGTCATGTTAACTTTGAGGGAGTAATCCAAAAAGGAGGCATGAGATCCCACACTCAGTGGAGGCCCCTTTGACTATAGTGTCGTTCACCGAGTAATCAAGAACACGTACTGCTTTCAACCTGGGAGCCTGCTGAAACTGAGGACCGTAGAATACCAAACCCATCTTGGCCTTTTAGGTGTAGTGCGGAAGCTATGACAGAGTAATCCAGAAATAGTTGTCACGCGATACTACACTCAGAAGAGTCTTTCTTGAGAATATTACTAATTACCGAGTTAATCCGGAAGTTGGTAATATCCGAAGGAAGGATGTAGACTCTGGGAACCTCTAGAACCTTGTTCGGCAGGTGATAACTTTAGACCAACACCTTATGGGTAGTACCTTCGACTTCATGCTCGTGACATTGAACCTATGAACCCTATATGTGTGATCTTGTGTGTGATTGTTGCATCATGCATCCATGCACTCATAAGCATCTTTTAAAGAAACCACATTCCAAGGGATTTAAAGGTTGACTATTTATGAATCTCTCAGGTACTTTTTAACCATGGATTATGGAAAGAGAAATACCGGGAAGTAAAGTTTCAAGGATCCCAAGATAGATGAGTTGATCAGTCTAATCCCCAAGATCGAGTGTTCTGCAGACTTTTAGAAGAAGTATGGGTCCATTATTCTTCTCATGAAGCTGAAGATGAAGGAGGGTATTCTCTCGACCATGGTCCAGTTCTATGATCCGATGTATCATTGCTTTACTTTTCCTGACTATCAGTTGATGCCTACACTGGAGGAGTATTCTTATCTATTGGATTTACCTGTTACCGATCGTGTTCCTTTTACTGGTTTGGAGGGTGAGCCAAAATCACATGAGATTTCTACTTTGATTCATCTGGGGAAGTCTAAGGTGGAAGCCCATACGACTACTAAAGGAGGGATTAAAGGATTACCAGCTCAGTTCTTATTGGAGAAAGCTCGTTACTTTTCCAGAATGAAGAGTACAGTTTCTTTTGAGGCCATTTTTGCTCTACTTGCTTACGGGTTGTTCTTATTTCCTAATGTGGATAGATTTGTTGACATTAACGCTATCAGGATCTTCATGACTGGAAACCCAGTTCCTACACTGTTGGGTGCTGCTTATTACTCTATTCATCTTCGGAATTCTTATCACATGGGTATGATTATCTGTTGCACGCCTCTGTTGTACCGGTGGTTCATCTCTCATATGCCTCAGTCTGATGCTTTTTGGGATGTCAAGAAGGAACCCCGTTGGGCTCCTAAGATCATGGCACTTACTCACTCGGATATTGATTGGTATCATCGATTTTACCAAGATATAGATATTATTGACAGTTGTGGTAGTTTCCCTAATGTACCTCTTCTTGGTACAAAGGGGGGAATTAACTATAACCCCGTTCTTGCACGGCGACAACTTGGTTATCCCATGAGGGATAAACCGAATAGTATTCATTTGAGTAGTTTCTTTCTGAAGGAAGGCGAAGACCATAAGGAAGCTAGGGAGAAGATTGTGAAGGCCTGGCGTCACATTCATAAGAATGGTAGGAAGAATTTTGGACCTAGGGGTGTTGTTTCTTTGGAGCCATATCTTCAATGGATCCGATCGAGAGCCATTCAGTTAAAGATGCCGTATACCCGGGAGACTCCTATGCCTGATCTGTTTGTGAAGACCACTCTTACCTTATTAGATGGTCTGGAAGAGCTGCAACTTGCTTTAGTTAGGATGCAATAGGAAAGGGATGCTTGGAAGAACAAGTTCCAGACTTTAGAGAGTTTCTACAGAGCAGACCTGAAAGAGAAAGACGACTTGATTGAGATTCTTGAGAGTCGAGCGGTAGAATCTATGGAGAGGCAAGGGGATTTATTTTCTCCTGGGCCTCAATCAGGTGTTGATCACTCACTTCCTGATTCAAATGATTGGAAGGAGGCTGCCATCAGACATGTGGAAGAAAACTAGAGGTTGAAGGCTCAGATTTCTAGGCTTACAGGGAAGCGCCAACGTATAGAGTGATCTCCATCAGCTCTTTTTCTCAGGATTTTAGATTGTATTTTCATCTTGTACTTGAGATCATTGAAACTTGTAATCCATTTTGGAGTTATTATAATAAAATTTTCAGTATTTCAAAAGCGCTATTACTTTGATGTTTGCAATATGTCTATAAACTTTAAATCCCTTGAAATATTAAATAACAAAGTAAAAATAATCATGTGCATTGCATATCATGCATCATATTGCATATATTTCTTGCATTTGTTATGCATACCCAGGTGTCTTACCAAGCTTCTTTACTTTGTTCAGCAAGCTGACTCATCACTACAACACTCGGGCTAATTTCAAAAAGAAGATGGACAATTTAGAACAGGAGAATCACGAGCTACACAAAGAAGTTTCTGCTTTGAAGGCCGGCTTGGCCAATCTGACTACTCTAATGGAAGCTCTGGTGGCTGCTCAGAATCATCCACCGAGTGTTCAACCTCAACTAACAAGGGCAACTACTGAAGCTCCGACTATTCCCGTATCTGCTACTCCGGATGTTGTTCAGAATCGCATGCCTAAAGGTTATCCATGAGGAATGACAGAGAATTTTTCACCTGAAGGTTTCAATCTTGGTCCTCAAGATACTCCAGTGGTTCAGACTATTGTTACTCCGGCACCTCCTGTGGTGCATGTTGTTCCTGATGCGCCTCCTTCGGTGAATATGGTTCCGTTTGTTAATGATGATGTGTGTCGTCCTTTCCCTCCACCGAGTGAAGACTTGGGTCTTTATGACAAAATGGATGATTTTCAAGAGAAATTAGACAAGATACAAAGCGAGATTAAGGCCCTTAGGGGGAAAGAGCTATATGGGCAGAATGTGAATGAACTATGTTTGGTCCTGAATGTTAAGATACCTGTTAAGTTCAAGGTCCCAGAATTTGAGAAGTATAAGGGCAACACTTGCCCTCGTGCTCACCTTGTGATGTACGTGAGGAGAATGTCTATCCATACTGATGATCAGCGTTTGCTGATTCACTTTTTTCAGGATAGTTTGACCGGTGCTGCATTGAAATAGTATATGAGTTTGGACAACGCCAATATCCATACTTTTAATGATTTGGGAGAAGCATTCATCAAACAATACAAGTACAACATGGACATGGCGCATGACCGTGATCAACTTAGGGCCATGGTTTAGAAAGACAGGGAATCATTCAAAGAGTATGTGCAGAGATGGTGCAAGGTAGCCGCCCAAGTGATTCCTCCCATGGAAGAGAAGGAGATGACTAAGATTTTCTTAAAAACGCCGGGTGCTTTCTACTATGAGAGGATGGTAGCAAGTGCGCCAAGTGACTTTACTGAGATGGTAGGAATGAGTATTCGCTTAGAAGAGGATGTAAGAGAAGGCCGTTTGACAAAGAGTGAAGGGTCCGGAGGTGTAAAGAAGCCATCATATGGGTTCACCAAGAAGAAAGAGGGAGATGCAAATACTGTTATGCAAGAGAGGAGGGTAAACGCTCCTAGAAGGAATTATCAGCGTCATCAGCAAGTTGCCTCAGTGACTCCTGTTATAAATGTCGCTCCAACTACTGTTGTTTACCAGAGACCGCCCCAACAGGGGAATCAAGGGTATAATCAAAGAAGAGAGAGTTATGACCCTATTCTCATGAGCTATACAGAGCTACTATCGACATTGATTCAGAAAAAGTTGGTCCAGACACGACCACCTCCCGCCGTACCATCACCATTGCCTTGGTATTACAAGGAAAACCAAACATGTGCTTTTCATCAGGGAGCACCAGGGCATAATGTCGAGAATTGTTATCCTTTGAAAACCGAGGTACAAAAATTGGTGAAGTCTGGTGTTCTATCTTCAAAGACGTGGGACCTAATGTGAAGGATAATCCTCTACCTAAGCATGGGGGAGTAAATGCTGTAAATATGGTGGCCGGTTGTCCAGGCGACTTCCAGATTTTTGATATTAATCTGGTTAGAGGAGATTTGGTGAAAATGCATGCAGGCCTCTGTGAATTTAGCTACTATACGCATGACCATGTCGGTTGTGCTACTTGTAGTATAGATATACAGGGTTGCGAAAAGATAAAGGCTGATTTACAGGAGATGATGGATGAGGGCCTCATCCACATAATCAGGCCTATGGTAGAGTATGATGAGGAAGTGAACATGGTTTCTGGATGTCCTGGTGAGTTCAGAATTTTTGATGTGGAGTATATGAATGAGGATCTCGTGCAGTTGCATGCTACCTTCTGCCATACGGATGGTCAGGTGGAACACCAATATGGATCTTGCCTAGTTTGCTGTCGAGATCCCCGAGGATATTCAATTGTGAAGAAGGGTGTTCAGTTGTTGTTAGACAATGGAACTATTAAGATCACAAGTCAGAGGGATGATTATCATGAGGTTGATATGGTTGACATTTGTTTAACGGAAGAAGAGTAAAAGGAAGAGTATGCCTCCGTGGATGAGTATTTCTCTTCAGATGAATATTTATTTTCCAGAAATGAATTTTTGATGACTGATTATGTTAAAGAAGGGGTAAACGTTATTGTGCCTTGTTTCGGTTCACCCGCCCATTTTGAAGTTGAGTATCATAGCAAGCGAGTTGTTACCCCATTGGTAATTAGTTTTCCAGGTCCTATCCCCTACAAATCAGATAAGGCCGTGCCTTACAAATACAATGCTACAATCTTAGAAGATGGGGTGGAAGTTCCCATCCAGCCAATGCCCTATGTTGGAAATATAGCTGAAAACAGCAGGGTGACTCGTAGCGGTCATGTGTTTGCATCGGTTCTTCAGAGAGATGTTGCTGCTGGAAAGAAAATTGCTGAGAATGATGAACCTAAGAAGACTACAAGAGAGACTAGTGGAGCTACTCTAGAGAAAGAAGTGGATGCTATTTTGAATATAATTAAGATGAGCGACTATAGAATTGTAGATCAGCTATTCCAGACTCCTTCAAAGATATCTATCTTAGCTTTATTAATGAACTCCTCTGCTCATAGAGAATCCTTGATGAGGGTACTGGGCCAAGCTTTTGTGGAGAGTGACATGCCAATAGATTAATTCAGCAGCGTAATTGGAAACATTACGTCATGTAATAACTTGAGTTTCTGCGATGATGAATTACCAGATGAAGGGAGGAATCACAACCTGGCCCTCCACATATCTATGAACTGCAAGAATGATTCTCTATCCAATGTGCTAATTGATAATGGATCCGCATTGAATGTTATACCGAGGAGTACTCTCATGAAGTTGAAATATGAAGGAACACCTATGCGCCCGAGTGGCATCATTGTGAAAGCATTTGATGGGTCGAGGAAATCTGTCATCGGTGAAGTGGACTTACCTATCCATATAGGACCACATTTGTTCCAGATAACCTTCCAGGCCATGGACATTATTCCCGCATATAGTTGTTTTCTAGGACGACCATGGATACATGAAGCAGGGGCTGTCACTTCAACTTTACATCAGAAGCTAAAGTTTGTGCGTGAAGGGAAGGTAGTGATCATAAATGGGGAGCAGGCATTGTTGATATCTCATTTGTCCTCCTTCAGTATTGTAGAAGTAGATGAAGCTGCTGTTGGAACCCAGTTCCAAGCCCTATCCATTTACAACATAAGCGGAAGTGAGAATTCCATGGTCTCGCTGAAGGACGTGCAGCAGGTTGTGCACAATGGTCCTAGTGCAGTTTGGCGATGAACTGTGGATCCACCCGTGAACAAGAACAAAACTGGCTTGGGTTTCTCTTCGAATAATAGCAAATGCGAAAGTTTGAAGTCAAAGTCTACTATGAGCAACTATCATGATGTTTTCCGCAGTGGAGGTTACCTCCATCCAACTAATTCTGGAATTAATGCTGTTGAGGAGGATGAAGCAGAGCAAGAAATGCCGAATTATGTGACACATGGAGTCATGGTTCAGAACTGGGTCACCATTGATGTTCCCTCTTTCATACATGTTTCAAAGTAATTTTATTTGATTGATCTTTTTTTATTTAAAGGCTTTCACTCTGCCCAAGGTGGAAGTATTAATGTTGTAGGGCTTATCTGTTTGCTGTGACTTTTAAGATCATTAATAAAAGTTGTCTTTGCTTCCCGAATTATGTTTTTATTTCCTGCTTTTTCTTGGGAAATGGTAATAAAAAAAATCTTTCAAAATAAATAATAACTTAAATTCAATCTGCATGATCACTTATTATATGTGTCAGTTTCTAAAAGCAATCATAAATCATATGTGCATATTAATTAAAATACCTGTTGAATACAATGACCATGCACCAACTCCCAACTTTGAATGTCCTGTGTTTGGGGCTGAAGAAGAAGATTATGATGAGATTCCAGAAGAGGTCTCACGGTTGCTTGAGCACGAGGAAAATACCATTCATCCATATAAAGAGCCTTTGGAAGTGATCAATTTGGGTTTAGAAGAAGATCTGAAGGAAGTCAAGATTGGAGCATCGTTGCATGCCGATGTGAAGAGAAGGTTGATTGAGTTGTTGAAAGAGTATGTGGATATTTTTGCTTGGTCTTACCAAGATATGCCTGGTCTAGATACAGATATTGTCGAGCACCATTTTCTGTTGAAGCCAGAGTGTCCGCCAATTAAACAAAAGTTGAGAAGAACTCACCTAGATATGGTAGTAAATATCAAAGAGAAGGTTCTAAAGCAGATTAATGCTAGTTTTCTTTTGAATTCAGTGTATCCTTAATGGATTTCCAATATTGTCCTAGTATCAAAAAAAGACGGAAAAGTCCGCATGTGCGTAGACTACGGAGATCTAAATAAAGCTAGTCCAAAAGATGATTTTCCATTGCCTCACATCGACATGTTAGTGGATAGCACAAAAAAATTCAAAGTATTCTCGTTCATGGACGGATTTTCCGGGTATAATCAAATAAAAATGGCTCCATAGGACATGGAAAAAACAATGTTTATCACACCCTGGGGAACATTCTGTTACAGAGTGATGCCCTTCGGGTTGAAGAACGTTGGTGCAACGTACCAGAGGGCTATGACAACCCTATTCCATGATCTGATGCACAAGGAAATTGAAGTATATGTTGATGATATGATTGCCAAATCCCAGACTAAAGAAGGGCATATAGAAGATTTGTTGAAGTTGTTTCAGCATTTGAGGAAGTATCGTCTCCGATTGAATCCAAATAAATACGCCTTCAGTGTTCGATCAGGGAAGTTTTTGGGTTTCATTGTTAGCCAGAAAGGAGTTGAAGTTGACCCTGATAAAGTCAAAGCAATTCAAGAAATGCCAGCACCAAGAACTAAAAAGCAAGTCAGAGGTTTCCTCGGGCGTTTGAATTATATTTCCAGATTCATTTCCCACATGAATGCAACATGTGAACCGATCTTTAAGTTGTTAAAGAAAGATCAAGGTTGTGTGTGGACGGATGACTGCCAAAGGACATTTGAAATTATTAAAGAATATTTGCTTGAACCTCCTATCTTGCTCCCTCCCGTAGAAGGAAGACCATTGATTATGTATCTAACAGTGTTAGATAAATCCATGGGTTGTATTCTGGGACAACAAGATGAAATAAGGAAGAAGGAGTTGCCATTTATTATCTCAGCAAAAAATTCACTGATTGTGAGTCGCGGTATTCCATGCTGGAAAAAACATGTTGTGCTTTGGCCTGGGCGGCAAAGCGGTTGCGGAAGTATATGTTGAATCACACTACTTGGTTGATCTCCAAAATGGATCCAATTAAGTACATTTTTGAAAAGCCTGCTCTTACTGGGAGATTTGCCCGCTGGCAGATGTTGTCTGAATATGATATCGAATACCGCACTTAAAAGGCTATTAAAAGTAGTGTGTTGGCAGATTATCTTGCTCACCAACCAGTGGAAGATCACCAGTCTGCAGAATATGAATTCCCCGATGAGGATGTGATGTTCCTGAAAGTTAAAGATTGTGATGAACCATTACCTGAGGAAGGTCCTGACCCTGAATCTCGTTGGAGTATGATATTTGATGGAGCTGTGAATGCTTATGGTAAAGGAATTGGTTTTGTGATTGTCACTCCTCATGGATCACACATTCCTTTTACTGCAAGGTTAACATTTGTTTGCACTAATAATATGGCAGAATATGAGGCTTGCATCATGGGTCTCGAAGAAGCTATTGATCTCAGAATTAAAATTCTCGATGTGTATGGTGATTCAGCTTTGGTAATAAACCAAATTAAAGGAGAATGGGATACTCGTCACCCCGACTTGATCCCTTACAAAGATTATGCTAGAAGATTATTACCATTATTCAATAAAGTTGAATTCCATCACATCCCTAGAGATGAAAACCAAATGGCGGATGCTCTGGCAACTCTGGCTTCTATGTACCAAGTGAATACTTAGAATGATATACCTCGAATTATGGTTCGGCAATTGGATAGGCCCGCTCATGTGTTTACAACAAAAGAGGTAGCAGATGAAAAACCTTGGTATTATGATATCAAGAATTTTCTCTAAACTCAGGAATACCCGATTGGTGCGTCGAGGAAAGATAGAAAAACATTGAGAAGATTGGCAGGAAATTTCTTCCTCAGTGAAAATGTGTTATACAAGAGAAATTATGACATGGTCTTGCTCAGATGCGTGGATAAACACGAAGCAGACATGTTGATGCATGAGATCCATGAAGATTCATTTGGAACTCATGCCAATGGACATTCGATGGCTAAAAAGATGCTAAGGGCATGTTATTATTGGCTGACAATGGAATCTGACTGTTACAAATTCGCAAAGAAGTGCCATAAATGCCAGATTTATGCAGACAAGGTCCATGTGCCTCCGACACTTCTCAATGTGATTTCCTCCCCGCGACCTTTCTCTATGTGGGGTATTGACATGATTGGGATGATAGAACCCAAAGCTTCGAATGGGCACCGTTTTATCTTGGTAGCAATTGATTACTTCACCAAGTGGGTGGAGGCTGCTTCATATGCCAATGTTACTAAGAAGGTGGTTGTGCGCTTCATTAAGAATAACCTTGTATGTCGGTATCGTGTGCCGAGAAGAATCATCACTGACAATGGCTCAAATTTGAACAACAAGATGATGAGAAAACTGTGTGAAGAATTCAAGATTGTCCATCACAATTCATCTCCATACAAGCCAAAGATGAATGGGGCTGTTGAAGCTGCTAATAAGAATATCAAGAGAATTATCCAGAAAATGGTTGTTACTTATAAGCATTGGCATGAAATGCTCCCTTTTGCTTTGCATGGATATCGAACATCTGTCCGCACTTCAACAGGAGAAACCCCATTCTCCCTAGTGTATGGAATGGAAGTTGTACTCCCGGTCGAGGTAGAGATTCCCTCTTTGCGTGTGATAATGGAAACTAAGCTGACGAAGGCTGAATGGGTCCAAAATAGGTTTGACCAATTGAATTTGATTGAGGAGAAGTTATATCAAAAAAGAATAAAGAAAGCTTTTGATAAAAAGGTCAAACCTCGTGAATTCAGAGAAGGCAACCTCGTGCTCAGGAAGATCATGTCTTTCAACACTGATTCTAGGGGCAAGTGGAATCCCAATTTTGAAGGCCCGCATGTTGTCAAGAAAGCCTTCTCTGGTGGTGCATTAATTCTTGAAACTATGGATGGCGAGGAGTTCCCACGTCCCATGAATGCTGACGCAGTCAAGAAATACTTTGCCTAAAGAAATAAAAGAACATCTCGCTAAGTTGAAAACCTAAAAGGGCTGCTTAGGCAAAAAAGGAGCGTCTCGGTAGGCCGAAAACCTGAAAGGGAGGTCTAGGAAAAAATTAGAGACACAAACAGAATAAATTTCCCGCTAAGTTGAAAACCCGCAAGGGAAGCTTAGGCAAAAGTTAGGGACTTTCTTGGCAAGTAACTACGTCAGACAAGACTTGATCGTTGAAGCAACAATCTTCTCGGATCCTCACCATACTTCAACAAAAGCTGCTGCTCAGGATTTTAAAAGTTGTTAGGGGGGATAGTGGTCATTGTATCTTAATGTATCTTTTCCATTATGTATTACCATTTCCAAAACTTTGTAATCATCTATGGAGTCTCGCCATTCGCAGACTACCATTCTATTAATGAAAGTCGAGCTTTTACCAAATTCCTTGTATTTCCTATGTTATTTAGCTTGCAAATACTCCATTTATTACTGATAATAACTTTCAAAGCAAAGAGATTAAATAATAAAATTTATTTTTCAAAAAAAAAGATTTTTACAATTTACTTTTACTTTGAGATTTGTTATGAAACAATGACAACAAAAATGGTGATCCCAAGAATAGGCAAACTCCGGTTGTTTTGAGAAGCTTTTGTTCCCCTTGGGAATGTCTACTCGGGATGTTTTTCTGCACGAGGTTTATGATTCTGGTATCCTCGGTCAAGTTTGGATTCATTTCTCCTTTTTCTGAGTTTTCATGATGAGAATCCGCATTTCCTCCAGTGAAGTGGGTCTGAATTCCCCAGTGAATGTTTGGATGTTTCAGTGTCAGTCTGCTTTATTTGAGACTGGTCTTGCAATCTCCAGTAGGCATGTTACTTTTGAGAAACACTGGTTTCCCCGATAAAGCCTGAAGAATGATGTTCTACCCCAGTATCTGTTTGATTTGGCTACCTCTAGATTATGTTTCTCCTCAGTAAAGTTAAAAGCAGGCAATAGGTTTGGTTTCCGCAGCTGGCCTTTACCTTTCTTGGAATGATCATCTTGGTTGAAGCTTAGCCGAGTGTTATCAGTGCCTGAGGCAGTTTTTCCTGTTTGTTCCCCATGTTGTGTATCTGTTTTGTCAGCATGCACACGATAACACTCATACATTCATACATGCATCATGCATAGCTAAAATTGGCAAATAATTGTTCATTGACATTTGTTAATATTTTTGTTGACATATTACCCTGTTTTGCAGAGATAAGTTACCCTCTTTTATTAGAGTGTTGGTCTTAAGCAGAAAACGTACATTCTTTCAATTTCCCTACTGAGTTGTCCCTTATAGAAGATTTCTGCCTTAACCTTCCGGTACAGTTCCTTGTTTGGATGAATCTTTTTTTCCCTCTTGAGTTTATTTCTCAAAGGATGTATTCTGGTTGACTGTTTCATTCCAGTTTATTTCTGGTTTGGATCTGTGATCCCCTGGAAATATTATTTACTTTGGAATCCTGAAAAACTCCAAGCTTTGGTTGGTGCATTTATTTTTCACAAGAAGACTTTATCCCCTTAGAAAGAACATCATGGCATCTCCCTAAGAAGTCATACTTCTTGCCCCCAAAAAAGTCACTTCCTTTTACAATCCTCCATGACCACAAATAGAAAGTCTCTTTATTTGAGACAACTTATGCATTATCCTTTCCAGGCGGAGTGCCTTGGTTAAAGAAGAAATTGAGACCCGTTCTAGGAGAAACACCAGAATCTTGGGTAAACTTGTTATCTTTTTGCTACATTTAGTGAACGTTGGTAGTTCATCATCAGTGAACGGCGGTGCTATGATATATTCTCTTTCTACCTTCAGTGAAAGTTGGTAGACCATCGGCAGTGAACGTCGGTGTTTGTTATCTTTTTGCTATCTTCAGTGAACGTTGATAGTTCATCGTCAATGAACGGCGGTGATATGATATATTCTCTTTCTACCTTCAGTGAAAGTTGGTAGACTATCGGCAGTGAACGTCGATGTTTATTATCTTTTTGCTACCCTCAGTGAACATTGCTAGTTCATCATTAGTGAACATCGGTGATATGATATATTCTCTTTCTACCTTCAGTGAAAGTTGGTAGACCATCGTCAGTGAACGTCAGTGTTTGTTATCTTTTTGCTATCTTCAATAAACGTGGATAGTTCATCGTCAGTGAACGGTAGTGCTATGATATTCTCTTTCTACCTTCAGTTAAAGTTGGTAGACCATCGGTAGTGAACGTCGGTGTTTATTATTTTTCTTTGCTATCCTCAGTGAACATTGGTAGTTCATCGTCAATGAATGACAGTGATATGATATATTCTCTTTCTACCTTCAGTGGAAGTTGGTATACCATCGGCAATGAACGTTGGTGTTTGTTATCTTTTTGCTATCTTCAGTAAACGTGGATAGTTCATTGTCAGTGAACGGAGATGCTATGATATTCTCTTTCTACCTTCGGTGAAATTTGGTAGACCATCGGCAGTGAACGTCGGTGTTTATTATTTTTCTTTGCTACCCCCAGTGAATGTTGGTAGTTCATCAACAGTGAACGACGATGCTATGATATATTCTCTTTCTACCTTCAGTGAAAGTTGGTAGACCATCGGCAGTGAACGTCGATGTTTGTTATCCTTCTCTCTGCCTTCAGTAAATGTTGGTAGCTTCGCCTTCAATAGAAGTTGGTGTGTCCTTTGACCATCCTACCATCCTCTCTGATTCAGTTCTTTTGGTCCACCAGTGATTTATTTTCCTGGTGGGGTTACTCTTTTGTTTCTTTATTATTGTTGCATCCCCAGTAATACTTTGCGTCTCTTTGGTCCTGTTCATATGCATTCATATACATAAGCATTTGCATGGCATCTTAAGGCCAAAAAATAATGTTTTTTTTATATTTAAGTATCTTCAATCGCATCGACACAAAGATTTTTAACCTTCGTATCTCCGGATAGAAGAAACTTAAATAAGGGTAGATGTTGTACCCCAATTTTTGCCCATAAGATCCCTTCTTCATACCATGTTGATTCACTCACAACAAGATCACACTAGGATTCTTGGTTCCCCTCCCTACTTTGAGTTTTGCTCCTTTTGAGGGATTACCAAGGACCTTGACTTATGTTCCTTTTCTGATCATGAATATTGTTTTGATTTCTTCATTTGACTAATAAAATACAATGTCGGTTTATCTTGCTTGTTATCCATGTAGGTGAAGGGCAATGAGATTTAACAAGTTACTTCATGGGTTCATGAGTTTATTTCCATGCCCTAGTCAATATAGCTTGAGAAGTTAAAACCTCACCATTGGATTGGTTTTGGGAGAATTGGCATGGCAAGGTTGCTTTGGTTCTTCATATTTCAAGGTTATTAGATTTGACTCAAAAGTACAAGGGGTTGATTGAAGAAGTTGTCATGTTTGGACAAGGCCTTGTTACTATTGGTCACAAGAGCATATTTCTCTCAAAATTCAAGATATGGAAGTGGTTTTGGTGGATAATAATTCTCATTATCATCCTCAACAACTTCTATTCACAAAGCAAGAATATTGGTACAAGAAGTTTGTTCAAACTTGTCAAAGTTCCTCAAGACATTCTCTTGATCTAGAAGCTAGGGTTTTGAACTTCAAAGGAGTATATCTTGCTCACCTTTTGGTATTTTTGAGTGATTCCAAAGACATCCTTCTCTTAAAAGTGTTATCAACAAATCAATTCAAAAGTTCCAAGGATTTTTCATGTGGAAGAAACTTGGTGAAGAAGAAAGATTACAAGTCATCCAGATGAATCCACAATTTTACATAAGTAACTTCAATTGATCATAACTTGGTCAATTTTCATCACCTTGAGTCCATTATTTTTCCATAATGATCTTTAAGATGTGAACTTTACTCCTTCTTTTATGTGCAAAGTGGGAAAATGGATGGAGGTTGCCTTAAATATGCAAAAGATTATAGGTCATTTCATGATTTTTGGCCAACTTCAACAAGTCATAACTTGCTGAATTTTTGGAGATTTTGAGTGGTTCAAGTTTCAAAATGTCATTCAAAAGATCTACTTCATTCCATCTTTTTTGGTCAAGAGAAAATTCCAAGTGGAAGGCCATGTTTGGATGCAAAAGATTATAGGTCATTTTCGAAGAAGAATTTGAAATATTTCTAAGTATAGAAAGTCAACCCTTTTTCTTCAACTTTGACTCAATGAAACTTTCATCTCAAGTAGACATTTAACTCCATTCTTTTTCCATTGCAAATCTTGTAACCTAATCTTTCTAAAGCATCAAGAATCATGCCCTAAGACCCCTTGAGTTGAAAATGCCATGGATTTGAATTTGGTAACTTGAAACTGAATTTTCCACAAAGTCAGAATTTTGAAATCCATAATGTGACTTCTAAACACAAGATTTATGCGCATTTTTGATTTAAACTTGATTAGCAAACTTTCCAGAAGTGATTAGCACCCCAAAACACAAGATTTGGTTGAGTTTTGATGGAAATGAAGTCACAATTCACTCGTGCTCGACCTTCACTCAATTTCCCTCCAAACTTCCTTGTTTCTTCCAATTTTCATTCCCATTCACTTCCCTATAAATAGAGGGTCATCCCCCATTCATTTCTTCAAGCTTTGAGAGCCAAAAACACCCTGCCAAAACTTCACACGAACCCATTTTTTTTTAATTCAGTTTCTGAGATTTAAGCTCCCTTTTCCAAAATTCTTTGCGCATTTATCATCCTTAAGCATCATATAAACTCTCCAGCACTTAAACCAATCAAAACGAGCCATAATTCAAGCTACAGAAGTCCAGTTTCAGAGCTTCTTCCTTGAACTTCGAAAAGGTAGAATTCTCCACCATTTGGATCCAAATCAAGCACTAATCTATTCTACTTCTTCTTCTGATTCCAATGCTGCTTACAATTTTTAAATCCATTGAGAATTGAGAGAGAAATCTCAAATTGAAGGTGCTCGCTATTTTTTGGGTTTTTGATTCATATCTCTCTCCATACCTTATATAAATTTGGCGCGATGGTGGTGTTAGAATCATCTTGAAGAGACGAGTTCAATGATACTAGCCTGGGATCCTAATTTTTCCATTTGAAGGATCTCACAAAATCCCCATTGCAGGGTGTCTGGAGGTTGAAGACGATGACATGTCTCGTCTCAGCCAATGATAACGTGACAATTGTTTTAATTTCATTGGGTACCCTTTTTCTGATCATATGCGTATCTCACTAAGGTCCATATCAAGCACAACGCATCTGGTCCACTGGATTAGCTTACTAACGCGTTTTGACTATGATCTGATGGTCCACATCTTTTTGGTTTTTTTTTTTTTTTTCTGATTTTATATTTTTATTGATTAAATTTTCAAAAATTCACAACTCTTTTATTTTTTATCCAAAAATTATGAAAAAATTCACAAAAATACTTTGAATTATTTCTGATCTCGTGACCATTTTTTTCACATTTTTATTTTGACATTTGATATTTTTGGTATTTTTTGAATTATTTGCTTTCTTTTAATTACTTAAAAAAATACTTTATGATATTTTTTAATTCTGAAAAAATTCATAAATATTATTTTGCATATTTTTGACTTTCTGAAAATTTTATGGAATTTTATATTGAGGTTTACTATTTTTGACCCATCTTCTGTTTGTTTGGCAATTTTAAATAGTTTAAAAATAGTTTCTGACTTTTAAAAATTACCAAATTTTTTATAAAAATATTTGGATCCATTTCTGATTTTTCTATGAAGTTAGTTATTCTTTCTTGATTAATTTGAACATAGTTGATATTTTTCTCCTCTATTTAGATTTTTAAACATTTTTTAAACCCTTTTAATGTATATATTAAATATAATATTATTTTGTGATTATTTTCTGGCTGTCTTGAGTTGATTTTTTGATCATGACTTTATTAACATCATTGGATCTTGGGTGTTGAGTTCAACTCCACCAAAATGGATGAATGATTTTAATAATAGTTTGATTAAATTTTTGATTCAAAAGTGGTTTATTCATTTTTCCCATCCCCTTTTCATCTTATCCCTTTCTTATTGCACTAGTTTTATTGGTGCATGATCTTTATATCATGTCTCAAAACAAATGGTGCATAAATTGCTATTGATCGACCTCAAAATAGGTGCGACTTCTATATAAGTCCACTTACGACTGCTTAACATAGTGCTAAATTTTGTCTCGATTCGAATAAATGATCATCTATGGCCCAAACTTATGATTGCAAGCCCAAGAATGTTAATTTGATCTCTTTGATCCAATAACCTTGAGATTCATTGTGTGGAGGCTTTAGTTCTACCAATCCTCTAATGGATCTACAACACCTTTGGTCAATGCGGATCACTTAAACATCGTTGATCATTAAATGGTACTTATGAGAATTCCAAATGGATGATATACTTGACAAAAAGCAAATGCAACTTGTTGTGTGGAGGCTTTGGTTCTACCAATCCTCTAATGAGTTCCAAATGTAAGTTTCAAGATGGTTATCCAACTAACCACTAATTATTGACTTGTTTTACCTTATGCTTTTATTATTTTTTATGCTTTATGTACTATTTACTTTTAGCATTTACATTTCATGCCATTTTCATCTTTGCTCATTTGAGCATTTATTTTCTTGCCATTTTTACTTTGCTCACTTGAGCTTTTTCTTTTCCTTTCTTAAGATACTTAATAATCAACATAAACCCTAAAAAATATTTAATGGTACTTGGACTATTTGGTTACTATCCTTGGCATTATGGAGGATAGGACTTTTCTTGGACTTAGGATTAGAAACCTTGACCTATCTTAGAGATCTTATCTTATTATTTTGTCTTGAGTTCTTGAGGTTTACCTCAAGACATTGGGTTGCTTGTTTGTTTTTGTGTGCAAGTTTTTGTGATTACATCCTCTATTTGTAATTTGGAATTCACCCGTATACAGCCGTTACTCTGCCTAATTTTTGTGAAGACTTAATACAATTGAAGTTTGGTTCTCTCAAGAGGTCTAGTATTTCTTTGCTTGATTGGTTTCAATCCAAGGAATGGGAATTCTGTCTTGGCTCATAATGTCAAGTTTTGGCTTCTTGTTGGTTAGATGGTTCTTATCTCTAACTTTTACCTTATGCTTTAGGATAGCCTCTTCTTCTCCTCCCATCTTCTTTAATTTCAAAAATCTTCTCCCTCCTTTTGAAAACTCTTCTTGTTTTAAACGTGAACCACTTTCTAATAAACTTGGACTTATGTCCATGCATTTTCAAAACATTTTCATAAATAAACTCCAACCAACTTAATAATAACTTAACATTTTTTGTGAGAAGACTAAAAGTCAATCAATCTCATTTCAAACCATTTTGCCACTTTGGCTTTGTGCATTTAAAACTTTTCTTAAAAGATTAAACTCTTGTCAATCCTTGTAGTGATGCAAACAACTATAATTCTACAATATGTAGTGAAGAGAGATATTTTCCACTTGGGTGTTGAGTGAGGCATTGTTGATTTTGAAATCCAAGCCATATCCTCTACTTTGAGATGATGCAAATTCTCCTTTCTCATGATTGTGGGTAGTAGGTGTGTTTTCCACACGGACAATGACGATGATGTTTTATCTTATAAAATTAACCAATACATTTGTGTTTCAAATTTTTAAAAGAGGAACTACGTGTACCCTGATCCCCTATTGCATGAAAGGTGGTACGTAGGCCCTAAAGGTTCGCAACCGCGGTGGGTGAAAAAATTATAAAATAAATACGCTTTTTTCCTCAACTCCACCATCCACTTTTTATATACAACAATTTTTATATCCAAAATATACAGATTTTACAAAGAGGCTCCTGTAGAGTATCGTAGATGTTTAGGGTGCTAATACCTTACCTTTGCATAACCAACCCCCTTACCTTGAATCTTTCCCCCTTTTTTTGGTTATTCGCTCTTTTCCCATTCCTTTGGAAATAATAAAGCGCGGTGGCGATTTTTATTTTGATTTATATAAAGTCTAGTCAATCCAATGGCTTAGTCTTGAACATTTCTACTGCTATACCTATCCCTGTCCCTGTTTCATTACTATAACATCATTTACCATATCCTCCATAACCAAAAATAGAGCATTGCACATTAACTTCTCCAAGTCATTTCAGCCACTCTCAACTCAAGCAAACCATTGCATTAGCTTCCTAGGACCTCAAGGAAGCTAACCTGATCATCACCACTGCCTAAAACAAGCTCAAACTCCAAACACAATTTCCAGTTTTGAGGAAAGTTTTCTCAACTTGGAACTCTTTATACAGGCATCATCAATAGTTTATTTATGAACAAAACATGTAGATATCATTACCCTGAAGCTAACCATGTCCATAATTTCCATTAATTTTACTTGAGCTTAGAGAATTTTGAAACTGAAATCTCCAAAAATTTTAGGGTTCAGATTAGGGCCTTTAAAATTCATGCTTATCTTTGATCTATAGTTTTAATACTTTACATTTCTGGAATCGTGAGAAAATTTGCTACAAATTTCATGTTTACAGTTTTCATTTTTGATGAGAAATGAGAAAGTTACAGTTGGTCTGGCTGGAGGTTGAAGATGAAGTCTTCAAGGTGCATTTTGCCTTACATATTTATTGTTTTACTTTTATTAACGGATGTATAGCCACCTCAGTGGTAGAAACGCGTGTCTGTAACCTATGGGACCTTGGTTCGAGCCCCAGTGGTACCCTTTTCATTTTTACTTTTATGATTTTTGTTATTTTTGGCAGGCGTTGGGCCCTTTGGGCCTAGTTTGTTTTTGTTTTTGCTAGCTGACCTCCCTGCTGACTAATGGCACCCCTGGCCCAAGTTCATTTATTTTTTATTATTTATTTCATATTTATTTTCTTAAATATTTTTCCAAATGTTAAAAATCATAAAAATGTTATATTTATATTTTGACTTAGTTTATTTTATTTTTATCACAAAAATATTTTTATTAATTATACTTTATTTACTTTTTACTTATTATCTTGTAAATAAAAATAAAAATTAGGTTATTAGTTATTTTCTTTCATACTATATTAAATACATTATTTTTGATATAAAAAAGACTAAAAATATTTTATAATGTTATAAATATTTTCAAGACATAAAAAATATATATTTTCTTTTGATTAATAGAACTAGGGTTTTTATTCAAAAATCATTCCTTAAACAAATTATTTTTTTATTAATTATTTTTCTTTAATTTAAATATATTAAGACAAAAATCCTTTTCTCTAAAAAATCAAACAAATACTCATTTTTCTTCACCTTCACATTATTGCATATTTGTTCATTTTTGTATATTATTTATTTTAATTCCTTATACATTAATACCCATTCAATTTTGTTGTAATAGATTAACTAGGTTTATATGCTTGCAAATCCCCAATTAATTTGTATACCCCTCCCCACAAATGTTGTAATAGCGTAGTAACTTTAAATTTCACAATTTATCGGTTTTATATAGCATGCTAGTAATTAGGGTTTGTATGGAAAGACTAAAACCAATATCTAGAAAAACCTAATTCAAGACAAAAACAAGCATGAAAACAATACTTGCACACAAGCACCCCTAGGGTTATTCCACTTGGTTGCCTTATACAAAATGGCCATATTACATATGCAAGGTATCTTAGCATAAACAAGCAAATACAAGATCATAGTCCCTCGATGACGCCATCTAAGTTTCCTTACAAATGATCTTAGTCCCTAAAAAATAATGCTAAGATACCTTGCAACATTTCTAATCATGGTTATACGATGATCCAAACCATCCCGTTTACATCCAAAGATAGAGTTACTTACCAAATCAATGGTAAGATAACAATGTCAAAGGAAAGAGGAAATGAACATGAAAGAATTTTGAGTAGGTAGAATGTTCCTAGTTACTTGCTCAATTTCAAAAACAAAACATCATTGTTATTTTCAAAACAAACACCTACACTTTCAAAACATCTTACAAACTTGAAAACATTTTCAAAAGATCAACATCTTTGTATACATTCTTACGAACGAGAATCATTACAAAGTTTGCCTAAACAATGGCCTCTTTACAAAATACTTTCAAAAACCACACAAAGCATAATTTCAAACAAAAGCAAGTGATCTAGAAAGTAACTAAGAGCCCATGGAAAACCATGGATGAAAAGGGTGCTAATACCTTCCCTTTTCATAATCTACCCCCGAACTCAAGAAATAATCTCAAAGGTCTTTCCTGTACTTTTTCACCTTTCCTTTTGGATAAAAGAAAAGTCGATAGCGACTCTTGCTAACCGCAACATTTGCGCTCAAACACAAAACACCCATGTTAGTTCTCCCACCGTACCACAAAGGGGATTGTGTTTTTGATAGACACATGCCATGTTGCATAGGTATGGATCCTTTCTTGGAATCATGCATATTAAAGCGTCTCAATACTTTATTTATGTATGTGCTCTAACTTAGGCCAAACAATTTTTGTGATTTATCTCTATAGATCCTGATTCCTAATATATAGGATGCTTCACCTAGGTCCTTCATAGAAAAGCATTTCCCCAACCAAGTATTTACTTGTTGCAAGGTAGGGAAATTGTTTCCATTGAGTAATATGTATTCTACACATAATATCAACAATACAATCATGATCCCACTGAACTTCTTGTAGACACAAGGCTCATATTCATTCTTGATGAATCCATATTGTTTTAGTGTTTCATCAAAAGAAAGATTCCAGCTTCTGGAAGCTTGCTTCAATCCATAGATTGATCGTTGTAACTTGCATATCTTTTAGGCAGCTTATGGTATGTCAAATCCTTCTAGTTGTGTCATGTACACATCCTCAAGAAGATTCCCATTAAGGAAAGCAGTCTTGACATCCATCTGCTATATTTCATAATCACGATATGCAGCAATAGCAATAGCAAGAAGATTTAAGCATTGCAACTGGTGAAAAGGTTTCATCATAGTCAACCCCATGAATTTGTTTATAGCCTTTTGCAACCAGTATTGTGTTATAGGTATGTACCTTACTACCCATGTCAGTCTTCTTTTTGAAGACCCACTTGCATCTTATAGGGTTAACTCCTATAGGAGGCGCTAACAAGGTCCAAACCTGGTTTGTGTACATGGAATCCATTTCAGATTTCATAGCTTTTAGCCACTTCTCAGACTCAGGACTAGTTATGGCCTCTTGGTAGGTCACAGGCTCATCTTAATCCACGAGTAATACATCACCTTGATCACTTATGAGATATCCATATCTATCAGGTTGGTGACATATCCTGCTTGACCTACGTTGGTCTTGTTCTACTTGAGCAGGTTGCTCTTCCATAACTTCTTGTGTTTCCTTCTCTAATTCCTTCATAGGTGTATCAATGCTTTGTGATTCTTGAATTTCTTCAAGCTCTACTTTCCTCTCATTGATTCCTATGAAAATAAAGTCCTTTTCCAGAAAAACTCCAGTTCGAGTGAAAAACACTTTTCAGAAGGATTGTAGAATTAATACCCTCTTGTTTCTTTAGGATACCCCACAAATAAGCATTTGTCAGATTTGGGCTCAAGCTTAGTTGATATATGTCATTTCACATAAACTTCACTACCTCAAATCTTCATGTAAGATATATGTGGTTTCTTACCACTTCATATCTCATATGGTGTCTTCTTAACCTTTTTGGATGGAACGTGGTTAAGTGTGTAAGCTGCTGTCAATAATGCATGTCCCCAAAAGGAGTTTAGAAGATCGACGTGACTCGTCATGGATTGGACCATGTCTAATAAGGTTCAATTTCTTCTCTCAGATACACCATTCCATTATGGTGTTCCTGGAGGAGTAAGTTGGGATAAAATCCCACATTCCTTTAGATGGTCATCAAACTCTAGGCTTAAATATTCATTGCCTCGATCTGATTGAAGAACTTTAATATTCTTACCTAGTTGGTTTTGTACGTCATTCTTGAACTCCTTGAACTTTTCAAAGGTTTCATATTTGTGTTTCATTAAATACACATAGTTATATCTACTGAAATCATCAGTGAATGTGATGAAGTATTGAAAACCTCCTCTGGATGGTATGTTTAGTGGTCCACATACATCTGTATGTATGAGGGCCAAAAGATCATTAGCCCTTTCACCTTTTCCTGTGAATAGGGACTTTTTCATTTTTTCCAATTAAACAAGATTTGCATGTCTCATATGATTCATAATTAAAAGAGTCCAAGATTCCATCTTTATGGAGTTTGGAAATGTGTTTCTCATTTATGTGGCCTAAGCGACAATGCCAAAGGTAACTTGGATTTAACTCATTCGGTTTAATCCTTTTAGTATTAATGTTATAAATTGGCATTTCAAGATCAAGGGCATATAATCCATTGTTCATTTGTTCAGAAGCATAGAATATATCATTCAAATAAATGGAGCAACAACTTGTTCTTTATTATGAATGAAAAACCAAACTTGTCCAAACAAGAAACAACAATAATATTCCTGCTAATTGCAGGTACATAATAACAGTTCTCTAACTGAATTATTAAACCACTAGGTAAAGTCAAAACATAAGTTCCTATGGCTAAAGCAGCAACCTTTACTCCATTCCCAACTCGTAGGTCAGCTTCACCTTTTGCCAAATATCTACTCCTTTTAAGCCTCTGCACATTGGTATAAATGTGAGAACCACATCCAATATCTAATACCCATGATGCATAAGTAGATAAATTAATTTCTATAACAAAAATACCTGAATTTGAAGTCTATACTCCATTCTTCTTATATTCCACGTACTTTGGACAGTTTCTCTTCCAGTGTCCGGTCTTACCGCAATGGGAAGCAAGTGCCCACCTTTGCTATGCCTCCACTAGGCTTCAAAGTAGGAGTAGTAGGCTTGGGTTTGGAAACTTCCTTGCCTTTGTGCTGAAGCGGTAAAACGGAAAGCAAAGGTAAGTATTTTTATAGGGTATATCATATTGTCTTTATAGAGATTAGTGCTACTGAATTGTCGTTTGATAATTTCTCGCGTTTATGAGTTTGGATTTGAATGGGTTTAAAGTAAATGTGAGCATTAAAAGTTATGAACATAAAATAAATACATTCTTCAGAGAGGAGAACCTATCAGGCATGAATTTACACTACTTAAAATAAACTTAAACCTGTCTATTATTCGCACTCAACATACAATACTCATCAAATTCATCATGTATCACTCATAACAGTGTCCATCTCTACAACACTAAGCTGAGAGAACAACTGTATTACTCTCGTCGATGATCTCTCAACCGACTCAAACAACACTGAAGCATTAAGCTTCAATATCCACATGATTATTATCTCTAAATCTATCTCTAGAATCTAGGAACTAATAGATTTCCTTCCCTAATCAAGATTTGTGAGTTATATCTCTACAACAACACAAATCCAAACATAAACGCAAAAAGATCAAGGAGAACACAAGATTGATTTGTAAAGCTGTTGCAACTAGATTTTAAATCAGAGTCACCACTACTAGTTTTTATCCTAAGGAAGGGAATCTAATAGGAAACCCTAATTTCACAAACAAAGATTCTAGGTTTCAGACTTCTTTAGATAAAAGGAAGGTGTTAGGCACCTTTCATATACCTTATTTATAAGGATACTAGGGTTAGGTTGAATAGTTTCTGGAATAGGGTTTAATATTTTACTTAGGAGAAAAATATTGGTTTTTTATTAGGGGAACTCGCCACGGTTTTAGTCGTATGCCTACGTATCCTCTTATGAGGAATCAAAGTCCCAATTCGTAGTTCGTATGAGTTTGTGTTTTTTATGGATTTCAAAGGTATTTTAACTTTCCTCACATTTAGACCGGGTGTATAAATAGAGGAATTTTGGACTAAACACACGATTAATCAAAATATGCTTTGTAACCTTTTTTAAAAATAGATTGTTGAATTAATTTATTATGAAAAAGAAAGTTTAATATTTGTTAAGTGCTTTTTATATGTTAATTATAAAAAAATTTATTTAATGCATGATTTTGAAAAGGAATATTTTTAATTCAATAAAATACATATTTGAATGAGATTTTAGAGAAAATAATATTTGATTTAATAATAATAGTAGTAAATGATAATAAAAATTATAAATATTAAAAATAATAATAATTATAATAAAAATAAATAAATAAATAAAATAAATCGCAGGGGGGGGTGCAAACCAAGCTAAGGAAGTAAAATAGAGGGGGTGCAGATGATAAGGGCCTGGATTCAGATTCAACCCCAGGTAGATTGGGGGTTCGTTTTGGTATCATGCAGCAAAATAGGGGGTGCACGAGGAGACAGGGCCCAAGTTCAGTATTGAACTGGGCCCAATGGCTGGGGGGTACACTTGTAGTTCGTGTGGCAAACATAGGGGTATACAAGAAGATAGGGCCCAAGTTCAGATATTGAACTGGGCCCAATGGATGGGGGTGTGTGATTTCAGCATGTTCAGCAAATTAAAGCGAGAAGGGGTGCGCATATGAATGGGCCATGCCCAGGAGGTCTAAGTCCATTTGGATTAGGTGAAGGCGCGTGTACTGGGCTTATCGTGGGTGGGCGTATTGAGGCCGTATGATTAAGATCATGTGGTTGTTACTTAGGGAGCATAGTAACATGGTGGGGTGCCGTGTACTGGATAACAATGTTATATTATTTTACAATGACTTTCATTTCATTTTCATTCGTGTCCTATTCATTCTCTCTCAAATCTTCACCCTTATTCTCTTACCTCTTCTAACCCTAGAAGCCGAACCCAACCTCCCCAGCCTGCGACAACGCAAACCTAATCCCAGATCCAAAGTTACACACAAAACAACAAAAAAAACCCCAAATGAAATCCTAAGCTAAGAGTTTAAGCGGTTACCTCTTCGTCATTTCACATTCTTTCGTCGAGTTCTCGACTGATTCTGTGGATTCTGCTTCTAATCTTTCTTCTCTTTCTTCGTTTGCGGGTCTCAGTAATGCTAACAATGATGGTACCGACAAAAGGTTTGAGCGGCAGAGGATGAAGAATTTAGGGTTTAAGATATTGAAACCCTAAACCTATGTGTGATACGGTGGCAGAACTGACTATTGTACTAGTTTTGTGTTTGTATTCGCAAATGTTGCGGTAAGAAAGAGACACCATCGACTTTTATTTTATCCAACAAAGGAAAGGGTGAAAAGAACAGAAAAAGACCTTTCGAGATGTTTTCTGAGTAAGTGGGTAGATTATGGAAAGGGAAGGTGTTAAGACCCTTTCCATCCGTAGTTATCTACGGGCTCTTAGATGCTTAGATCATTTTTTGAAATACCTTGCTTTTGTGGGTTTTGTAAAGTATTTTTGAAAATGCCTTAGTGCGGCGATTTGCTTTATGATAAATCTTGTATCAGTCCTCAAGACTGTTCATAAAGCATTTTTGAAAGTGTTTTGAATTGTTTTTGTGTAAGTGTGAAAATTTGTTTTTGAGCAAGAATCTAGGAACTATCTACTTATACTCGAAAGGTTTGTTCTTTTCCTCCTATCCTTTAGACAATGCTATCCTACTATTAGTGAGTAGGTAGCCCTATCGTTGGATGTTTGAGGGACATTCGAAGGGACGTACAGTCATAAAGGCAACATATAGAGATGCTTTAGCAATTTTGTTTAAGGGACTAGATCATTTACCGAAAGGAAACACTGTAGGGTCATCAAGGGACTATGATCTTTTGATTTAAGGGTCTTTGCTAAAGCATCCCTATTCTCGAGGGACATGACTGCTTTATTTTCTGAAAGGCAATCAAAGTGGGCGTACCCTAGAGGTGTATATGTGCAAGGTGTGTTATGTTCAATTATTTTAGTCTTTTGTGTTAGGTTTTCTAGAGTTTGATCATTAATCTTGTCATACAATCCTATTAGGCATACATCTAAGCAGTTTGAATATTGCAGGAATTTAAAGTGCGGGAATTTAAATCTACGCTATTACAATGCTTCGGGGAGGGGGTATTTACATGTCCAAACTTTGGGGGAAAAATAAAGGAAAGCAGTAAAGAGCCCTAGTTAATTCTATTACATACTGTGAGCAGTTACAATAATTTGGGAAAAAATAAGATGTAATAATTCGCGCGAAATGGAAAAGAACGTCTAAAAATCCTAAGGAAAAGGAAATATTTTTGTTTTGTTTTGTTTATAAAATCATCAAACTACCTTAAATCTAAATTTGATTAAAAATAATAATAATTAAATAAAATTAAACCTAATTCTAATATATTTTAATTTTGAAAAAAATGTTATAATTAATTAATTAATTTTAGAATTTAATTTAAAAAAACTAATCCTAAGTTCTTTATTATTTTTATTTGATTTTTAATTTAAAAAGGAAACTAAAAAGAAGTAAGTAACAGAAAAAATAAAAATACAAGAAAAGCAAGTTTTTCGATCCAAAGAAAAAGGCAACTTTTGATCCAATGAAGAGGCAGTTTTTGATCCAAAGGAAGGTATCCTTCGATCCAATGAAGGAGACTACCCTTCGATCCAGTGAAGAATTCCATCCTTCGATCTAGGGAGGGATGTGGCTTTCGATCTAGCCAAGGGCCTTGTTGAAAGTTCCTGATGGATTGCCTATGGAGGGCACTGGATCTGTAAAAATGTTAGCAAAAAATAAAAGCATGACCTGGGTGTCAAACCCAATTCTTTTCCTTAATTTGACCTCCCCTTAGTTCGACTCCTTTGAGTTCGAATCTGGGTTTGTTTTCCCTAAAACCCATGTTTTTTTTTGAGATTCGATGAAGAACACAGATCATGCCATATATCTTTGTATATTCCATGTGAATGTTGTGCTATATGATAACCTGAGCATCAATCAAACACTAGAAAACATTAATACATCATGAATATGAATATGAATTTGAAAGTTTACCAAGGATGAGATGCTTTAATTTGGCACTTCTGGGTGTGGATTGACTTGGAGGAGACTCTTGGGAGTCTCAGGAGCACAAGTATGGTATTCCTTTGGACCGAGGGTGCCTGCAAAACTGGTTAGAATTTTGATCTGTTTTCTGAGGCAGTGTGGGTGCTCTTTCGATAGGTAATTTTTGTCCATGTATGAGGCAATATGTAGGCGTATGTATCTAGTCCCCCTTTCCTTGTGCATATGTATGTGTATTTATAGAAGATTGAGGGTGCATGGAAATGGTAAGGGGCAGCCATTAACCAGGCTTTAAAGGAAAAATCAGACACATTAAAAGACTTCCATTTTTGAAATATTCATGCCTCTTTGAGCTTTGGGATGAACCTGGACATACTTCATTCTTTCAAATACCTTCAAGCCATGCCCTTTGATTGGCCTTGAGTTACCTCCTTCGAATGGCTCTGGTTTCATTCTTATAGCTTCTTCGATTGAGCCCATCTACATCAATTCGAATTACTCAGATCTTTGATGACCCTGAATTCCAATTGTTCAGAGTTTCTTCAATTAAGTCACCATCTGCATCAATTTGAATTTCTCAGAATTCTCTTCGTCAGAGCATTGTTCTTTTCGATGACTCTGAATTCCAATTCGAATTTGTTCATAGATTCGCTTATCATGGCTTCTTCGAAAGCCCCTCAAATCTTTGCTCTTTGATTGGCTCTGAATTGCTCCTCATGGCTCTAAGTTGCCTTGTCCTTTGATTGGCTTTGACACTAACCAACTAGCCCAATCGAAAGACCTCATTCTGGCCAGTCGAAGTTTCCTTTGGCATGAATGTTCTTGTGTATGAGGCTTAGGCCTGGCAGTATGCAAGACTTTTCCCAGCAAGCAAAAATTGTCTCCAACCATTGTATGTCTTTTGAGTGGACCAAGTGCATGCCCTTCGAAGGCATCACTTATGTGTCCTTCGAATAGGCCTTACTAGGTGTCAAAAAGATGGAGAACTGTGTGCTAAGGATTTTTAGATGTGGATGCTAGCACGAGGGAGGCCAAAGCAAGCATAAAAGAGGCCATTCCCTAGTGAATCGAATTAGGCACGGAGGATGTATTTTCCTTGTGGGTCGAAGGAAGCTTTTTGCCTAGTGGATTAAAGGAAAATTTGAAGAAGTCTTGGCCTTGTATGCTGAAGGCACGCCCCGGGAAAGTCATTTCCTTGTAGGTCGAATCAGGCATGAAACAACCAATGCTTAGTTGAAGTCTTGTGAACCAAGCTTGTGTCGAAGGATTTTAGACATCCGATCAAAGCTCCTTATCTAGATGCCAATCGAAGGACAACCTACTCAGATGCCAATCGAAGACACCTTGTCCCAAGGCCAATCGAAGATACCTTGTTTCAACGCCAATCAAAGATACCTTGCTTATCTTCAAAATTCTTATTTTCTTTAAGCAAGTGTTTTTAGGCACCCATGTAAGAGGAAATCATGGAAACCATGAGAGGGAAAATTTTAGGGTATAACAGCTTCCCCTGTTCAATCTTCTTAAACCTGAAGATTTAGATTGGCTTATTTTCCTTTCGTGATCTGAAGGTGGAAGATGATTGAACACTAGAGTGCCCAGAAAGTTGCACTCAATGATGTGATGTTTGATCGTGTAGGGGATGAGCTTACAAATACCATTTGGAGGAGGTGACAGAGAATCATCGGAGATGGGCTTAAAGATGCCATCTAAAGTAGATGTTGACTTCATAAGAGGTCTCTTTGTGGGGATTCTTGTTCATGTTGTTTGAGGAGGACTCCGCTGGGGAATGTGGGTTTCTGTTGTTCTCCCGCTTGAGGAAAACTCTGTGAGGAATAAAGTCTCAGTTGTCCAAGACTCTACTGAGGAGTTATCTTTGTAATGGAAAGGTGAGAGTTTGTTTCTTTCTGGTTGAAATCCAGGCTTCACAGTAACTTGCTGTGGATAATGGAATTAATCGTTATCTGAAAATGTGATAAAAAGAGCCTGTGTAGGGCTGTTTCAGGATGAGTCCATGTTAGACTGCATCTGGAAACTGCGGGAAGGAATCTGTGTAAGATTGCTTCAGGATGAGTCTGTGTTAGACTTCATATGGAGATCATAAGAAGAAACCCGTGTAAGACTGCTTCAGGATGAGTCAGTGTTAGACTGCATCTGGAAATCATGAGAAGAAACTCGTGTACGATTGCTTCAGGATGAGTCAGTGTTAGACTGCATCTGGAGATCATGAGAAGAAACCCGTGTAAGATTGCTTCATCTGGTCGTGTAGATAGTTTTCCTGTATGGTTTCAGGTATTAATCTACACTTAGTCGTCCACAGATAGTTGTCCTATCTTGTTTCAGGTATTAATCTGGAACTTGCTTTTTTTGGTCGTTGAGATAGTTGTACTGTCTCGTTTCAAGTATTAATCTCTGACCTGAGAAAGAAAGATAGTTTTCCTGGCTTGTTACAAGTATTAATCTTCAGTCTGCTCATGTAGTTAGTTTTCCTGGCTTGTTACATGTATTAATCTACAGTCAGTCATCCACAGATAATTGTCCTGGCTTGTTACAGGTATTAATATGGGACTCGACAATGTTAGTTTGTTGTACCCCAAAATTTTCCCTCTCATTTCTCAAGAATTTCCTCACAAGATCTTCCACGACTCAAGTTTGCAACACTGATACATCAATTTAGGTTTGGAATTGGCACGAGGGCAAAATGGTCAATTGCATGTTGAAAAGTCAAACTTTGAATTTTGGATCAAAATCAAGTTCCAAGAATCATATTTCATCAAGACATGTTGAACTATGAATTTTGTTTCATCAAGAAAATCAAAAGTCAAAATTATGTTGAAAAGGTCAAAATTCTAAATACTTAGAAATTTTTCTAAGTGTTTAGGAAATATGATAAGTTCAGAACTTCTGGCCAGATTTTCACCATGATGCAAGCTGATTCTGGAAGAACTTTTGATACAAGAGTTATAGGTTTCAGTGAGATCTAAAACATTGCAGAACATAACTTCTCCTAGAAATGCTGGAATTTCAAGTTATACATCCTGGAAGACACGTCCATGAAACTAAAACACTTAGTAAATTCTGAGCATTTTCGAGTCAGAATTTGGTTACAACTTCTGGGCCAGTTTTCACGTAGGTTCAATCATAATTTGCAAGAATAATTCAAAGAGGGTCTACAAAGCATGTTACAAGCTTTCTGGAAAGTCTGAGAACTTCTTCAGAACATGCTGGAACAAGGAGATTCAAAGATCAGAAGTTGGATGTTTGTTCTAAGTTATGCTGATGTTGAACTTCTGATCCAGAGTAAGCTATGATACATAATCTCATATTGCAGGATTTCTGTTTTGATAAATCTCATCATCATTTAATACTCACACCTACTTTTGAGTCTTTATCCAAAGGATTTCCCCACGTGTGGCATAAAAGTACCATTGTTGTCCTTGAAAAGCAGACTTTTTTACAAGGTTTATGCTGGGCCCATGCTCTGCTTTTGCTTCTGAAGGTACTTTTCCTTAATTCATGCTTACAAATCCAGCTTAGGAACGACTAAAAGCTGTTAACCACCTTACTTTGTGCCTTGAACCGTACTTGTTTGAACTTACTTCAAGAACAAGTCAGCGCCTTGCATATGATGGTTGTAATTTTGACTTCTCCAAACTACTAAATCCTTTCCTATAAATTGAACTTCATTTGCACATGTAAAGGGGTCGAGAATTTGAAAATTAGCCTTGAAACCTTGTTGAAATTTAAAAGAACTTGAAACTAAGAACATAAACACAAAAACCTACTAAGCTTACGTTTTCTTTTACGCCCAAAACTCTAATTTTCTTGCACATCTCTTGGCCAAATCACCCACTCAGTTTCTAACGCGCATTTAGAAACAATCCCAACTTTTGTTTACAAACTGCAATACAATCTTCATCAATATCCATCTCAAAAAAACCATAACATTGCTTCTTGGCTGCTCCGAATTTTCCAGCTATCCATAGTTCAGGATTGTTCCAGCTTTCTGAGCACGTGAGGAAGTTGATCAGAATATCACAGCAATGAGAACTAGGCTCTAGCTCACAGGACGTTTTCCAACTGCAAGGTAAGTTTCAGCTGACTCTCATCATATTACTTAGGCATTGTTAGACTTGCATGTCCAAAAATACAATGTAGACACCCTGACTCTGATGCTCTACATATTCTTAGATTTCATGTATTTTCTTCCTAAGTTGAAATAATTTTAGCTCATAACTTCTTGAGGAAATTAAGATTTAGAATTAGGATGAGCAAAATAGATGCTTGCTTCGGATTTACAGTTATGATATTTTATGTTTATGAAATCATGATGAAACCTGCCATAATTGTTATGTTTGCATTTTCTGTTTTGTTGAGAAATGACTAAGCTGCAGATGCTCTGACTGGCGTGGAGAAGGAGATGAGGTTCATCATCAGAACTTACTTTGTGTTATATGTTTATGTTTTTGCTTCTAATATCATATGTATAGCCACCCCAGTGGTAGAGAATGCACGCATAAGACATTAGTGTTAAGGGACCTGAGTTCTAGCCCCAGAAACACCCTTTTTATGTTTATTCCCTGACATTTTTTCTCGTCCTGGACCAGAACTTCTAGACATTTCCATCCAACAACATTGACACCTCACATACCCATTATCAAAACTTCTAGCTTTCCACTGACACTAGAACTTCTAGGTTTCCAGCTACATCAGAACTTTCAAACTCTCTCTAAACATCCAGAATTTCCTAACTCCCTCAACCACCAGAACTTCTGACCTTCCAGTAACGTTAGTACTTCTAGGCTGCTAGTTGCATCAGAATTTCTAGGATTTTCCTTGTTCCCAGCAACCCAGAACTTTAGTGTACCCGGACCCAGAACTTCTGACCTTTCCTTTGTCTGCACATTTTCTTTCTGACTTGCAGCGTGCCAGAGTCAGAACTTCTGTTCTCTCCTATATCAGCAATGCGCTGATTCTGGTTCTTTTCCCTTATTATTTTTAATATCACTTCTATTTTCTTCAATCAAAAACACCAAAAATATTTTTATTCATATACTTTATTTTATCTCTTTTGGAACTGTTGTACCCCAAAATTATTCCCTCCCATTTTACTTAACATATGCTCATTAAAGCAATAAACCACCAACTAGGGTTTCCATTTTCATCAAGATGGGTGAGATCCAAAATCCTCATATACTCTCCATAGTCCTAATATGTCCTCAAGATCATCTATGCCAAGTTTCATGCCTTGCACAAGAAGTTTGCTCAGTCAACTGGTCAGATGCTTGAAAATCAACTATATTAGGTCAAAAGTCAACTATGACCCACATACAGTCAAACTTCAAGATTTTTGGTCAACATAAACATTTTGAAGTGATATCAAGCATTTTATCAAGGGTTGATCATGATTCCTCAAGGAATGCTCCTAATTCATCAAAACTCAAAAGTTGCTAAATTAGGGTTTCTTAGGAAAAGTCAACCAAACTTTGACCAAGCATAACTTTCTCATACTTTATCAGAAATTTCTCATCCAAATATCATTTTGAAGATAATCCAATTTTCTACAACTAATCTTCATCTTTAAAGTTAAAAAAATGCACTCACAAAAAGATATGAATTTCTACATTATAGGTCCTTTTGAAAAGTCAACAAAAACACCTTTTGGGTCAAAGCTTCTTACATGAACATGGAAGATCCAATTTAGATGAAACCAAAAGGATTGTTTAGGCGACATCCTAATATTTCTAAAAAGTCCAAGAACACCTTCCTAGGGTCAAAATTGGAATATATATGCATTGTCAAAGTTGGCCTTTTTTGGAAAATTGCCAAAAGTCAAATGTGCTCAAAAGTGCATTTTTGTCAAATGGGCCTAGCTTTTCACGATTGTATCTTCTTGAAGACATGGTCCACGACCCAAGTCATCATCCACATATTATTTTATTTATTTATTTATTTGATTTTTATTATTTAAAAGTCAAATTAAATCAAATAAATGGCAAAAAATATAAAAGATTGATTTTTTGATCTGATTGTTGTTAGAATTAAATCTAATCAAGCTGGCCTAATCAGATCAAATCAAATCAAGGAAAATTGAGGCAAAAATAGCATGATTAGGATGGTTTTGGAAATATATCATATAGCAAACAAATCACATTCAATTTCCATGATTGGAAAAGATTCAATATGTTTTTGTTGCTCTAATTCATCACACTGCATATATAGAACATACACAAGCCAAAAGAACAAGGATTCCAGTCGTGAGAGCTGAAGAACAAAACTTAAATTTTGGTAAAAAAATGGTAGATTATTTTCTCACATAGAGGGTGATTCAAAACATTCCAAAGCTTCTAATAGCTTCCTGGATATCTCCTGAAGCTAACACGATCAATTGCAAGCGTTCCCAAGTCCAGAATTGCCCCATAGCCTTCACACGATTTTCCCTTTGTTTAAAAATTGATTACAACAATTCTTGCATCATAAACATGTTCTAGTGATGTATTTGTGATTATTGACATATTTGCAACATGCTTGAATGATTTAATTGGTGTTTTGATGTATATATTGATGATTGTCATGGCTAGGGTTTAAGAAGCCGTTTTAGGGCTTCTATGTACAAGCAAAATTAGGCCAAGAAAAGGATAACATGATGCTCGTGGGATTAAGACGAATTGATCCATGTACTCACCTTTAATTTATCATGTGTTGTATGGATTTTTGAAGCTTGCAGGGCTATGGCTATGGAGTTCTATCCGTAGGTAAAAGCTCGAAACCTAAGACGACACTTTTGGGAAGAAGATGAAGGCGTGGCAATCAACCACTGGTCCATTTGAAATTCACACGTTTTTTTGGAGGAAACTACGTAGCTTGCCTTATATTTTATTTATCTTATTATATTAACAATTGAGTAATGCAGCGCAGATGGTTAAGGGCGAAGGATTTGAAGCAAGCGTCCCGGGTTCGATCCTAGGCGCCTTGTTTTTGCATTTTTCTCAACATTTAATTATAGATCCAACGTGCCTCATAGCCTAGCGTCCACCATGGCCCCAGATCTCAGCCCTGAGATCCATCATCATACAAATCCCATGCTCCAGTATTGAGGGACTACCATAAACCATTGGAGGAGAGAAGCACTGGACCAAACGCCAGACCCTAGGCCACCTTTGGGCCTAACAAGAATTTGGCAGCGCACCCCCCTAATTGCTCATGAAACAGGCCCAATTCTTTTCTTTTTTATTTTAATTCCTTTTTATTATTTATTTATTATTTCTTTTTTTTCAAATAACACCAAAAATCATGTTTTTTTTATTTAATCAAAAAATCATAAAAACATCAAAAATCATTTTCCATAAAAATATTTTATTAATTAATTAGTTTAATTAAATTAGGGTAATTTAATTCCTTTTTATTATAATTTAAAATAATTAGAATTAGGGTTTAATGTTGTACATAACCTAATTTTTCTCAAAAAATAACCTAAATATTTTCTCAATTAGATTTTTTTAGGTTTTCCAATTATTCCTGCATTTAATTCGCAACGCGCGCCTTTAATTTTCCTTTTTCTATTAATGTAACTACTCCGAGTTTGTAATAGTAATTAGGGTTTTAAATTCCTGCCTCTTTATTTACAGTCAAAATAATTATTTATCTGCGAAAGCCTTGTAATAGCTAGGACCTTAATTTCTCGCATTTTAATTTCCGAAAACTATAAGCTGTTAGATGTATGTTAATAGGATTGTATGGAAAGACAAATTGCAATTAATACAGTAGAAAACCCTAAATGTGCAAAAGATAAATAAACTTAAAAAACACACTTGCACATGCTCACTCCTAGGGTTTACTCCACTCTGGTTGCCTTCGGTAAACGGTCATGAAGTATAGGGAATGTTAGTGGTCGTCCTCCAGTCCCAAAAGATCTAAAATGACCCATTCGGATGTTGCCTCAGAAAAAGATCTTTAAGGCTTTAGGATGATTACTAAAATTTCCTAACATTACTTTGGTGATCGTACTTGTCCCTTCGAACATCCCTTAAAACTCTAACGACGGTGCTACCTATTCCTTAATAATAGGATAGTGTTGTCTAAAGTAAAACGAACAAACTTTTTTTCGAGTAGGTAAGTTAGTTCCTAGGTACTTGCTCAAACAAACAAATTTTACACAAACACTTTTCAAAACAGTTTTTTTTTTAAAAAACAACTTTGTCACACTCTTGAGGACCGATACAAGGATTATCACGGAGTAAAAAAAAACTTTTTCAAAACAAGCACACACAAGAAATTTTTAAAAAATGAGCAAGTACCTAAGAGTCCATGGAAAACCATGGATAGAAAGGGTGCTAACACTTTCCCTTTCTATAATCTACCCTCGTACTCATAAACATCTCGAAAAAGGTTTTTTCTGTTCTTTTTCCTTTCCTTTGTTGGATGAAATAAAAGTCGGTGGCGACTCTTGCTTACCGCGACATTTGCGAACAAAAAACGTAAACTAATATTAACAGTCGGTTCTGCCACTGTATCACAGAACCGGCGACTCTGTTGGGGATTTTAAATAAGTGGGGTATACCTTAGGATATAGGTCATTTTTTAACTTTCTTGCTTTTCTTTTGCTTTGCCTGCTTTATATTCAAGGGTTTTGTTGGGGTTATATAGATCCTATACCCGGATCGGGAAACACCTTTTAGGTAAGTAGCAATAAACTGTGAGGGAACTATGCGGGGTATATTGACACAGTTGAAGTAATAGCTACATTGATGTGGCACTTTGGTTGGTACCGGTAAACCTTGAGTCAATCAGGGAAAGTACGGGGCAGCCACATGGTATCGTGAAGCAATAACTGACCTTAGAACCTTTAATTTCACAACTTGGCCAGTAGGACGTAGCGAGATGGCTGACTTTGGTGTATTCCCAAGGTCGAAAGATACTCGATGCTACACTCATTGAGGTTTGACTCTTGAGTTTTGTTTGGTTGCGAGTCAATCGCCTATTGAACGAAGCTGGGGGAAAGACCGGTGATATTGAGATCCCTTAGAACCCGATTACTATTTATAGGGCAGGTTGAACCAATCCAACTTCAAGAGGGTATGACCTTAAAACTCATGCAGACCTTAAACCTAAGGACTTGGTATGACTTGCTTGTTGTTTGCTATACATGTGATTTTCTAGCATAATCATGACATCATAAGCATGGCATATTATAACTAACCATTTCAAGGATTTCCCAGGGCTCATTTTTGCTTTGTTTTGTAGGACATGGCATTCGCCTGTAGGAACACTATACAGATTAACCTTGTGAAAGTGCCTCTCCAACTAAAGGACCTGGAATTAAGGGTTCCTAAAAGTTCTCCATTCACTAAAAAGCACGGTCGGTTGCTCAACTTGGTCACTGCAAAACCTGATGAAGAATTGATAAAAGTGTTGTTTCAGTTCTTCGATCCTGTGCACCATTGTTTTACCTTCCCGGATTACCAGCTAGTACCTACTATGGAGGAATTTTCTCAGTTGTTAGGGGTACCTATTCTTGATCAATTACCTTTCAACGGTACGGAATAACATCCAAAGCCTGAAGAGATATCTTGAGCTCTATCCTTACAATGGTCTGACGTAGTGACAAGTTGGGAGACTAGAGGAAGTGTCCAAGGAATTCCGGTTAAGTTTCTATTCAAGAAGGCTTAACATTTTTGGGATACCCTAGATTTACAAGCTTTCGAAGAGGTGCTGGCACTTCTCGTTTACGGTATGGTACTTTTCCCTAATGCGGATCAACTCGTAGATGTGAACACTATTAAGGTTTTTCTGTCTCATAATTCGGTGCCTACATTACTCGGGGATATTCTACACTCTCTGCATGCTCGCACTCTAAAGAGAAGGGGGACCCTCCTGTGTTGCACTCCTCTATTAGCTAGGTGGTTTATTTCGCACCTACCTAGGCCAGTTTTGAAGAATGAACAGGGTTTGAAATGGTCTCGTAGGCTGATGTCCCTTACATATTCAGACATTCATTGGTGTTCACGGTTCTCGGAAGATGTTACCATCATCGATCGCTGTGGTGAAATCCATAATGTCCCTCTCTTAGGCATTATGGGAGGAATCACTTACAACCCTTGTTTGGCACTGCGTCAGTTTGGTTATGCGATAAGAGATGGTCCTCATGATACGCTTATCCAAGGAATCACCTTCAACTATGAGAATGATTGTGATACGGTGGGAGAACTGACTTGAGGGTTTTGCGTTTTATCGCAAATGTTGCGGTTAGCAAGAGTCGCCACCGACTTTTCTTTTATCCAAAAGGAAAGGTGAAAAAAGCACAGGAAAGACCTTTGAGATTGTTTCTTGAGTTCGGGGGGTAGATTATGAAAACGGAAGGTATTAGCACCCTTTTCATCCATGGTTTTCCATGGGCTCTTAGTTACTTGTTAGATCACTTGCTTTTGTTGTTTGAAAATGTGTTTGGTGTGGTTTTGAAAGTTTTTTGTAAAAGAGGCCATTCGTTTAGGCAATCTTTGTAATGATTCTCGTTCGTAAGAATGTATACAAAGATGTTTGTATTTTTTGAAAAAAAATGTTTTCATTGTTTGTAAGATGTTTTTGAAATGTGTGTGTTGGTTTTGGAAAATAGCAAGGATAGTTGTTTGAAAATAGAGCAAGTAACTAGAAGTAATCTACCTACTCAAATGTCTTTCTTATTCATTTTCTATTCCTTTGACATTGTTGTCTTACCATTGATTTGGTAAGCAACCCTATCTTTGGATGTAAACGGGACGGGCATGGGTCATCGTATAACCATGATTAGCAATGTTGCAAAGTATATTAGAATTTTTGAGGGACTAAGATCATTTTTGTAAGGCAACATTGAATAGCGTCATCGAGGGACTATGATCTTATATTTGTTTGTTTTGCTAAGATACTTCGCATGTGTAATATGGCCATTTTTGTATAAGGCAACCAAGTGGAAAAAATCTAAGGATGCTTGTGTGCAAGTGTGCTATTTTCATGCTTTGATTTTGTCTTGGATTAGGATTTTCTATTTGATTTATTTTTATCTTGCCATCCAAACCCTAATTACTAGCATGGTAGGTAAAAGCGGTAAATTGCGTAATTTAAAGATTACTACGCTATTACAACATTTTATGGGAGGAGGGGATACAAATTATGAATGGGGGTTTGCAATAATGTAAATCTAATTAAGCTATTACAACCAAATCGAATTTGTACAAATATTTGAATCAATAAGATACAATATAAATTAAATGTGCAATGGTATGTATATGCAAGAAAAAAAGATTTTTGTTTTATTTTTTATGTGAAAAGAAGTTTTAATCTAAGCCTAATAAATAAACCAAAATTGAACTTAAATTAATTAAGAAAGAAAAACTATTTTTTTAGAAAAGATTTTGATTAACCCTAATTTTAATTTGTTAAAAGAAAATAAATTTCTTTAAGTATTTTTTGTATTTTTGTCTTTAAAAATAATAAATAGTATTTTGTGAAGTATTTTGGTCCTTTTATATGTTAAAATAAATATTTATAAGTGTGAGAAAAAGAATAAATATTTAACCTAATTTTATTTTAATTTACAAGTTTATTTGACTAAAATAGGTAATATATAACTAAATAAGAAAATGTTTTTTTATGAGAAAATAAAATAAAATAAGCAAAATATAATATTTATCATTTTTTATATTTTTTTTATTTTTATATTATCAAGAAAAATATTTGATAAAAAATAATAATGAAAACAAAAATATTAAATAAACATTTGGGCCAGGGGTGTTGCAAGTAAATAGAGGGTGAGAGATTAGCAAAAACATAGGGCCCAATGCCCCTGAGCCCACGCTGCAAACAATCAAAAAAAGATGAGAAAATGTGAAAAAATGCAAAAAGGCAGGCACCAAGGCTCGAACCCATGACCTTGGCATTCTCAGCGCGCTGCCTTGCCACTGGGGTGGCTGTACATCTGTTAGTTTATGTGAAACAATAAAAACGTAACACAAAAGGCTTCCTTTGCCCTGTACTTCATCTTCAACCTCTAGCCAGTCGGACCTCCTGTAAATCTTTCATCTCTCAACAAAAATGGAAATTGATAACATGAATGTTATAGCATTTTATCTCACGATTCTAACCATGTGCATAACTAAAACTATAAGTCCAAGATTAAATAGAATTTTAATGGCCCTAATTCTTAACCTAATTTTTTCAGAAACTTCAAACTCAAAATTCTCTCAACTCAGGCCAAATAAATGCAAGTTATGGATATGTACAACTTCGTAGAAATGATGTCTACATTGTATATTCACAAATGGAAAGCTAACTATGCTTGTATCAAGAGTTGGAAAAACAGAAAACTCACCTTGAAAATGGAAATCGTGTTTTGCAAATGAGCTTGCTTTAGGATGTTGTGATGATCAGGTTAGCTTCCTTGAACCTCTAGGAAGCTAATGCAATGCTTAGCTTGTCTTGAGGGTGGCTGGAATGATCTCTAGAAGTCCACCTGTGTTACTCTGTTTTTTAAGTTCAACAATGGGGAAGATGGAGTTACAGTGATGTTTCAGGGTGTGGGATGGTTTTCTTGTAAGGTAAGGAAGCTTAGGGAAGCAAAAGGCCTGAAAACGCACGAATGGAATGGAAGATTCAATTCACAAGTCAGAAATGGCAAGTTTGGAAGCTTGGTATGCAATTTCTGATTCTAGGGTGTTTCAAGGATTGGGCATTCATGCTTTTAGTTGCAAAGTGATAACTTTATATAAAGCAAAAGATTGGAGGACTTGTGCTTGCTCAGAAGTACAAGATCACATGTCTTGCTACATTTCTTGTTTTTGAAGCAAGTGTGAGAAATGACTTCTTAATGCATGGTTCTGATCTTGTAGGGTAGTGTGAAGCTTTAAACATGTTTTGTTCAGGTTTAGAGGCTTGGTTTGTGCAGAAAGAACAAGTCCAAGGCTCAAGAAATGAAAAACTGCATAAAGTATGCTTTTCCAAAATGGCAATGTTGCCTTTCTTCCATAAATGGTTATTTTCTTATACAATTCATTGAATGCTTGGATTTAGGGCATGAAATATTGTGAAGTCCATTAATTGTGGAGTGAAAAACGAGTTTGAGGCCTGAAAAGTGAAGATTGTACAACATGCTTGAGGATTTGAATTTTGTTCTTCATCAAATGGCTTGAAACCAAAGTGAGAAATTGCCAACTTCATCTCTTCGATTCTCCATACTCAAAAATGATCTCAAGGATTTCTTGAACATTTTGGAAAGCTTGCAATGTGCTCTATAACTCATCTTTGAAATTCATTTCAATATTCCTCTTGGAAATAGGTGAAAAATTGTCATGAAGTTGGGTCAAAAACCTGCCTAAATTAGGGCAAAATTTCACTAAGTTATTTTAGTTCATGGGCATGTATTCAAAAAATTATATCTTGAGATCCAAGCATCTTTAAGGAAAAATGTGTGAAGCAAAGTTGTAGATTTCATGGAGATCTACAACTTTCATGTTAAGAATTTCCTTTGAATCATCTTGTATCATGGTGAAAAAATGGCTTAAGTTGAGAAGAAAAAAAGAAATTTTCTATACTTAGAAAATTTTCTAAGTTAAGAAAATTTCAAATTTTAAAACCAAATCTTCAATCTTTGATTCCTTGATGAACAAGTTTCACATTTTGACATGTTTTGATGAATTGTGATCTTTGGCACTTGATTTTGACTAAAAAGTCAAAATTTGACTTTTGATCAGTTGACTACAAATTTCATCTGTCAATCCAATGAAATTGCAATGTTTTGAACCATGTCATTAGGTTAAGATGATACAATTTAATCCTTGAAATCATGCTTCAAATCAATTGGTCATTTGCTAAGTCAAAAATCAGAAATTGCCCTTTCTCAGTCAAAACCCTAATTTTGACCATTTTGCCCTTTTGATGATTTGATCAATTTTCTTGAGGCGTTATGGTCCAAACTTGATCAAATGATAAATATGAGCCTAAAATGTTGATTTTGATCAAAAATTATGAAGCTTGACTGTAAATTGGCCATTGTTGACTTTTCCCCCAATATAGTTGATTTTTAGGTCAACTGTCCAATTGACTGATCAAAAATATGGTTCAAAGCTTGAAACTTGTCATGAGTAATGTTAAGGGTCCATAATGATGTTTGAAAGTCATATGAAGCATTGATAGCCCAAAAATCCTTGGGCAAACTCAAACCCTAATTTTGGGTGATCAGTGCCTGGTGAGAGGTCTTGAGCTGATCAAACCCTAATCCAGTCTTGAGTCAAAGAAATCTTGTGAGAATAATCTTGATAAATGAGAGGGAAAATTTTGGGGTACAACAGGTGCCCCTGTTCAATCTTTTTAAACCTGAAGAGTTACATTGGCGAGTTTTTCCATTCTTGACTCGAAGGTGAAAGATGATTGAACACTAGAGTGCCCATAAATTTGCACTCGACGATGTGTAGTTGAGATAATAGGCTTAAAGATGCCATTTGGAGAAGTGATCGAATCTTGTTGGAGATGGGCTTGTAGATGCCATCCAAAAATGTTTGTTGATTTGTAAGTTGTAAGCTTAAAGGATGAGTATCAGAATGGAGTCCGTTTCTGAAGCGTGTCTGAATTGTATCTGAAATCTGAATCTGAATGAGTAACAGAATGGAATCCGTGTCTGGAGCATATCTGAACTTGAAATCTGAATGAGTATCAGAATGGCGTCCGTGTTTGGAGCATATCTGTACTTGAAATCTGAATGAGTATCAGAATGGCGTCCGTGGCTGGAGCGTATCTGTACTGTATCTGAAAGTTGTATCTGAATGAGTAACATAATGGAGTCCGTGTCTGGAGCGTATCTAAACTTGAAATTTGAATGAGTATCAGAATAACGTCCGTGTCTGGAGCGTATCTGTACTTGAAATCTGAATGAGTATCAGAATGGCGTCCGTGTCTAGAGCATATCTGAACTTGAAATCTGAATGAGTATCAGAATGGCGTCCGTGTCTGGAGCGTATATGTACTTGAAATATGAATGAGTATCAGAATGGCGTCCGTGGATGGAGCCTATCTGTACTTGAAATCTGAATGAGTATCAGAATGGCGTCCGTGGCTGGAGCGTATCTGTACTGTATCTGAAAGTTGTATCTGAATGAGTATCAGAATGTGTGATTGGTGGATCTGGAACTGACTGTTTAACGCTGGTTCGCGAAATGTCGCGGAAGCAAGAGTCGCCACCGTCTTTTATTTTCTCCAAATGGAAAGGACAAAAGCACAGAAAAATTCCTTATAGAGACTGCTCTCGGTTCGGGAGGTAGATTATAGAAAGGGAAGGTGTTAGCACCCTTTCTATCCATGGTTATCCATGGGCTCTTAGATACTTGCTCACTTGTGTTTTCAAAAATGGTTTGTTTCCTTTTCAACTGTGGGTTTTAAAAAGTTTCTTTGAAAATTTCAGTTCGACTCTTGTATCGGTCCTCAAGAGTGTTTGAAAAATGCTTTCGAAAGCTTTTTGAAAATGTGTTGGTGTGAAAAGTATTTTTGATTTGTTTTGTTTTGAATTAGAGCAAGTATCCATGAGTCGTCTACCTACCCTAAGGAATTCGTCTGTGTAAATGTCCTTTAAAGTAGTGCCATCCCACCATTGAGAGGTAGGTAGCACCACTTTTGGAAGTGTTCGGGTCAATTCGAGGTTCGGGACATGGTGATCACCAGAGCAATGGGAAAACACCTTAGAAGCTACCCTCATGCCAGGTTCCCGGATCATGAGGACTTACTAAGACATCCTCTACTCGACGATCACCTTTCGAGGCAAGGCAACAGTGAGGCGTACCCTAGGGGTGGTGTGTGGTTTGTGTGTTATGTTCATTTGCATTTATCTTGTTCATGTCAAAGTGATCTATGCGTTTGTTTTTATTTTATCATTCATTCTTGCATGCCATTTTATTAACAGTTAAAAAATACGAGAAATAAAAGTTCTAAAGCTATTACAAAAGGCGCGGGTCCACATCGCCAAAATTTCCAGGACCCGATTTGACAGAAAAAATAAAGAATTAAAAAAGTGCGAAAATTAATATTTACATGGCTTTGGGAGAGGTACATAAATAATTAAAAGAAAAAAGAAATAAGTACGCGAATTGAAATTTTAAATTGAAACGAGGGCGTTGGACCCCTTTTTGATGGAATTAAATTAAATTGTTAAATTAATTAAATTAAAGAAAAAGAAATTATTTTTTGGTTTTTTGTATTTATGAGAATTTAATGAAATTAAAGACCTAATTCTACAATTTTTTATTTATTAGAAAAATATGACAATTATCTAAAATTAAGCCTAATTAATTAATTGCAACATGATTTATAAAAATAACTAATTAAGAATTAATATTTAATATAGTAAAATAAAAAAGGATGAAAAATGCTAGAAACCCTAATTCTACCAATTTTAGATTTTATTAAAAATGTTAAGGTTAAATCCTAAATTAAAAACTAAGTCAATTAATGAATTTTATTTACAAAAAATACTAATTAAATAAATATATTTAATTTTAGTCTTTTTTCTGATTTTTTATTGTGTTTTTTATATTTTTGTGAAAAATAATTAATTAAAGAATTAAATCAAAAAAACTAATTAAAAATAATAATTGAATCAAAAATAAAAAATAATGGAAAGGATATTGCAAACCTAGGGGGGTTCTGTCCCCAGATAGGAGGTTTTTCCTTAGCAATTTGGGCCCAATAAGCCTTTGGCCTCATTGACTCTGGCACTAGCATGTGGCAACTTTGACTGCAGTTTACCATGCTCTTCAACTCTAGTCCCTTGGATTGGTATGATTGAGTGCAGTGGGACGCGTGGACGGCTGGATAACGTGGATGCATGGTGTGCTTTAGCGTTGAAGCTGCATACAAACGTTAAATGAAAAATAATATGAGAGGGGTGTGGACCTGGGGCTCGAACCCAGGTCCTGATGAATACCAATTGAAATTCTGGCTGCAGATACTCAATGTCACGTTCAATGTTATGACACCGTATCTGACTTACTATATGACAGTAAATACAAAAGCAATAAAGAACACAGTCAATTGTTTACCCAGTTCAGTGTGCAACAACACCTACTCTGGGGGCTACCAAGCCAGGGAGGAAATCCACTATAAGAGATTTTAATTCAGGAATAAACCAACCAGTTTATCTCCTTCACTTAAGACCTACCCAATGCAATTCCAATCTAAGTACAACTTAAACCTGAGTTCCTACTCACTCCCCCTCAATCACAGCAGTGATACATAAACCAATTTGACTTAAGAATTGATGAAGACACTCTTCATAAACAAACACTTGATTAAGCTTCACAGCTTTTTAATCAAGCAACATAATCACTCGTGCTTCACAGCTTTGAGTGATGCACACAACTAACTTGACTCTGCTTCACAGCTTTAGTCAAGGAACATTCAAACACTCTTGCTTCAAAGCTTTGAGTGCTACACAACCCTTACAATTAGAAACCTATTCCAAGGCACTTATCACAATGATAATTGCTTGGAGTACAATAATCAAATCTATACAGATTACAAATGATCTTCTGATCAATAAAATCATCGATCCTTGAAAAACAGCAGCTCTGTTGAATATATAGCAGCTGCAACTTCAGTTAGGGTTTCCAAAATCCTAGGGTTAATTCCGTTTGACCTAAAGACCAGGTCACAGGGCTTTATTAACCTGGTTAGGGTTGAGCTAGGTTACCCCTCAGAAAACGCAGGATTCTGTTCAGGAAAGACTGAGTTATTTCCTGAAAAAACTCAGACTTATCCATCCTGCATACCTGTTAGTTCAGAACAGGATGTCATAACATCTGTTATGACATCTGAGAAAACCTGTCTACTGATTTAGCAAAATGTGATCATTTTGCAAAATGCTCAGATACACACTTATAAACATCAGTACTTCAATTACAATATTTTTCTGCAAAGGTACCTAATGAGTCAGTACAAACTGAACTAGAATGTTATGACATCAGTCATGACATTCACACATACACTTGGGATTTACCAAAAATGCAAGCCAATACCTAAACACCTACAAACTCCCCCTTTGGCAGATTTTTGGCTAAAGACCCTAAACAATCAGAGATAGATAGCAGCAGAAATAAGTGACAGCAGAAAAATAGAATGTCAAGTACTAATTAAGTAAGTACCAAAATATGCTCCCCCTCTTTAGCCACAAATGGGCCAAAGATACATGTTCATAAAATTATACAGTTATCCAAAACAAAATAATAAGAGCAGCAGCAGAAAACAACTGAATACACTTCCAAACTTCACCAGATATCAGCACCAACCAGCAACACCACCAAACAGCAATCAACCTTCAAGCACTGTCATCAGACTCAGAGGAGCTAGTTTCTTCAATGTTGAGATGTCCTTCAGCTTCTACACCTTCTTCCCTTCTGTTTTCTTCAGCTTCCTCCTTTTCTAGCCTGGCAATTAGAATTTCTAGGGTCCTTTTTCTAGCATCCAGCTCTTTGCAAGTTTCTTTTAAAACAGCTATGACATCTGATGTCTTGGACTGGGTCTTTACAGACGATGTCTCAGCTGATGTTATGACAATGTCTGGAGCATGAGATCCCTGAAATAGTTTGTAGTGCAGGCCAAGGGCAGGAGCTCTTTTGCAGACTGTATCTCTTGCCACAAGGATATCAGGGTATTGTGCAAGGATGATTCCACAAAGGAGGGAGGGAAAGGCAATTGGTCCTTTGACAGCATAACTGCCAGCATGCTTTAAAGTTTGTTCAAAGATGTACCTCCCATAGTCAAAAGCAGTCTTGGTTCCCACATCATAGATAAATCTCCCCAATCCTGTGGAGATAGTTGATTTGTGATTTGTAGGCACCCAGTTGGCTGCACCTATTTTATGCAAGATGGAAAATTTCATGCTGAGTTTACTAGCATTCAGCTTCCCTTTCAAGGGCCAGCACTTTACTTGCCTGGCTGTGATGGTTAGACAAACTTCATTGTCAGTTGCCTCTAGATCAGGACAGTCCTCATTTGTTCTTCCAAGAAACTTGTTGATTTCTGATGGAGAGAACTTGACCCTTCTTCCTCTAACAAAAACACTTTCAAAGTCAGCTGACCTTCCATCAGCACAATCATTTGACAAGTTCACTACAAACTCCTTGACCAGATTTTCATAACATTTGTTAAACTTTATCACAGTCTTCATTAGCCCAGCATTCTTGATCAGGTCCATGATGTCTTTGCACTCCAAGGCATCATTGTTGAGTTCTCTCTCTAAGGCTATTCTCTTTAAGCAAACATACTTCCATTTGTTTGCATTGTCAGGATGATGAAAAGAGATGTTGTCTGTTGGCACTTCAGGCACTCTAACAATTTTGCTGGAGGGGAGCTTCCTTCTGATGGGAGTTTCTTCAATATCAATCTCAAATTCTGATTCCTCATCAGAATCAGAAGTTTCAGGTTCTTTACTCTTCTTAGAGATTGGTTGTCTAGCAGTATGCACCTGGGCCTTCTTCCCTTTTGTCTGAATACTTTTCTCAGCCATGCCTTCAGCCTTGGATTTCTTAGCATCAGGTTTCTCATTCTGACTACTCTTTCTTTTCATCAATCTCCTAGCTATGCTAGGGTTCACATTAGCAATCAGTTCATTATCTGAGTAATCTTCATCCACATCAATGATAGGTGGATCAGCAGCCTTTTCAGAGGGGTTCTGAATGTTGTCTTTTGGTGTCACAACATTCTCAGTGACATCTACATTTTCAGAAACTTCCACATTTGGACTTTCTGATTGATTTAAAGGGATAGAAATCCCCGGTACAGATTGGTTGCCACTCAGTATACTAGTAACCAGCCTAGCAATAGCTTGGTGAACTTGAACTGATCCTTCTCTATTAGGTACAGAAGACGAAGGATGAGAAGAATTACCAGAGGCTGTAGCTTGAGCTCTTCCTGCATGTCTGGTTCTGAGCTTTTTGACTTTGGCTGGGTCAGTTGCCATCTCCCTGAGAGGAGTGACCTCAACAACTTCAGATTCTATGCATGTAGTGATTGCCCTAGAATCTTGGTCAGATGATGACGATGATGAGGATGACGAAGTCGCCATGGTTGAAGACGATGTCTGAGACATTTTGATTGACTTTGAGTAATGGTAGCAGTTTGAGAAAAATCTTTGATTGGGAGGAGTAAACAGGTTGCAAGGATGAGAGAGGTAGGGGGTAAAAGGGAGTCTCTTCAACTTCTTAAAGATTTTGAAGGAATTGTGAAAGAGTATGATTAACCCACTAAATATAGACTTAATAAAATTAATCCCTTCAACCTTTGTTTTAAGCAAAATTAATTGCTATAATTTCTCATGTTGGTGAATACCCAACCTGCCCCTCAAATTTTCAAGTTTATTTCCAACAAGAGCCTTGGTAGAAGAATTAGTCAGCTGAAGCTTAGAGAAACTATGTTCCAGTTTAAATGACTTCTTCTCTTCAAAGTAAAAAGGGTTCAAGGAAATGTTGATTGTTTTCAGATTGTCACAACACAATGTCACAACATCTTGTGTAACATTGTACTCAGGGAGCATCTGTTTTGACCAGATGTTATGAGAACAGAATTTATTAGACTTGTTGTTTCCAACATCCTTGTCAAGATGACTTGAGGTTCTGACAACACATCCTTCTTCAAGTTTATTTGCCACATCACAGATATTATCAACCTGTAGTTTTGGAGTTCTTCTGACAGCTTCCATAGAAATAGCTCTTTTCATTCTTCTTAGATGAAGGGGACCAAGCTTATGCTGCCACAGTTTCATCTCTTTTTCTTCTTTGATGATTGGACACATAGTGGAGATATCAGAGTTCTCAGGCTGCCATAAGTAGCAGTTATCTTTAGATCTGATTCCTCTCATTACAACTTCTAGTTTTTCATTAATTACTTGACATTCAGATCTTGAGAAGTTAACCTTGAATCCTAGATCACATAATTGACTGATACTAATGAGATTAGCAGTCAACCCTTTTACCAGCAGTACTTTATTCAGACTTGGAACTCCAGGGCAGTCCAAATTACCAACTCCTTTAACTTCACCTTTAGCACCATCTCCAAAGGTCACAAAACTGGTGGTGTGAGGCATAACATTATTGAGGAGATTTTTGAATCCAGTCATGTGTCTGGAACATCCACTGTCAAAGTACCAATCTTCCTTTGCAGAGACCCTTAGGGAAGTGTGAGCTATCAGTGCAGTAGCCTTTTTCTTCCATTTAGGAGCATGTGGTACCTTTTTAGACTTAGGTTTGACACCTGAGTTCTGATTAGGATATCCATGTAGTCTGAAGCAGAAGGGCTTTATGTGACCATATCTCCCACAATGATGACATTTCCATCTTTGGTACCTTTTCTTCACATGTCTCTATTCCTGATGTTGAGAGTTGTGTTGAGACATCTGTTTTGACATTTGCTTTCCAGTACCAGATTTCTTTGCTTCCATAAATCCTAGTCCAAATTTATTTCCCACATTTTGTCCAACCTGTAGGATCTCTTCCAATTTATCTGATCCATTGGTCAACATCCTGACAGATTTTGTCATTTGGTTCAGTTGTGAATTTAGTAATTGAACTTCCCCTTCTAGGTGACTTATAGTTTCAAGATCTGCCCTTTTTTCCGCCTCCAGCTTTATAATGATTTTTGATTGTTTCTCATTCTGCACACAGACTTCAGCACTTCTGATACACAATTTCTTGTAGGTATCAGCCAGTTCTTCAAATGTCACTTCTTCATCACTAGTGTCACTTTCAGAAGCACAAACACTAGTTAGAGCAGTGACTAGTTTGGCAGATTCTTCTTCAGAATTACTTTCTGAATCATAGTCAGACCAAGTAACAGTCATTCCTTTCTTTTGTTTCTTAAGAAAGGTAGGACATTCAGCTCGAATATGTCCATATCCTTCACATCCATGGCATTGAATACCTCTGCCTTGGTTTCCCTTATCTTCTGACCTTGGTCTTCTGCTGGAACTGTCGATGTCAGAGGGAATGTTATGAACATTAGACCTTGACTTTGGATCCATTCTTTTGATGAGCTTGTTGAACTGTCTTCCAAGCATGGCAATAGCTTCTGATATGTTTTCTTCTTCATCCTCCTTGTATTCAACATCAGTGTTGGATACAAGTGCTATGCTTTTGTTCTTCTTGTCACCATTATCAGTGATCCCCATCTAAAAAGTCTGAAGAGACCCAATAAGTTCATCCACTTTCAACTTGCTAATGTCCTGGGCTTCCTCTATGGCAGTTACCTTCATTGCAAATTTTTTAGGCAAGGATCTGAGAATCTTCCTCACCAGTTTTTCTTCTGACATCTTTTCTCCCAGTGCTCCTGAGGTGTTGGCAATCTCCAAGATGTTCATGTGAAACTCATGAATGGTTTCATCTTCCATCATTTTTAGATTCTCAAATTTGGTAGTCAACATCTGAAGCCTTGACATTTTTACTTTGGAAGTGCCCTCATGAGTAGTTTTGAGAGTGTCCCAAACTTCCTTGGCCAGTTCATATTGATGTACTAGTCTGAAAATGTTTCTATCAATTCCATTGAACAAGGCATTTAAAGCTTTTGAATTTCCCAGAGCTAACTCATCTTCTTCTTTACTCCAATCTTCCTCAGGCTTCAGACTGATTGTCCCATCTATCTCAGTTATGGTGGGATGAATCCATCCTTTGTCAGCAGCTCTCCAAGCCTTTTTGTCCAGAGATTTTAGGAAGGCAATCATACGAGGTTTCCAGTAGTCATAATTGGTTCCGTCCAGAATGGGTGGTCTATTTCCAAAAACTCCTTCTTTGTCCATAGTGCCAGAAAGTGATATCCCTAGATCTCACCCAGTAATACAGGCAGGGTGCCTGCTCTGATGCCAATTGAAATTCTGGCTGCAGATACTCAATGTCACGTTCAATGTTATGACACCGTATCTGACTTACTATATGACAGTAAATACAAAAGCAATAAAGAACACAGTCAATTGTTTACCCAGTTCAGTATGCAACAACACCTACTCTGGGGGCTACCAAGCCAGGGAGGAAATCCACTATAAGAGATTTTAATTCAGGAATAAACCAACCAGTTTATCTCCTTCACTTAAGACCTACCCAATGCAATTCCAATCTAAGTACAACTTAAACCTGAGTTCCTACTCACTCCCCCTCAATCACAGCAGTGATACATAAACCAATTTGACTTAAGAATTGATGAAGACACTCTTCATAAACAAACACTTGATTAAGCTTCACAGCTTTTTAATCAAGCAACACAATCACTCGTGCTTCACAGCTTTGAGTGATGCACACAACTAACTTGACTCTGCTTCACAGCTTTAGTCAAGGAACATTCAAACACTCTTGCTTCAAAGCTTTGAGTGCTACACAACCCTTACAATTAGAAACCTATTCCAAGGCACTTATCACAATGATAATTGCTTGGAGTACAATAATCAAATCTATACAGATTACAAATGATCTTCTGATCAATAAAATCATCGATCCTTGAAAAACAGCAGCTCTGTTGAATATATAGCAGCTGCAACTTCAGTTAGGGTTTCCAAAATCCTAGGGTTAATTCCGTTTGACCTAAAGACCAGGTCACAGGGCTTTATTAACCTGGTTAAGGTTGAGCTAGGTTACCCCTCAGAAAACGCAGGATTCTGTTCAGGAAAGACTGAGTTATTTCCTGAAAAAACTCAGACTTATCCATCCTGCATACCTGTTAGTTCAGAACAGGATGTCATAACATCTGTTATGACATCTGAGAAAACCTGTCTACTAATTTAGCAAAATGTGATCATTTTGCAAAATGCTCAGATACACACTTATAAACATCAGTACTTCAATTACAATATTTTTCTGCAAAGGTACCTAATGAGTCAGTACAAACTGAACTAGAATGTTATGACATCAGTCATGACATTCACACATACACTTGGGATTTACCAAAAATGCAAGCCAATACCTAAACACCTATACCAATGCTATGCCTTGCCAAACGCGCTGCTTTGCTTCTTTGTATTTTATATAATCAACAAACATAATAAAATAAACAATGTTAATGCTTTCTTTTCCGCGCGAAAATTTGAACGAACCAACCAACGCTGGCCACATAATCATCTTCTTCATTGCTTTGTTTTTCCCTGAAAATAAAAAAAGAGTTAGCGGGGGTTTTGAACCCCCCCAAAACAAACCATATCTGAAAATAGCGAATAGGCCGTCCGGCCACATAAATTAGGCGCGAGGGTCCTGTTCTCTTCGTCCAAGCGCGCTGAGTTGAATGGCCTAGGTCCCATGTGCTAATTATTCTTTAACTAAGAAACCCTAATTCAAGGTCCTGGAAACCCTAGTGCGTATTCATGGTGAAATCCTCAAGGGTGCACAAAAACACAATTAAACCATACAGTTAGCGTTAGAATCAAACAATGAATATGAATCAAATGTTTAAAAATTGCCAAAAACGCATGATTCATGATGTAAGAATGCAAGAAATTTTATGTACAGGGCATCATCGTTCTCACGTTTCTTGGTGTTAGGATGGATGGTTCTTGATTGGAAAAGTCTCCTGGCAACCTTGGCCAGCTAATGGAATATGTATTTGGTCTTGAAAAGCCTTGTAACCTAGTTTTCAGTTTCCACTTTTTTTGACAAAAAATTCAAGTTTCTCTATGCTTTTCTGGCGCAGCTTGGACCTCTTGGGCATTAGGGTTTCACTATGTATATATGTGTGAAGGTTCTAGGGTTGAGAAACTGATCAAAAATCCATGAATTGATGAAAAAAATATTTGATTTTCAAGCCATTATTTTCAAATCTTTTTCAAGCATATTTGGTCTCAATCATATCCAATCATCATAATTCCTTCCATATTTGATTGTACACGAAATATTGAGATTATTTTATGCACAAAAAGATTTAGAAAATTAGGTTTAGTATTTTTCATGTATTTTATTTAATTAAATGAATTATTAATAATAAAAAATCCAAATAAATAAATAAAAATGATAAAAAACTTCCCTTTGGGCCAAATGGTCGTGCACATGTCTTGGATGATGAATTGTGGAAGAAAAAGAGGCCCATTAGCATTTTTAGGTCATTTGAATCAATGTTGACTTTTCAAAATATCCAAAAATTTCCCAACTTCCACAAGGCATAACTTGCTCAATTTTTAAGCTTTGCTCATGTTCTTGGACATTTTGGAAAGGTCGTTTAGTCCTCTAACCAATGTATTTGGTCCCATGTCATTTTGATTTACCAATCTCAAGTTATGGCCTTTGACTTAAAGTCCCTTTTTGTTGACTTTTGAAAATGACCTATAATGTTGAAATTGATAACTTTTTGTGAGAGCATTTCTTGGACTTGAAGTATGAAGAGGATTTGTAGGAAATGTCTTTATCTTCAAAATGAGCTTTGGATGGAATTTTTCTGATAATCCATGTGAAAGTTATGCCCTGGTCAATTTACAGTTGATTTTTTTAACTGTCCAAATATAGAAACTTTTGCATCTTGATGATTTTTGAACCAAGCTTTGAGAATCATGATCAAGCATTGATCAAATGATGTTTGTGGCTTCAAAATGAGATGTTGACCAAAAATTTGAACTTTTGACTGCCAAATGACCATTTTGCCCCTACAGTTGACTGTAGTGCAATTAGGGTTTTTTACTGTGCAATTTTGTGCTGAAAGTCTTGAAACTTGGTATGAGGATGCTTGACCATGTTTATAGGCATGTGGGACTTGATTGGACCCTTGGAAACTTCATTTACTTTTTCAGAACCAAAACCCTAATTTTGACAGTTAGGAGGCCCTTGAACTGTGTAACCCTTGAGGAATTTGAAGCTTTGACTTGGCAAATCTTGAAGAATATGGGAGGGCAAATTTTGGGGTACAACAGAATGGCATCCGTGTATGGAGCATATCTGAACTGTATTCTGATTGCATATTGTTAATGGTAGCTATTTAATCTTATTCTGAAAAGGGTAAAATGTTAGCTGAAACAAAGTTATATTGCATGAAATGTATGATGCAATGTATTTTCTTTATCAATGTTTATGATATGTGGATGTAATGTATGCGCATGTAAGCTGATTTGCTGTATTGATGTATGATTGAGCAAAATAAATCCTTGAATGCTGCTGAGGATATGTGAATTTTCATGTCTTGAAGTTGAAGTACTGACGAACTCTTGTTGAGAGAAGTAAATTCTTTTGTGAGGGCAATGCCATGTACTGCTTGTAAGATCTTCTTGGGGAATCTTGAGAAATTTGATGATTTCTACTGGGGATTAATAATTTAAAATTTGTTCCGCTTGGGGATTTAAATGACGTACTGTGGGGATTACTTATCCAATAGCCTAGAGACGTTTTCCTGTCCTTTCAACCTATTAATAATTTGTCTTTCTTATTTTGTTCATTTGTAAACAATAATTATGTTCAAATGCATATGTTTATCAATGAATCATTGGACGTTTTTGCAAATAAAACACAAATGTAAAGAAAAAGACAAATACTTTTTTGTACTTTCAAAGAGATATCTTTGTATTGACTTGGAATAAGTATTTTGTACAATGGAGACAAATATTCTAGTAAGAGAATGGTGCCATAAAACAAGAAAAAATTATACAAAGAAAGATAGTTATGCGTAATAATCCCATGGGTTTCCCACTCCGCTATAGCCTTCATATCTCTGAATATCTTGTCTATTTGTTGCTTCGTCCGAAGATGATTGAATTGATCAGAAACTCTGAGTTTGTCAGTGGAAGTCAAAGGTTGTCCGTAAAGTGATCGACGGGACATAGTCATACGCTTTAAATTCCCTAACTTTTTCCTGGACCGCCCTTTCAGGTTTTTAGTCCACCGGGAAACCCTTTTTTGTCCAAGTCTCCCTTTCGGGTTTTCAACTTGCCGGGTGTACATATTTTTTTATTTTTATCCCTAATTTTTGCCCGAACCTTTTTGGTTCGCCGGGATGCCCTTGTTTTGCCTAGGTATATCAACCTAGCGGGTCTCTTATGCGTAGTATCTTTTGACTATGTCCGCGTTCGCAGGGTGTGGCAGGTCGTCGCCGTCCATGGTGGTCAAGATCATTTCCCCACCAGAGAATATGTTCTTGATTACAAATGGTCATTCATAGGTAGGAGTCCATTTTCCCCTGGGATCACTTTGTGGCAGGATGATACATTTGATCACTAGATCCCCAACTTGATATACTTGGCGTCTGACTTTCTTGTTGAAAGCCTTGATCATCTGTTTTTGATACATCTGACCATGGCAAACAGCAGTAAGTCTTTTTTTATCAACTAAGTTCAGTTGATCAAGTCGAGTCTGGATCTAATCGTTTTCATTCAATCCTGCATCCTTCATAATTCTCAGAGAGGGGATCTGAACCTCAATAGGTAGAACAACCTCCATGTTGTAAACCAAAGAATAGGTGTTTCCTCGGTTGATGTGCGAGCCGTGGTACGATACTCGTGGAGAGCGAATGGTAGCATCTCATGCCAGTCTGTGCATGTGACTGTCATCTTTTGTATGATCTTTTTAATATTTTTATTTGCAGCTTCAACAGCGCCGCTCATATTTGGCCGATAGGGAGAAGAATTGTGATGCTAAATTTTGAATTGCTCGCACAAGGCGGTGATCATAGTGTTGTTAAGATTTTTACCACTATCAGTGTTGATCCTTTACGGGATACCGTATCGGCAAATGAGATTTTGCTTGATGAAGCGGGCAACAACATTCTTGGTAACAGAAGCGAAGGAAGCTGCTTCTACCCACTTTGTAAAATAGTCAATGGCCACTAGGATGAAGCAGTGTCCATTGGAGGCTGTAGGCTTGATCTCCCCAATCATATCAATTCCCCACATAGCAAAGGGCCAAGGAGCCGTCAAGACATTTAGAGGAACTGGAGGTACGTGCACCTTGTCAGCATAAATTTGGCACTTATGACAGGTCCGAGAGTGTTGATAGCAATCTGCTTCCATGATGGACCAATAATAGCCTGCCCGTAGGATTTTCTTCACCATCGTATGCCCACTGGAGTGAGTGCCAAAAGTACCTTCATGTAAATCAGCCATGATCTTTTCAGCTTCAACCTTATCCATGCACCGAAGCAAAATGGAGTCATGATTGCGTTTGTACAGGATACCATTATTAAGGAAGAACTTAGCAGAGAATCTCATTAAGAACTTTTTATCATTGATTGAAGCTCTTTCTGGATATTCTTGAGCCTCGAGATACCTCTTAACTTCATGAAACCAAGGCTGGTCCACTATTTCTTCAATATTAATCTCGTGACAGTGTGCCGGTTCGTCCATTCGTTTGACGGTGATCCCGAGAGCCTCATTATCCTAATTAAGTTTAAACATAGATGACATTGTGGCTAGAGCGTCTGCTAGCTGATTTTCTTCTAGCGGGAAATGCTCGAAGGTAATCTTCTCAAAATTTGGTAGCAATGTCAAAACATGTTCTTTGTAAGGGATAAGATTTGGGTTCTTAGTGTCCCATTCCCCTTTGATCTGACTGATGACCAAAGATGAATCTTCAAACACATCTAAAGATTTGATTCCCAAGTCTATGGCAGCTCTGAGATCAAAGATGCACGCTTCGTATTCCGCCATGTTGTTCGTGCAGTTGAAGCAAAGTCTGGCAGTAAAGGGAGTATGACACCCTTCCAGAGATATGAGTACATCGTCGATTCCATTACCCAGTGCATGGATTCCCCATCAAAGAACGGGGTCCATCGGGATCTTTGTTTAGGTCTGTCATATGGCCTGATTTCTTCACAGTTGTCTAATGTCATGATGTCTTCATCCAGGAATTCAAACTTCATGGACTGATAATCTTCTACAGCTTGATGAGCAAGAAGATCAGCTAGCACACTTCCCTTTATGGCTTTCTGGGTAGTATACTGTATGTCATATTCTGTTAGGATCATATGCCACGTAGCTATTCTCCCAGACAGAGCAGGCTTTTCGAAGATGTATTTTATCGGATCCATCTTAGATATCAATAAGGTAGTATGAGTCAGCATATACTGTCTTAGCCAGCGAGCAGCCAATGCCAGAGCGCAGCAAGTTTTCTCGAGCAGTGAATATATGGTTTCACAGTCGGTAAACTTTTTGCTCAGGTAGTAAATAGCGTGCTCTTTTCGGCCAGACTCGTCATGCTGCCCCAATACACACCCCATTGAGTTTTCTAAAACAGTCAGATATATGATCAGTGGTCTTCCCTCGATTGGTGGCATCAAAACAGGAGGCTCTTGCAAGTACTCTTTGATTTTGTCAAAAGAGACCTGGCATTCATCGTTCAATCTGACTACTTGATCTTTCTTCAATAGTTTGAAGATTGGCTCACAAGTAGCTGTTAGGTGAGAAATGAATCTGGCAATATAGTTCAGGCGTCTCAAGAATCCTCTGATTTCCTTCTCAGTACGAGGAGTAGGCATTTCTTGTATTGCTTTAACCTTAGCAGGATCGACCTCAACGCCTTTGTTACTGACGATAAAACCTAAAATTTTACCGGACCATACTCCGAATGTGCACTTGTTTGGATTCAACCTTAATTTGTACTCCTTCAATCTCTCAAACAACTTTTGCAAGTGATCAAGGTGCTCTTCTTCCGTTTGTGATCGGGCTATCATATCGTCTACATAGACCTCTATTTCATGATGTATCATGTCATGAAACAAAGCTACCATGGCGCGCTGATAGGTGGCCCCAACATTCTTCAGTCCGAATGGCATCACTTTGTAGCAGAATATGCCCCACTGTGACAAATGTTGTTTTCTCCATGTCCTCAGGTGCCATTTTGATTTGGTTATAACCTGAGAATCCGTCCATGAAGGAAAACACTTTGTGTTGAGCCGTATTGTCAACCAGGATATCTATGTGGGGAAGTGGAAAATCATCTTTAGGGCTGGCCCTATTCAAATCTCTATAGTCCATGAACATTCGTACTTTGCCGTCCTTTTTAGGCACAGGAACAATGTTGGTAACCCATTGGGGATAGGAAGTGACAACCAAAAATCCAGCATTGAATTGTTTCATGACTTCTGCTTTGATCTTCTCCGACATGTCAGGTCTCATGCGGCAGACTTTTTGTTTTACTGGTGGACAATCTTCTCTTGTTGGCAGATGATGTACCACGATGTCTGTATCAAGTCCTGGCATGTCTTCATATGACCAGGAAAAGATCTCAACATAATCATGCAACAGCTGAATCAGATGCTCCTTGACACTAGGCTCCAGATTGGCACCCACCTTGACCTCTTTTATATCCTCCTCGGTACCCAGATTGACTGTATCCACAGGTTCCTCGTGAGGCTGAATGGCTCTTTCCTCTTGTTGCAGTAGTCTGGCCAGTTCCCCTGGTACTTCACAATCTTCCTCACCTTCGTCTTCGACTTGGTAGATTAGATCCTCAGAGTCACAAAAGGCCATAGCAGTATCGTTACCCTAGGGATCCAGAATGGAGGGGTACTTGCATTTGTGAGTGTGGGTGTGTGTAAGGATATAGCCATCCTTAAAAATAAAATGTAAAAGAAAAACAATGAGCACAAAAAGTTTGTATGTGAAAAAAACGTCCATGATTCATTGAATGTCATATGAAGATGAAATAAAAACCCTTACAAATGGACCATTGTGCCTCGGGCAAGACACAAGGTTTTAAATGTGCAAATTGTTTGTGAATATTACAAGTCCAACAGAAATGTAAAGATAAATTACTGAGGGATGAAAGTTATTGGGGCAAAGTCTTTGGCTTACCAATTGTGAAGTCCTCCGTTGACAGTAGGAAAGATCCAATTCTCCAAGCTGCAATCCTTTTCACCATCTTCTACCACATTGACCTCTCAGTTGCTAATCTTCAAGGGTGGCCCTCCAGCACGGGCACGGTGCACAACCTTCTGAGCACTTGAGGTGAACCCTAGACCAAACTTGTCAGATTTATACGGAATATCCAGAAGTTTCCCCCAGATGGTGCATCCTCCTTCCTCTACTACTGCTTTGGCATCCTTTAGAGATGACATCCAGAGCGGAGGTCTTGTAATCTTGGGAATATGGGACACAGTTTTGGTCACTGCTACCTCTTGGGGGACTTCTTCGAAATGTTGAAAAGGAGTTTCAATGAACTCGCCGTCCAATTCCACATACCGGAAGGAATTTAGGTGGCTAATCATATACTCTTCCTCTCCGTGGACAGTGATAATCTTTCCATGGCCGGATATTTCAGCATCTGGTGTAGTGTAGAGGTGACATCACCAGCATTATGGATCCACGGTCCTCCTAGCAGACAGGAGTAAGAGGGGCGGATGTCCATTACATAGAAGGTTGAGTTGAAAGTTTGAATCCCAACCTTTATGGGGATATCCACCTCCCCGTGCACCATCCTCTTTGAGCCATCAAACACTCTCACGACTATGTTACTGGGTTTCAACATCAGTCCTTCGCAGTCTAATCTGTCGAGAGCTTTCTTCGTAAAAACATTCAAAGATGAGCCAGTGTCCACCGAGACATGGGACAGAGTTGTTCCTCTACATTCTAGAGACATGCAATGCCTCGTTGTGCTTCCTTCCCCTTGGTGTCAGATCAGCATCCAAGAAGCCTAGGCCGTTATCCGCCGTCAAGCTGGCCACGCAATCTTGAAATTGGCCAACCGATGTCTCTTGAGGCACATGGGCTGTCTTTAGGAACATTACCAGAGCTTTCTCATGTGCCTTGGAGCACAGTAACAATGCCAGCATGGAGATTCTGGAAGGAGTTTGCCCCAACTATTCAACTACGTTGTAGTCGCTCCTCTTTATTATTCTCAGGATCTCCTCCATTTCCTTTTTGGAGGTTTCGGGGATAGTCAGTGGTTGAGCCTTTGTCTGGACAAGCTCTTCTTGAATACTTTTTCCTCGAGTTTCAGCAGTAGGAGTGTTGGTAGGGATAACAGTAGGGGTTGTGTCGTCTTTGTCAATAGGAGCACTTGCAGATATGATTATTGGTACGGAGGTAACCTTTGGAGCAACCACGGGTCCAAAAACCGCCTTTGGGGGGGCAATTTCTGGAGAGAATATTCTACCGCTTCGGGTAATCTTACTGGTTCCGACAATATTGCTAATGTCGGAGTCTTCTCCTTCGGAGCTCATCTCTTCGGTGACCAACCCGTCTTGTTTGATGACATGGTAATAAATGTCCCTACCATAATTCCACGACACAGTTTTGTCTGATTTATACGGTACTGGCCCAGGCATTGTGATTATAAGAGGAGTAGTTTTTGGAACCGATGTAATCCTAACGGGTCTTTTGGGGACCCTGGAAGAATTGGCGGAGATGGTGATGATTGAAACATCTTCAACAGGAATAGGTAAAACTGGAGTACTTTCAAACAAAATCTCTTTGTTGTCTATCAAGCGTTGAATGCCTGTTTTCAACAAAGGGCAAACAGTTGGTGAGGATAAGCAAAGATGGAAGTCTTCATTACAACCCGGGAATACACCGGCTTTCAACAAGTTTATCTTAATGATTCGGCGTGGAGTCAAGAGTTCATCAATGGTGGTAACAAACAAATCTTCTTCAACAACATTAGTGTGGTGACCAAGTCTAGACATAGGAGTAGAAATGACGTTTGGCTTCTCGGGTGCATCAAACTCAATCTCTTTTGCTTCTATAAGGTCTTGAATCTTGTTTTTCAGGGCCCAACAGTTGTTAGTGTCATGACCCGTACTTTCGGAATCATATGCGCATCTGGCATTTGGGTGATAATGAGGGGACGTTGTGTTGGGGTTCTTTGGAGCTTCTTTTAAAGTTACCAAATTGGATTTTACAAGGTGCGGTAAAACCTGGGATAGAGTCATATTGATTCTGGTGAATTTCCGGACTGGCCTTTCCACCCTCGGTTGATTACTTCTTGGTTGATCAGATGTAGGCTTTGGGATCATTACAGCTCCTACCATTGGTCGGCATTCAGCTCTCCCTTGGTTCCTTTATGGATAAACATCAGATACCTCCTTCTTCCTAGTGAAAGGCTTTATCACAGCTGTAGAGGCAGATGAGTCCTTCTGAATCTTTCCACTTTTTATGCCAGCTTCCACCCTCTCTCCGGTCAGTATCAACTCAGTAAATCCGGCAGATGAGCTTCCAATCAGATGGTTGAAGAAGGGCCCGATAGTGTGCCTAAGAACATGTCCACCAACTCCCTTTCAGACAGAGGGGGTTGAACTCTCCCAACTAGATCTCTTCACTTCTGCGCCTAATCCTTGAAACCCTCATTGGAATCCATAGCCATACTCTGAAGTTGAGTACGGGTAGGTGCCAAATCAGCGTTATATTGATATTGCTTATAGAAAGCTGCGGCAAGATCTTCCCAGTTGTGGACGTTGGCCCTTTCCAATTGGTAAAACTAATCGAGTTGTGTTTCAGATAGGCTATCTTGGAAAAAATGCACCCACAGGTATTTATTAATGGAGTGCAGCTGAATCTTTCTCACATATGATCGGAGGTGCATCTTAGGACATGACACCCCATCATATTTTGCAAACAACGGCACTTTGAACTTTGGTGGGATCACAAGTCTCGACACTAGTCCCAATTCTTCAAAGTCTAGACCTGGAACCTTTTGTATTTCCATAGCGCTCAAACGCTCTTCAAGATGTCTGTACTTATCATCTGCTGGAGGATACTGTTCTTTGGAGTAGTCTTCCTCTTCTTCCTCCTCTTCAGATTCTGACGGAACCGCTGTTTCTTTTCCTTTCCCTTCTCCTTCCCCGGAAGTGGTTGCAAAATTCAAGGTTCTTCTAGTCTATCCCTGGAACCTTCTCCCCATGTTCAAAACCCTAGTGACCTTCTTTGTTTTCTTCTTTCTCTCTTCAGCTAATAGAGTCTTCAACTCTTATATCCCCTTGGCTAGGGTCATGAGTAACTGTTGAAACTGCGTGTTTTGAACTTGAATATCTTTGACTGTCTGTTCGAGATCCATCTTACTGAAATAAACAGTAGAGAGATGAGGAAACTCGTTGCAAAAGACCTGTTTATGTTATGATGAATGATATGTGCATATGTAATGTTTTCAAGGATTTTTAAAGATTCAAGTTTGTTTTAGACAAAAAGAAACACACGTTATATTAATAAGATTGAGTTTGAGTACATCAATGCCCCTTGGGCAAAATTATATAACACTCTAAGATAAAAAAATAGTGTGCATCCTCTTTGGTGCAATGTAGGCATTTAGATTCTGCTCCTCATGAAGTAGCCTAGTGAGTTCCAAAACCTTCTTCTCGCTTGCGTAGAATTGGGCTTCGAAAGTATCTCGCTCTCCTTTGAGATGTATCCAATCCCTTTGTAGGTCTTCAAGAGATGTGGGCATGTCAGGATGTAGGGTAGTGTATGGAACTTCTCCTTCCTTAACATGCTCAATGATCACTGGGAGAATGGAAGGATAAGGCATCATAAGACTTTGAGCGCGGGTTCATACCCGTTTGAGGTAAGGCTCAAGAGGGATGGAATTCTTGTGCCCCAAAGTCTTGCTATCCACCTTGTTTAGCATCCTCCATGCTCGGATGAATCTCTGGCGAAGACCTTGATTATCGTTGTCGTAGTCGAATACCAAGCCTTGAATCAATATCTCATGAGGGCCATCCCTTCGGGCATAACCAAACTGTCTTAGAGATAAGCATGGGTTTTAGGTGATTCCTCCCCTAATTCCAAGTAGAGGGACATTAGGGAATTCCACACAACGGTCAACGATGATAACATTCTCTTTGGATTGAGAGCACCAATGAATATCTGAATGTTTGAGCGTCATTAACCTTTGTGACCACCTTAATCCTTGCTCATTCTTTAAGACTTATTGGGGAAGATGAGAAATAAACCATCTTTCCAGGAGAGGAGTGCAACACATAAGGACACCTCTTTTTCTCATTGTGCGAGTGTGAAAAGAGTGTAGGATATCCCCTAGTAATGTAGGCACTGGGTTGCGTGACATGAAAATTTTGACGGCGCTCACATCTATGAGTTGGTCAGGATTGGGAAATAAGACCATCCCATAGATGAGGAGAGACATAATTTCCTCAAAATCTTGCAGGTCTAAGGAATTCCAACAGCTTTGGGCCTTCTCAAACAGGAACTTTGCTAAGAAGCCTTTGACACCACTTCTAATTTCCCAATGGGCTGTGACATCAGATGAGTGCAAATGCAGAGCTTGAGCAATTGCTTCTGGATTTGGGTCTCTTTCCGTACCGTTGAAAGGTAGTTGATTGAGAATAGGAATCCTCAAGAGTTTAGAGAATTCTTCCAAAGTGGGCACAAGCTGATAGTCGGGAAATGTGAAGCAATGGTGCAAAGGATCAAAGAACTGGAAGAGCACCTTCATCATATCCTCATATGTGCTGGAGGTGACCAAGTTGAGTAGACGACCATGCCTCTCGGTGAATGGAGAGTTCTCAGGGATCCTTGAATGTAGCTCCTTAAGTTGTGGAGGAATTCTTACAAGGTTGACTTGCATAGTTTTCTTGCGAAGTGAATCCATATCCTACAAAACAAGAACAAAGATGAATCTCCAAAACCCTTGAAATGGTTAGTGAATGCATATGATGTCCATGATGTCCATGATGTCCATGATGTTATGTACAAGTATGCATATACAAGCAAAACAAACAATTTCTTAGTTTAGGCTTGCATGGGTTTTATAGGTAAGTACCCTCTTGAAGTTTAGTTGGCTTAAACCTGTCATAGAAATAGTAACCGGGTTCTAAAGAGCTCAATATCACCGGATTGTTTCCTTGGTCATTGTTTCAGCTCAATCCTCTTTAATGGCGACCGAAATATCCCAAGAAACCAAAGCTCAATGAGTGTAGTGTCGAGTATCTACCAACTTCGGACTGCACCAAAGCCGATCATCTCACTGCATCCTAAAGGCCAAGTTGGTCAAGTAAAGGGTTCTAGAAGTTCATTAGTGCTTCATGATATCACTCAACGGCCCCGTATTCTCTTTGATTAACTCAAAGGCTACCAGTGCCCACCAATATGTCACACTAATATAGCTATTTCTTAGACCATGTCGGTATACCTCGCACAATTTCCACAATGTATTGCTATTTACCTATAATGTATCCCAAAATCCGGGTAGAGGATTTCAAACCCAAACAAAGAACCATAATGTAAAGCAAACAAGTCAAACAATGTAAGCAAATAAATGTGATCTAGCCCTAAGGTAACCCCACTTTTATAAATATTCCCCAGTAGAGTCGCCAGTTCTGTGATGCGGTGGGAGAACTGACTTGAGGGTTTTGTGTTTTATCGCAAATGTTGCAGTTAGCAAGAGTCGCCACTGACTTTTCTTTTATCCAAAAGGAAAGGTGAAAAAAGCACAGGAAAGACCTTTGAGATTGTTTCTTGAGTTCGGGGGGTAGATTATGAAAAGGGAAGGTATTAACACCCTTTTCATCCATGGTTTTCCATGGGCTCTTAGTTACTTGCTAGATCACTTGCTTTTGTTGTTTGAAAATGTGTTTGGTGTGGTTTTGAAAGTTTTTTTGTAAAAGAAGCCATTCGTTTAGGAAATCTTTGTAATGATTATCGTTCGTAAGAATGTATACAAAGATGTTTGTCTTTTTTGAAAAAAATGTTTTCATTGTTTGTAAAATGTTTTTGAAATGTGTGTGTTGGTTTTGGAAAACAACAAGGATAGTTGTTTGAAAATAGAGCAAGTAACTAGAAGTAATCTACCTACTAAAATGGATTTCTTATTCATTTTCTATTCCTTTGATATTGTTGTCTTACCATTGATTTGGTAAGAAACCCTATCTTTGGATGTAAACGGGACGGGCGTGGGTCATCGTATAACCATGATTAGCAATGTTGCAAAGTATCTTAGCATTATTGAGGGACTAAGATCATTTTTGTAAGGCAACTTTGAATAGCGTCATCGAGGGACTATGATCTTATATTTGTTTGTTTTGCTAAGATACTTCACATGCGTAATATGGCCATTTTTGTATAAGGAAACCAAGTTGAGAAACCCTAAGGATGCTTGTGTGCAAGTGTGTTATTTTCATGCTTTGATTTTGTCTTGGATTAGGGTTTTCTATTTGATTTTTTTTTATCTTGCCATTCAAACCCTAATTACTAGCATGGTAGGTAAAAGCAGTAAATTGCGTAATTTAAAGATTACTACGCTATTACAACATTTTATGGGAGGAGGGGATACAAATTGTGAATGAGGATTTGCAATAATGTTAATCTAATTAAGCTATTACAACCAAATCGAATTTGTACAAATATTTGAATCAATAAGATACAATATAAATTAAATGTGCAATGGTATGTATATGCAAGAAAAAAAGATTTTTGTTTTATTTTTTATGTGAAAAGAAGTTTTAATCTAAGCCTAATAAATAAACCAAAATTGAACTTAAATTAATTAAGAAAAATTATTTTTTAGAAAAGATTTAGATTAACCCTAATTTTAACTTGTTAAAAGAAAATAAATTTCTTTAAGTATTTTTTGTATGTTTGTCTTTAAAAATAATAAATAGTATTTTGTGAAGTATTTTGGTCCTTTTATATGTTAAAATAAATATTTATAAGTGTGAGAAAAAGAATAAATATTTAACCTAATTTTATTTTAATTTACAAGTTTATTTGACTAAAATAGGTAATATATAACTAAATAAGAAAATGTTTTTTATGAGAAAATAAAATAAAATAAGCAAAATATAATATTTATCATTTTTTTATATTTTTTAATTTTTATATTATCAAGAAAAATATTTGATAAAAAATAATAATGAAAACAAAAATATTAAATAAACATTTGGGCCACGGGTGCTGCAAGTAAATAGAGGGTGAGAGATTAGAAAAAACATAGGGCCTAATGCCCCTGAGCCCACGCTGCAAGCAATTAAAAAAAGATGAGGAAATGTGAAAAAATGCAAAAAGGCAGGCACCAAGGCTCGAACCCATGACCTTGGCATTCTCAGTGCGCTGCATTGCCACTGGGGTGGCTGTACATCTGTTAGTTTATGTGAAACAATAAAAACATAACACAAAAAGCTTCCTTTGCCCTGTACTTCATCTTCAACCTCTAGCCAGCTGGACCTCCTGTAACCCTTTCATCTCTCAACAAAAATGGAAATTGATAACATGAATGTTATAGCATTTTATCTCATGATTCTAACCATGTGCATAACTAAAACTATAAGTCCAAGATTAAAGAGAATCTTAATGGCCCTAATTCTTAACCTAATTTTTTTCATAAACTTCAAACTCAAAATTCTCTCAACTCAGGCCAAATAAATGCAGAAAGAACAAGTCCAAGGCTCGATAAATGAAAAAATACATAAAGTATGCTTTTCCAAAATGGCAATGTTGCCTTTCTTCCATAAATGGTTATTTTGTTGTACAATTCATTGAATGCTTGGCTTTAGGGCATGAAATCTTGTGCAATACATTAATGGTGGAGTGACAAACGAGTTTGAGGCCTAAAAAGTGAAGATTGTACAACATGCTTGAGGATTTGAATTTTGTTCTTCATGAAATGGCTTGAAACCAAAGTGAGATATTTCCAACTTCATCTCTTCGATTCTCCCTAGTCAAAAATTATCTCAAGGAGTTATTGGACATTTTGAAAACCTTGCAATGTTCTCTATAACTCATTTTGAAATGCATTTCAAGATTCCTCTTGGAACTAGGTGAAAAATTGTCATGAAGTTGGGTCAAAAACCTGCCTAAATTAGGGCAAAATTTCACTAAGTTATTTTAGTTCATGGGCATGTATTCACAAAATTATATCTTGAGATCCAAGCATATTTAAGAAAAAAATATGTGAAGCAAAGTTGTAGATTTCATGGAGATCTATAACTATCATGTTGAGAATTTCCTTTGAATCATCTTGTATCATGATGAAAAAATGGCTTAAAGTTGAGAAAAAATAAGAAATTTTCTATACTTAGAAAAATTTCTAAGTTAAGAAAATTTCAAATTTTAAAACAAAATCTTCAATATTTGATTCCTTGATGAACAAGTTTCACATTTTGTCATGTTTTGATGAATTTTGATCCTTGACACTTGATTTTGACTAAAAAGTCAAAGTTTGACTTTTCAGTATACAGTTGACTTTTGATCAGTTGACTGCAAATTTCATCTGTCAATCCAATGAAATTGCAATGTTTTGAACCATGTCATTAGGTCAAGATGATACAATTGAATCCTTGAAATCATGCTTCAAATCAATTGGTCATTTGCTAGGTCAAAAATCAGAAATTGCCCTTTCTCAATCAAAACCCTAATTTTGACCATTTTTCCCTTTTGATGATTTGATCAATTTTCTTGAGGAGTTGTGGTCCAAACTTGATCAAATGATAAATATGAGCCTAAAATGTTGATGTTGATAAAAAGTTATGAAGCTTGACTGTAAATTGGCCATGGTTGACTTTTTCCCCAATATAGCTGATTTTTAGGTCAACTGTCCAATTGACTGATCAAAAATGTGGTTCAAAACTTGAAACTTGTCATAAGTAATCTTAAGGGTCCATAATGATGTTTGAAAGTCATATGACGCATTGATAGCCCAAAAATCCTTGGGAAAACTCAAACCCTAATTTTGGGTGATCAGTGCCTGATGAGAGGTCTTGAGCTGGTCAAACCCTAATCTAGTCTTGAGTCAAAGAAATCTTATGAGAATAATCTTGATAAATGAGAGGGCAAATTTTGGGGTACAACAATGATGCTCAGGGATACCGCAAAAGGTTCATAAAAGCTTGGGGCATGGTGCATAAAATTGATAGGAAGACGTTGGGGCACAATAATTCCATTCCTCTTGAGGCTTATCTCCAATGGGTACGAGCTCGCGCCCAAAGTCTTATGATGCCTTACCCTGTTGTCCTACCAATAATTGTGGAACCAGTTATTGAAGGATATACTACTTCCCTTGGTCATCATCTTGACATGCCAATTGATCATGAAGAGTTACAGAAGTCCTGGGTTCAACTCAAAGAGGAGCGGGACACATTTAAAGCTCAGTTCTATGCCAGCGAGAAGAAAGTCCTGGAGCTCACTAGGCTACTTCATGAAGAAAGGAGCATAAATGCCTACATTTCACCAAAAAGGATGCGCTCCTGGGAGACCTAGTTTCTTTTTGCTTTAAGTTTTGTTTTGTTTAATTGTAAGCCTAAAGGGGATTATTTGTAACAATTCAAACTTATTAATGCAATTAACATGTGTTTCTTTTGGTTAAACAAATACGAGCCTTTAAGAATCCTTGAAATCATTGCATATGCATCCCATCCATAGCATTGCATAAACAGGTAACATAACAGGTTTCTCATCTTCTTCGCTATTTATTTGAGCAGTAATGTCTTCCGAACAAAGCATCAAGGATCTTCAGGCAAAAAATGCCCAATTCCAACAAATGTTCATAAATCTGGTGAAAGGGAAGGAGGATCTGAAAGTCCTCATCCTGAAGGAGAAAAATAAAAAGAAGAAGGCCGTTGGTATTCTGAATATGGGAAGAAGGTTCAGGGGGCCGTTAAAGCAACTAGTCGATCTGACCTCCTCATCCAAGGAAGGGGAGAATCAAGAAAGAGAGACAAGGGAAAAGGACCCCAGTCCTGAAGTTTCTGACAATGATACAGACTACAATGATGAGCAATTTCCTCCTACTGAGGATAGATACAAGCAGTTGGAAGATCGTCTGAATGCTATGGAAGTCCAGAGGATACCTTGGTTGGATTTCTAAGAATTGGGATTGGTGGCGGGAGTGGTTATCCCGTAGAAGTTCAAGGCTCCAATTTTTGCAAAGTACAACGAGTTGTCTTGCCCAAAGCTCCATCTCCGTTCCTACGTTAGAAAGATCCAGCCCCACACTGCTGATAGAAATTTGTGGGTTCACTTCTTTCAAGACAGTCTGTCAGGGACTAAACTTGAATGGTTCTACCAATTGGAGGGAACAAATGTATGAAACTGGGAAGATCTGTCTGCTGCTTTTTATAAGTAGTATAAATACAACACCGACCTTGCTCCTACTCGTACTCAACTCCAGAGTATGTCCATGGGTGAAAGTGAAGGATTTAAGGACTATGCACAGAAGTGGAGAGACTTGACTAGAAGAGTCCAACCCCCTTTGTCTGATAGGGAGTTGGTCGATATGTTTCTGGGGACGCTATCTGGTCCATTCTTTAATCATTTGATCGGCAGCTTGTCAGATGGTTTCACCGAGATGATTCTAACTAGAGAGAGGGTAGAAGCTGGGATTCAGAGCGGTAAGATACAGAAAGATGCCTCTTCGAGCTCGGTAAAGAAGTCTTTCACAAGTAAGAAGGAAGCCAGTGCCATCTATAGCCCGAGAGGCTAAAGCTGAGCTGAGCACCGTCAAACAGTAAGTGATGTAATGATACCTAGACCTGCGGCTACTCCACAATGCAACAATCAACAAAGGGTGGAAAGACCACAACGACAGTTTACCCGGATTAACATGGCGTTGGCTAAAGTTCTACCCCATCTTCTAAGATCTAACTTGGCAACCTTGAAAGAGGCTCCCAAGAATCCAAACACCACATCTCCCAGGTATAATCCAAATGCTCGGTGTGCCTATCATTCAGAGAGTCCTGGCCACGATACCAATGACTGCTGGGCTCTGAGAAATAAGGTACAGGATTTGATCGAGGCCAAGGAAATTGAGTTCGATGCTCCGAAAAAGCCCAATGTCATAACTGCTCCCATGCCTAAGCACAATCGTGGAGTTAATGTTGTTGATACCGATCTGTTTGTGACCTCAGTTGATGAAGTTTCTATTCCTCTTATGACGGTTAAGAATAATTTTTTGTCAGCCGGTTTATTTCCAGGTTATGGTGAAGGTTGCCACATGTGTTCATCTCTGCCTTCTGGTTGCCATTTACTGAAGTCAGGTGTTCAGCGCCTGATGGACAACAAAGAAATTTTGTTCGAGAAAACTTTGATTCCCATTGTCCCGTTTGAAGATGTTGCTATTATAACCATTTCTGCCAATCCTTCCAAGATCTCCTCAAGAAGACCTGTTAGGATTACATCTGCTCCAAGAGTCGCTCCGTTAATAATCACCCTTCCTGGTCCTGTCCCATACGCCTCAGACAAAGTTGTCCCTTGGCACTATGGTGCCGATGTGTACTGTCATGGCATCAAACAAGATCTAAAGAACGAAGAGGCTGATCCTGATGTCAGTAATATTGTTGGGACCAGCAAGGTTACCAGAAATGGAGGGGTTTTCTCTCCCGAGATTTCCCTAAAGACTATCAATAGGCCTATTGTTATTCTGTCTGCTATTCCTACTGGTACTTCAACTACTACTCCTATGCTTACTCCAATTATCACTCCCGTCGTCGAGTCATCTGGGACCCGAGGCAAAGAGGTTATAGGTGAGCCTGCCCAGATGGAGGCACCTAGAAAAATTGTCGTAGAAGCCTCTAAGCAAGAGATAGAGGAAATATTGAAAATAATCAAAAAGAGCGACTACAATGTGGTCGAGCAGCTGGGGCAGACCCCCTCAAAGGTATCCATGTTGTCCCTACTGTTGTGCTCCGAGGCCCATGCGAAGGCTTTGATTGCATTCCTCAAGATTGTGCATGTGCCGCAAGAAACCTTCGTCGATCAATTCAAAGCCTGTGTGGCCAGCCTGACTGCTGACAATGGGCTGGGTTTTTTAGATGCAGACTTGACATCGAAATGGAGGAAGCATAATGATGCTCTGCATGTCTCGATCGAATGCAGGGGCACCACTATGGCTCAAGTGCTGGTAGATACTAGATCCTCACTGAATGTCCCACCGAAGAAGGCTCTCGATCGACTAGATTGTAAGGGATTGACCTTAAAGCCTAGTAACATTGTGGTAAGGGCTTTTGATGGGTCGAAGAGAATGGTGCATGGGGAGGTGGACATCCCTGTCAAGGTAGGCTCTCAAAACCTTTGAGTCCACCTTCTATGTGATGGACATCAGGCCATCATACTCTTGTTTGTTGAGTCGTCCTTGGATCCATGAAGATGGTGTTGTTACTTCTACACTGCACCAAATGCTGAAATATCCAGTGAAGGGGAAGATTGTCATTGTGCATGGTGAATAGGAGTATATGGTGAGCCGCCTAAACTCCTTCAGGTACGTAGAGATGGACGGGGAATTTATAGAGACTCCTTGCCAGAATTTTGAAGAGGTTCCCCAGATCTTGGCATCGACTAAAACTACTACCAACAACAAACCTCCTCTGAAGATGGATTCCCTCAAAGACGCCAAAGCAGTGGTTGAAGAAGGTGGGTATACCAATTGGGGACAACTCCCTGATTTTACTCACAAAATCGACAAGTTTGGTTTGGGCTTTACTTCAGGAGCTCAAAGGGCTGTTCAACGCGCTCAGGATGGAGGACCTCCCCTACGCATCAGCAATCGGGGAGTTAATTCCATTGAAGACAACGAGGAAGAATCTGACATTGGCAGCTGGATCTACTCAACTACCAACGGTGGACCGAGTAACTGGACGGCTAGGGACTTTATACCAATTTCTTTTATTCTACAGTAATTGTCTTACTTGTTTTGATATTTGTAATAAACAATTTAAATTCTACATCCTTGTGCCTTGCCCGAGGCACATTGGCTTTGTTTGTGAGGGCTATCATTTGTCATTTCATATATTATCAATAAAACATTGGACGTTCCTTGCATACAAATTTTGTGCTCTCTGTTTTTCTCTTCTGTTTTCACTTTATTAAAACAGATATGCTCTTACGCGCACTCACGTATCATATTGGAGATCCATATCCACTCTGGATCCCATTGATAACAGCTCTGCTACTGCCAGTTATGACTTTGAAAATCTGATCAACCAAGCTGAAGACGAAGGTGAGGATGATTGCGAGGTGCCTGGAGAACTTGTTAGACTATTACAGCATGAAGAAAGGGCTATACGGCCTCATGAAGAGCCAGTTGAGACGATAAACCTGGGTACGGAGATAGACAGAAAAGAAGTCAAGATCGGTGCAAATCTGGAAGTTAAGATCAAACAGTGGTTAAAAAAAATGTTGCACGACTATGTTGAGATCTTCGCATGGTCATACGAAGACATGCCAGGTTTAGACACTGATATTGTGGTACATCGTCTGCCGACTAAGGAAAACTCTCCTCCAGTTAAACAGAAGGTCCTTCGTATGTGCCCTGAAATGTCAGAGAAGATCAAGGCAGAGGTCATGAAGCAGTTCGACGCAGGGTTCTTAGTTGTCACCTCCTATCCACAGTGGGTTGCTAACGTTGTTATGGTACCTAAGAAGGACGGTAAGGTATGAATGTGTGTGGATTACAAAGATCTGAACAGGGCAAGCCCCAAGGATAAATTCCCACTTCCTCACATTGATGTTCTGGTTGACAACACCGCACAACATAAAATCTTCTCCTTCATGGATGGTTTCTCTGGCTACAACCAGATCAAGATAGCTCCTGAAGACATGGAGAAGACAACTTTCGTCACACAGTGGGGCACCTTCTGTTACAAGGTGATGCCTTTTGGGTTGAAGAATGTTGGGGAAACTTATCAACGTGCCATAATCGATCTGTTCCACGATATGATCCACCATGAGATCTGGGTTTATGTTGATGACATGATATCCAGGTCCCAAACCGAGGAAGAGCACCTTGATGATTTACAAAAGTTGTTTGACAGGTTAAAGACATATAAGCTGAGGTTGAATCCGAACAAGTGCACCTTCGGGGTAAGGTCAGGTAAGCTCCTGGGTTTCATTGTCAGCGACAAAGGCATCCAAGTAGACCTTGTGAAGGTAAAGGCCATACAAGAAATGCCAGCTCCCCATACAGAGAAGGAAGTTAGAGGTTTCTTGGGATGCTTGAATTATATCGCCAGGTTCATTTCACATCTAACTGCTACTTGTGAGCCCATCTTCAAGCTTCTAAAGAAAGATCAAGTGGTAAAGTGGAATGACGAATGCCAGACAACTTTCGAAAGAATAAAGGAATACCTTCAAGAACCGCCAATTCTGATGCCCCCGGTTGAAGGAAGACTTTTGATATTATGCTTAATAGTGCTAGAAAATTCAATGGGGTGTGTGTTGGGGAAGCATGACGAGTCTGGTCAAAAGAGCACACAATATACTACCTTAGAAAAAAATTTACCGACTATGAGACACGATACTCACTGCTCGAGAAAACTTGTTACGCTTTGGCATGGGCTGCTCGCCGACTAAGACAGTATATGCTGACCCACACTACTTTGTTGATATCTAAGATCGATCCAATCAAATACATCTTCGAGAAACCCGCCCTCTCCGGAAGAATAGTAAGATGGCAGATGATTTTAACTGAGTATGATATATAATATACAACCCATAAAGCAATCAAGGGGAGTGTATTGGCTGATCATTTGGCTCATCAGGCCATAGATGACTACCAGTCCATGAATTTTGAGTTTCTGGATGAGAATATTATGCTGGTGACTGACTACGAAGAACCTGGACCAGATGAAGGACCCGAAGAGGGATCCTGATGGACTATGGTTTTTGATGGAGCTTCGAACACACTTGGTAATGGCATCAGCGCTGTAATCATATCTCCTGAGGGCTGTCATACTCCTTTCACCTACCGACTATGTTTCAACTGCACTAACAACATGGCAGAGTATGAAGCTTGTATCATGGGTCTCAAGGCCGCTATTGACCTCAGGATCAAGTTCTTTGACATTTTCGGGGATTCAGCCTTGGTAATAAGTCGGATCAAAGGCAAATGGGATACAAAGCATCCGAATCTCATCCCATACAAAGAGCACATGATGACATTGCTCCCACACTTTGAGGAGGTAACTTTTGAAAATTTCCCGCGAGAGGAGAATCAGTTAGCGGACGCGCTAGCTACCATGTCTTCTATGTTCAAAGTCAGGTGGGACAATGAAGCTCCCCGAATCACCATTGAGAGGTTGGATGAAACAGTGCACAGTTGTGAGATTGACACTGAAGAGATGGAAGACAAACCTTGGTTTCACGAAGTCAAGAGCTATCTCGAGACTCTAGAGTATCCCTAAGGGGCATCTGTCAATGATAAGAAGTTTCTGAGAAGGTTCGTTGCGAAATTATTCCTCAGTAATGGAATCCTCTACAAGCGCAATCATGACTCTACCTTACTACGGTGTGTAGAAAAGATTGAAGCAGAGAGGATTATGACAGATCTACATGAAGGTACTTTTAGAACCCATTATAGTGTACATACCATGGCTAAGAAGATCCTACGGGCAGGATATTACTGGTTCGCTATGGAAGCAGATTGTTATCAGCACTCCCGAACTTGTCATAAGTGCCAAATCTATGCAGATAAGGTGCATGTGCCTCCAGTTCCCTTGAACGTCTTGATAGCTCCGTGGACCTTTGCAATATGGGGCAATGACATGATCGGAGAAATTAGGCCCACTGCTTCCAATGGACATCGCTTCTAGTTTTGCTACTGTGACCAAGAACGTTGTGGCGCGGTTTATCCGACATAATCTAATCTGTCGGTATGGGGTGCCAGAGAGCATTATTACTGACAATGGTACGAATCTCAACAACACAATGATCACTGAGCTCTGTAAACAATTCAAGATACAACATCATAACACTTCTCTCTACCGGTCGAAGATGAATGGCGTTGTTGAGGAGGCTAACAAGAACATCAAGAAAATTGTACAGAAGATGACGGTGACATACAAAGACTGGCATGAGATGTTACCATTTGCTCTTCATGGATACCGTACCTCAGCACAAACGTCGACAGGGGCAATAGCCTACTCTCTGGTATATGGCATGGAGGCAGTCCTACCCATCGAAGTCCAGTTACCTTCTCTCTGGATTATGAAGGATGCGGGTTTGAACGAAGACGACTGGATCCAAACTCGACTTGATCAGCTAAATCTAATCGATGAGATGAGACTTACCGCTATTTGTCATGGTCAGACGTAGCAAAAGCAAATGACCAAGGCTTTCAACAAGAAAGTCAGACGTCAAGAATATCAAGTAAGGGATCTAGTGATCAAGCGCATCATAATTCCGCAAGGTGATCCCAGGGGCAAATGGACCCCCACATACGAAGGGCCATTTGTGGTTAAAAACATTTTCTCGAGTGGAGCTATGATTATAACCACCATGGACAGTGATGACCTTCCTCACCCTGTCAATGCAGACATAGTGAAAAGATACTACGCATGATTAAAAGACCCGCTAGGTTGACTGGCCTAGGAAAAAATAAGGGCTTCCCGGAAAACCAAAAGGGTTCGAGCAAAAATAAGGGATGAAAATGGAAAAATCTGTACACCCGGAAAGTCGAAAACCTGAAAGGGCGGCTTGGGCAAAAAAGGGTATCCCGGTGGACTGAAAACCCGAAAGGGCAGTCTAGGCAAAAGTTAAGGATGTAAAGCGTATCCCTATGTCCTATTGGATCATCTTGCGACCAGACTTCGGTATCGACTATCAAGCTTGGACGGCACCAATCAATCTAATCAACTTTCGGCCAAGTAGTAAAGTGGTGAGACGCTCGAAGACATAAGGGAAATAGCAGAGTTGGAACTCAATGGGATTGTTTCACATATCTATTTTCTTTTGCACAAAATTGTATAGTTTCTATTTTTATGGCAGCGTTCTCTTACTAGAGCGTCAGCCTCCTTGTACGAAAACGCCTATTACAAGCCAACTTCAAAAATCAATACAAAATCATTTTCACAAGAAACTTTGAGTTTTTTCTTTTTCTGTTTTATTTTGCAAGAACGTCCAATGATTTATTCTTGACATATGCATTTGAATATGATTGCTACTCATAAATATTTACATAAGAAACAAAAAGACAATTACTCGTAATTCCAGAAACATAGGAAAAAACAAGAAGTCTCAGACCCGACAGTTACTCTGCCCAGCAGGTACCAGGACAGAGACAGCTTTGGAGCATAATCATCAGTACATACACTCCCCATATAGTAAAAGTATTCAAAAGCATTGATGTCGACTTTCCTGAAACAGGAAGTAATCTCCCCAGCCAGGGTCATTCAAAAACCTGACAGCTATATCCCCCAACCGAATTTCATAATCGCGAGCGGGTCAGTAAATTTTATCTCCCCAGCAGAGTTTATTTCTCTGGATACAGAAGCTCAATCCCCGACAGAGCTCATTACTTCAGCTACGAAAATTCACTTTCCAAGTTGTTCCCCGCAGAGTTATTCTCAAGCAGAATCTCTCCCTGACAGAATATTCATAAACAACAAAGAGTAAATCTCCAGCATAGTCATTTCCGTTCACCATCCCCGACGGAAGTAGAAGAACCACAATTCTCTACAACAGTCAGGAATGTTATATTCTCCAGCAGCAGTCAGGGATTTATTTTCCCAGACTTGGACATAACCCAATAGCATTTCATGTACATACATCATGACATGCGCATACATATCATATACAGCAGATCTCATTTATTTTGAGAACATCATCTCACAAGGCATTTCGTGCATTGCATATAATTAACCCTGGTATCTTTTCAGGAAAGACAATTATCTTCAACAAATCCAGCAGTTATACAGGTCACATCTGCAGACAACTAATGGAAACTCAGCTCCCAAAACCAAACGGGTCAACTTATATAAACTCTTACTCTGAAGTAACCTTATGACCCAGGTTCCTTCTCATAAGCCCTACTATCCAGGCTTTCATCTCGAAGTAACCCTACGACACAGGTTCCTTCTTATAAGCCCTACTATCCAGGCTTTCATCTCGAAGTAACCCTACGACCCAGGTTCCTTCTCATAGCCCTACTATATAGGCTTTCATTTCAAAGTGACCCTACGACCCAGGTTCCTTCTCATAACCCTACTGTCTAGGCTTTCATCCCGAAGTAACCCTATGACCCGGGTTCCTTCTCATAGTCCTACTATCCAGGCTTTCATTTCGAAGTAACCCTATGACCAAGGTTCCTTCTCATAGCCCTACTATCTAGGCTTTCATCCAGAAGTAACCCTACGACCCAGGTTCCTTCTCATAGCCCTACTATCCATGCTTTCATCCTGAAGTAACCATACGACCCATGTTCCTTCTCATAGCCCTACTATCCAGGTTTTCATCCCGAAGTAACCCTACGACCCAGGTTCCTTCTCATAACCCTACTATCCAAGCTCTCATTTCGAAGTAACCCTACGACCCAGGTTCCTTCTCATAGCCCTACTATCCAGGCTCTCATCCCGAAGTAAACCTACTATCTAGGTTCCTTCTCATAGCCCTACTATCCAGGCTCTCATCCCGAAGCAACCCTACTATCCAGGTTCCTTCTCATAGCCCTACTATCCAGATTCTTTCTCATTAGCCCTACTATCCAAGCTTTCATCCCAAAGTAACCCTACTATCCAGGTTCCTTCTCATAGCCCTACTATCCAGACTCTCATTTCGAAGTAACCCTACTATCCAGGTTCCTTCTCATAGCCCCACTACCCAGGATTTCACCTTGAAGCAACCCTACTATCCAGGTTCCTTCTCTCTTATCTTCATATAACAGTTTACAACACATGTAAAACCTGGACCCGACCAGTTACGGTCGAGTTCACCTCTTCCCAGTAAGTCACTGTGCAGCCTAGACCCTGACCAGATATGCAGTTCACTTCCACCTCCTCAATCAAGAATTAATTCCCCAGTAGAGTAATGGACAACCAAAGCTCCTATACTCTATTTCGCAAGAGATAAATCAACTTTCCTCGGTGAAGTCCTCCTCAGTGACAGGCACAGGAATCCTTGCAAAGGAATCTTTTATTCAACCAATATCTTCTCTAGATGGAATCTTTAAGCCCATCTCTGACGATTCCCCATCACCTTCCAAATGGCATTTGTAAGCCCATTATCGATATTATCGATCGATCACCATGCACTTCATGCGAGTGCAAATTTCTGGGCACTCTAGTGTCCAATCATCTTCCACCCTCAGATCATGAAAGGCAGACAAGTCAATCTACATCCTCATGTGTAAGAAGATTGAACAGGGGCAGCTGTTGTACCCCAAAATTTTCCCTCCCATTTTACTCAACATATGCTCATTAAGACCCTCAACTTGCTCAAGAATACCCAAGAGTTAACCAGACAAACTCTCTCCTAAAGCAATGAACCTCCAACTAGGGTTTCCATTTTCATCAAGATGGGTGAGCTCCAAAGGCCTCATATGCTCTCCATAGTCCTAATATGCCCTCAAGATCATCTATGCCAAGTTTCATGCCTTGCACGAGAAGTTTTCTCAGTCAACTGCTCAGATGCTTGAAAATCAACTGTATTAGGTCAAAAGTCAATTGTGACCCACATACAGTCAAACTTCAAGATTTTTGGTCAACATCAACATTTTGAAGTGATATCCATCATTTGATCAAGGGTTGATCATGATTCCTCAAGGAATGCTCCTAATTCATTAAAACTCAAAAGTTGCTAAATTAGGGTTTCTCAGGAAAAGTCAACCAAACTTTGACCAAGCATAACTTTCTCATACTTTATCAAAAATTTCTCATCTAAGGCTCATTTTGAAGAGAATCAAATTTTCTACAACTCATCTTCATCCCTAAAGTTCAAAAAATGCACTCATAAAAATATATGAATTTCTACATTATAGGTCCTTTCGAAAAGTCAACAAAAACACCTTTTGTGTCAAAGCTTCTTACATGAACATGAAAGATCCAATTATGATGAAACCAAAAGGGTTGTTTGGGGGACATCCTAATATTTCTAAAAAGTCCAAGAACACCTTCCTAGGGTCAAAATTGGAAGAGAAATGCATTGTTAAAGTTGGTCATTTTTGGAAAATTGCCAAAAGTCAAATGTGCTCAAAAGTGCATTTTTTGTCAAGTGGGCCTAGCTTTTCACGATTGTATCTTGTTGAAGACATGGTCCACGACCCAAGTCATCATCCACATATTATTTTCTTTATTTATTTATTTTATTTTGATTTTTATTATTTAAAAGTCAAATTAAATCAAATAAATGGCAAAAAATATAAAAGATTGATTTTTTGATCTGATTGTTGTTATAATCAAATCTAATCAAGCTGGCCTAATCAGATAAAATCAAATCAAGGCAAATTGAGGCAAAAATAGCATGATTAGGATGGTTTTAGAAAGATATCATATAGCAAACAAATCACATTCAATTTCCATGATTGGAAAAGATTCAATATGTTTTTGTTGCCCTAATTCATCACACTGCATATATAGAACATACACAAGCCAAAAGAACAAGGATTGCAGTCGTGAGAGCTGAAGAACAAAACTCAAATTTTGGCAAAAAAAGTGGTAGATCATTTTCTCACATAGAGGGTGATTCAAAACATTCTAAAGCTTCTAATCGCTTCTTGGATATCTCCTGAAGCTAACACGATCAATTGCAAGTGTTCCCAAGTCCAGAATCGCCCCATAGCCTTCACACGGTTTGCCCTTTGTTTCAAAATTGATTACAACAATTCTTGCATCATAAACATATTCTAATGATGTATTTGTGATTATTGACATATTTGCAACATGCTTGAATGATTTAATTGACGTTTTGATGTATATATTGATGATTGCCATGGCTAGGGTTTAAGAAGCCGTTTTAGGGCTTCTTTGTACAAGCAAAATTAGGACAAGAAAAGGATACCATGATGCTCGTGGGATCAAGACGAATTGATCCATGTACTCACCTTTAATTTATCATGCGTTGTGTGGATTTTTGAAGCTTGCAGGGCTATGGCTATCGAGTTCTATCCATAGGTAAAAGCTTGAAACCTAAGACGACACTTCTGGGAAGAAGATGAAGGCGTGGCAATCAACCACTGGTCCATTTGAAATTCGCGCGTTTTTTGGAGGAAACTACGTGGCTTGCCTTATATTTTATTTATCTTATTATATTAACAATTGAGTAATGCAGCACAGATGGTTAAGGACGAAGGATTTGAAGCAAGCGTCCTGGGTTCGATCCCAGGCGCCTTATTTTTGCATTTTTCTCAACATTTAATTACAGATCCAGCGTGCCTCATAGCCTAACGTCCACCATGGGCCCCAGATCTCAGCCCTGAGATCCATCATCATACAAATCTCACGCTCCAGCATTGAGGGACTACCATAAACCATTTGAGGAGAGAAGCACTGGACCAAACGCCAAACCCTGGGCCATCTTTGGGCCTAACAAGAATTTGGCAGCGCACCCCCCCTAATTGCTCATCAAACAGGCCCAATTCTTTTCTTTTTTATTTTAATTCCTTTTTATTATTTATTAATTATTTCTTTTTTTCAAATAACACCAAAAATCATGTTTTTTTATTTAATAAAAAAATCATAAAAACATCAAAACTCATTTTTCATAAAAATATTTTATTAATTAGTTAGTTTAATTAAATTAGGGTAATTTAATTCCTTTTTATTATAATTTAAAATAATTAGAATGAGGGTTTAATGTTGTACATAACCTAATTTTTCTCAAAAAATAACCTAAATATTTTTCTGAATTAGATTTTTTTAGGTTTTCCAATTATTCCTCACATTTAATTTGCCGTGTGCATCTTTAATTTTCCTTTTTCTATTATTGTAACCGCTCCGAGTTTGTAATAGTAATTAGGGTTTTAAATTCCTGCCTCTTTATTTACAGTCAAAATGATTATGTATCTGCGAAAGCCTTGTAATATCTAGGACCTTAATTTCTCGCATTTAAATTTCTGAAAACTATAAGCTGTTAGATGTAGGTTAATAGGATTGTATGGAAAGACAAATTGCAATTAATACAGTAGAAAACCCTAAATATGAAAAAGATAAATAAACTGAAAAAACACAGTTGCACATGCTCACTTCTAGGGTTTACTCCACTCCGGTTGCCTTCGGTAAACGGTCATGAAGTATAAGGAATGTTAGTGGTCGTCCTCTAGTCCTAAAAGATCTAAAATAACCCATTCGGATGTTTCCTCGGAAAAATATCTTTAAGGCTTTAGGATGATTACTAAAATTTCCTAACATTGCTTTGGTGATCGTACTGTCCCTTCGAACGTCCCTTAAAACTCCAACGACGGTGCTACCTATTCCTTAATAATAGGATAGTGTTGTCTAAAGGAAAACGAACAGACTTTTTTTCGAGTAGGTAGATTAGTTCCTAGGTACTTGCTCAAACAAACAAATTTTACACAAACACTTTTCAAAATAGTTTTTAAAAAAAATAACTTCATCACACTCTTGAGGATCGATACAAGGGTTATCACAAAGTAAAACAAAACTTTTTCAAAACAAGCACACACAAGTAATTTTTAAAAAATGAACAAGTACCTAAGAGCCCAGGGAAAACTATGGATAGAAAGGGTGCTAACACCTTCCCTTTCTATAATCTACCCCCCCTCCCCCCGTACTCAGAAACATCTCGAAAAAGGTTTTTCCTGTTCTTTTTCCTTTCCTTTGTTGGATGAAATAAAAGTCGGCGGCGACTCTTGCTTACCGTGACATTTGCAAACAAAAAACGCAAACCAGTATTAACAGTCGGTTTTGCCACCGTATCACAGGAACAAAAAGACCAAAAAATATTTTGTTAAGCAAACTTACTTTCTTCTCTTAACAAAAACAAACAAGTCCATTTTTACACTTCTTGTATATTATTTCAATATGGTTGTAATAGATAATTAGGATTTTAAATTTCTTGCAATCCCCATTTGTAAATTTATACACCCCATCCCCCTAATGACTGTAATAGCGTAGAATATATTTTTTCCGCAATTTATCGCTTTCATATAAATGCTAGTAATTAGGATTTGTATGGGAAGATAAAAATCAATCTTAGAGAACACTAATCCAAGATAAACCAAGCATTAAATGAAAACACTTTCACACATGCACCCTTAAGGTTAAATCCACTTGTTGCCTAAAAAATGGTCATGTTATGTATGTGGGATGTCTTAGAAAAAAACAATCAAAATAAAAGATCATAGTCCCTCGATGACGCTACAAATGTTGCCTTTCAAATGATCTTAGTCCCTCAAAGAGAAATTCTAAGATATCTCACAACATTGCCATCATGACTATACGATGACCCACGTCCGTCCCTTTACATCCAAATATAAGGCTTCTTACCAATCAATGGTAAGATAACAATATAAAAGGAAATGAAGAAATGAACAAAAGACTTTTGAGTAGGTAGAGACATTCTTAGTTGCTTTCTCACTTTCAAAACAAACACAGACCAAACACTTTCAAAACATGAAATATTTTCAAAAGTCCAACACTTTGTATACGTTCTTATGAAACGAGAACCATTACAAAGTTTGCCTAAACGAAGGCGTCTTTTCAAAAATACTTTCAAAACCACTACAAAGTACATTTTCAAACAAAAGCAAGTGATCTAGCAAGCAACTAAGATCCCATAGGTAAATATGGATGAAAAGGATGCTAACACCTCCCCTTTTCATAATCTACCCCCTGAACTCAAGAAATAATCTCAAAGGTCTTTCCTGTTCTTTTCCACCTTTCCTTTTGGATAAAAGAAAATTCGATGGCGACTCTTTCTAACCGCAACAATTGCGATAAGACGTAAAACATCTCAAGTCAGTTCTCCCACCGTATTACATGGTCACATAGATAGTTCCCCGTCTGGTTTTGGGCATTATTCTGTGGCCTATTGTATTTGTTGGTAAACCCGTCTTGCTTCAGGAGTTCATACCACTTGGTCGAGTAGATAGTTTCCTCGTCTAGTTTCAGGCATTAATCTTTGACCTACTATATAAGTTGATAATGTTTGTCTGTCTGCTAATTTAACCTAAAAAGGTAAAATTAATTTCATGCGATGTCATGATGTACGAATTGCATGATGCTCTCAAAATAAATGAGATTGTGATATATGCATTTGTGCTGCATATGCTATGATGTTTGTAAAATGATATATGAGTGCAATGTATGAACGTGTCGGTTGTTCCATTGCAGTGTTATTGAATTGAAGGAAAATAAATCCCTGATTGCAGTTGGGGATGAAGAATGTAGGCCTTCAAAAATGTTGAAGTTAAATTGCTGGGAGATGATATTCTGTTATTAGAGAAATAAAAATTTGTTGGGGAAGGAAAGCTTCGTGAATTGTTTGGGTATTTTGTGAAATCCCGCTGGGGAATCCTGAGAAGCTTGGCGACTTCACTGGGGAATTTTTTTTGTTGGAGCAATAATTGGATATTTTGCTCTGTCGGGGATATGAGAACCTAACACCATTAGGTTGCATGCTGAGAAAATGGTTGTGACCTTGTAGTAGGATGCCCCTGCCTCTGTACCTGCCAGAGAAAGTATCTACTGGGATTTTATAGATGGCATGACTGTTGTCCCAACTCCTAGAGTCCTTGGTGAATGTTGATCAAGGTGGTAGGTACTCTATTGATAGATAAGTGACGAGATGATGGGACGTAGTCGTACGCTTTAATCCCTAACTTTTGCCTGGATTGTCCTTTTATATTTTCAGTCCACCGGGATACCCTTTTTGCCCAAGCTGCCTTTTCAAGTTTTCGACTTGCCGGGTGTACAGATTTTTTCATATATATACATATCCCTAATTTTTGCCCGAACTTTTTTTGTTCGCCGGGATGCCCTTATTTTTGCCTAGGCCGATAAACCTAGCGGGTCTTTGTTCATGCGTAGTATTTTTCGACTATGTCCATGTTCATCGGGTATGGAGAATTGTCACTGTCTATAGTATTAAGTGTTTCCACAGTGCTAGAAGATGTTTGTTTGATCATACATGATTCGTTGCTGGAATTCCTGTCCAATTCCCCAAGTGATTCAGATGGAGATCTGCCCCTGACTATTTGGCATTTTTGAGAGGTTCCCCTAATCTTGACTTGACTGCCCCAAATTAGCTAGGCACCATGTCATGCCCCTTAATTGTGGAAGGCATGTTACTAGAAATGTCTTTTCCATCTGAGGTGATTATGTCCATTGAGAGATTTTTTGTTCATCGAATATCCGTTGTGCGAATTTCTCTGTTGTTGAACAAATAGTCATATGCAAACAATGGTATTTAAAGAATGCAAAGCTTATGTCTGTCTTGAAGTTTGAAAATTCATTTTTAGTAAAACAAACAAATTTTATAGGAGTGTGATATAAACTAAGGATTTAATAGCAAACCTTATAGGAGTTAGGATACCTTTTGTAACAATATGCTTCCGAACTAACCCATGCTTCAGCTAGGACTTTTAAGGGTTGTATCGTGGCCTGGTTCACGGTTTAAGAAACAAAGGATAAAGTCTTAAAATTTATTTGTACCCAACTCATTCTTCATGATGTTCTTCAGTCCTATGCTAAGTTAATTGTGTGTTTAGATCCCAATTGAGTCTGGAATTTTTGCTCCGATACTTGGTGATGATTCAGAAATTAAACGTTTGTTTGAGAAGGCAGTCATTTTTGTAACCTTTTCTTTTTTTGTTGAGGATTTGTAGGACCTATTTTTTTTATATTTTGTTATCCATACTTTTGCCTGAACTGTTTCTTTTGCAATTACAGTCAGCGGGATGTCCCAGTTTTTTCTTAAGTTTTCTTCATAGGTTTTTGACTTAACGGGCCTTTTATTTTGAGAGATAATGACTGCCTATTTTAATGGTTATGCGGAACCATCACCGTCTTTTGGAGAGCATCTTCTACACTATTTGTCGTGTATGAAGGTAGAGCTTGCGACTGAATGCATATTTGAATTAACTGAGAAAACTACCTTGTACCACGTTATGATTAAGAATTTTAATTTGTGTGAAAAGAAAAACTCCTACTTCTTAGGATCAAAGGGGTTGACTATGGATTATCTTCCTTATAACTCCATTGTTTAGGATTTGAAATAACGCATGTACATCGTCAGCGGGGTCTATTCAAAAGCATATTGTATGAGATTGTGGTATCATTTTCGTCATCCTCCCTCTAAAGGCTTACAGCTTTTAACCGAGAGTTGAATATCACAAAAAGGAAGTAAAAACACAGTTTGAGTATAGTGGATATGAATGAAATAATTCAAGATAAACATATGTGTTGCAACCCTAAATTTTCCCTCTCATTTCTCAAAAGATCATTCTAGACCCTCAGGTTTGCTTCTGGCAAGTTTCAAGTCTCAGATTATAATTTTCTAAAAAAAAGGTCATTCACAAGGGCAAAATGGTCAAATGCACACTGTAAATTTAAACTCTGACTTTTGGATCAAAAATCAAGTTTCAACAATTATATTTCATCAAGGCATGAAATTAGTTCATCAAAATCAGAAGTCAGAAATTACTTTGAAAAAAAATCAAATTTTCTAAACATTTAGAAAATTTTCTAAGTGTTAAGAGAATATGATACTTCAGAACTTCTGGGCCAGCCCCCACACAAGCGCAATTAGAATTTGAAAACACGGTTCAGAACATGATGCTTCAATGAGAACATGTGAAAGCGATGGTCTTTGGTCAGAATATGATTCTTCAACATATGAAGGCTATGTTCAATGCTACGGTCAGAACATCACCCTTTGAGTCTCATTCTGGTCTTCTGCGATCAGAACATCACCAAATCCAAAAACCTCGTTTAAACAACCTGTTGCCCTGTTGTGGCACAGTCCTGCAACTAGCTGTTGATCCAGTCCACGCCTGCACTTTCTCAAACCACATATTTGCACCAAATTAGCATACAAAAGCTATGATTAAAAAGCAATGGAACAGTATACCAAAAAAATGTTCAAATCCCATTTGTTTTCCCCCTCAAAACCATAACAAACTCATATATAAATAATTTGCTCCATCACACTTGCAAGGGGCTGGCTTTTGGAGAGAGGGAGAATTAAAAAGAAAGAAAAGGAAACAGTAAAAACCTTCGCAAATCCTAAACAAAACCTTTATTATTCCCTTTGAAACAAAGAACATAACCACTGTTCCATTGCTCTCACTGACTCCATAACATCTGAAGGCAACATCTCAAGTTCCAAATACCACGCTCCAGATTCAAGGTAAGTCTTACTGACTTTGTATCTTTTCATTCAGAACATCATTAAATATGTAAATATCATAGTATTGATGTTGTCCATATCATTGCATAAGTAGAAGAAACTATGGATCAGGACTTCTAGAATGAAGCTAGGCTCAAAATTAGAATTAGAACTTCTATAAACTGCTGCGCTTTTATCCCTTTTATTTACTGTTAAGAACTGAATAAATTGTTGATATGCTTATTAATATGAGGAAAGAGTTGAAATATAACGCAGAACTTATGAGTTCTCCTCACTGTTTTAACACATAAAACTTCTATGGTTTTCTCACTGTTTAAACACACTGAACTTCTGATTTTCACTCTCTGTTTTAGCACAATACAGAACTTCTGAGTTCTCCTTACTGTTTAAACACACAGAAATTCTGAGTTCCCCTAAGTGTTTTAACACACAAAACTTATAGGCTTTCTTACTGTTTTAACACACACAAAACTTCTAGGTTTTCTTACTGTTTTAACACACACAGAACTTCTAGGCTTTCTCACTGTTTTTAACATGCACTGAACTTCTGATTTTCACTCACTGTTTAACACAACACAGAACTTCTGACTTTTTCCCTCTAACGCTTCTTGCAGGACCTCAGAATGTATCAATCCAGAAATTATGATGCCCACTGACGTTTCTTTCTGAGTCACAACGCTCCTGGCATCAGAACTTCTGATCCTTTTTTGTTTTGTTTGTAGCAGCACGCTGATTCTATCTCTCATTATTTTCCCTTTTTTATCATTTTCAATATCAATACTCTTTTCATTAATATGAAAAACACATTAAAATATTTCCTTTTTATTAATTAATTTATTTCTTTTTTTAATTCATTAAGACAAAAAACTACTTTCAAAATAAGTCCTTTTTCTTCTTATATTGTACATTACAATATGGTTGTAATAGTCAAATAGGTTTTAAATTCTTACAACCCCCCGCTTGTAAATTTGTACTCCCCGTCCCTAAAATGATGTAATAGCGTAGGACCTTTACGTTTCCGCAATTTATCGCTTTCAAATATAAATGCTAGTAATTAGGGTGTGTATGGCAAGACATGAAATCAACAAATAGATAACCCTAATCAAGACTAAATGCATGTAAATCAAACATACTTGCACACTAGCACCCTTAGGGTAATCCCACTTTGTTGCCTTTTGGAAAATAGTCATGTCCCTCGAACATGGGAGTTTTAGCAAAGACCCTCGATAAAAGATCGTAGTCCCTCGATGATCCTCGATGTTGCCTTTGGTAAACGATCTAGTCCCTAAAACGACATTGCTAAAACTTTCCATGGGTTGCCTTCTATGACTATACAAACGTCCCACGCTCGTCCCTTCACATCCAATGATGGGGCTTCTTACCAAAACAATAGTAATATAGCAACATCTAAAGGAGGAGGAAAAGAACATCTAAGACCTTTTGAGTAGGTAGATTCGCTCCTAGTTGCTCGCTTGCTCACAACAAAACATTTTTCACACCGACACTTTCATCTTGAAACATTTTCAAAATACAAAACACTTTGTACGCGTTCTTATAGAAACGAGAGCCATTGCAAAGAAACCTTTTAAAAATCACTTTCAAAAACACACTCCACAAACACCTTTTTGAACTATTTTTGAAACAACACTTTGTACGCGTTCTCATAGAAACGAGAACCATTACAAAGACATTTTCAAAATACTTTCAAAACCCACACCACAAGCACACATTCAAACAAAGGCAAGTGATCTAGCAAGCAACTAAGAGCCCGTAGATAACTACGGATGAAAAGGGTGTTAATACCTTCCCTTTTCATAATCTACCCCCCGAACTCAAGAAAACATCTCTAAAGGTCTTTCTTGTTCTTTTCAACCTTTCCTTATTGGATAAAAGAAAAGTCAGTGGCGACTCTTTCTATCTGCACAATTGCGATCAAACACAAAACACCCTAGTCAGTTCTCCCACCGTGTTACAGATCTGGCGACTCTGTTGGGGAAATAATTAAAAGTTTGGTTACCTTAGGGTTAGATCATATTTACTTGCTTTCCTTGTTTAACTTGCATGCTTTACATTCTGGTTCCTTGCTTGGTTTTGTTCTGATCCTCCACCCAGATCTGGGGAAAACCTTTTAGGTAAGTAGCATTAGATCGTGTAAATTGTGCGGGGTATATCGACATAGTTAAAGTGATGGCTACGTTGATGTGACACTTTGGTTGGTACCGATAGCCCTTGAGTTAATCAAGGAGAATACAGGGCAACTGTGTGGTATCATAAAGCATCAACTGACCTTAGAACCTTTAAATGAATAACTTGGCCATTAGAACGTAGCGAGATGGCCGTATTTGGTGTATTCCAAAAGTCAGAAGATACTCGATGCTACACTCATTGAGACTTGGCTCCTGAGTTTTGTTTGGTTGCGAGTCAATCGCCTATCAAATGAAGCTTGTGGGAAAGGTCGGTGATATTGAGATCCCTTAGAACCCGATTAATATTACTAGGACAGGTTTGAGCCAACTAAAACTTCAAGAGGGTACTTACCTACAAACTCCATGCAAGCCTAAACCTAAGGATTTGTCTGCTTTGTGTGTATATGATTATTTGTATATAAACTTGCTTACTTTGCATACTTGTACATAACATCATACCATAGAATTTTCAATAACCGTTTCAAGGATCTCAAGGGCCTATGATGTAGGGTCACGTTGAACCAGGCGTCTATTGAGGGACAAGAGGATTTATTTTCCTCTAATCAAACGCTGTCAAATATTGAGCACAACAACATGAGTCAAGGGCTACAAGCCACTTGACATGGCGAGCTTAATTCTAGTGGAAGGATATCCATCGATACAAAGTTCTCCAATCAAAACTGCAAGTGACTACTAACCCTGCGAGATCCTTGAAAACATGCATCCACATATCATCCATCATATCATGACAGGTTTCTCCCATACATGTCTCCTTATCTTCCTACTATTTATTTCAAGTAGAGATGGCTATAGAGAAGACTATCAAGGACATCCAAACTCAAAACGCTCAACTCCAAGAAAGGTTCTTGAACCTATCCAAGGGGAAAGAAGAGGTGAAAGCTCTCCTCACAAGGGGCATGGTCATGAGGAATCCGGAGGGCACCAAGGATGATCAGTTGGAACATCTGCAAACTGAGATAGCCACAATGAAATTCTAGATAATGGGACAACTGGTGGGCCAGATGGCTCTCATCCAAAACTTGGTTCAGGGACAAGAAGAGCTGAGAGTACTCATTAACAAGCTTCATCAAGATGGATGTAACCAAATGAGGCAAACAGCTAGAAATGGGGATCAAGTCATCATTCAGCCTCCCATGAGACAAGAAGCCGGTTTGAGGGAGAGAAGACCTTCCTAAATTGCTACTACCTCACGGGTCCAACAATAACCTCGCCAACAACAACAGGGTAATCGGTGTAAGCAGAATACATATGAAAGACGCTTCATCGAAGTCAACATGTCATTGGCTCAAGCACTGAAACACATGTTGGAGGCCAAGCTGGTTATGTTAAAGGACCCTCCTCAGAATCCTAAAACATCCTCTCCAAAGTACAATCCGAATGCAAGATGTGTGTACCATTCCAACAGTCCTGGACATGACACCAATAGCTGTTGGAAGTTGAGAAATAAAATTCAAGACCTGACTGATGAAGGAACGCTAGAATTCCCACCAAATGGTCAACTGGAATTCTTCTGGCGTCCCTCAAAGGCTCACCACCTAAAGTGACAAGTTTAGACAAAGAGGCTTTTGTTCATTTGAATTTTCAATTGTAATCTCTTTTGTTGTTCAAACACTTATCTATTAATGTCAAATCTTGTTTCATTAATGTGTTGCATATGTTTGTTTGAATTCATTCATTCGTTTTCATTTTATTTAAACTATGCTTTTTACTCTCTTTATGACATTCAACTCTTGCTAAAATTTACAAGCCTTTAGAGGGAGGATGACGAAAACAAATGCCTTAATCTCATACAGTATGCTTCTGGACAGGCCTTGCTGACAATGTACAGGCGTTCTTTCAATTCTAAACATTGGAGTTATAAGGAGGATAGTCCCTAGTCAACCCCTTCGAGCCAAAGAAGTAGAGGTTTTCTGATTACACAAATTGAAACCTTCATTCAAAACCTGGGGCAGGGTAGTCTCTCAGTTAATTCAAACGCGCATTTAGCCGCAAACTCTCATCTCATAATACAATGAATGACATCAAAAACATTCCTCTGGAATCAAAAGACGGTGATGGTTCCCTATTAAATAGGCAGTCATTATCTCTCAAAAAGAAAAGCCCACTAAGTCAAAACCTACAAAGGAGACTTAAGAAACCTGGGGCATCCCGCTGACCGTAATCTCAAAACAAGAACAGTCAGGCAAAAATCAGGGATAATAAAATCAAAAAGAGGTCACTACAAATCCTCAACAACATGAAAAATGTCACAAAAAATGACTGCCTTCTGATAAACTAAACTTGTCTGAACCATCACCAAAACGTCATTCCAAACTCAATTAGAGTTCAAACGCATAATTAACTGAGTTTAGGACTAAAGAACATCATGAAGAGCGGGTGGGTACAAATACACTTTGATCCTTTATACTTTTTTTCTTAAACTGTGAACCAAGCCACGTTACAACCCTTCAAAAGTCCTAATTGAAGCATGGGTTAGTTCAAAAGCATATTGTTACAAAAGGTATCCTGACTCCTGCAAGGCTTTACTCTAAATCCTGAGTTTGAATTTTCTTACGAAACTTCTTTACTTGCTAAAACGCATTTTCAAAATTTCAAGACAAGCATAAACTTTGCATTATTTGAATATCGTTGTTTTCATATGGCTATTTGTTTGACAGCAGAGAAATTCACACAATGAATATCCAGTGAACGAAACCTCTCTCAGTGAACAAAATCACTTCAAGTGGGATGACACTTCCAATAACAAATCTCCTATCAACAAAGGGCATGACAAGTCACTATCCAGCACACTTGGGACAGTCCAGTCAAGATCCCAAGAAATTTCTCAAGAAATGCTGAATATACCAGGGGCAGGTCTCCATCACTTGGAGCATTGAATGCAAATCCCGAAAAAGGGTTACATACAGTCAAACATTTTCTGGCAGTGCCATAAACACTTGCTACTAGGGGAAGTGATAAATATCCCCATAATCCTTATTATAGGATGATTCTCCAACCAGATTGTCAATCTCTGAAAACCTCTTCCCAGTTGTGTCGACTTCAAGAATCCTCAAGGATTTTCCCCAGTGAAGTCGCTACCTCTCCAACAGACCGACAACAGGGTTTATTTCCCCAACAAATGACAGGATTCCCCAGCTTGAGTTTGCCTCTCCGACTACTACAAATCAAAGGACCACAACTCCTCTTCCCCAATAGACTGCTCTATAATTCCCAACAAGTTACTGTGAAGCCTAGACCCGACAAGACATCAGTTCAACTTCGACTCCCCAGTAGAGCAATGGACAACCGAGACTCCTGAACTCTTTTCCCCAAACAGGAATCAAGACTCTCCACAGAGTTTTCAACATTCCCTAGCGAAGTCCTCCTCAAACAATAAAACATAAATCCTTGATGGAAACATTCTAAGCAAAGTTTGAAGAACCACCTACTCTTCAACAGCAGTCCGAGATTTATTGACTCCCCAACATTTGTCAAGGATTTATTTTCCCAGACAAAAAATACATTCATTAACATTTCACACATGATAAGTGCATACGACACAATCTCATTTATTTTTTAGAACATCATGACATCATGCATTTCATACATCATGACATTGCATACAGCTAACGTTTTACGTTTTTCAAGAAAGGTCAATCAACAGATGGCTACCATCAACCATTTTTAAGTTCCAGATTATTACTTGTAACAAGTCATGGCATTTATCTATACGACCAATTGAAGCAACCCTACACAGGTTCCTCCTATTTTCAAGATGAAGTTTTACACATACTCATCATGAAGCAACCCTACACAGGTTCCTCATATTTCCAAGATGAAGTTTTACACGGACTCGTCGTGAAGCCACCCTACACAGGTTCCTCCTATTTCCAAGATGAAGTTTTACATGGACTCGTCGTGAAGCAAACCTACACAGGTTCCTCCTATTTCCAAGATGAAGTTTTACACTGACTCGTCATGAAGCAACCCTACACAGGTTCCTCCTATTTCCAAGATGAAGTTTTACACAGACTCGTCATGAAGCAACCCTACACAAGTTCATCCTATTTCCAAGATGAAGTTTTACACGGACTCATCATGAAGCAACCCTACACATGTTCCTTCTATTTCCAAGATGAAGTTTTTACACGGACTCGTCATGAAGCAACCCTACACAGGTTCCTCCTATTTCCAATATGAAGTTTTACACAGACTCATCATCAAGCAACCCTACCCAGATGCAGTTTTACACGAACTCATCATGAAGTAATCCTACCCAGGTTCCTTCTCAGAAAATTCCAAATGAAGTTTAACATGGACTCATCATCAAGAAACCCTACACAGGTTCCTTCTCATTTCCAAATGCAGTTTTACACGGACTCATCATGAAGCAGCCCTACACATGCCCATCATAAACTGAGGAATATTCAAGACCTCTACTGGTTCAATTTAAACCTCTCAACGGTTTATCTTGATTCTTTCCGGTAGACACTTTCTCTGGTTCAGATAAATCTCTCCAAGATTTATTCCGATTCTTTCCAGTTAAATAAAATTCAAAACTTCTGCTGGTTCAGTTTAAATCTCTCAATGATTTATCCTGATTCTTTCCTGCAGACATCTTTCTCTGGTTCAAGATAAATCGCTCCAAGATTTATTCTGATTCTTTCCAGACCTCTGTCAGTTCAGTTTCAATCTCTCAATGGTTTATCCTGATTCTTTCCCGTAGACATTTTCTCTGGTTCAGATAAGTCGCTCCAAGATTTATTCTGATTCTTTTCCAGTTTAAATCAAGTTTAGACTTAGTCTAATTTCTGTCAACAATCACCTTTGGATTGCATCTATAATCCCATCTCCGACAACTCTATATCATCTCTCCAAATGGCATCTTTAAGCCCATTCCCTACATAATCAATAATAACATCATCAAGTGCAAATTTCTGGGGACTCTAGTGTTCAATCATCTTCCACCTTCAAGTCACGAATGGAAGATTTGCCCATCTAAATCTTCAGGTGTAAGAAGATTGAACAGGGGCAGCTGTTGCACCACAAAATTTGCCCTCTCATTTCTCAAAAGATCATTCTAGACCCTTAGGTTTGCTTCTGGCAAGTTTCAAGTCTCAAATTATAATTTTCTAAAAAAAGGTCATTCACAAGGGCAAAATGGTCAAATGCACACTGAAAATTCAAACTCTGACTTTTGGATTAAAAATCAAGTTTCAACAATTATATTTCATCAAGACATGAAATTAGTTCATCAAAATCAGAAGTCAAAAATTACTTTGAAAAAAAATCAAATTTTCTAAACATTTAGAAAATTTTCTAAGTGTTAAGAGAATATGATACTTCAGAACTTCTGGGCCAGCCCCTACGCAAGCGCAATCAGAATTTACAAACACGGTTCAAAACATGATGCTTAAATCAGAACATGTAGAAGCGATGCTTTTTGGTCAGAACATGATTCTTTAACATATGAAGGCTATGTTCAACGCTTTGGTCAGAACATCACCCTTCGAGTCTCATTCTGGTCTTCTGCGATCAGAACATCACCAAATCACAAAACCTTGTTTAAACAATTGGTTGCCCTGCTGTGGCACAGTCCTGCAACTAGCTATTGATCCAGTCCACGCCTGCACTTTCTCAAACCCCCTATTTGCACTAAATTAGCATACAAATGCTGTGATTAAAAAGCAATGGAACAGTATACCAAAAATGTTCAAATCCCATTTGTTTTTCCCCCCAAAACCACAACAAAATCACCTATAAATAATTTTCTCCATCACACTTGCAAGGGGATGGCTTTTGGAGAGAGACAGAGAGAGAATTAAAAAGAGAGAAAAGGAAACAGTAAAAACCTTCATAAATCCTAAACAAGACCTTTGTTCTTAACTTTGAATCAAAGAAAATAACCACTGTTTCGTTGCTCTCACTGACTCCATAACATTTGAAGGCATCAACTCAAGTTCCAAATATCACGCTCCAGATTCAAGGTAAGTCTTGCTGACTTTGTATCATTTCATTCAGAACATCATTAAATATGTAAATATCATAGTATTGATGTTGTCCATATCATTGCCTAAGTAGAAGAAACTATGGATCAGAACTTCTTGAATAAAGCTAGGCTCAGAATTAGAATTAGAACTTTTATAAACTGATGTGCTTTTATCCCTTTGATTTGCTGTTAAGAACTGAATAAATTGCTGATATGCTGATTAATATGAGGAAAGAGTTGAATTATAACACAGAACTTCTGAGTTCTCCTCACTGTTTTAACACACAGAACTTCTATGATTTTCTCATGTTTAAACACACTGAACTTCTGATTTTCACTCTCTATTTTAGCATAACACAGAACTTCTGAGTTCTCCTCACTGTTTAAACACACAAAACTTCTGAGTTCTCCTTGCTGTTTTAACACACATAACTTCTAGGCTTTCTTACTGTTTTAACACACATAGAACTTCTAGGTTTTCTTATTGTTTTAACACACACAGAACTTCTAGGCTTTCTCACTGTTTTTAACACGCACATAACTTATGATTTTCACTCACTACTTAACACAACACAGAACTTCTTACTTTTTACACACTGTCTGAACACAACTCGTAACTTCTATTTTTTTCCCTCTAACGTTTCTTGCAGAACCTTAGAATGTATCAATCCAGAACTTCTGATGTCCACTGACGTTTCTTTCTGAGTCACAGTGCTCCTGGCATCAGAACTTTTGATCCTTTTTGTTTTATTTGTAGCAGTACACTGATTCTATCTCTCATTATTTTCCCTTTTTTATCATTTTCAATATGAATACTCTTTTCATTAATATGAAAAAGACATAAAAATATATCCTTTTTATTAATTAATTTATTTCTTTTTTTAATTCATTAAGACAAAAAACCACTTTCAAAACAAGTCCTTTTTCTTCTTATATTGTACATTTCAATATGGTTGTAATAGTCAAATAGGTGTTAAATTCTTACAACCCCCGCTTGTAAATTTGTACCCCCGTCCCTAAAATGATGTAATAGCGTAGGACCTTTACATTTCCGCAATTTATCGCTTTCAAATATAAATGCTAGTAATTAGGGTGTGTATGGCAAGACATGAAATCAACAAATAGATAACCATAATCAAGACTAAATGCATGTAAATCAAACACACTTGCACACTAGCACCCTTAGGGTAATCCCACTTTGTTGCCTTTTGGAAAATAGTCATGTCCCTCGAACATGGGAGTTTTAGCAAAGACCCCCGATAAAAGGTCGTAGTCCCTCGATGATCCTCGATGTTGCCTTCAGTAAACGATCTAGTCCCTAAAATGACATTGCTAAAACGTTCCATGGGTTGCCTTCTATGATATACAAATGTCCCATGCCCGTACCTTCACATCCAATGATGGGGCTTCTTACCAAAACAATGGTAAGATAGCAACATCTAAAGGAGGAGGAAAATAACATCTAAGACCTTTTGAGTATGTAGATTCGCTCCTAGTTACTCGCTTGCTCACAACAAAACATTTTTTACACCAACACTTTCATCTTGAAAAAATTTCAAAAGACAAAACACTTTGTACGCGTTCTTATAGAAACGAGAGCCATTACAAAGACACCTTTTAAAAATCACTTTCAAAAACACACTCCACAGACACCTTCTTGAACTATTTTCGAAACAACACTTTGTACGCATTCTCATAGAAACGAGAACCATTACAAAGACATTTTCAAAATACTTTCAAAACCCACACCACAAGCACACATTCAAATAAAAGCAAGTGATCTAGCAAGCAACTAAGAGCCCGTAGATAACTACGGATGAAAAGGGTGCTAATACCTTCCCTTTTCATAATCTACCCCCCGAACTCAAGAAAACATCTCTAAAAGTCTTTCCTGTTCTTTTCAGCCTTTTCTTATTGGGTAAAAGAAAAGTTGGTGGCGACTCTTGCTATCCGTACAATTGAGATCAAACGTAAAACACCTAAGTCAGTTCTCCCACCGCGTTACAATATGCAATGCATTGATGAAATAACAAAGTTTGACATGAATAAATGTTCTAACAATCAAAAGAAAAATTAAAAATTGAGAATTCAAATGAACAAAAAAGCCTCCTTGTTTGAACTTCTCACTTCAGATGGTGTGCCTTGGAGGGATGACAGAAAAATTCCTGTTGACCATATTGTGCGAATTCCAACGCTCCTTCATCGACAAGGTCTTGAATTTTATATTTCAGCGTCCAACAACTATCAGTATCATGCCCCAGACTATTGGAATGATATGCGCACCTTTCATTGGGATGATAAGTAGGAGCGGAAGTATTAGGATTTCAGGGAGGATACTTCAATGTGACCAAATTCAACTTCAGCATGTGTTGCAAGACTTGCGACATTGGTATGTTAAGTTTGGTATATTGCCTAGTGAATGCATCCTGCTTTCGCCGATTACCCTGTCATTGTTGGGGAGGTGGCAGTTGGGTTCGTGATGTAGCAGCAATTTGGAAAGGTCTACTCTCCACCATGCCAACTTTTTGTCTCGTCAAGGGCTGATTAATGACCTGATCCCCAACCTCAACTGTGTTCTTCATACGGTTGCATCCGTCTTGATTAAGTTTGTTGATGAGAAACCTCAACTCTTCTTGTTCCCGAGCTAAACTTTGGATAAGAGCCATTTGAGTACTCATCTGTATTCTCATCCTTTCCATTTCAGCTTGCAGTTGTTCTAACTGGTCATCCTTATTGTTGTCAGGATGTTTCTTGGTCAGATTCCCGTTGAGGAGTGTTTTCAACTCTTCTTGCCCCTTGGATAGGTTGAGGAATATTTCCATGAACTGAGCCTCTTGAGTTTGGAGATCTCTGTTGTTCTATTTGAAAGCCATTTTCCTTGTTGAAATAAACAGCAAGAACATGAGAAACCCGTACTGGAAGACATGTTATGTAATGATATGTGTGATCGGTGGATCTGGAACTGACTGTTTAACGCTGGTTCGCGAAATGTCGCGGAAGCAAGAGTCGCCACCGTCTTTTATTTTCTCCAAATGGAAAGGACAAAAGCACAGAAAAATTCCTTAAAGAGATTGCTCTCGGTTCGGGAGGTAGGTTATAGAAAGGGAAGGTGTTAGCACCCTTTCTATCCATGGTTATCCATGGGCTCTTAGATACTTGCTCAATGTGTTTTCAAAATTGTTTGTTTGCTTTTCAATGTGGGTTTTAAAAAGTTCCTTTGAAAAATTTCAGTTCGACTCATACGTCAGAGTGTTTGAGAAGTTTGCTTTGAAAGCTTTTGAAAAGTGTCAGTGTGAAAAGTTTTTTTTTGTTTGTTTTTGAAATTAGAGCAAGTATCCTTGAGAACCTACCTACCCTAAGGAATTCGTCTGTGTAAATGTCCTTTAAAGTAGTGCCATCCCACCATTGAGAGGTAGGTAGCACCATCGTTGGAGGTGTTCGGGTCAATTCGAGTTTTAGGGACGTGGTGATCACCAGAGCAATGGGAAGACACCTTAGAAGCTACCCTCATGCCAGGTTCCCGGATCATGAGGACTTACTAAGACGTCCTCTACTCGACGATCACCTTTCGAAAGGCAACAGTGAGGCGTACCCTAGGGGTGGTGTGTGCGGTTCGTGTGTCATGTTTCAGTTATTTGTCTTGTCATGATTGTTGTGATCTACGCTTGATTTTATTTTTAAGGCCATTCATTCTTGCATGCTTATTTAACAGTTATAAAGTTTGCGAAAAATAAATCTAAACTATTACAAATGGCGCGGGTCCACATCGCCAAAATTAAACCGGACCCGATTTGACTGAAAAATAAATAAAGCGAATAAAAGTGCGAGAAAAAAAATTGTTACAAGGCTTTGGGACATGTACATGATTATAATAAGCAACAAAGTAAAATGCGCGAAACAAAATAATTAAAGCGACGGGCGTTGGACCCTTTTACAAGCAATTAAGATTAATAAGGAATTTAAACTTAAAATTAAATGTTTTTGGTATTTTTTTGTATTTTTTAGGTTTTAAGGAGAAAAAGAACTAATTAAAATTAAAATAAAACGTCAAACCCTAATTCTAATGTTTTTTAAGTTTATTATGAAAATATTGAATTTTTAACCTAATTTAAATCTAAGTTATTTATATACATTTAATTATAAAAAAATAAATAAATAAATAAATAATATTGTGATAAAAGGAAAAACTAAAAAGGAATGAAAATTGTTAATTAAACCTAATTCTAATTTTTATATTTAATATGAAAGGAATTAAAATTGCAAAATCCTAATTAAACTAATTTTATTTACATGCATTTATTCATAAAAATAATTAAAATAAATAAATATTATATTTTTTGGCCTTTTCTGTTTTTTATGATATTTTTCATATTTTTGTAAAAATTAATTAATTAATTAAAACAAATAAAAAAAAAAAATAACATAACAATTGAAAAAATAAAATATAAAAAGAAAATCAAACCAGGGGGGGTAGCCCCAAAATTGGAGGTAAGGCCTAGCATTCTGGCCCATTAACATTGAAATCCACTTGACTTTTCAGTTCACGTGCCAATGCGTTGACCCTTGTGCACGTGTTCTTCAGATCTAGGCCATTGATTTGGAGCAGCTAGGCGCGTGTATGATGGGATGATGATGGAACATGGTGCACCTGGACGTTAGCGTAGCATAGGATTTTATATTGAAAAATAACATTGAGATTTGCCAGACCTGGGACTTGAACCCAGGTCTTGGAGGTTGCATGCATTGGTACCTGCCAGCTGAGCCAATTAATTTCAATTGATATATTATGGTTAATAAATAACAAAAATCAAAACCAACGCGTAGTGGAGGGAACGCGTGCAATTCAAACTGGCGAATCACGCTTCGCCAACACATCATCTTCCCCATTGTTTCTGAAACATGAACTCAAAGGCTACGGTTTTTCATGCGTGGGTTTAGGCACCTTTAGAAGAAATAGCGAATAGCGCTATGTAGCTCATAAATTGTTCGCGAAGGTTGATTCATGTTCGTCTCAATGTACTGAATTCAATGGTCATGGTATGAAGCTTTAATTTTTCTTCTTTGCAAAAACCCCAATTTTAAAACCTGCAAACCCTAATATCCAAACATGGCATAATCTCGTATGGTCAATAAAAACGCAATTAAAAGTAATGGTTAGCTTGGAAACTTCATTATGAGCGTGAATACATAAATAAAAATGCAAAAAGATGCTTGAATTATGCTATACGATTTCAAAAGTTTTGCTTTACAGTTTGAGTTCTTGATGCCAATTCCTGGAGCTTTTGTGGTTGATATTGATTGGAATACGATCAGTGAATCACAAGGAAGCTTTTGGGATGGAAATCAAGGCTTGAATCGACTCCTAACCTTGAAATCAGTTTTTGAGTTTCATGGCAATTTTCAAGTTTTGTGATGTCAATTGCTGCGCAGTTTTCAGTCCAATTCTTTTAGGGTTGTGATTCTGATCATATAGTGAGCATATTAGGTCATCAAAATTGAACAAAATCTCATGCCATAATGGTTTTTGCTAATTGATTTTCCAAGATCTTTTTGAATCTTTTTCTCATGTATTTTGTATCAATTAAGCTCCAATCAACCAAATCTTGCCATATTTAATTGTACACGAAATCTTGAGCCTAGAATGTGTACAAAAAGATTTTTTTAGGTCATGTTTATATTTTCTACATATTTAAATAATTTAAATGAATTAATATTAATATAAATTCAAATAAATAATTAAAAAATGAGAAAATACTTCCCCTTGGGCTTAATGGTCGTGCATAGGCTTGGCATGAAGAAACTTGGAAGGAAAATGGGCCCATTAGCATTTTTGGATCATTTGCATCAATGTTGACTTTTCAAAATTCCCAAAAATTTCCCAACTTCCACAAGGCATAACTTGCTCAATTTTTAAGCTTTTCACATGTTCTTGGACATTTTGGAAAGGTCTTTGAGTCCTTTAACCAATTCCTTTGGTCCCATGTCATTTTGATTTACCAATCTCAAGTTATGGCCTTTGACTTAAAGTCCCTTTTTGTTGACTTTTGAAAATGACCTATAATGTTGAAATTGATAACTTTTTGTGAGAGCATTTCTTGGACTTGGAATATGAAGATGAGTTGTAGGAAATGTCTTGCTCTTCAAAATGAGCTTTGGATGGAATTTTTCTGATAATCCATGTGAAAGTTATGCACTGGTTAATTTCAGTTGACTTTTTCAGCTGTCCAAATATAGCAACTTTTGCATCTTTGATGATTTCTGAGCCAAATTTTGAGAATCATGATCAAGCATTGATCAAATGATGTTTGTGACTTCAAAATGATATGTTGACCAAAAATTTGAACTTTTGACTGTCAAATGACCATTTTGCCCCTACAGTTGACTGTAGTGCAATCTAGGGTTTTGACTGTGCAATTATGTGTTGAATGCCTTGAAACTTGATATGAGGATATTTGACCATCTTTGTAGGCATGTGAGACTTGATTGGGCCTTTGAAAACTTCCTTTTCTTGATCAGAACATAAACCCTAGTTTTGACTGTATAGGAGACAGTTGAACTGCATAACCCTTGGGGAATTTTGTGACTTGACTTGGCAATTTCTTGATGAATATGGGAGGGCAAATTTTGGGGTACAACAGTTGCCCCTGTTCAATCTTCTTAGACCTGAGGATGTAGATTGGCTGACGTGCCTTTCGTAATCCGATGGTAAAAGATGATTGGACACTAGAGTGCCCAGAAATTTGCGCTCACATAGTAGCAGTGATGATGAGAGAATGGGCTTATAGGCGCCATTTGGATGTTGCTTGGATAGGATGATGGGCTTATAGATGCCATCTGGATGTTGATTGCGTAAGAGATTCCTTCGCTAGAACCTGCATACTTGCAAAAGAACAAATGAGTACCTGACACGTTGCAGGGGTTGATTTTAGATGCTTGGTATAGATATGTCCTGACTGGTTACAGGAGCTGAGTCTGGAGCTTCAAACGCTGATGAATGAACCAGGAACGGTTACTGCCTTAGCATGAATGGTAAGAGAACCTTGGGCGATTTTAACTTCAACAACGCTCGTTGAGAAAAATCTTGGGTGTCTTCTACTGGGATAAGAATCAGGAAGATCTTAGGGTCGATCTGACTGAACCAGAGAAGGCCTTTGACTGGATAAGCATCAGGAAAATCTTAGGGTCGATTAACTGAACCGGTCTAGGTCTTGGAATGTCTTCAACTGGAATAAGTGTCAGAACGTCGCCATATATGGTTTATATCTGGACTATATCTGGAAGGAAATCCGGAAGCAGCATCAGAACGTCACCACATTTGGTTTATATCTGAAACTATATCTGGAAGGAAATCTGGAAGCAGTATCAGAACGTCACCATATCTGGTTTACATCTGAAACTATATCTGGAAGGAAATCTGGAAGCAGTATCAGAACGTCACCATATCTGGTTTACATCTGAAACTATATCTAGAAGGAACCCTGGAAGCAGCATCAGAACGTCACCATATCTGGGTCATATCTGAAACTATATCGAGAAGGAATTCTGGAAGCAGTATCAGAACGTCACCATATCTGGATCATATCCAAAACTATATCGAGAAGGAATTCTGGAAGCAGCATCAGAACGTCACCATATCTGGGTCATATCTGAAACTATATCGAGAAGGAATTCTGGAAGCAGCATCAGAACGTCACCATATCTGGGTCGTATCTGAAACTATATCGAGAAGGAATTCTGGAAGCATTATCAGAACGTCACCATATCTGGTTTACATCTGAAACTATATCTAGAAGGAACCCTGGAAGCAGCATCAGAACGTCACCATATCTGGATCATATCTGAAACTATATCGAGAAGGAATTCTGGAAGCAGTATCAGAACGTCACCATATCTGGATCATATCCGAAACTATATCGAGAAGGAATTCTGGAAGCAGCATCAGAACGTCACCATATCTGGATCATATCCGAAACTATATCGAGAAGGAATTCTGGAAGCAGTATCAGAACGTCACCATATCTGGATCATATCCGAAACTATATCAAGAATGAATTGCGATAGTTGATAGTAGTCATTTTTGTATTGATCTTTTTCCTGAAAAGGCGAGACATAATTGGATGCAAAATCATGATGCATGAACTGTATGTCTTCAAAATCAATGAGATTCGTGTAGTATGATGCATATGCATGCTATAATGATGTATGTGACGTTTTATGAATGTATGTTTGTCTAAGAAAATAAATCCTTGACGGGTGCCGGGAAGTCGTATCCTGGGCTGATGTTGAAGAATAGTTGCAAGAATTCCAATAGACGAAGATAACTCCGTTGGGGAATAAACTTGGCGAATGGAGGATTCTGCGGGGAGAAAAAGATATTCTAGCGACCATGTTGGGAAGAAATACTCTGTGGGGAGATGCTTTTGCTGATTTGTTGAGGATGACTCGCTGAGGATACCTTGCTGTATTGGAAGTATGAATGGACTTCGCTGGGGATAAGAAGATTCTGTCGACGACGCTCTTTCCGTGGCTTTTGGCTGAGGATAACCCAGTTATATCCTGTTAAGGAAATAACTCTTTAAATAAAGCCGGACGACGCGTTCATGCTCTGCGAGGGATAAGCTTCCAGAATCTACTGGGGATAAGCTTACTGCTTGGGGATATGAATTCCAACTTTCCTCGGGAAACTGGATTGGACTCTCCTGGGGAGATTTTGAACTGTAATGCTGAAGGTTGAAAGAGGGAACCTATGTAGGGTTGCCTGCTGATGAGCTCGTGTAAAACCGCATCTGAAATGGAGAAGGAACCTGGGTAGGGTTACTTTGATGATGAGTGCGTGTAAAACTTCGTTTTTGGAAAGGGGGAACCTGTGTAGGGTTTCTGGGCGACGAGTCCATGTAAAACTGCATCTTGAAAAGAGAGAACCGGTGTAAGGTTGCTTGGTGAGGTAAGTTCATGTAAAATTTCTTGATGAACCGGGGTGAGGTTATCTTGAGCTAAATCCATGTAAGACTTCTGGAGGAACCGGGGTAAGGTTACTTGGATAAGTTTGTGTAAAAACTTCTGGAGGAACCAGGGTAAGGTTACTGGAGACGAGTCCATGTGAGACTTCTGGGGGAACCGGGGTTAGGTTACCTTGAGATAGATTCGTGTAAAACTTCTTGACGAACCGGGGTGAGGTCATCTTGAGATAGGTCCATGTAAGACTTCTGGAGGAACCGGGGTTAGGTTGCCGCAGGATAAGTTCGTGTAAAAACTTCTTGATGAACCGGGGTTAGGTCATCTTGAGATAGGTCCATGTGAGACTCTTGGAGGAACCGGGGTTAGGTTACTTGGATAAGTTTGTGTAAAAACTTCTTGATGAACCGGGGTAAGGTTACTTGTGATAAATCCATGTAAGATTTCTGGAGGAACCGGGGTTAGGTTACTTGGATAAGTTTGTGTAAAAACTTTTTGATGAACCGGGGTTAGGTCATCTGGAGGTAAATCCATGTAAGATTTCTGGAAGAACCAGGGTCAGGTTACTTGGATAAGTTTGTGTAAAAACTTTGATGAACCGGGGTAAGGTTACTTGTGTAAAACTTCTTCTGAAAATTGAGAAGGAACCGGTGTAGGGTTGCATGATTTTGATTAAGTGGATGATTGTCCTGTTTGGTCTCGGATGTTAACCCACAATCTGGAATTTATAAAGGTAGATGGTAATCATCCTTATGTTGATCTTTCCTTTGTACTTTGGTTGACAGAGCAATTGGATCGCCTGGATAACTCATTATTGCCCCTGTTTCGGAGGTGAGGGAAGAGGATACCTGTGAGGGTATTTTGACAAATCTTCTGGAGACAAGTGATGAGATACCGGAACATAGTCGTACGCTTCGATCCCTAACTTTTGCCTGGACCTCCCTTTCGGGTTTTCAGTCCACCGGGATACCCATTTTTGCCCAAGCCGCCTTTTCAGGTTTTCGACTTGCCGGGTGTACATATTTTTCCATTTTCATTCCTTATTTTTGCCCAAACCCTTTTGGTTCGACGGGAAGCCCTTATTTTTGCCTAGGCGTCTCAACCTAGCGGGTCTTTGATTAGGCGCAGTATTTTTTCGACTATGTCCACGCTCTCAAAATGTAGGGAGTTGCCCCTGTTGGAAGTATTTTGTCATGCCCTAGATAATGGGCAATGCTCCTACTGTGCCCCTTGATTGGAGGTACTTCTGTTCACAAGGTATTCATCGTGCGAATTTCCCTGCTGTTCAAACAAATAGTTATATGCAAACAAGGTTATTTTAAGAATGCAAAAGCCTATGTCTGTCTTGAATTTTGAAAATGCATTTTTTTTGTAATACAGTGCGGTGTCAACTTAAGATTTTACAGCAAACCTTCAGGAGTCAGGATACCTTCGTAACAGTATGCTTTCGAACTAACCCATGCTTCAGCTAGGACTTTTAAGGGTTGTATCGTGGCCTGGTTCACGGTTTAAGAAACAAAGGATAAAGGCTCAAATTATTTGTACCCACCCGCTCTTCGTGATGTTCTCCAAACCTAAACTCAGTTGATCATGTGTTAGACCTTGTTCGAGTCTTTGTTTTGATTTTCTGGTGATGGTTCAGATATGGATGATTTATTCTGAACAGGCAGTCACTTTTGCTTTTGGTTGTGAAACCTCTTGCTTGATTTTCGTTATCCCTTTCTTTTTTTGCCTGAACTGTTTCCTTTTTGGAATTACAGTCAGCGGGATGCCCCAGTTTGATAAGTCTTCTTTATTGGTTTTGACTTTTTGGGCTTTTTATTTATGATTTTTTTTTTGATAATGACTGCCTGTCCTTTTGATTATTCTGAACCATCACTGCCTTTTGTTTTGTAAGGACTTCTTTGGTGCCATTCGTTATGCACTTGGATCAACTGAGAGACTACCCTGCCCCAGGTTATGATTAGGGTTTTGATTTTCGAAAATAAAAACTCCTACTTCTTTGGCTCAGAGGGGTTGACGAGGGATTATCATCCTTATAACTCCAGTGTTTAGGGATTGAAACAATGCTTGTACCTCATCAGCGGGGTCTGTTCAAAAGCATACTGTAGATTGTGGTATCGTTTTCGTCATCCTCCCTCAAGAGGTTTAGAATTTTCAATTAAGAGTTGACCATTGCGAAAATATGAAAGCAGTTTTAAGCATAGTAAACATAATTAAATCAAGACAGACACGTGTAATGCATTCATGAAATAAAAGAGTTTAACATTATAATTGTTTATCTGAACAAGAGAAGAAAAATACAACTTGAATTCAAATGAACAAAAATCTCTCGACTCTAGCCATGTTTTGGCAATGGAGCATTGATCATGTTGGGGGTTTCAGCAGGCTCGAACTCGATCTCTTTGGCGTCGATCATGTTCTGAATCTTGTACTTTAGTGCCCAACAGTCCTCAGTATCGTGCCCCGGGCTATCGGAATGATAAGCGCATCTGGCTTCTAGATTGTAGCTAGGAGAGGAGGTCTTAGGATTGGCAGGAGGGTTGATCACTGCAATCAGGTTCATCTTCAACATGTGCTGCAATGCTTGCGACCATGGCATGTTAATATTGGTGAACTGCCTTTTAGGCCCGTCCGGCCTTTGCTGGTTTCCCCTTTGACGGCGTGGTGCAGAACCAGAGATCATGACTGCCCCTGCATGTTGATCACGACGATTCTTTTGACTGTATGCAGCATTAGACTCTTTCCTTCCCGTGTAAGGCCTTTTGTGAGTATCAGAAGGTGTGGCCTCTTGGATCTTCCCACTCTTGATACCAGCTTCGATTCTTTCCCCGGTCAGAATGAGGTCGGTAAATCCAGCAGATGAATTACCAATCAGGTGGTTGAAGAACGGCCCGGACAGGGTCCCCAAGAACATGTCGACGAGCTCGCGGTCAGTCAGAGGTGGTTGTACCCTTCCAGCAAGGTCCCTCCATTTTTGAGCATACTCTTTGAAGCCTTCGCCTGTACCCATAGACATCCCCTGAAGCTGAGTACGCGTGGGAGCGAGGTCGGCATTGTACTGGTAATGCTTGTAGAAAGCAGTGGCTAAGTCTTCCCAGGTACGGATGTTGGCTCCATTCAATTGATAAAACCACTCGAGCTGAGTCCCTGAAAGACTCTCTTGGAAAAAGTGGATCCATAAGTTTTTGTCAGCTGTATAAGGCTGGATCCTCCTTGTATAAGCCCTGAGATGCAACTTAGGACAGGATGCCCCATCGTATTTAGCAAAGGCAGGCACCTTGAATTTGCGCGGGATCACTACCCCAGAAGACAGACCTAGATCCTCGAAGTCCAGGCCAGGCACTTTTTGTATCTCTATAGCACCGAGCCGGTCTTCCAACTGTTTGTACTTATCCTCAGCCGGAGGGTATTGTTCGTCGTCGAAATCTGTCTCGTTGTCGGAGACCACTGGACTAGGCACCTCTCTCTCATGGTGACTGCTTTCCCTCACAGATGGAGTTGTCCTCTCAGTTTCAGTCTGCGGTGTATTCCCAGATCTGCGTCTAGGGCTGAACAAAACAGTCCTCTTCTTCTTCTTGTCCTTCTTCAAGAGCAGAGCCTTCAGATCTTGTTGCCCCTGGGTCAAATTCATAATCAGCCCTTGGAACTGGGCGTTCTGAGCCTGGAGGGCCTTGATGGACTGCTCAGCTGATGATTCAGGATTCATGTCGATCGGCTGAAATAAACAACGAAGAAGGGTAAGCAACCTGTCAAAGGGATACCTGTAATGCAATGAGATGTATGGCATGCATGTAATGTTTTCAAGGACCTCGCGGGGTAAACAGAAAATTTGTTAGCATTTGGAACCGGTAGCTTGATTGTAAGAACTTCATTTTGTTGAGAGTCCTTCATCAAGGGTCAAAGGCTCACCATATCCAGTGGGTCATAGCCCCTGACACTCTTAGCTAGAGGAAAATAAATCCTCTTTGCCCCTTGCTGGATGTTTGATTCATCATGACCTGCATCACAAGCCCTTGAGATCCTTGAAATGGGTTAGGATGTATGCAATGGTATGATGTTATGCTATGCATGGGGTAATGTGAGTGAACCCTGTTATGAGTCCTAATTAAGGACTGAAACAAAACCTGCAAGAAACAAGTGTTAGGTCACAAGCATGCAGATAGTCAAGTACGAAGGCACACAAGTCACACAAAAGAAGCCCTTAGAGTTTAGGCCAGCATGAGGTCTGGGTATTACCCTCTCGAAGTTGGTGGGCTCAACCTGTCCTAATCAAAGTAACCGGGTTCTAAGGTTCCCAATATCACGGGATTGCTTTCATTGTTCATCGTTTCGATTTAGCCACTGAACTGGCGACCGAAATATTCCAGGAAAGCAACCCTCAATTGAGCGTAGTATCGAGTATCAACCAACCTCGGACTGCACCAAAGTCAGTTATCTCACTACCCTAAAGAGGTCAAGATAGTTCAATTAAGGTTCCTAAGGTCAGTTGATGCTTCACGACACCACGCGGAGGCCCCGTACTCTCCTTGACTGAACTCAAGGGTTACCGGTACACACCAAAGTGCCACATCAACGTAGCAGACTGTTTCAACCATGTCGGTATACCCCGCACAGTTCCCTCACAGCCTTGTTGCTACTTTCTAAGAAAGGTATCCCCCAGATCCGGGTTTAGGATCTATAGAACTCCCAAGCAACCCACAATTTAAAGCACACAAGGAAAACAATTGAAAACACAGTTATTAGCTAGCCCTAAGGTACACCTCACTTTAAGATTATTCCCCAGCAGAGTCGCCAGTTCTGTGATCGGTGGATCTGGAACTGACTGTTTAACGCTGGTTCGCGAAATGTCGCGGAAGCAAGAGTCGCCACCGTCTTTTATTTTCTCCAAATGGAAAGGACAAAAGCACAGAAAAATTCCTTAAAGAGATTGCTCTCGGTTCGGGAGGTAGGTTATAGAAAGGGAAGGTGTTAGCACCCTTTCTATCCATGGTTATCCATGGGCTCTTAGATACTTGCTCAATGTGTTTTCAAAATTGTTTGTTTGCTTTTCAATGTGGGTTTTAAAAAGTTCCTTTGAAAAATTTCAGTTCGACTCATACGTCAGAGTGTTTGAGAAGTTTGCTTTGAAAGCTTTTGAAAAGTGTCAGTGTGAAAAGTTTTTTTTTGTTTGTTTTTGAAATTAGAGCAAGTATCCTTGAGAACCTACCTACCCTAAGGAATTCGTCTGTGTAAATGTCCTTTAAAGTAGTGCCATCCCACCATTGAGAGGTAGGTAGCACCACCGTTGGAGGTGTTCGGGTCAATTCGAGTTTTAGGGACGTGGTGATCACCAGAGCAATGGGAAGACACCTTAGAAGCTACCCTCATGCCAGGTTCCCGGATCATGAGGACTTACTAAGACGTCCTCTACTCGACGATCACCTTTCGAAAGGCAACAGTGAGGCGTACCCTAGGGGTGGTGTGTGCGGTTCGTGTGTCATGTTTCAGTTATTTGTCTTGTCATGATTGTTGTGATCTACGCTTGATTTTATTTTTAAGGCCATTCATTCTTGCATGCTTATTTAACAGTTATAAAGTTTGCGAAAAATAAATCTAAACTATTACAAATGGCGCGGGTCCACATCGCCAAAATTAAACCGGACCCGATTTGACTGAAAAATAAATAAAGCGAATAAAAGTGCGAGAAAAAAAATTGTTACAAGGCTTTGGGACATGTACATGATTATAATAAGCAACAAAGTAAAATGCGCGAAACAAAATAATTAAAGCGACGGGCGTTGGACCCTTTTACAAGCAATTAAGATTAATAAGGAATTTAAACTTAAAATTAAATGTTTTTGGTATTTTTTTGTATTTTTTAGGTTTTAAGGAGAAAAAGAACTAATTAAAATTAAAATAAAACGTCAAACCCTAATTCTAATGTTTTTTAAGTTTATTATGAAAATATTGAATTTTTAACCTAATTTAAATCTAAGTTATTTATATACATTTAATTATAAAAAAATAAATAAATAAATAAATAATATTGTGATAAAAGGAAAAACTAAAAAGGAATGAAAATTGTTAATTAAACCTAATTCTAATTTTTATATTTAATATGAAAGGAATTAAAATTGCAAAATCCTAATTAAACTAATTTTATTTACATGCATTTATTCATAAAAATAATTAAAATAAATAAATATTATATTTTTTGGCCTTTTCTGTTTTTTATGATATTTTTCATATTTTTGTAAAAATTAATTAATTAATTAAAACAAATAAAAAAAAAAAATAACATAACAATTGAAAAAATAAAATATAAAAAGAAAATCAAACCAGGGGGGGTAGCCCCAAAATTGGAGGTAAGGCCTAGCATTCTGGCCCATTAACATTGAAATCCACTTGACTTTTCAGTTCACGTGCCAATGCGTTGACCCTTGTGCACGTGTTCTTCAGATCTAGGCCATTGATTTGGAGCAGCTAGGCGCGTGTATGATGGGATGATGATGGAACATGGTGCACCTGGACGTTAGCGTAGCATAGGATTTTATATTGAAAAATAACATTGAGATTTGCCAGACCTGGGACTTGAACCCAGGTCTTGGAGGTTGCATGCATTGGTACCTGCCAGCTGAGCCAATTAATTTCAATTGATATATTATGGTTAATAAATAACAAAAATCAAAACCAACGCGTAGTGGAGGGAACGCGCGCAATTCAAACTGGCGAATCACGCTTCGCCAACACATCATCTTCCCCATTGTTTCTGAAACATGAACTCAAAGGCTACGGTTTTTCATGCGTGGGTTTAGGCACCTTTAGAAGAAATAGCGAATAGCGCTATGTAGCTCATAAATTGTTCGCGAAGGTTGATTCATGTTCGTCTCAATGTACTGAATTCAATGGTCATGGTATGAAGCTTTAATTTTTCTTCTTTGCAAAAACCCCAATTTTAAAACCTGCAAACCCTAATATCCAAACATGGCATAATCTCGTATGGTCAATAAAAACGCAATTAAAAGTAATGGTTAGCTTGGAAACTTCATTATGAGCGTGAATACATAAATAAAAATGCAAAAAGATGCTTGAATTATGCTATACGATTTCAAAAGTTTTGCTTTACAGTTTGAGTTCTTGATGCCAATTCCTGGAGCTTTTGTGGTTGATATTGATTGGAATACGATCAGTGAATCACAAGGAAGCTTTTGGGATGGAAATCAAGGCTTGAATCGACTCCTAACCTTGAAATCAGTTTTTGAGTTTCATGGCAATTTTCAAGTTTTGTGATGTCAATTGCTGCGCAGTTTTCAGTCCAATTCTTTTAGGGTTGTGATTCTGATCATATAGTGAGCATATTAGGTCATCAAAATTGAACAAAATCTCATGCCATAATGGTTTTTGCTAATTGATTTTCCAAGATCTTTTTGAATCTTTTTCTCATGTATTTTGTATCAATTAAGCTCCAATCAACCAAATCTTGCCATATTTAATTGTACACGAAATCTTGAGCCTAGAATGTGTACAAAAAGATTTTTTTAGGTCATGTTTATATTTTCTACATATTTAAATAATTTAAATGAATTAATATTAATATAAATTCAAATAAATAATTAAAAAATGAGAAAACACTTCCCCTTGGGCTTAATGGTCGTGCATAGGCTTGGCATGAAGAAACTTGGAAGGAAAATGGGCCCATTAGCATTTTTGGATCATTTGCATCAATGTTGACTTTTCAAAATTCCCAAAAATTTCCCAACTTCCACAAGGCATAACTTGCTCAATTTTTAAGCTTTTCACATGTTCTTGGACATTTTGGAAAGGTCTTTGAGTCCTTTAACCAATGCCTTTGGTCCCATGTCATTTTGATTTACCAATCTCAAGTTATGGCCTTTGACTTAAAGTCCCTTTTTGTTGACTTTTGAAAATGACCTATAATGTTGAAATTGATAACTTTTTGTGAGAGCATTTCTTGGACTTGGAATATGAATATGAGTTGTAGGAAATGTCTTGCTCTTCAAAATGAGCTTTGGATGGAATTTTTCTGATAATCCATGTGAAAGTTATGCCCTGGTCAATTTCAGTTGACTTTTTCAGCTGTCCAAATATAGCAACTTTTGCATCTTTGATGATTTCTGAGCCAAATTTTGAGAATCATGATCAAGCATTGATCAAATGATGTTTGTGACTTCAAAATGATATGTTGACCAAAAATTTGAACTTTTGACTGTCAAATGACCATTTTGCCCCTACAGTTGACTGTAGTGCAATCTAGGGTTTTGACTGTGCAATTATGTGCTGAATGCCTTGAAACTTGATATGAGGATATTTGACCATCTTTGTAGGCATGTGAGACTTGATTGGGCCTTTGAAAACTTCCTTTTCTTGATCAGAACATAAACCCTAGTTTTGACTGTATAGGAGACAGTTGAACTGCATAACCCTTGGGGAATTTTGTGACTTGACTTGGCAATTTCTTGATGAATATGGGAGGGCAAATTTTGGGGTACAACAATATGCATGATGTGTGGATGCAATGTTTTCAAGGATCTCGCGGGGTAAACACAAGAAAATGTTAGGAGTTGACTGCAACTTTGATTGAAGAATTTCATATTGTTAAATGTCCTTCTACGAGAATCAAGCTCACCATATTGAGTGCGTCATAGCCCCTGACTCAAGTTGTCGTGTTTTAGTCTTTTAAAGACATTGGCTAGAGGAAAATAAATCTCCTTGCCCCTTGCTAGACGTCTACTTTATCATAACCTGCATCACAGGCCCTTGAGATCCTTGAAATGGTTTAAGGAAATGCTATGGTATGATGTTATGGCGTGATGCTATGATGTGTATGTTATGCATCTAGAAGAAATGCGGGTTCTTATTGGAGAGGGCTCGTTCATTTTGGGAAGATTTGGATTTTCAAGCCTTTGAGGATGTCTTAGCCCTTCTCATCTATGATTTGGTTCTATTTCCGAACTCAGACCAATTCATAGATGTGAATGCCATCACAATCTTTCTCTCTCATAATCCTATACCTACCTTGCTGGGAGACATCTTACATTGTTTCAATAGCCGCACCGTGAAGAAAAGAGGTACTCTCTTGTGTTGTATCCCCCTACTTACCAAGTGGTTTATTTCGCACTTACCTCGATCGACATTGAAGAACGAGCAAAGATTGACATGGTCTCAAAGGATGATGTCCCTCACCCACTCTGATATCCATTAGTGTTCAAGATCCTTGGCGGATACTTCTATCATTGACCATTGTGGAGAATTCCCTAATGTCCCTTTGCTTGGCATTAGGGGAGATATCACTTACAACCATTGCTTAGCCTTGCGACAGTTTGGATACGCCAGAAGAGATGGTTCTCATGACATGCTCATCCAAGGAGTGGTATTTGACTACGAGAGCGGCGATCAAGGCTACCGTCAGAGGTTTGCGAGAGCTTGGGTGATGGTAAATAAAGCAGATAATGGGACACTGGGACGCAAGAATTATATTCCCTTTGAACCTTATCTTAGGTGGGTGTGAGCTCGTTCTCAGAAACTCATGATGCCTTACCCCTTCATCCTACTAGTTGTCATGGAGCATGTTGCTGAAGAAGAAGTCCCGTATACCTTCATCCATCCCAACATGCCTACTTCTCTTGAAGACTTGCAAAAAGGTTGGATTCAACTAAAGGAAGAACGGGACACTTTCGAAGCTCAGTGCTATGCGAGTGAGAAAAGGGTTTTGGAGCTTACAAAGCAACTACATGAAGAACAGAGCATGAACGCCTATCTTGCACCAAAAAGGATGTGTTCGACCTTTTTATCTTAGAGATTTATTTTGTAAGCCCAAGAGGCATGTTGTAATCATTTTGAACTAACTAATGAAATTTTACGTTTGTTCATTCTTTGTCTATAAAAATTTAAATTTCATAAATCCTTGAAATCATTTGCATACACATCTTCCATGCATCATAACATAACAGGTTTTCCACGACAGGTTTCCTTATCTTTCTGTTGTTTATTTCAGCAAGATGGATATCAAGAAAATAGTGAAAAACCTACAAGCACAAAACTCCCAGTTTTAAGAGACTCTGCTGATCCTAGCCAAGGGGCAACACGATTTGATGGCCTTGCTGGCAGCCAAAAAGAAACCAAGGAGGAAATCCCTAATCAATATGGGTAAGAGATTCAGAGAGCCAATCCGTCAGATATCTTTAGGGGAAGATTCATGTGAGGAAGACGAGAATCAAATTAGAGAGGCAAGAAGTACCCAGGCTAGGTGTATCAATGATCAAGCGTCTGATGATGAAGATTATTTTGACTGGAAGTATCCTCCTGTCGATGTTAAGTACAAGCAGCTAGAAGACAGACTGAAGGCCGTTGAGATTCAAGTTGTCCCTGGTTTGGATTTTGATGATTTGGGTTTAATATATGGGGTTGTCATTCCCCATAAATTCAAGATACCAGTCTTCGCGAAATACGATGGGGTATCCTTCCCAAAGCTTCACCTGAAATCTTATGTGCGCAAAGTTCAACCGTACACCGCTGACAAGAAACTATGGGTTCACTTTTTTCAAGAAAGCTTGGTTGGGACGCAACTAGAGTGGTTTTACCAATTGGAGAGTTCCTGTATCCATACATGGGAAGACTTAGCCACCGCTTTCTACCACCAATACCAGTATAATGCCGACCTGGCACCGACAAGAGTTCAACTGCAAGACATGACAATGGGGAATAATGAAGGGTTCAAAGAGTACGCCCAAAAGTGGAGGGATCTTTCCAGTAGGTTCCAACGGCATTTAACTGATAGGGAACACATTTATATGTTTATGAACACTTTACCTGATCCATTTTCAACTTATTGGTTGGTTGTTCTTCATCTGGTTTCACCGAGCTAATCTTAACCGGTGAAAGAGTTGAAAGCCGTATCTAAAGTGGGAAGATTCCCATAACATCTGCCTCCACCTCCAATCCCGTAAAGAAACCCTTCACTGGGAAGAAAGAAATCAATGATGTGTATGGGGCAAGGGCCTGTACCAAGAAGGATGAATGTTCGTCTGTTAATGATGTCCAGATTTCCAATCCAACTCCTGTTTAAAGACAATATTCCAATCATCAACGGTTTGAGACTTCGTGAAGACAATTCACAAGAATAGGCATATCGCTATCCCAAGCCTTACAACACGTGTTAAAGGCTAATTTGGTGACACTGCGTGATCCTCCGGCCAATCTAGATACCTCTTCACCTAAATACAAACTGAATACCAAGTGTGCATATCACTCAAATAGTCTCGGGCATGAGACTGACCAATGTTGGGCACTGAAGAATAAAATTCAAGACTTAATAGACAACAAGACCATTGAATTTGATCCTCCTCTGACTTCAAATGTAATCACCGTGCCTATGTTAAATCATGCCAAGGGTGTAAATGTTGTTGAAGACACCATTTTTGTTTCCTCCATCGAAGACTCGACGGCTCCGTTAACCATTATCAAAAAGAATCTGCTGAAAGCCGGGATTTTCCCTGGATGTTTGAAGGATTGTGATTGCTGCGCCAAACAACTCAATCGATGCAAAGGGCTGAAGGAAGGCATCCAACGCTTGATGAATAGCCATGAAATCCTATTTGAGAAGACTCCGTCGGCCAAACAGTTTACCAATAAGTTTGAATACCTCTCCATCATAACAATCTTAAACAAGCCTCTTAGGATCTCCTCCAAGGGTCCTATCAAGATTTCAAATGAACCGACTATTTCTCCTATGATAATTACCGCCCCCGTGCCAATTCCGTACTCTTCCAACAAAGCAGTGCCTTGGAACTATGGTGTTGAGGTGTTTTACCATGGAATAAAGAAAGAAGCTTGGATTTAAGAAAGCAAAGCTGATGACATTGGTAACATTACTGGCTCTAGTAAGGTGACCAGAACTGGGAGAATCTTTTCACCCAACATCTTACCACCAACTTCTACAAAGGCACCTGTCCGCATCACCACAGCTAAGCCTAGTGCTGACACAAGGGGAAAGGAGAAAATAGTTGAGCCTGGTGAAACAGAAATACCTGAAAAATACATTGCTACCGAGGAACCTTCCGCTCGAGAAATTGATGAGATCTTGAAAATTATAAAAAGGAGTGATTTCAAGATTGTGGAGCAGTTGGGGAAAACCCCTTCCAAGATTTGTATGTTATCTTTGCTACTCTGTTCCGATGCTCATGCTCGAGCGTTAATCAAATTCTTGAAGAATGCTCATGTCCCTCATGAGACCACAACTGACCAGTTTGAAATTTGTGTGGCAAGCTTGACGGCCGATAATGGTTTGGAGTTCTCAGATGCTAATCTGACAGCACTGGGAAAGAACCATAACAAAGCTCTGCATGTTTCTGTTGAATGCAAGGGGACTACCCTAGCACATGTTCTAGTTGAAACTGGCTCTTCCTTAAACGTTCTACCCAAGGGGGATTTGGACCGTTTAGACTGTGAAGGACTAGTTTTGAAACCAAGTGATATTAATATGAGGGTTTTCGATGGGTCCAAAAGGACAGTTCATGGAGAGGTGGATCTCCCGATCAAGGTAGGCTCACAGATTTTCAACTCTACTTTCTACATCATGGATATCCATCCTGCTTACTCTTGTTTTCTGGGTCGCCCTTGGGTCCATAGAGCAGGGGAAGTAACATCAACCCTTCATCAAAAGCTCAAGTATCCGGTCAAAGGAAGGATTGTCACTGTCTGTGGTGAGGAGGAGTTCATGGTAAGCCATCTCAACTCTTTCAAATATGTGGAGATGGATGGCGAATTTATAGAAACCTCGTGTCAGGCTTTTGAAGTTGTACCACCAATGGTTGCTACTTCCAAATTTTCCTCGGATGTGTCCAAAGCTATTAAGGTCGTGCAAAAGATGGTTTCGTTTAAAGATGCTTGTGTCGCGGTCGAAGAAGGAAGCTGTGGTACTTGGGGTCAACTCTCCGAGATCCCATTAAAAGCAGACAAATGTGGTTTGGTTTTCACTTTCAAGGCTCGGAAAGAATTGAGGCACGCTCGTGCAGGGAATCCCCCTCTCTGTATTGAAAGTCATAAAGTTAACGTTGTAGGTGATTCTGATGATGAATATGCATTTGAAGAATGAGTATATCCTACTATAACAAAGTTCAACAATTGGCTCGCAAAAGACTTTGTTTCCATCTCCTTCATTAAGGATTAATTACTTGTTTATTGCTTTCTATTAATTCATGAACATTTTGTCTTTAATATTAAACAATGACTTTTAAACCATATGCCTGGCCCGGAGCACTACAGTCCATTTGTTAAGGGTTTTATTTATGTTCATGTTGTTATATGATCATTCAATACAAATCATTGTACTTTTGCATTCAAATATTTGTGCTCATTGTCTTTTCTTTTTTCTTCAATACATTTTTCAAAATAGACATGTATCTTACACACACACACACACTCTTGCAGGTCCTCGTCCACTCCGGATCTCACTGCCAATGACTCTACTATTGCCGACTATGATTTCAAACATCCAATTAATCAAGCCAAAGACGAAGGAGAGGAAGATTGTGAAATACCGAGAGAACTAGCCAAACTTCTATTACAAGAGGAAAAAGTTATCCAGCCGCACGAAGAGTCAGTTGAAGTCATCAATCTAGGTACCGAGACAGACAAGAGAGAGGTTAAGATCGGCTCTAACTTGGAAAGCAGTGTCAAAAGCAGATTGGTTTAGATGTTTCATGACTACGTGGAAGTGTTTTCTTAGTCGTATGAAGATATTCCAGGGTTGGATACCGACATTGTAGTTCACTGTCTACTGACAAAGGAAGATTGTCCTCCTGTCAAACAAAAAGTTCATCGCATGAGGCCCGACATGTCTGAAACGATAAAAGTTGAAGTGATGAAACAATTTGACACAGGATTCCTAGTTGTGACGTCTTATCCCCAATGGGTTGAAAATGTGGTGCCAGTGCCGAAGAAAGATGGAAAAGTTCATATGTGCATAGATTATAGGGATCTAAATAGGGAAAGTCCCAAGGATGACTTCCCTCTACCTCATATTGATGTCTTGGTCGATAACACTGCTCAGCATAAAGTCTTCTCTTTCATGGATGGTTTCTCCGACTATAATCAAATTAGTATGGCTCCTGAAGATATGGAGAAGACCACTTTCGTTACTCAATGGGGCACCTTTTGCTACAAGGTCATGTCGTTCGGGTTAAAGAATGCAGGGGAAACATATCAAAGAGCTATGGTAGCTTTGTTTCATGACATGATCCATCATGAAATAGAGGTCTATGTGGATGATATGATTGCAAGATTACAAACTGAAGAGGAGCATCTCAGTCACCTATACAAGCTATTCGAGAGGCTAAAAAAGTACAAGTTAAGGTTGAACCCTAATAAGTACACATTCGGAGTACGATCTGGAAAGCTTCTAGGTTTTGTTGTCAGTGGTAAAGGCATCGAAGTCGATTCTTCCAAGGTGAAGGCCATCCAATAAATGCAAGTCCTCTACTCTAAAAAGGAAGTTAGAGGATTCTTGGGTCGTCTTAACTACATCGCCCGCTTCATATCTCACTTAACTTCTACTTGTGAGCCAATCTTCAAACTCTTGAAGAAAGATCAAGTAGTCATATGGAATGATGAATGCCAAGTTGCCTTCGACAAAATAAAAGAATAACTACAAGAACCTCCTATCCTCATGCCTCCAGTTGAAGGAAGAACCTTGATCATGTACTTGATAGTGCTAGAGAATTCTATGGGGTGTGTTTTGGGCCAACATGACGAGTCTAGCCGAAAAGAGCATGCTATTTACTACCTGAGCAAAAAGTTTACCGACTGTGAAACCAGATATTCACTGCTCGGGAAAACTTGATGCGCTCTGGCATGGGCTGCTTGCTGGTTAAGACAGTATATGTTGACTCATACCACTCTACTGATTTCTAAGATGGACCCTATCAAGTTCATCTTCGAGAAACCTGCTCTATCTGGACGGATAGTTAGATGGAAATGATCTTGACTGAATACGATATTTAATACACAATGCAAAAGGCCATTAAAGGAAGTGTATTAGCAGATCGTTTAGCCCATCAAGCTGTTGATGATTATTAGTCTATGAACTTTGACTTCCCGGATGAGAATATCATGCTAGTAACCGGTTGCACGAAACCTGGACCGTATGACGGACCTGAACAAGGATCCCGATGGACTATGGTCTTCGATGGGGCTTCCAACGGTTTGATTAACATAATTGGTGATGTGATAGTCTCCCCTGAAGGTTGCCACACTCCTTTCACTTCCAGACTATACTTCGATTGTACGAACAACATGGCTGAGTACGAAGCATGCATTTTGGGTCTGAAGGCTACCATTGATTTGAGGATCAAGCATTTGAATGTGTTTGGAGATTCTACTCTAGTGATTATCCAAGTAAAAGGAGATTGGGACACTAAGCACCCTAATCTCATCCCTTACAAGGAGCTTGTGCTATCTTTGCTTCCTTACTTTGAAGATATCACCTTTGAACACTTCCCTAGGGAAGAAAATTAGATGGCTGGCGCCTTGGCAACAATGTCTTCGATGTTCAAGGTCAGATGGGACAATAAAGCTCCTATGATTATAATTGAGAGATTCGACAAACCTGCACACTTCTATGAGCTCGACACTGACACAGAAAAGCCATGGTACCATGAGGTGAAGAGATACCTTGAAACACAAGAGTATCCTGAAGGAGCATCCATCAATGACAGAAAGTTCTTACGAAGATTTTTAGCCAAATTCTCCCTAAGTAATGGAATCTTGTACAAACGCAAATATGACTCTACTATACTCCGATGTGTGGACAAGAAGGAGGCAGAGGTAACTATGGAAGACATGCATGATGGTCTCTTTGGGACACACTCTAGCGGATATACTATGACCAAGAAAATCCTGAGAGCTGGTTACTATTGGTCAACAATGGAGACTGATTGCCATCAACATTCAAGAACTTGCCACAAATGCCAAATCTATGCTGACAAGGTCCATGTGCCTCTTATCCCTCTGAATGTCATGGCCGCTATGTGGCCATTTGCAATGTGGGGCATTGACATGATTGGAGAAATCAAACCCACTGCTTCCAATGGACATCGCTTCATTCTTGTCGCTATCGATTATTTCACCAAATGGGTCGAAGCCGCCTCATTTGCCTCAGTCACCAAGAACATGGTAGTCAGATTCATCAAACATAACCTCATCTGCCGCTATGGTATCCCCGAAAGGATCATCACCGACAATGGCACTAACCTCAACAATGTTATGATTACCGAACTTTGCACTTAGTTCAAAATCAAGCATCACAATTCTTCTCCTTACAGACCTAAAATGAATGGCGCATTTGAAGTGGCCAACAAAAACATTAAGAATATTGTGCAAAAGATGGTAGTAACCTACAAGGACTGGCATCAGATGTTACCATTTGCTCTTCACGGCTACCGTACTTCAGCTCGGACATCAATTGGGGAAACTCCCTTTTCTTTGGTCTATGGCATGGAAGTTGTTTTGCCGGTGGAATTTCATATTCCCTCACTAAGGATTATGAATGAAGCAGGCCTAGGCGAAGACGAATGGGTTTAGACAAGATTGGATCAATTGAACTTGATCGATGAAAAGCGACTGGATGATGTGTGGCACAGTCAGATGTACCAAAAACGTATGATCAAGGCTTTCAACAAAAAGATCAGGCCTCGAGTATATCAAGCTGGTGACTTGGTGATAAAGCGCATCATTCTTCCACAAGGCGACCCCAGGGGCAAATGGGCTCCCGCTTACAAAGGGCCATTTGTTGTCAAGAGAGTTTTCTCTGGTGGTGCCATGATGCTGACTACCATGGACGGTGAAGACTTCCCACACCATGTGAACGCGGACATAGTTAAAAAATATTACGCATAAGAGACCCGCTAGGTTAACACACCTAGGCAGGATAAGGGCATACCGGCAAACCAAAAGGTTTGGGCAAAAATTAGGGATATATGCAAAAGATTGTACACCCGGAAAGTTGAAAACCCGAAAGGGTGACTTGGGCAAAAATGGGTATCCTGGTGGGCTGAAAATCCGAAAGGGAGGTCCAGGGAAAAAATTAAGGATTGAAAGCGTATGACTATGTCCCATGGAATCACCACAGTCGACTTTATTACCAAGGTCCAAGTTCAAACAGTCCAAGATCAATCCAATCAGCTTCTGTCAACCGCAAGGGGCATTCGAAGACATTGGGGAAATAGTAAAGTTGGAATGAAACGAGATCACTTCCACATAGCTATTATCTTTGTTTTCAATTTTGATTTCCTTTCGACGATTTCCTCTTACTAGGATCTCTGTCTCTTTGTACAAAAACGCCTATTCATGGGCAAAATGTCAATACAAATATACTTTGAAGTGCAAATTTTCTATTTTTGTTTTGAATGCAAAGTTGTTCAATGACTAAAATTGAATGAACATATGCATGTGAACATGATTAAAACTATTTTGCACATGTGTCCTGCTAAGCAGCAACAAGCATATCTTTAATGTATATGGAATATCCCTACAGAGTTATTTCATTAGCATTATCCCCACAAGGATGGCTACAATAAACCTTTCCCTAACGGAGTTTCCCCCAAAGTCCCTTTGCATAGGGTAGTCCCCATCCAGAGTCTCAACCTCTTGACAGCTCTCTCCCCAGCTAAGTTAATCCTCAGAAGAAGCCTCGTGGATCTCTTCCTAAAAGAACTCACCTCATCAGTAGTTCGTCAAGTATTCCTCAACAGGGTTTATTTCCCCAGCTGAGTTTATTTCCCAGTTGAGTCTGTCTCCCCGGCTGAGTCTATCCTTTCTAGCTTGAGTTTTCCTCTCAGACTATTACAAATTAGAGGACCACAACCCCTGATCCCCAGTGAAGTCGCCAACAAAGTCATTTCTATCTCTAAAAGTTGTTATGAAGCCTAGACCCGACCAGATAACAGTTTAACTTTAGTAAGTTGTTGTGAAGCCTGGACCCGACCAGATAATAGTCAACTTCTTTCTCTCAAGTTACTATGAATCCTGGACCCGACCAAATAATAGTTAACTTCTTAAGACATTGTGAAGCCTGGATCTGACCAGATAATAGTGAAACTTTTCAAATACTATGAAACCTGGACCCGACCAGATAATAGTATAACTTCTCCAAGTACTATGAATCCTGGACCTGACCAGATAATAGTACAACTTTCAGTAACTATGAAGCCTGGACCCGGCCAGATAATAGTTAACTTCTCAAAACACTATGAAGCCTGGACCCAACCAGATAATAGTTTAACTCTTTAAGATATGGAAAAACCTGGACTCAACCAGACAAGGGTTTAACTTCTTTTCCCGAGTAGATTTTGTCTCTACCCCAGTAAGTTATTGTGAAGCCTGGACCCGACCAGATATCAGTTCAACTTCATCTTTTCAAGCAAGTTATTATGAAGCCTGGATCCGACCAGATAGAAATTAACTTTATTCCTCCAGAAATTTGTTTTGAAGCCTGGAATCCGACTAGATAACAACTAATTTCAAGTAAGTCATTGTGAAGCCTGGATCCGACCAGATGTCAGTTCAACTTCATCTTTTCAGACAAGTTATTGTGAAGCCTGGACCCGACCAAATAGAAATTAACTTCGTCCACCTCATAAATATGCAAAGCCCAGAATCCGACCAGATAGCAGTTTAATGTCAGTAAGTTACTGCGAAGCCTAGAGCTGACCAGATAACAATTAATTTATCAATCCCCGACAAGTAACTATAAAGCCTGGACCCGACCAGATAATAGTGTAACTTTTCAAAAACTATGAAGCCTGGATCCAACCAGATAATATTTACCACTTCAATAAGTTACTGTGAAGCCTAGACTCGACCAGATAGCAGTCAACTTCATTATCCCCAACAATTTCCTGCCAAGCCTGGATTTTGACCAGATAACAACCAGTTTTCGATGCTCTCCAGTCAGGAATAATTACCCAGTAGAGCATTGAACTCTCTTCCCAAGCAGAGATCAGCACTCTCCACAGAATCTTCTTAAACAAGCCAGTACTCCCCTGTGGAGTTTCTCCTCAAACAACAGAACAGGAATTCCCAGTAGAAAAATCCTAATACAAGAGGAGCATACTCTTCATCCTCAGCAGCAGTCTGGGAGCACATTTCCCAAGGCTCATCAGCATGTTGTCAAGGATATATTTCCCTAGACAAAGACGCTTCAATAAACGCATCACATTCATAAACCAGAACGCATACATGACAATTGCATACAGCATAATCTCATTTATTTTGAGAACATCATTACACCATGCATACATCTGCATGCAACTAAATCTTTTCCCCTGCAAAAAAATCTACAGACAAAAATATCTACCACTCCAGTTTAAATCAACCAAAAGATTCATCTTGATACCTTCCCCAATCACTCTGAATGGCATCTCTAAGCTCATTCCCTACACAGTCAACTAACACATCCCCGAGTGTAATTTTCTTAGCACTTTAGTGTTCAATCATCTTCCACCTTCAAGTCACGAATGGCGGACTCGCCAATCTAACTCTTTAGGTTTAAGAAGATTTAACAGGGGCAGCTGTTGTACCCCAAAATTTTCCCTCTCATTTCTCAAGAATTTCCTCACAAGATCTTCCACGACTCAAGTTTACAACACTGATACATCAATTTAGGTTTGGAATTGACACGAGGGAAAAATGGTCAGTTGCATGCTAAAAGTCAAACTTTGACTTTTGGATCAAAATCAAGTTCCAAGAATCATATTTCATCAAGACATGTTGAAATATGAAGTTTGTTTCATCAAGAAAATCAAAAGTCAAAATTATGTTGAAAAAGTCAAAATTCTAAATACTTAGAAATTTTTCTAAGTGTTTAGGAAATATGATAAGTTCAGAACTTCTGGCCAGATTTTCACCATGATGCAAGTTGATTCTGGAAGAACTTATGACACAAGAGTTATAGGTTTCAATGAGATCTAAAACATTGCAGAACATAACTTCTCCTATAAATGCTGGAATTTCAAGTTATACATCCTGGAAGACACGTCCATGAAACTAAAACACTTAGTAAATTCTGAGCATTTTCGAGTCAGAATTTGGTTACAACTTCTGGGCCAGTTTTCACGTAGGTTCAATCAGAATTTGAAAGAATAATTCAAAGAGGGTCTACAAATCATGTTACAAGCTTTCTGGAAAGTCTGAGAACTCCTTCAGAACATGCTGGAACAAGGAGATTCAAAGATTAGAAGTTGGATGTTTGTTCTAAGTTACGCTAATGCTGAACTTCTGATCCAGAGTAAGCTATGATATATAATCTCATATTGCAAGATTTCTATTTTAATAAATCTCATTATTATTTAATGCTCACACCCACTTTTGAGTCTTTATCCAAAGGATTTCCCCACGTGTGGCATAGAAGTACCATTGTTGTCCTTGAAAAGCAGACTTTTGTACAAGGTTTATGTTGAACCCATGCTTTGTTTTTCTTCTGAGGGTACTTTTCCTTAATTCATGCTTACAAATCCAACTTAGGCACGGCTAAAAGCTGCTAACCACCTTACTTTGTGCCTTGAACCATACTTGTTTAAACTTGCTTCAAGAACAAGTCAGCGCCTAGCGTATGATGGTTGTACTTTTGACTTCTCCAAACTACTAAATCCTTGCCTATAAATTGAACTTCATTTGCAACTGTAAAGGGGTCGAGAATTTTAAAATTAGCCTTGAAACCTTGTTGAAATTTCAAAGAAATTGAAACTAAGAACATAAACACAAAAACCTCCTAAGCTTTTGTTTTCTTTTACGCCCAAAACTCTAATTTTCTTGCATATCTCTTGGCCAAATCACCCACTCAGTTTCTAACACGCATTTAGAAACAATCCCAACTTCTGTTTAAAACTGCAATACAATCTTCATCAATCTCCATCTCAAAAAACCAGAACATTGCTTCTTGGCTGCTCCAGAATTTTCCAACCATCCATAGTTCAGGATTGTTCCAGCTTTCTGAGCACGTGAGGAAGCTGATCAGAATATCACAGCAGTCAGAACCAGGCTCTAGCTTACAGGACGTTTTCCAGCTGCAAGGTAAGTTTCTGCTAACTCTCATCATATTACTTAGGCATTGTTAGACTTGCATGTCCAAAAATACAATGTAGAAACCCTGACTCTGATGTTGTACGTATTCTTAGATTTCATGTATTTTCTACCTAAGTTGAAAGAATTTCAGCTCAGAACTTCTTGAGGAAATTAGGATTTAGAATTAGGATCAGCAAAATACATGCTTGCTTCTAATTTATAGTTCTGATATTTTATGTTTCTGAAATCATGATGAAACATGCCATAATTGTTATGTTTGCATTTTATGTTTTATTGAGAAATGACTAAGCTGCAGATGCTCTGATTGGCATGGAGAAGGAGATGAAGTTCATCATCAGAACTTACTTTGTGTTATATGTTTATGTTTTTGCTTCTAATATCAGATGTATAGCCACCCTAGTGGTAGAGAACCCACGCATAAGGCATTAGTGTTAAGGGACCTGAGTTCTAGCCCCAGAAACACCCTTTTTATGTTTATTCCCTGACATTTTTTCCCATCCTGGACCAGAACTTCTAGACATTTCCATCCAACAACATTGACACCTCACATACCCATTATCAGAACTTCTAGCTTGCCAGTGACACTAGAACTTTTAGGTTTCCAGCTACATCGGAACTTCCAAACTCTCTCTAAACATCTAGAATTTCCAAACTCCCTCAATCACCATATTTTTTGACCTTTCAGTAACGTTAGTACTTCTAGGCTTCCAGTTGCATCGGAATTTCTAGGATTTCCCTTGTTCCCATCAACCCAAAACTTTAGTGTACCCGGACCCAGAACTTTTGACCTTCCCTTTGTCTACTAACATTTTCTTTCTGACTTGCAGCGCGCCAAAGTCATAAATTTTGTTCTCTCCTATATCAGCAATGCGCTGATTTTGATTCTTTTCCCTTATTATTTTTAATATCACTTCAATTTTCGTCAATCAAAAACACCAAAAATATTATTATTCACATACTTTATTTTATCTCTTTTGGAACAAAAAGACCAAAAAATATTTTCTTAAGCAAACTTACTTTCTTCTCTTAACAAAAACAAACAAGTCCATTTTTACACTTCTTGTACATTATTTCAATATGGTTGTAATAGATAATTAGGATTTTAAATTTCTTGCAATCCCCATTTGTAAATTTGTACACCCCATCCCCCTAATGACTGTAATAGCATAGAATATTTGTTTTCCGCAATTTATCGCTTTCATATAAATACTAGTAATTAGGATTTGTATGGGAAGATAAAAAACAATATTAGAGAACACTAACCGAAGATAAACCAAGCATGAAATGCAAACACTTTCACACATGCACCCTTAAGGTTAAATCCACTTGTTGCCTAAAAAATGGTCATGTTATGCATGTGGGATGTCTTAACAAAAAAAACAATCAAAATACAAGATCATAGTCCCTCGATGACGCTACAAATGTTGCCTTTCAAATGAGCTTAGTCCTTCAAAGAGAAATGCTAAGATATCTCACAATATTGCCATCATAACTATACGATGACCCACGCCCGTCCCTTTACATCCAAAGATAAGGCTTCTTACCAATCAATGGTAAGATAGTAATATCAAAGGAAAGGAAGAAATGAACCAAAGACTTTTGAGTAGGTAGAGACGTTCTTAGTTGCTTGCTCACTTTCAAAACAAACACACACCAAATACTTTCAAAACATGAAATATTTTCAAAAGTCTAACACTTCGTATACTTTCTTACGAAACAAGAACCATTACAAAGTTTTCCTAAACGAAGGCGCCTTTCCAAAAATACTTTCAAAACTATTACAAATCACATTTTCAAACAAAAGCAAGTTATCTAGCAAGCAACTAAGAGCCCATAGGTAACTATGGATGAAAAGGGTTCTAACACCTTCCCTTTTCATAATCTACCCCCCGAACTTAAGAAATAATCTCAAAGGTCTTTCCTGTTCTTTTCCACCTTTCCTTTTGGATAAAAGAAAAGTCGGTGGCGACTCTTTCTAACTACAACAATTGCGATAAAATGCAAAACATCCCAAGTCAGTTCTCCCACCGTATTACATTGTCACATAGATAGTTTCTCGTCTGGTTTCGGACATTAATCTGTGGCCTGTTGTATTTGTTAGAAAACTCGTCTTGCTTCAGGAGTTCATACCACTTGGTCGTGTAGATAGTTTCCCCGTCTGGTTTCGAGCATTAATCTTTGACATGCGATATAATTTATTAGTGTTTGTCTGCTTGCTAATTTAACCTGAAAAGGTAAAATCAATTTCATGCGATGTTATGATGTATGAATTGCACGATGCTCTCAAAATAAATGAGATTGTGATATATGCATTCGTGCTGCATATGCTATGATGTTTGTAAAATGATATATGAGTGCAATGTATGAACGTGTCGGTTGTTCCATTGCAGTGTTGTTGAATTGAGGGAAAATAAATCCCTGATTGCAGCTGGGGATGAAGAATGTATGCCTTCAAATATGTTGAAGTTGAATTGTTGGGAGATGATCTTCCGTTGTTAGAGAAATAAAACTCGTTTAGGGAAGGAAAACTTCGTGAATTGTTTGGGTATTTTGTGAAATCCCGCTGGGGAATCCTGAGAAGCTTGGCGACTTCACTGGGGAGTTTTTTTTTGTTGGAGCAGTAATTGGATATTTTGCTCTGTCGGGGATATGAGAACCTGACACCATTAGGTTGTATGCTGAGAAAATGGTTGTGACCTTGTTGTAGGATGCCCATGCCTCTGTACCTTCTGGAGAAAGTATCTGATGGGATTTTATGGATGGCCTTGTTGTTGTCCCAGCTCCCGGAGTCCTTGTTGAATTCTGATCAAGGTGGTCAGTACTCTACTGATAGACAAGTGACAAGATGACGGGATGTAATCATATGCTTTAATCCCTAACTTTTGCCTGGACTGTCCTTTCAGATTTTCAATCCACCGGGATACCATTTTTTGCCCAAGCCGCCTTTTCAAGTTTTCGACTTGCCGGGTGTACAGATTCTTTCATATGTATACCCCTAATTTTCTCCCGAACTTTTTTTGTTCGCCGGGATGCCCTTATTTTTGCCTAGGCCGGTCAACCTAGCGGGTCTTTGTTCATGTGTAGTATTTTCCGACTATGTCCATGTTCATCGGGTACGGAGAATTGTCAATGTCCATAGTAGTAGGTGTTGCCACACTTCTAGAAGATGTTTGTTTGATCGTAATGATTCGTTGCTGGAATTCCTGTCCAATGCCATAAGTGATTCAGATGGAGGTCTGCCACTGACTCTTTGGAATTTTTGAGAGATTCCTCGAATCTTAACTTGATTGCCCTAGATTAGCTAGGCACCATGTCATTCCCCTTGATTATGGAAGGCCTGTTACTGGAAATGTCTTTTCCATCTGAGGTGATTCTGTCCATTGAGATATTTTATATTCATCGAATATCTGTTGTGCGGATTTCTCTGTTGTTGAACAAATAGTCACATGTAGACAATGGTATTTAAAGAATGAAAATCTTATGTATGTCTTGAAGTTTGAAAATTCATTTTTTGGTAAAACAAACAAATTTTGTAGGAGTGTGATATCAACTCAGGATTTAATAGCAAACCTTACAGGAGTCAGGATACCTTTTGTAACAGTATGCTTCCGAACTAACTCATGGTTCAGCTAGGACTTTTAAGGGTTGTAACGTGGCGTGGTTCACGGTTTAAGAAACAAAGGATAAAGGCTCAAACTTTATTTTTACCCAACTAGTTCTTAGTGATGTTCTTCAGTCCTATGCTCAGTTAATTGTGTGTTTAGATCCCAATTGAGTCTGGAATTTTTGCTCTGATACTTGGTGATGATTCAGAAATTGAACGTTTGTTTGAGAAGGCGGACATTTTTGTAACCTTTTCTTTTTTTTTGAGGATTTATAGGACCTCTATTTTTTATTTTGTTATCCCTACTTTTGCCTGAACTGTTTCTTTTGCGATTACAGTCAGCGGGATGCCCCAGTTTTTTTCTTAAGTTTTCTTCATAGGTTTTTGACCTAACGGGCTTTTTATTTTGAGAGATAATGACTTCCTATTTTAATGGTTATTCGGAACTGTTGTACCCCAAAATTTGCCCTCTAAATTTTCATACAAGATGTTATCCTAGGGATTCTGGTGCATACAATTAGCTCGAGGGTCGATCAGACAGATTCTCTTCCTAGACGGAAAATCAATAATTAGGGTTTGGGATTTCTCAGGGATAATTGAGTCTTCAAAATTTCAAATGTTCTTAAACACAATTCTCTGAAGTTTGTTAATTCTACAAGACTGAGGATTGTTCTTAAAACATGTTTGGTAGATGATGAAATCCCGTTTGAATCAAGAATGACATGCGAACTCATTTTGGTTACCAGTTTAGCTTTTGAACAAGAATTGAAGATTAAGACTTTTTTTATCATAGGCCTTTGAGGTTAAGTTAATCAAATGGAATTCTCAAAATTTCATTTTTGTTTTAAAGGTTTGATTGGAGTGCAAAGAGTTTTGTTTTATTTGATCATCTTTGGTGATTGCTTGAAATACAAGTTATCTAGAATGAGGTTTCTTACTCAAAAAACATAAGAATTACAAGATTTAAAGATTGAATTTGGTACAATATTTTCACAATATTATTCAAAAGTACTGTATTCATTACATTACAAATTTTGAATTTTACAAAAGAAATATCTACCAATGCAATAAATTACAAAAAAAATGTTTAAAAGAGAAATCCTAAGTCTTCATCCTCAAGCAATCTCTCCAGACTTTGCTTGCCATCCATGCTTCATGTTCATGAAAATAGAAAAGGAAAAGTTTGTTAGTAGTTCAAATATTCAGAAAATGAACAAAACATACAAAGGTAATCCTAAATTCATCATTGGGGTGGTTTCTGCTGAATCAGAAAAGAAGGATTTGTATGCTAAGGCCTCATGCAATCTTTGCTTAATCATTGGCCTAAGGGTTCATGGTTTGCAAATAACAAGGGGGAAACTTGGTTCACAAACAATGCAAGCAAACTGCAACAAACAGTAGGGCAAGCATAACAGGCAGCAAGACAAACAATGCAAGCAAACTGCAACAAACAGCAGGGCAAGCATAATAGGCAGTAAGATAACAATGCAAGCAAACTGTAACCAACAACAGGAAGAATCTAAAGGCAGCAAAATACCAGAAGTTCAGAAAAAAGAAGTTTTGGTGTTCAAAAGCCTCATACAGTTTTAGTTTTATCATAGGCCAAGATTATATTGCAAATCTCAAAATAATTGGTTCACAATAGTGCAAGTGGAGTTTCAAGCCCAACATAAGTACAAACCCAACAGATTTCAGCCCAACATGATTTAAAACAACTCAATAAGCCTCATACAATTTCAGTTTCATCATAGGCTAAAGTTATATTGCAAATCTAAACAGATTTGGTTCATAATAAACTAAAAGGTGCAAACCAGAATTCATCAAGCAACAGGTGCAGGTTTACTTCAGAAGAAAACCAGTACAACAAGCAACAGAAAATCGGGATCATACATTATTGGCTAGGGTTAATCTCTTGCAAATCCCAAATCTTGCTTCACAAAAGATAAAGTGGAAATCAGAAAATACCAAATCAACAAGCAAAAGCCTCATGTTGCTTCAAATCAGAAATTATCAAATCAACATGTAAAAGTCTCATGTTGTTTCAAATCAGAAAACCAGTACAATCAACAATCAAAGAGCCTCAAAATTTGTAATTTCATGTCATAAGCCTAGGGTACTTTACCACAAATCTCAAAGCAAAGTTTGGTTCATAGAAAAAGTCCACAAGTGACAAAATACAAAAAAAAACTATCAACAAATACAAGTTTGAAAGGAAGCAATGCAGAAAATCACAAAGTAAAGGAGCAAAGTCAGATCATAAGAGAAGCCAGAGTCAGAAAATATACAACAAGTATAGAAAAAAGCAAAGTCAGTACAGCAGGCATTGTACCAACTGCAAACAAGCAAAGTTCATCAGCACAACCAACATTATTTTATCACAGAAAATGGACAAACCAACCAATATAAAAGGCAGTCATACTGTGCACATAAGGGAGAGGTTTTTGTTTTTGGGCAAGCAAGAAGAATATACAGAAAAGATAAAAAGTCAGGCCATTACTTTCATCACAGGACCCTCAAGAATCATTGTCAACAAGCCACAGGATACCAAATACAACAACTAAGTAAAGAGTCAATTTCTCAAACTACTTCCAAGTTCTTTTCATAGAAATATACAAACTTTGTGAAACTTTTTCTTAGCATTCTTTTACAAAACATTAGTTTAGGTTCAATTAAAAGCCAAAGGGACAGAAAAGCTTGTAACATAAGTAAACACAAAGCCATCATTCATTTACCTCAAGAGAGAATCAGCAATAGCATCATTTTCCCTTTTACAAAAAAAAATAAACAGAGATTCCAACACAAACTATCAAAACCCTCATAAATCATTATACAGTTCATACAAAAAACACCAACTGTCAAAACCCCCAAAATCATTTCAAGTTCTTTTCCTATAAAATATACAAAGCCAGAATACCAACAAACAGAGCCAAAACCCTAAGTCAGATCATCATCACTAAAATAGAAAATCCAAGAGCCATCATCTCTCACATTTTTCTTTTCAGTTTTACAAAGAAAAACATAGCAAAAGTCCACAATAAAGAAATACAGAAACCAAGCCTTACAAACGAACAGAGCCAAAAACTTCATAAAAAATCATTTATCAAAAACATATGAACTACTCAGAACAACAAATCCTCAAGTTTCAGTTTTCCCAAACCAACAATCATCATCATAAATATAGAAATACAGTAATCCATGCAAGACATAAACCCTAGAAAATATTTATCATCATTTTCAAAGAACCTAACCCCTCAGAACTAGCGAAGAAAGGAGAGATCTCACCAAATCATGTAGAAGATGTAAATCGGAACCCCTAGGGTTCCGGTTGTCCCCTTTTAGATCTAGGCCAAATCTCATGTTTTCTGCAAAATCAAACGCTGAATTAGTAATGAGGAAGAAAAGAGGAAAAGATTAATGTAAAAATGTTGAGATTTTGAACTCAGCCGCCGCCGTCACCGCCGCAAGGCGATTTCCGGCGCGGTCTATTTTCCTTCTCTGGTGGAGGAACTTCAGAGAACAAGTGAGAGAATCAGAAGTGAAAGAGAGAGAAGTGAAACAACAAAATGAGTCGTCCCCTTGAACCTGGTTGTTTTGTCTAAAACAACCAGGCCTCCTCGCCTTAAGGCCCAAAACAAAATACTGAACCCAACCCCCTTAGTTTCGCTACACCCCCCATCCCCTTTGTAAAAAAATCAGATTTTTGGCCATGATTTTGTGGGCTCAAAGCCCATTAGTTTTTTTTAATTTCTTTCTCCAAACACCCCTTTTAATTATTAACCCCCTTAACCTGTTTTATATATTTTATTTTATTTATTTACTTTTTTTAATTACTATTATTAATATTACAATAATATTTATTTTTATAAATAAAAAATCTCAAAAAAATATTATTTATGCATATATATATATATATTAAATATATTTATGTTTGTTTAATAGACTAAAATATTTTCTTGTTAAAATTATTTTTTTAAATTAATTAAATATTTAGGTTAGGTTTATTATTCATTTAGAAATTTGTTTCTCTAAACTAGTTTCTTTTGTTAATTTAATTCTAATATTCTTTTTAATTAATTATTTCTTTTTCTCCTAAGTTAATTAAAGTCAAAACAACATCCATGGCCTTGTTCATTCATACTTGTACATTATATTCATTTCACTTATTACACATTGTATTTACATTCGTTTCTTTGTACATTTGATAAATTCGATATGGTTGTAATAGATAATTAGGGTTTTTACTTTCTTGCAAATCCCCATTCATAAATTGTATACCCACCTCCCACAAAGTGTTGTAATAGTGTAGTAATCTTTAAATTTCACAATTTATCGCTTTTACATAACATGTTAGTAATTAGGGTTTGTATGGCAAGATAAAACCAATCAAATAGAAAACCCTAATCCAATACAAAATCAAGCATGAAAATGACACACTTGCACACAAGCACCCTTAGGGTTACTCCACTTGGTTGCCTTATACAAAAATGGTCATATTACACACGTAAGGTATCTTAGAAAAACAAACAAAAACAAGATCATAGTCCCTCGATGACGCTATTCAAATTTGCCTTACAAAATGGTCTTAGTCCCTCAAAAATGCTAAGATACCTTGCAACATTACTAATCATGGCTATACGATGACCCACGCCCGTCCCGTTTACATCCAAAGATAGGGTTGCTTACCCAATCAATGGTAAGACAACAATGTCAAAGGAAAAGAGAATGAACAAGAAATACATTTGAGTAGGAAATTTACTTCTAGTTACTTGCTCCATTTCAAACAAATATCCTTGCTATTTTCAAAACAAACACACACATTTTCAAACATCTTACAAACATTGAAAACATTTTCAAAAAGACAAACATCTTTGTATACATTCTTACGAACGAGAATCATTACAAAGATTGCCTAAAACAATGGCCTCTTTTACAAAATACTTTCAAAACCACACAAAACACAATTTCAAACAAAAGCAAGTGATATAGCAAAGTAACTAAGAGCCCATAGAAAACCATGGATGAAAAGGGTGCTAATACCTTCCCTTTTCATAATCTACCCCCCGAACTTAAGAAATAATCTCAAAGGTATTTCCTGTGCTTTTTCACCTTTCCTTTTGGATAAAAGAAAAGTCGGTGAAGACTCTTGCTAACCGCAACATTTGCGATAAAACATAAAACAATCAAGTCAGTTCTCCCACCGTATCATAGAACTGGCGACTCTGCTGGGGAAAATTCTAAAAGTGGGGTTACCTTAGGGATAGATCACATTTACTTGCGTACATTGTTTGATTTGTATGCTTTACATTATGGTTCTTTGTTTGGGTTTGAATCCTCTACCCGAATTTGGGATACATTATAGGTAAATAGCAATACGTTATGGAAACTGTGTGGGGTATACCGACATGGTCTAAGCAATAGCTATGTTAGTGTGACATATTTGTGGGTACCGGTAGCCTTTGAGTTAATCAAAGAGAATACGGGGCCGCTGAGTGATGTCATGAAGCACTAATGAACTTCTAGAACCTTTACTTAACCAACTTGGCCTTTAGGGTGTAGTGAGATGACCGGCTTTGGTGCAGTCCGAAGCTGGTAGATACTCGATACTACACTCATTGAGGTTTGGTTTATTGGTATATTTAGGTCTCCATTAAAGAGGCTAGAGCTGGAACAAAGACCAAGGAAACAATCCAGTAATAATGAGCTCCTTAGAACCCAGATACTATTACTAGGATAGGTTTAAGCCAACTAGCTTCAAGAGGGTACTTACCTATAAAACTCCATGCAAGCCTAAACTAAGAACTTGATATCTTTGCTTGTATATGCATACTTGTACATAACATCATGGACATCATGAACATCATATACATCCACTAACCATTTCAAGAATTTTGGGATTCATCTTTGTTCTTGTTTTGTAGGATATGGATTCACTTCGCAGGAAAACTATTCAAGTCAACCTTGTAAGAATTCCTCCACAACTTAAGGAGCTAGCTTCAAGGATTCTTGAGAACTCTCCATTCACCGAGAGACATGGTCGTCTACTCAACTTGGTCACCTCCAACACAGATGAGGATATGATGAAGGTGCTCTTTCAATTCTTTTATCCTTTGCACCATTGCTTCACATTTCCCGACTATCAACTTGTGCCTACTTGGGAATAATTCTCTCAACTCTTAAGGATTCCCATTTTCAATCAACTACCTTTCAACGGTACGTAAAGAGACCCAAAGCCATAAGAGATTGCTCAAGCTCTACACTTGCACTCATCTGATGTCACAACCCATTGGGAAACAAGGAGTGGTGTCAAAGGTTTCTTAGCAAAGTTTATGTTTGAGAAAGATCAAAGTTGTTGGAATTCCTTAGATTTGCAAGCCTTTGAGGAAGTTGTGGCTCTCCTCATCTATGGGATGGTTTTGTTTCCAAATCCTGACCAACTCATAGATGTGAACACCGTCAAAATCTTCATATCATGCAACCCGGTGCCTACATTGCTAGGGGATATCCTACACTCTTTTCACACTCGCACAATAAGGAAAAGTGGTGTCCTTATGTGTTGCACCCCTCTCCTGGCGAGATGGTTTATTTCTCAGCTTCCCCAATCAGCCTTAAAGAATGAGCAAGGTTCAAGGTGGTCACAAAGGTTAATGACGCTCAAACATTCAGACATTCATTGGTGCTCCCGATCCAAAGAGAATGTTATCATCGTCGACCGTTGTGGAGAATTAACTAATGTCCCTTTACTTGGCATTAGGGGAGGTATCACCTACAACCCATGCTTAGCCTTAAGATAGTTTGGTTACGCCCGAAGGGACAGCCCGCACGAGATGTTGATTCAAGGTTTGGTATTCGACTACGACAACAACGATCAAGGTCTTTGCCCGAGATTTATCCGAGCTTGGAGGATGCTAAACAAGGTAGATAGCAATACTTTGGGACACAAGAATTCCATCCCTCTTGAGCTTTACCTCAAATGGGTACAAACCCGTGCTCAAAGTCTTATGATGCCTTACCCCTCTATTATCACGGTAATCATTGAGCCTGTTAAGGAAGGAGATGTTCCATACACTATCCTACATCCTGACATGCCCGCATCTCTTGAAGACCTAAAAAGGATTGGATACAACTCAAAGGAGAGAGAGATACTTTCGAAGCCCAATTCTACGCAAGCAAGAAGAAGGTTTTGGAACTCACTAGGATACTTCATGAGGAGCGGACTCTAAATGCCTACATTGCACCAAAGAGGATGTGCACTACTTTTTTATATTAGAGTTTTGTATTATTTTTTCCAAGGGGCATTGATGTACTCAAACTTTATCTTATTAATATAACGTGTGTTTATTTTTGTCTAAAACGAACTTGAATATTCGAAATCCTTGAAAACATTGCATATGCACATATCATTCATCATAACATAAACAGGTCTTTTGCAACAAGTCTCCTCATCTCTCTACTGTTTATTTCAATAAGATGGATATCGAACAAACGGTGAAAGATCTCCAAGCTCAGAACACGTAGTTTCAACAGTTTCTCATGACCCTAGCCAAGAGGCAAGAAGAATTTAAGACTCTGCTAGATGAGGAGAGGAAAAAGAAAACAAAGAAGGTAACTGGAGTCTTAAACATGGGGAGAAGATTTCAGGGCCAGACAAGAAGGACTTTGAACTTGTCAACAACTTTCGGTTAAGGAGAAGGGAAAGGCAAGGAAACAGTTGTCCCATCAAAATCAGAAGAAGAGGAGGAAGAAGAGGAAGACTACTCTGAGGAACAGTATCCTCCAGCTGATGATAAGTACAGACATCTCAAAGAGCGTTTGAGCGCGATGGAAATACAAAAGGTGACAGGCTTAGACTTTGAAGAATTGGGACTAGTGTCGGGGATTATGATTCCTCCGAAATTCAAAGTGCCTACATTTGCAAAATATAATGGAGTGTCATGCCCTAAAATGCATCTACGATCATATGTGAGAAAAATCCAACCCCACGCCGCTGATAAAGACTTATGGGTGCATTTTTTCCAAGACAATCTGTCTGGAACATAACTCGACTAGTTTTACCAACTAGAAAGAGTCAACGTCCACAATTGGGAAGATCTTGTCGCAGTTTTCTACAAGCAGTATCAATACAATGCTGATTTGGCGCCTACCCGTACTCAACTCCAGAGTATGACCATGGTTTCCAATGAAGGTTTCAAGGATTACGCACAAAAATGGAGAGATTTGGATGGAAGAGTTCAACTCCCTCTGTCTGAAAGGGAATTGGTATACATGTTCCTAGGCACTTTGTCTGGTCCCTTTTTCAACCATCTCATTGGAAGTTCATCTGCAGGCTTTACTGAACTAATACTGACCGGAGAGAGGGTGGAAGCTGGCATAAAAAGTGGAAAGATTCAGAAGGATTCATCTTCTTCTACAGCTATGAGGAAGCCTTTTATTGGGAAGAAAGAGGTAGTTGTTGTATATCCATAAAGAAACCAAGAGAGGGTCGAACGCCGACCAATGGTGGGGGCTGTTATGATTCCAAAGCCTACGTCTGAGCAACAAAGAAGTAATCAACCAAGGGTGGAAAGGCCAGTTAGGCAATTCACCAGAATTAACATGACTCTGTCTCAAGTATTACCGCATCTTCTGAGATCCAACTTGGCAACCTTGAAAGAGGCTCCGGAAAATCCCAATACAACATCCCCTCATTATCACCCCAATGCCCGTTACGCATATAACTTTGAAAGTCCTGGACACGGTACCAATAATTGTTGGGCCTTGAAGAACAAAATACAAGACCTCATTGAAGCAAATGAAATTGATTTTGATGCGCCCAAGAAGCCAAATGTCATTTTTGATCCCATGCCTAGACATGGTCACAATACCAATGCTATTGAAGAAGATTTTTTGTTACCACAGTTGATGAACTCATGACTCCACTTCCGACCATTAAGATAAACTTTCTAAAAGTCGGTGTGTTCCCGGGCTGTAATGAAGTTTTCCATCTCTGCTTGTCCTGACCAACTGATTGCCCTTTGTTGAAAGAAGGCATTCAGCGCCTGATGGATAACAAAGAGATTTTGTTTGAAAGTACTCCTATTTCACCTATTCATGTTGAAGATGTTTCAATCATTACCATCTCCGCCAATTCTTCCAGGGTCTCCACCAAAAGACCCGTTAGAATTACATCGGTTCCGAAAGAAGCTCCTATAATAATCACAATGCCTGGGCCAGTCCCATATGAATCAAACAAAACTGTGTCGTGGAATTACGGAGGGGGCATTTACTACCATGGCATCAAACAAGACTGGCCGGCCACCGAAGAGATAAACTCTGAAGAAGAAGATTCTGACACAGCAATATTGCCGGAACTAGTAAAATTACCCGAAGCGGTAGAATCTTTTCTACAGAAATTGCTCCCCCAAAGGCAGTTTCTAGACCCGTGGCTGCTCCAAAGGTTACGTCCGTACCCATAATCATCTCTACAAGTTCTGCTATTGACTAAGCCGTCACAACTCTTGTTATCATTCCTACCAACACTCCTGCTGCTGAAATTTGAGGAAAGAGTATTCAAGTAGAGCCTATCCGGACGAAGGCTCAATCACTGACTATCCCCGAGACATCTAAGAAAGAAATGGAGGAGATCCTAAAAATTATAAAGAGGAGCGACTACGATGTAGTTGAACAATTGGGGCAAACTCCCTCCAAAATATCCATGCTGGCATTACTACTGTGTTCCGAGGCACATGCTAATGCCTTAGTGAAGTTCCTAAAAACAGCCCATGTGCCTCAAGAGACGTCTACTGATAAATTCCAAGATTGCTTAGCCATCTTGACAGCGGATAACGGCCTAGGCTTCTCGGATGCTGATCTGACGCCAAGGGGAAGAAAGCACAACGAGGCATTACATGTCTCTGTGGAATGTAGGGGCACAACTCTGGCCCATGTTTTGGTGGACACAGGCTCATCCTTGAATGTATTACCGAAAAAAGCTCTTGACAGACTTGACTACAAGGGACTGGCATTAAAGCCAAGCAACATAGTAGTAAGGGCATTTGATGGCTCGAAGAGAATGGTGCACAGGGAAGTGGATATCCCCATAAAGGTTGGGACTCAAACTTTCAATTCAACCTTTTATGTAATGGACATCCGCCCTTCGTACTCTTGTCTGCTAGGTCGGCCGTGGATCCACAATGTTAGCACCGTCACCTCTACATTGCACCAGATGCTGAAGTATCTGATTCAAGGAAAGATTATCACTGTCCATAGAGAGGAAGAATACATGATCAGTCATCTCAATTCCTTCAGATATGTGGAATTGAACGGCGAATTCATTGAAACTCCATTTCAACACTTCGAAGAGGTCCCCCAAGAGATAGCAGTGACCAAGACCGTGTCCCAGATTCCCAAGATTACAAGACCTCCACTCTGGATGTCATCTCTAAAGGACGCCAAAGCAGTGGTAGAGGAAGGGGGATGCACCATCTGGGGGAAACTTCCGGATATCCCGTATAAGTCTGACAAGTTTGGCCTAGGTTTCACTTCAAGTGCTCAAAAGGCTGTATGTTGTGCCCATGCTGGAGGTCCACCCTTGAAGATCAGCAACCGTGAGGTCAACGCGGTAGAAGATGGTGAAGATGATTGTAACCTAGAGGATTGGATCTTTCCGACTGTCAATGGAGGGCTCAGCAATTGGGAGGCTAGAGACCTTGTCCCGATCACTTTTATCCCACAGTAATTTATCTTTACATTTTGTTGGATCTGTAATATTCAAAAACAATTCGCACTCTTAAAACCTTGTGTCTTGCCCGAGGCACAATGGTCCATTTGTAAGGGTTATTATTTCATCTTCATATGACATCAATGAATCATGGACGTTTTTCGCATACAAACTTTTACGCTCATTGTTTTTATTTTACATTTTATTTTATTTTAAAAGATATTTATACCCTCACACACACCCACACTCACAATGCAGGTATTCATCCATTCTGGATCCCATGTGTAACAATACTGCTATGGCCTTTTGTGACTCTGAGAATCTGATCTACCAAGCCGAAGACGAAGGTGAGGAAGATTGTGAAGTACCAGGGTAGCTTTCCAGACTGCTACAACAAGAGGAAAGAACCATTCAGCCTCACGAGGAACCCGTGGATACAATCAACTTGGGTACCGAAGAAGATAAAAAAGAGGTCAAGGTGGGTGCCAATATGGAACCCAGTGTCAAGGAGTGTCTGATTCATTTGCTACACGACTATGTTGAAATCTTCGCCTGGTCATATGAAGACATGTTGGGACTTGATACGGACATTGTGGTACATCGTTTTCCTACGAGAGAAGATTGTCCGCCAGTAAAACAAAAGGTTCGCCGCATGAGACCTGATATATCAGAAAAGATTAAAGCAGAGGTTATGAAACAATTCAACGCTGGATTCTTGCCTGTCACTTTCTACCCTCAATGGGTTGCCAACATTGTTCCCGTACCTAAAAAAGACGACAAAGTACGAATGTGTGTGGACTACAGAGATTTGAGTAGGGTGATCCCTAAAGATGATTTTCCACTCCCCCAAATTGATATCCTAGTTGACAATACGGCACAACACAAAGTGTTTTCCTTCATGGACGGATTCTTAGGTTACAACCAAATCAAAATGGCACCTGAGGACATGGAGAAAACAACATTTGTCAAACAGTAGGGCACATTCTGCTACAAGGTGATGCCATTCGACTGAAGAATGCTGGGGAAACCTACCAGCGCACCATGGTAGCTTTATTTTATGACATGATGCATCATGAAATAGAGGTCTACATAGACGATATGATAGCCAGATCGCAAACAGAAGAAGAGCATCTTGACCACTTACAAAAACTGTTTGAGAGACTGAAGAAATATAAGCTGAGGTTGAATCCAAACAAGTGTACATTTGGGGTACGGTATGGTAAACTCCTAGGATTTGTCGTCAGTAACAAAGGTATTGAGGTCGATCCTGCCAAAGTTAAAGTAATACAAGAGATGCCTGCTCCCCGTACTGAGAAGGAAGTCAGAGGATTCTTGGGACGTTTGAACTATATTTCCAGATTCATTCTCATCTGACAACTACTTATGAGCCAATCTTCAAGCTATTGAAGAAAGATCAAGTAGTTAAGTGGAATGATGAATGTCAAGTTGCTTTTGACAAAATCAAAGAATACTTACAAGAACCTCCTGTATTGATGCCACCAGTCGAGGGAAAACCGTTGATCATGTATCTGACTGTTTTAGAAAATTCAATGGGGTGTGTATTGATGAAGCATGACGAGTCTGGCCGAAAAGAGCATGCTATTTACTACCTGAGCAAAAAGTTTACTGACTGTGAAACCAGATATTCATTGCTCAGGAAAACTTGCTACGCTCTGGCATGGGCTGCTCGTCGGCTAAAACAGTATATGCTGACTCATACTACCTTGTTGATATCTAAAATAGATCCGATAAAATATATCTTCGAGAAGCCTACTCTTTCTGGGAGAATAGCTAGATGGAAGATGATCCTAACAGAGTACGATATACAGTATACTACCTAGAAAGATATAAAGGGCAGTGTGCTAGCTGATCACCTTGCTCACCAAGTTGTAGAAGACTATCAGTCCATGAAGTTTGAATTCTCGGACGAAGACATCATGACATTAGACAACTGTGAAGAAATCAGGCCATATGACGGACCTGAACAAGGTTCCCGATAGACCCTGTTCTTTGATGGATCCTACAATGCACTTGGTAATGGTATCGGTGTTGTACTCATATCTCCGGAAGGGTGTCATACTCCCTTTACCTCCAGACTTTGCTTCAATTGCACAAACAACATGGCAGAATACGAAGCGTGTATCTTTTGTCTCAAAGCTGTCATAGACTTGGAAATAAAATCATTAAATGTATTCAGAGACTCAGCCTTGGTCATCATCAGATCAAAGGGGAATTGGACACCAAACACCCTAACCTTATCCCTTACAAAGAACATGTTTTGACATTGCTACCACACTTTAAGAAGATTACCTTCGAGCATTTCCTGCGAGAAGAAAATCAGCTAGCAGACACTCTAGCCACAATGTCATCTATGTTTAAACTTAATTGGGATAACGAGGCTCCCCAGATCACCATCGAACGAATGGAAGAACTAGCACACTGTCACGAGATTAATACTGGAGAAGTAGTGGACCAGCCTTGGTTTCATGAAGTCAAGAGGTATCTCGTGGCTCAAGAATATCCAGAAGGAGCTTCAATCAATGATAAAAAGTTCTTAAGGAGATTATCTGTTAAATTCTTCCTTAGTAATGGCATCCTATACAAACTCAATCATGACTCTGTTTTGCTTCGGTGTGTAGATAAGGTTGAAGCTGAAAGAATCATGGTTGAATTGCACGAAGGCACTTTTGGTACCCATTCCAGTGGGCATACGATGGCAAAGAAAATCCTACGAGAAGGCTATTATTGGTCCATCATGGAAGCAGATTTTTATCAACACTCTCGAACCTTTCATAAGCGCCAGATTTATGGTGACAAAGTGCATGTACCCCCGGGTCCTCTGAATGTCTTGACGGATCCTTGGCCTTTTGCTATGTGGGGAATTGATATGATTGGGGAAATTAAGCCGACAGCCTCCAATGGACATCGCTTCATCCTAGTGGCCATTGACTATTTTACAAAGTGGGTTGAAGCAGCCTCATTCGCTTCTGTTACCAAGAATGTTGTTGCCCGCTTCATCAAGCAAAATCTCATTTGCCGGTACGGTATCCCGGAAAGGATCATCAATGAAAATGTTACCAATCTCAACAATACTATGATCACCGTATTGTGCGAGTAATTCAAGATTCAGCATCACAATTCTTCTCCCTATCAGCCAAAGATGAATGGTGTTGTCGAAGCTGCAAATAAAAACATTAAAAAGATCATACAGAAAATGACAGTCACATATAAAGACTGGCATGAGATGCTACCATTCGCTCTCCACGGGTACCGTACCACGGCTCGCATATCAATTGGGGCAACACCCTATTCTTTGGTATACGGAATGGAAGTTGTCTTGCCTATCGAGATCCAGACCCCCTCTCTAAGGATTATGAAGGATGCAAGATTGAACGAAGACAATTGGATCCAGACTCGACTTGATCAACTAAACTTGATTGATGAGAAGAGACTTACTGTTGTTTGCCATGGTCAAATGTATCAAAAACGGATGATCAAGGCTTTTAACAAGAAAGTCAGACGCCAAGTGTATCAAGTTGGGGATCTAGTGATCAAACACATCATCTTGCCACAAAGTTATCCCAGGGGAAAATGGACTCCTACCTATGAAGGACAATTTGTAATCAAAAACATATTCTCCAGTGGGGCAATGATCTTGGCCACCATGGATGGCGACGACCTGTCACACCCTGCGAACGCGGACATAGTCAAAAGATACTACGCATAAGAGACCCGTTAGGTTTACATACCTAGGAAAAACAAGGGCATCCCAGCGAACCAAAAAGATTCGGGAAAAAGTTAGGGATAAAACAAAAAAATTGTATACCTGGAAAGTTGAAAACCTGAAAGGGCGACTTAGGCAAAAAAGGGTTTCCCGTTGGACTGAAAACCTGAAAGGGCGGTCCAGGCAAAAGTTAGGGAATTAAAGCGTATGACTATGTCCCATCAGATTACTTTACAAACAACCTTTGGCTTCCACTGACAAACTCAGAGGTTCTGATCAATTCAATCATCTTCGGACGAGGCGACAGATAGACAAGACACTCAGAGATACAAAGGCTATAGCAGATTGGGAACCCCATGGGATTTTTTACACATAGCTATCCTTCTTTGTATCAAATTTTTCTTTTTTATGGCAGCATTCTCTTACTAGAATGTTTGTCCCCTTTGTACAAATTTTTTACTAAAAGTCAATACAAAGATATCCCTTTGAAAGCGCAAAAACTATTGGTCTTTATTTTCTTTATGCTTGTGTTTTTTTTGCAAAAACGTCCAATGATTTATTTTTGAACATATGCATTTGAACGTAATTATTGTTTACAAATAAACAAAATGGGAAAGACAATTACTGATAGGTTAAAAGAATAGGGAAATGTCTCAAGGCTATTCCATAAGTAATCCCCTACAGTACGCCATTTAAATCCCCAGCGGAACAAAAGTTTAAAACTATTGATCCCCAATAGAAATTGTCAAAATTCCTCAAAAACTCCCCAACAGGTTTTACAAGTAGTACTTGGCGTTGCCCTTATAACAGAATTTATTTCTCTCGGCAGAAATCCATCAATACTTCGACTTCAAGACATGAAGGCTCACATATCCTCAACAGCATTCAAGGATTTATTTCCTTCAATCTAACAGCAATGCAGCAGATTAGCTCACATACACATACATTGCATCCATATATCATAATCATTGATAACACGAATGCATACATTTCATACATCATGACTTGGAATTTTAGCTAACATTTTACCCTTTTCAGGATAAGATTAACAACTACCATTCAAATTAAACCTGTTTGATACAGTACATATACGCTCCAGACGTGGACGCCATTCTGATACTCATTCAGATTCGATCTTACAGATGCAGTACAAATACGCTCCAAGACACGGACGCCATTCTGATATTCATTCAGAGCTTCTTACAGATACAGTACAGATACGCTCCAGACGCGGACGCCATTCTGATACTCATTCAAATTCAATCTTACAGATACGCTCCAAGACACATACGCCATTCTGATACTTATTCAGATTCAATCTTACAGATACAGTACATATACGCTCCAAGACACGGACGCCATTCTGATATTCATTCAGAGCTTCTTACAGATACAGTACAGATACGCTCCAGACGCGGATTCCATTATGATACTCATTCAGATTCAATCTTATAGATACAATACAGATACGCTCCAAGACACGGACGCCATTCTGATACTCATTCAGAGCATCTTACAGATGCATTTCAGATACGCTCCAGACATGGATGCCATCCTGACACTCTTTCAGTTGAAATCAAGGTCGGACTTAGTCCATTTTCCTGTCAGCAGTCACCCTTGGATGGCATCTGTAAGCCCATCTCTGATAGTTATCCTTCAGTTCATTCAATGGCATCTTTAAGCCCATTCCCGATACAATAGATTCAAGGCATTACTTCGTACACCAACAAGTGCAAATTTTCAGGCACTCTAGTGTTCAATCATCTTCCACTTTCAAGATACAAACGAAAAGCACGCCAATTTCGCTTTTCAAGTGCAAGAAAATTGAACAGGGGCAGCTATTGTACTCCAAAATCTGCCCTCTAAATTTTCATACAAGATGCTATCCTAGGGTTTCTGGTGCATACAATTAGCTTGAGGGTCGATCAGACAGATTCTCTTCCTAGACGGAAAATTAATAATTAGGGTTTGGGATTTCTCAGGGATAATTGAGTCTTCAAAATTTCAAATGTTCTTAAACACAATTCGCTGAAGTTTGTTAATTCTACAAGACTGACGATTGTTCTTAAAACATGTTTGGTAGATGATGAAATCCCGTTTGAATCAAGAATGACATGCGAACTCATTTTGGTTACCAGTTTTGCTTTTGAACAAGAATTGAAGATTAAGACTTTTTTATCATAGGCCTTTGAGGTTAAGTTAATCAAATGGAATTCTCAAAATTTCATTTTTGTTTTAAAGGTTTGATTGGAGTGCAAAGAGTTTTGTTTTATTTGATCATCTTTGGTGATTGCTTGAAATACAAGTTACCTAGAATGAGGTTTCTTACTCAAAAAACATAAGAATTACAAGATTTAAAGATTGAATTTGGTACAATATTTTAACAATATTATTCAAAAGTATTGTATTCATTACATTACAAATTTTGAATTTTACAAAAGAAATATCTACCAATGCAATAAATTACAAAAAAAAATTGTTTAAAAGAGAAATCCTAAGTCTTCATCCTCAAGCAATCTCTCCAGCCTTTGCTTGCCATCCATGCTTCATGTTCATGAAAAAAGAAAAGGAAAAGTTTGTTAGTAGTTCAAATATTCAGAAAATGAACAAAACATACAAAGGTAATCCTAAATTCATCATTGGGGTGGTTTCTGCTGAATCAGAAAAGAAGGACTTGTATGCTATGGCCTCATGCAATTTTTGCTTAATCATTAGCCTAAGGGTTCATGGTTTGCAAATCACAAGGGGGAAACTTGGTTCACAAACAATGCAAGCAAACTGCAACAAACGGCAGGGCAAGCATAACAGGCGGCAAGACAAACAATGTAAGCAAACTACAACAAACAGCGGGGCAAGCATAACAGGCAGCAATATAACAATGCAAGCAAACTGTAACCAACAACAGGGCACACTGCAAGCTGCCAGAACAAAACCTATGCAGAATCTAAAGGCAGCAAAATACCAGAAGTTCAGAAAAAAGAAGGTCTGGTGTTCAAAAGCCTGATACAGTTTTAGTTTTATCATAGGCCAAGATTATATTGCAAATCTCAAAATAATTGGTTCACAATAGTGCAAGTGGAGTTTCAAGCTCAACATAAGTACAAGCCCAATAGATTTCAGCCCAACATGATTTAAAACAACTCAATAAGCCTCATACAATTTCATTTTCATCATAGGCTAAAGTTATATTGAAAATCTCAAAAGATTTGGTTCACAATAAACTAAAAGGTGCAAACCATAATTCATCAAGCAACGGGTGCAGGTTTAATTCAGAAGAAAACCAGTACAGCAAGCAACAGAAAATAAGGATCATACATCATTGGCTAGGGTTAATCTCTTGCAAATCCCAAATCTTGGTTCACAAAAGATAAAGAGGAAATCAGAAAATACCAAATTAACAAGCAAAAGCCTCATAATGCTTCAAATCAGAAATTATCAAATCAACAAGCAAAAGTCTCATGTTGTTTCAAATCAGAAAACCAGTACAATCAACAATCAAAGAGCCTAAAAATTTATAAAGTCATGTCATAGGCCTAGGGTACTTTACCACAAATCTCAAAGAAAAGTTTGGTTCATAGCAAAAGTCCACAAGTGACAAAATACAAAAAAAAAACTATCAGCAAATACAAGTTTGAAAGGAAGCAATGCAGAAAATCATAAAGTAAAGGAGCAAACTCAAAAGAGGGGGGCTGGCTGTACAAAATCTCAAGCATTTAAGTCTTGGATCACAAGAGAAGCCAAAGTCATAAAATATACAACAAGTATAGAAAAAAAGAAAAGTCAGTATAGCAAGCATTGTACCAACTGCAAACAAGCAAAGTCAACCAGCACAACCAACATTATTTTATCACAGAAAATGGACAAACCAACTAGTATAAAAGGCAGCCATATTGTGCACATAAGGGAGAGGTTTTTGTTTTTGGGCAAGCAAGAAGAATATACAAAAAAGATAAAATGTCAGGCCATTACTTTCATCACAGAACCCTCAAGGATCACTGTCAACAAGCCACAAGATACCAAATACAGCAACTAAGTAAACATGTAATTTCTCAAACTACTTCCAAGTTCTTTTCATAGAAATATACAAACTTTGTGAAACTTTTTCTTAGCATTCTTTTACAAAACATTAGTTTAGGTTCAATTAAAAGCCAAAGGGACAGAAAAGCTTGTAACAGAAGTAAACACAAAGCCTTCATTCATTTACCTCAAGATAGAATCAACAATAGCATCATTTTCCCTTTTACAGAAAAAAATACACAGATTCCAACACAAACTGTCAAAACCCTCATAAATCATTATACAGTTCATACAAACAACACCAATTGTCAAAACCCCCAAAATCATTTCAAGTTCTTTTCCTACAAAATATACAAAGCCAGAATAGCAACAAACAGAGCCAAAATCCTAAGTCAGATCATCATCACCAAAATAGAAAATCCAAGAGCCATCATCACTCACATTTTTCTTTTTAGTTTTACAAAGAAAAACATAGCAAAAGTCCACAATACAGAAATACAGAAACCAAGCCTTACAAACAAATAGAGCCAAAAACTTCAGAAAAAATCATTTATCAAAAACATATGAACTACTCAGAACAACAAATCCTCAAGTTTCAGTTTTCCCAAACCAACAATCATCATCATAAATATAGAAATACAATAATGCATGCAAGACATAAACCCTAGAAAATATTTATCATCATTTTCAAATAACTTAACCCCTCAGAACTAACGAAGAAAGGAGATATCTCACCAAATTATGTAGAAGATACAAATCGGAACCCCTAGGGTTCCGGTTGTCCCCTTTTAGATCTAGACCGAATCTCATGTTTTCTGCAAAATTAAACGCTAAATTAGTAATGAGGAAGAAGAGAGGAAGAGATTAATGTAAAAATGTTGAGATTTTGAATCCAGCCGCCGCCGTCACCGCCGCAAGGCGATTTCTGGCGTGGCCTATTTTCCTTCTCCGATGGAGGAACTTCAGAGAACAAGTGAGAGAATCAGAAGTGAGAGAGAGAAGTGAAACAACAAAATGAGCCGTACCCTTGAACCCGGTTGTTTTGTATAAAACAACCAGGCCTCCTCACCTTAATCCCCAAAACAAAATACTGAACCCAACCCCCTTAGTTTCGCTACAACCCCCATCCCCTTTGTAAAAAAATCAAATTTTTAGCCATGATTTTGTGGGCTGAAAGCCCATTAATTTTTTTTAATTTCTTTCTCCAAACACCCCTTTTAATTATTAACCCCCTTAACCTATTTTATATATTTTATTTTTATTTATTTACTTTTTTTAATTACTATTATTAATATTACAATAATATTTATTTTTATAAATAAAAAATCTCAAAAAAATATTATTTATGCATATATATATATTAAATATATTCATGTTTGTTTAATAGACTAAAATATTTTCTTGTTAAAATTCTTTTTTAAATTAATTAAATATTTAGATTAGGTTTATTATTCATTTATAAATTTGTTTCTCTAAACTAGTTTTTTTGTTAATTTAATTCTAATATTCTTTTTAATTAATTATTTCTTTTTCTCCTAAGTTAATTAAAGTCAAAACAAGATCCATGGCCTTGTTCATTCATACTTGTACATTATATTCATTTCACTTCTTACACATTGTATTTACATTTGTTTCTTTGTACATTTGATAAATTCGATATGGTTGTAATAGATAATTAGGGTTTTTACTTTCTTTCAAATCCCCATTCATAAATTGTATACCCCCCCCCCCCTCCCACAAAGTGTTGTAATACTGTAGTAATCTTTAAATTTCGCAATTTATCGATTTTACATAACATGTTAGTAATTAGGGTTTGTATGGCAAGATAAAATCAATCAAATAGAAAACCCTAATCCAAGACAAAATCAAGCATGAAAATGACACACTTGCACACAAGCACTATTAGGGTTACTCCACTTGGTTGCCTTATACAAAAATGGTCATATTACGCATGTAAGGTATCTTATCAAAACAAACAAAAATAAGATCATAGTCCCTCGATGACGCTATTCAAAGTTTCCTTACAAAATGGTCTTAGTCCCTCAAAAATGTTATGATACCTTGCAACATTACTAATCATGGCTATACGATGACCCACGCCTGTCCCGTTTACATCCAAACATAGGGTTGCTTACCCAATCAATGGTAAAACAACAATGTCAAAGGAAAAGAGAATGAACAAGAAAGACATTTGAGTAGGTAGTTTGCTTCTAGTTACTTGCTCCATTTCAAACAAATATCCTTGCTATTTTCAAAATAAACACACACATTTTCAAACATCTTACAAACATTGAAAACATTTTCAAAAGGACAAACATCTTTGTATACATTCTTACGAACGAGAATCATTACAAAGATTGCCTAAAACAATGGCCTATTTTACAAAATACTTTCAAAACCACACAAAACACAATTTCAAAAAAAAGCAAGTGATCTAGCAAAGTAACTAAGAGCTCATGGAAAACCATGGATGAAAAGGGTGCTAATACCTTCCCTTTTCATAATCTACCCCCAGAACTCAAGAAACAATCTCAATGGTCTTTCCTGTGCTTTTTCACCTTTCCTTTTGGATAAAAGAAAAGTTAGTGGCAACTCTTGCTAACCGCAGCATTTGCGATAAAACGCAAAACAATCAAGTCAGTTCTCCCACCGTATCATAGGAACCATCACCATCTTTTGTATAGCATCTTATACACTATTTGTCATGTATGAAGGTAGAGCTTGCGACTGAATACACATCTGAATCAACTGAGAAAACTACCCTGCCCCAGGTTATGATTAAGGGTTTTAATTTATGTGAAAATAAAAACTCTTACTTCTTAGGCTCAAAAGGGTTGACTAGGGATTATCTTCCTTATAACTCCACTGTTTAGGATTTGAAACAACGCTTGTACATCGTCAGCGGGGTCTGTTCAAAAGTATACTGTATGAGATTGTGGTATCATTTTCGTCATCCTCCCTCTAAAGGCTTACAGCTTTTAACTGAGAGTTGAATATCACAAAAAGGAAGTAAAAACACAATTTGAATATAGTGGATATGAATGAAATAATTCAAAACAAACATATGCAATGCATTGATGAAATAACAAAGTTTGACATGAATAAATGTTTGAACAATCAAAAGAAAATTACAAATTGAGAATTCGAATGAACAAAAAATCCTCCTTGTCTGAACTTGTCACTTCAGATGGTGTGCCTTGGAGGGATGACAGAAAAATCCAGTTGACCATATTATGTGAATTCCAACGCTCCTTCATCGACTAGGTCTTGAATTTTATATTTCAGTGTCCAACAGCTATCAGTATCATGCCCCGGACTATTGGAATGAAATGCACACCTTTCATTGGGATGATAAGTAGGATCAGAAGTATTAGGATTTCAGGGAGGATCCTTCAATGTGACCAAATTCAACTTCAGCATGTGTTTCAAGACTTGCGACATTGGTATGTTGAGTTTGGTATATTGCCTAGTGAATGCATCCCGCTTACGCTGATTACCATGTCGTTGTTGGGGAGGTGGCGGTTGGGTTTGTGACGTAGAAAAAATTTGGAAAGGTTTACTCTCCACCACGCCAACTTCTAGTCTCGTCAGGGGCAGATTAATGACCTGATCTCCAGCCTCGACTATGTGCTTCATATAGTTGTATCCGTCTTGATTAAGTTTGCTGATGAGAAACATCAACTCTTCTTGTTCCCGAGCTAAACTTTTGATAAGATCCATTTGATTACTCATTTGGATTCTCATCCTTTCCATTTCAGCTTGCAGTTGTTCTAACTGGTCATCCTTATTGTTGTCAGGGTGTTTCTTAGTCATATTCCCGTTGAGGAGTGTTTTCAACTCTTCTTGCCCCTTGGATAGGTTGAGGAACATTTCCATGAGCTGAGCCTCTTGAGTTTGGAGATCTCTGTTGTTCTGTTTGAAAGCCATTTTTCTTGCTGAAATAAACAACAAGAACATGAGAAAACCGTACTGGAAGACCTGTTATGTAATGATATGCATGATGTGTGGATGCAATATTTTCAAGGATCTCGCGGGGTAAACCCAAGAAAATGTTAGGAGTTGACTGCAGATTTGATTGAAGAATTTCATATTGTTGAATGTCCTTCTACGAAAATCAAGCTCACCATATCGAGTAGGTCATAGCCCCTGACTCAACTTGTCGTGTTTTGGTCTTTTAAAGACATTGGCTAGAGGAAAATAAATCCCATTACCCCTTTCTTGACGTCTGCTTTATCATAACCTGCATCACAAGCCCTTGAGATCCTTGAAATGGTTTAAGGAAATGCTATGGTATGATGATATAGCGTGATGCTATGATGTGTATGTTATGCATCAAGCAGAAATGCAAGGTGATGAAGACAAGTATGTATTGCAAGAAAACCAGTTTATTGGATAATGTATACAAATAAAGTCCTGCAAGGAATACAAACAAAAGCCCTACAATGAGTTCAAGTTGTTAGATAATGAAGGAAAATAAGTCACACAAGTAGCCTTAGGTTCAGGCTTGCATGGGTTTTGTAGGTAAGTACCCTCTTGAAGTTTAGTTGGCTCAACCTTTCCTAGTAGTAGTAACCGGGTTCTAAGGAGTCTCAATATCACTGATCTTTCTTTATTGGGCATTGTTTCAGCTTAGCAATCTTTTCTTGCGGCCGAAACATCTCGAAATTCCAATCTTAATGAGTGTAGCATCGAGTATTAACCAATCCACAGCTTTACACCGAGGTTGGCTATCTCACTACTTTTCTAATGGCCATGTTTGTTCAATAAAGGTTCTAAGGTCCGTTAGTGCTTCAGGACACCATGCGGCGGCCCCGTATTCTCCTCGATTCAACACAAGGGATACCGGTACCAACCAAAGTGTCACACCAACACAGCTATCGCTTCAACCATATCGGTCTATGTCGTACAGTCTCCACGATCTATTGTTGTTTACCTAAAAAGATGCCCCAGACCCGGGTGTAGGATCTATAGTAACAACCCAAACAACCCTTCAAGGATAACGAATACAAAGTAAGTAATTAAAACAGTTTTAAAATGAACTAACTCTTAAGGTAACCCCACTTTTTATTCATATTCCCCAGCAGATTCTCCAGTTCTGTGATATGATGGCAAAACCTACTTTTGTACTGGTTTTTCATTTGTATTTGCAAATGTTACGGTAAGCAAGAGTCATCAGTGACTTTTCTTTTATCCAACAAAAGAAAGGGTGAAAAGAACAGAAAAAGACCTTTCGAGATGTTTTCTGAGTAAGGGGGTAGATTATGGAAAGGGAAGGTGTTAGCACCCTTTCCATTTGTAGTTATATACCGGCTCTTAGATGCTTAGCTCATTTTTTGAAATACCTTGTGCTTTTGTGGGTTTTGTAAAGTATTTTTGAAAATGCCTTAGTGCGACAATTCGCTTTATGATAACTCTTGTATTAGTCCTCAAGAGTGTTGATAAAGCGTTTTTTAAAGTGTTTTGAAATGTTTTTGTGTAAGTGTGAAAATTAATTTTTGAGCAAGCATCAAGGAACTATCTACTTATACTCGAAAGGTTTGTTCTTTTCCTCCTATCCTTTAGACATTGCTATCCTACTATTAGTGAGTAGGTAGACCTATTCTTGGATGTTTTAGGGACATTCGAAGGGACGTACATTCATAAAGGAAACATATAGAGATGCTTTAGCAATTTTGTTTAAAGGACTAGATCATTTACCGAAAGGCAACACTGTAGGGTCATCGAGGAACTATGATCTTTTGATTTTAGGGTCTTTGCTAAAGCGTCCCTATTCTCGAGGGACATGACTGTTTTATTTTCCAAAAGGCAACCAAAGTGGGTGTACCATAGAGGTGTATATGTGCAAGGTGTGTTATGTTCAGTTATTTTAGTCTTTTGTGTTAGGTTTGCTAGTGTTTGATTATTAATCTTGTCATGCAATCCTATTAGGCATACATCTAAGCAATTTGAATATTGCAGGAATTTAAAGTGCGGGAATTTAAATCTACGCTATTACAATGCTTCGGGGAGGGGGTATTTACATGTCCAAACTTTGGGGGGGAAATAAAGGAAAGCAGTAAAGAGCCCTAGTTAATTTTATTATATATTGTGAGCAGTTACAATAATTTAGGAAAAAATAAGATGTAATAATGCACGCGAAATGGAAAAGAACGTCTAAAAATCCTAAGGAAAATGAAATCTTTTTTTTTGTTTATAAAATCATCAAACTGCCTTAAATATAAATTTGATTAAAAAAATAAATGATTATTAAATGAAATTAAACCTAATTCTAATATATTTTAATTTTGAAAATAAATGTTTTAATTAATTAATTAATTCATTTCAGAATTTAATTTTAAAAAAAACTAATCCTAAGTTCTTTATGATTTTTTATTTGATTTTGAATTTAAAAAGGAAACTAAAAAGAAGTAAGTAACACAAAAAATACAAGAAAAGCAAGTTTTTCGATCCAAAGAAAAAGGCAACTTTTGATCCAATGAAGAGGCAGTTTTCGATCTAGAGGAAGGTATCCTTCGATCCAATGAAGGAGACTACCCTTCGATCCAGTGAAGGATGCCATCCTTCAATCTAGGGAGGGATGTGGCTTTCGATCCAGCCAAGGGCCTTGTTGAAAGTGCATGATGGATTGTCTGTGGAGGGCACTGGATCTACAAAAATGTTAGCAAAAAATAAAAGCATGACCTGGGTGTCAAACCCAAGTCTTTTCTTTAATTCGACCTCCCCTTAATTCAACTCCTTTGAGTTCGAATCTGGATTTGTTTTCCCTAAAACCCATTGGTTTTTTTAGATTCGATGAAGAACACAGATCGTGCCCTCTATCCTTGTATATTCCATGTGAATGTTGTGCTATATGATAACCTGAGCATAAATCAAACACTTGAAAACATTAATACATCATGAATATGAATATGAATTTGAAAGTTTGCCAAGGATGAGATGCTTCAATTTGGCACTTCTGGGTGTGGATTGGCTTGGAGGAGACTCTTGGGAGTCTCAGGAGCACAAGTATGATATTCCTTTGGACTGAGGGTGCTTGTAAAACTGGTTAGAATTTTGATATATTTTCTGAGGCAGTGTGTGTGCTCTTTCGATAGGCAATTTTTGTGCGTGTATGAGGCAGTATGTAGGCGTATGTATCTAGTCCCCCTTTCCTTGTGCGTATGTATGTGTATTTATAAGAGATGGAGGGTGCATGGAAATGGCAAGGGGCATCCATTAACCAGGCTTTGAAGGCAAAATCAGACACATTAAAAGACTTCCATTTTTGAAATATTCATGCCTCTTTGAGCTTTAGGATGAACCTGGACATACTTCATTCTTTCGAATACCTTCAAGCCATGCCCTTCGATTGGCCTTGAGTTACCTCCTTCGAATGGCTCTGGTTTCATTTTTATAGCTCCTTCGATTGAGCCCATCTACATCAATTCAAATTGCTCTGATCTTTGAGGACCCTGAATTCCAATTGTTCAGAGTTTCTTCAATTAAGTCACCATCTGCATCAATTTGAATTGCTCAGAATTCTCTTCGTCAGAGCATTGTTCTTTTTGATGAATCTGAATTCCAATTTGAATTTGTTCAGAGTTTCCCTTATTAGGGCTTCTTCGAAAGCCCCTCAGATATTTGCTTTTCGATTGGCTCTGAATTGCTCCTCATGGCTGAGTTTCCTTGTCCTTCGATTGGCTCTGACACTGCCCAACTAGCCCAATCGAAATACCTCATTCTAGCCAGTCGAAGTTTCCATTGGCATGAATGTGCTTGTGCATGAGGCTTGGGCATGGCAGTATGCAAGACTTTGGCCAATAAGCAAAAATTGTCTCCAACCATTGTATGTCTTTCGACTGGACCAAGTGCATGCCCTTAAAACATATCACTTATGTGTCCTTAAAATAGGCCTTACTAGGTGTCAAAAAGGTGGAGAACTGTGTGCTAAGGATTTTTAGATGTGGATGCTAGCATTAGGGAGGCCAAAGCAAGCATAAAAGAGGCTATTACCCAGTGAATCGAATCAGGCACGAAGGATGTATTTTCCTTATGGGTCAAAGGAAGCTTTTTGCCTAGTGGATTAAAGGCAAATTTGAAGAAGTCTTGGCCTTGTGTGCTAAAGGCATGCCCAGGGACAATCATTTCCTTGTCGGTCAAATCAGGTATGAAACAGCCAATTCCCAGTCGAAGTCTTGTGAACTAAGCTTGTGTCGAAGGATTTTGGACATCCGATCAAAGCTCCTTGTCCAGATGCCAATCGAAGGACAACCTGCTCATATGCCAATCAAAGACACCTTGTCTCAAGGCTAATCGAAGATTCCTTGTTTCAACGCCAATCGAAGATACCTTGCTTATCTTTAAAATTCTTATTTTCTTTAAGCAAGTGTTTATAAGCACCAATGTAAGAGGAAATCTTGGAAAAAAGGAGAGGGAAAATTTTGGGGTACAACACTATAGGAAGAGGAAACTCTGTGGAACCTTATGCGGCAGTGATGAAGCCCTTCTTCTTCTACCCCTTTTGTTAACCTTTTGCAGTAAGCACAACGAGGCATTACATGTCTCTATGGAATGTAGAGGCACAACTCTGGCCCATGTCTTGGTGGACACTGGCTCATCTTTGAATGTTTTATTGAAAAAAGCTCTTGACAGACTTGACTGCGAAGGTCTGATGTTAAAGCCAAGTAACATAGTAGTAAGGGCGTTTGATGGCTCGAAGAGAATGGTATATAGGGAGGTGGATATCCCCATAAAGGTTGGGACTCAAACTTTCAATTCAACCTTTTATGTAATGGACATCTTCCCCTCTTACTCCTGTCTGCTAGGACGGCCATGAATCCATAACGCTGGCGCTGTCACCTCTACATTACACCAGATAGGAAGAATACATGATTAGCCATCTCAATTCCTTCAGGTATGTGGAATTGGATGGCGAGTTCATTGAAACTCCTTTTCAACACTTCGAAGAGGTCCCCCAAGAGGTAGCAGTGAGCAAGGTTGTGTCCCAGATTCCCAAGATTACAAGACCTCCACTCCGGATGTCATCTCTGAAGGACGCTGTTGTACCCCAAAATTTGCCCTCCCATATTCTTCAAGAATTGCCAAGTCAAAGCTTCAAGATTCCCCAAGGGATGCACAGTGCAAGGGCCTCCTAAACAGTCAAAATTAGGGTTTTGGTTCTGATCAAGAAAATGAAGTTTCCAAGGGTCCAATCAAGTCCCACATGCCTACAAATATGGTCAAGCATCCTCATACCAAGTTTCAAGACTTTCAGCACAAAATTGCACAGTCAAAAACCCTAATTGCACTACAGTCAACTGTAGGGGCAAAATGGTCATTTGACAGTCAAAAGTCCAAATTTTTGGTCAACATCTCATTTTGAAGCCACAAACATCATTTGATCAATGCTTGATCATGATTCTCAAAGCTTGGCTCAAAAATCATCAAGATGCAAAAGTTTCCTTATTTGGACAGTTGAAAAAGTCAACTGTAAATTGACCAGGGCATAACTTTCACATGGATTATCAGAAAAATTCCATCCAAAGCTCATTTTTAAGAGAAAGACATTTCCTACAACTCATCTTCATACTTCAAGTCCAAGAAATGCTCTCACAAAAAGTTATCGATTTCAACATTATAGGTCATTTTCAAAAGTCAACAAAAAGGGACTTTAAGTCAAAGGCCATAACTTGAGATTGGTAAATCAAAATGACATGGTACCAAAGGCATTGGTTAGAGGACTCAAAGACCTTTCCAAAATGTCCAAGAACATGAGTAAATCTTAACAATTGAGCAAGTTATGCCTTGTGGAAGTTGGGAAATTTTTGGATATTTTGAAAAGTCAACATTGATTCAAATGACCTAAAATTGCTAATGGGCCTCTTTTTCTTCCACAATTCATTATCCAAAGCATGTGCACGACCACTTGGCCCAAAGGGAAGTTTTTCTTCATTTTTTATTTATTTATTTGGATTTTTATTATTAATAATTCATTTAATTAAATAAAATACATGAAAAATACCAAACCAATGCAATCAAATCTTTTTGTGCATGAAATAGGTTTAAAAATTCGTGCATGATCAGATATGGAAGGAATTGAAGTGATTGGATATAATTGAGGCCAAAATAGCATGAAAAAATATTGAAAAAGATCTTTGAAAATCAAATCTTGCAAGTCATGAATGCCAAGGTTTTTGGTTGTTTTCTTTGACCTAATTCATTCCATACATAAGCTGGATCAAGACCTAATGCTCATTGACCTAAAAGCTGCGCAAGAACCTGAAGAAAAAAACTTGAACTTTTGCTTGAAAACTCAAAACTGAAAATACACTTGCAGGTCGATTCAAGCCAAGAAATTCATCCCATTACCTTCCTAGGACATCACTGAGTCTAACTGGATAGCTTTCCATACGCGTAGCCCTTTGAATTGGTATACAGAAATCAAGTTTTCTCACTTTTTTCTCATAATCGTGTTTTACAATTCAGGCATATTCATTACATTTTATTTGTGGATTCATGTTAATTAAACCTTTCTGAAGTTAACCAAATAGTTTAATTGTGTTTTTGCGCATTATTGGAGAATCTACCATTGTCGTATTTTAGGGTTTGCAGAACTGTGAATTGGGGTTTTTCATTTAAGGAACAATTGGAGCACAAGACCCAGACCATCAAAATCAGGACCTTGATACAAACTCAGTGATGGGGTCGCGCTCAATTTATGAGCCACCCTGAGCTAGTCGCTATTTTCCAGTAGGGGGTATAAAGGGACAGTACTAAAACCGTTGCTAATGATGTTTTGTTTCAGAAGAAAAAAAAGGCCAAGCGAAGGAGATGATGAAGTGTCAAAGTATGATAGGGCCATTTGAAATTTCGCGCTGGAATTCAACTAACCATTGTTTTTATTTTATATTGTTTATCTTTTATTATATATATAAAGCGCGTTAGGTGGTTCAGTGGCAAGCAGGTGTAGTGATGACCTTCAGGACCTGGGTTCGATCCCAGGTCCCCACCCCTTGCCAATATTATTTTTTCAATTATTATCCCATGCAGGTTCAATACAAGGCTCTATCATGCACCCCTCAATCCAACGCGCCACATGTCCCATTACACTCCATCAAAGGCTAGGATCTGAAGACTAGGGTGTGTCTCAGTCAACGCCCATACATGCTAACAAAAAAGTCTACAAGGCCTGAAGCTTATTGGGCCCAAATTGCTACAGAAAAACCTCCACTTTGGGGACAGAAACCCCCCTAGGTTTGCTATCTCTTACATTATTTTTTTTCTCATTCTTTTTTTATTTCAATTATGATTCTTTTAGTTAATTCTTTGAATTTAATTATTTTCACAATAATATAAAAAACTCCAAAAAATCAGAAAAAGACAAAAAATTAATATTTTTTAATGTTATATTTTTGTAAATAAATTGCATTAATTAATTTTAGTTATTAAACTAGGTTTAATTGTAATATTTTCCTTAATAAAAATCTAAAATTGGTAGAATTAGGGTTTATAATAATTTTTATCCCTTTTTCTTTTCTTTCATAATAATTAAATATTTAATATTAGTTACTTTTATAAATTAAAATTGCATGTAAAATAAGTAGGTTTAATTTTAGGTTAAAGTTTAATACTTTCTTAACAAATAAAAAATTTTAGAATTAGGGTTAGTTTCTCAATTTCGTTTAATTCTTTTTTTCCATTAAAATCTTAAAATACCAAAAACAAATTTCTTTTCATTTTAATTTTATTAATTTAATAATGATTTAATTTAGTTTCATAAAAAAAGGGTCCAACGCCCTCGTTTCAACTTTAATTCAAATCACGTGTTTATTTCTTTCTTTCGTATAATTTTATGTATCTCTCCCAAGGCCATGTAATATTTATCTTTCGCATTTTTAATTCTTTATATTCTGTCAAATCGGGTTCTGGAAATTTTGGCGATGTGGACCCGCGCCTTTTGTAATAGCTTAGAACTTTACTTTTCTCGCACTTTTAAATGTTAATCAAGGCATGCAAGAATGAATGGACAAAAATAAAAACAAACGCTAGATCACCTATACCATGACAAGATAAATGCAAATGAACATGACACACAAATCACACACCACCCCTAGGGTATGCCTCACTGTTGCCTTGCCTCGAAAGGTGATCGTCGAGTAGAGGATGTCTTAGTAAGTCATCATGATCCGGGAACCTGGCATGAGGGTAGCTTCTAAGGTGTCTTCCCATTGCTCTGGTGATCACCATGTCCCGAACCTCGAATTGACCCGAACACCTCCAACGGTGGTGCTACCTACCTCTCAATGGTGGGATGGCACTACTTTAAAGGACATTTGCACAGACGAATTCCTTAGGGTAGGTAGACAACTCTCGATACTTGCTCTAAATTCAAAAAAACAAATCAAAAATACTTTTCACACCGACACCTTTTCAAAAAGCTTTCGAAAGCAATTTTTTCAAACACTCTTGAGGACCGATACAAGAGTCGAACTGGAATTTTCAAAGAAACTTTTTTAAAACCCACAATTGAAAAGCAAACAAACCATTTTTGAAAACACAAATGAGCAAGTATCTAAGAGCCCATGGATAACCATGGATAGAAAGGGTGCTAATACCTTCCCTTTCTATAACCTACCTCCCGAACCGAGAGCAATCTCTATAAGGAATTTTTCTGTGCTTTTGTCCTTTCCATTTGGAGAAAATAAAAGACGGTGGCGACTCTTGCTTCCGCGATATTTCGCGAACCAGCGTTAAACAGTCAGTTCCAGATCCATCGATCACAGAACTGGCGACTCTGCTGGGGAATACTTTATAAAGTGAGGTGTACCTTAGGGTTAATTCATAACTGTGTTTTCAATTGTATTGACTTGTCTGCTTTAAATTTGTGGGTTGCATGGGGGTTACATAGATCCTAACCCGGATCTGGGGATACCCTGTTTAGGTAGCATAAACTGTGAGGGACCTGTCCGGCGTAGACCGACACGGGTGAAACAGTGGCTACGTTGGTGTGGCACCTTGGTCTGTACCGATATCCCTTGTGTCGCAACGAGGAGAATATGGGTCTTCTGAGGAGTCGTTAAACACCAACAACCTTAGAACCTTAAATGACACAACTTGGCCATTAGAACAGTAGCAGTATGCTACGCCCATTGAGGCTAAACTCTCGTGATGGTTCTGGCCGCAAGAAAAGATTGCGATGCTGGAGTTATGACCGATTGAGGGTAGTCAATGATATTGGGATCCTCTAAGAACCCGGTTACTTTGATAGGATAGGTATGAACCAACAAACTGAAAGAGGGTAGTACCTAGACCTCATGCTGGCCTAAACTCTAAGGGCTTGCCTTGTGTGACTTGTGTGCCTTACCATGTTTGCCTTTGTATCTATTTGTGGTGTGCTTTATCATAACATCATAACATCATGAGCATTGCATGCATCCTGCATAAGGACTGACCATTTCAAAGACAAGAGGGTTTCACCTTTGCTCTGTTTCGTAGGACATCATGATGCCTGTGCAAAGGAATACTATCCGGTTCAACTTTGTTCATTCACCTGAGTTGCTTGAAGAGTTGGTTAGCAGAATTCCAAATACCACTTCCTTCATTCAGAGGCATGGTTCTCTTCTCAGTTTAGTCACTGCAAAGCGGGATCAACAGTTGATGAGTGTTCTGACCCAGTTCTATGACCCTCTGTACCAGTGCTTCACCTTTCAAGATTTCCAGCTGGTCCCTACCCTGGAAGAGTTCTCTGATTTGCTTGGTATCCCTATCTTGGATCAGACTCCCTTTACTGGTTGGGAAAAGACCCTCAGGCTTGAGGATGTTGCTGCAGCTCTTCCTTTGACCCATCAAGAGGTAACAGACATCTGGGTGACTAGAAGCGGAGTCAGGGGTTTCTTGGCCAAGTTTCTGATCGGTAAAGCTAACAGTTTCTGGAATAACCTGGACTTTAGGGCATATGAAGACATCTTGGCTCTCTTAATATATGGGTTAGTCCTGTTTCCTAATCCTGATAACTTCATTAATGTCACTGCCATAAGGATCTTTATGTCTCAGAATCCTGTGCCCACTCTCTTGGGTGACATCTTGCAACGACTTCATGCTCATACTACCCGAAGAAGAGGAACCATATGGTGTTGTATCCCTTTGTTGGTGAGGTGGTTTATTTCGCACCTCCCCAAGTTCATACTGAAGAACCAAGAAGGAAGAGGTTGGGCTCACAGGCTAATGTCCCTCACTGATAAGGACATCATTTGGACTTGCAGAGGTTTGGATGAGATAGCTGTTATTGATCGATGCGGGGAATACCCTAATGTTCCTCTGATTGGTACCCAAGGAGGAATCTCTTACAATCCATGTCTAGCGCTCCGTCAGTTTGGAAGAGCCAGAAGAGCAGGCCCCCATGAGATGTTGGTGCCTCACATCAGTTTTGAGTTTCAGGTGGATAGTGACGAGCTGCGTCGTAGGTTCATCAAGGCTTGGGACAAAGTTCATAAAGCTGACCCACAGGAGTTAGGGCCAAAGACTTCTTTACCTATGGAAGCCTACTACAAATGGGTTCGCATCCGTGCTCAGAAGTTAGGTATGCCATATAAAGCCGTCAGACCCGTTATTCTTGAGTGTCCTGACAAAGATGGTGTTCCTCCAACTGTCCTTCCTCCTCAGATACCTACTGATTATGAGACATTGAAGAGATCTTGGTCGCAACTGCGAGAAGAGCGGGATTCTTACCGGGAAAAGTTCAACGAGCAGGAATTAAAGATCCAGAAGCTGACAAAGCAGTTGGAGAATGAGCGAGCTCTGAATGCCTACATCCGTACTGAGAAGAGGAGACCATGGGATCAATAAGGAGCTCCGGATGTTCTTTTACAGTTTTATTTCCCTTTTCAGTATTTCCTTTCATGTAATGCCTAAGGGCAACCTGTTGAATAATTTCAGTTTCAAAGTTGAGTCTAATGAAGTGTGTTCTTTTTTGTTTACAAAGTTGATTCCCGATTGTCTTTGAAAACATAAATCATACGCATTACATTCATCATGTGCATAGCAGGTTTTCTCCTTTTCAGGTTGCTTACCGTTCTTCGCTGTTTATTTCAGCATCATGAATCCTGACTCATCATCAACTGAGACATCCATCAAGGCTCTTCAGGCGCAGAATGCACAATTTCAGGAATTAATCATGGGTTTGGCTCAGGGCCAAGAAGAGTTGAAGGCTCTGCTCCTGAAGAAGGAAAAGAAGAAGAAGAGAAGGACTGTTCTGTTCAGCTCGGGCCGAAGGTTTGGCAATACTCTGCAAAATGAAGAGGTTGGTTCTTCCATTGGCAAGAGTACTCCTCAAGCGGAAAAAGGTCCTAGTCCGGTAGTCTCCGACAACGAGACTGATTTTGATGAAGAGCAATATCCTCCGGCGGAAGACCGATACAAGCAGTTGGAGGATAGGTTGAATGCTATGGAGATCCAACAGGTACCTGGGCTGGATTTCAGAGATCTGGGTTTGTCTACTGGTGTGATTATTCCTCATAAGTTCAAAGCACCATCTTTCACTAAGTACGACGGGGCGTCTTGTCCCAAGCTACATCTCAGGTCCTATGTTCGGAAGATTCAACCGTACTCCGCGGATAAGAATTTGTGGATCCACTTCTTCCAGGAGAGTCTTTCAGGGACTCATCTCGAATGGTTCTATCAGCTGGATGGGACCAAGGTTCGTAACTGGGAGGAGTTGGCTACTTCTTTCTATAAGCAGTATCAATATAATGCCGACCTTGCCCCTACACGTACCCAACTCCAGGGTATGTCGTTAGGTTCAAGTGAAGGTTTTAAGGAGTACGCTCAGAAGTGGAGAGATCTGGCTGGCAGGGTGCAGCCTCCGTTGACTGATCGGGAGTTGGTAGACATGTTCTTGGGGACCCTATCTGGGCCATTTTTCAACCATCTTATCGGGAATTCGTCTGCAGGGTTCACTGATCTGATTCTGACTGGAGAGAGAATTGAGGCTGGGTTGAAGTCTGGTAAGATTCCAAAGGGTGCATCTACAGGTTCAGAGAAGAAACCCTTCAAAAAAGAGGCCAGTGTGGTGTATGGGCCTAGAAGGCAAGACAAACCAGAGCGCCGCCAATCTGTCAACGCGTTGGTGATTGCAAAGCCTGCCGCCGCTCCTCGGCAAACTAACCAACCAAGGGCTGAGAGACCCCGGAGAGAGTTCACCCGTTTGAGTATGACCTTGTCACGAATCTTGCCACAGCTGCTCTCAACCAACTTAGTGACCGTCAGAGAGGCTCCGAAGTTTGCAAATACTACATCTCCTAAGTACAATCCAAATGCCCGCTGTGCTTATCACTCCGATAGCCCGGGGCATGCCACTGATGACTGTTGGGCATTAAGGAATAAGGTGCAAGACCTTATCGACGCGAAAGAGATACAGTTTGAAGCGCCTAAGAGGCCGAATGTGGTTACTGCTCCTATGCCCCAGCATGGAGTAAATGCTGTTGACGAAGATGTTTACGTTGTTTCTGTGGATGATCTAGCTACTCCTTTGAAGACCGTCAAGAGGAACCTACTGCTGGCCGGTTTATTTCCGAGTTGCAGTGAGGGTTACTTGGTCTGTGCTGTTTCCCTATCCGGTTGTCCCTTGCTGAAGTTAGGCATCCAAAGCCTAATGGATAGCAAGGAGATTCTGTTTAAGAAGTCTGTTGTTCAGTTGGTTCCGGTAGAAGAAGTTTATGTGGTTACCATCTTCAATAATCCAATCAAGGCTCTCCCGAAGAAGCCTGTCCCAATCATGACTGGCGCACCTGTTGTTATCACTGTTCCGGGGCCTCTTCCCTATGTATCTGATAAAGCTGTCCCCTGGCATTATGGGGCAGATGTGTATGTGAATGGGATCAAACAAGAGTTCAACACTGGCGCCAGTATCTGTGATATCACTGGCCCAGCCAAGGTTACCCGCAGTGGCAGGCTCTTCTCGCCTGATATTGCACCGCCTGCTACCCGAAGACCCCTCCTTATAACACCTACAAGTGCACCTGTTCCTGTTTCAGATCAAGTTGTTTCCCCTACTGCCGAGTCATCCAATGCTCGGGGAAAAGGAATTGAAGATGAGCCTGCCCGGATGGAGGCACCGATACCTGTAAATGCTGAGGCCTCCCAACAAGAGATGGAGGAAATATTGAAAATTATAAAGAAGAGTGACTTCAATGTTGTGGAACAGTTGGGGCATACGCCCTCCAAGATCTCCATGCTCTCTTTATTGCTATGCTCCGAGGCCCATGCTAAGGCCTTGATCTCATTTCTCAAGACGGCCCATGTGCCACAGGAGACGTCTGCAGTCCAGTTCACTGATTGCGTAGCAAATCTGACAGCGGACAATGGCTTAGGTTTCTCAGATGCTGACCTGACTGCGAAGGGAAGAGACCACAATGATGCTCTGCATGTTTCTATCGAATGCAGGGGCACTACTCTGGCTCATGTATTGGTGGATACTGGTTCGTCCTTGAATGTGCTACCCAAGAAGGCTTTAGACCGTTTAAATTGTGAAGGCCTGGAATTAAAACCCAGCAATATCATCGTCAGGGCCTTTGACGGTTCGAAAAGGATGGTTCATGAAGAGGTTAAAATTCCTATTCGCGTGGGCTCTCAGGTGTTTGACTCTACTTTTTATGTGATGGATATCCGTCCATCTTACTCTTGTCTACTGGGTCTACCTTGGATCCATAAAGCTGGGGCAGTGACCTCCACCTTGCACCAGAAGCTGAAGTACCCTGTCAGAGGGAAGATCGTCACTGTGCAAGGAGAGGAGGAGTATATGGTGAGCCATCTGAATTCCTTCAGATACATTGAGATGGACGGGGAGTTTATTGAAACCCCCTTTCAGCATTTTGAAGAGGTGCTTCCAATTTCAGCAGCAGCAGAAACATCGGTCGAAAAGGATGTTCCCTTAAAGATGGCTTCCCTGAAGGATGCCCGGGCTGTGGTTCAAAAAGGTGAATGTGCTAACTGGGGAAGGCTTCCCGACTTTACACAGAAAACTGACAAATTTGGACTGGGTTTTACTGCAGAGGGTCAGAAAGCTATGCGGAAGGCGAAGACTAGAAGACCTCTTGTGCTCATTACAAATCCAGGAGTGAATGTTGTTGGGGAAGACCATGAAGTGGACGAAGCTGAGTTCAATAGCTGGATCTATCCAACGACTGAAGGCGGATTGACCAATTGGATTGTCAAGGACCATACTCCTGTTACCTTTGTTACGCAGTAATAAACTTCTTTGTTTCGTTATTTGTAATAAACAATAAATAAACTCTATGGCCCGGTGTCTTACCCGAGGCACCGTGGTTTCATTTGTGAGGGCATATAAATTGTCATTTCATATATCATAAATGAAAATCTTGGACGTTTTCTCGCATTTCAAATCTTGTGTTCCTTTTCTGTCTTTTCTTCCTTTATACATATTTCAAAACAGCTGTATTTACACACACACTCACTCATACAGGTTTCAATCCACTCTGGATCTCACTGATAACGACTCTGCTACTGCCAGTTATGACTTCGAAAATCCGATCAACTTAGCCGAAGACGAAGGTGAAGATGATTGCGAAGTGCCTGGCGAGCTTGCAAGACTGTTACTTCAGGAAGAGAGGGCAATTCAACCCCATGAAGAGCCAGTGGAAACAATAAACCTGGGTACTGAGGCAGACAGGAAAGAGGTAAAGATTGGTGCCAACCTAGAGCTCAGCGTGAAGCAACGGTTGACTCAGATGCTGCATGATTATATGGAGATCTTTGCCTGGTCCTACGAAGACATGCCCGGGTTGGATATCGATATTGTGGTACATCACTTGCCTACTAAGGAAGACTGCCCTCCGGTTAAGCAAAAGGTCCGCCGTATGCGTCTAGAGATGTCTGAGAAGATCAAAGTCGAGGTTATGAAACAGTTTGATGCTGGGTTCCTTGCAGTGACATCTTACCCTCAGTGGGTTGCTAATGTGGTGCCGGTACCTAAGAAGGACGGTAAGGTCAGAATGTATGTCGACTACAGGGATCTGAACAGGGCCAGCCCCAAGGATGACTTCCCTTTACCTCACATTGATGTCCTTGTTGACAATACAGCTCAGCATAAGGTGTTCTCTTTCATGGATGGCTTCTCAGGTTACAATCAGATCAAGATGGCACCTGAAGACATGGAAAAAACTACATTTGTTACTCAGTGGGGCACCTTCTGTTACAAAGTCATGCCTTTTGGACTAAAGAATGCTGGCGCAACCTACCAACGTGCCATGGTTTCTTTATTTCATGACATGATCCATCATGAGATAGAAGTGTATGTTGACGACATGATCGCAAGGTCCCAAACTGAGGAAGAGCACCTAGATCATCTGCAGAAGTTGTTTGACCGGTTGAAACTGTACAAGCTGAGGTTGAACCCGAACAAGTGCACCTTCGGGGTAAGATCTGGGAAGTTGCTAGGCTTCGTTGTAAGTGATAAGGGTATTCAAGTGGACCCTGCCAAAGTCAAGGCTATTCAAGAGATGCCAGTTCCTAGGACAGAGAAAGAGGTCAGAGGCTTTTTAGGACGCCTGAATTACATTGCTCGCTTCATCTCACACCTGACTGCTACCTGTGAGCCAATCTTCAAGCTGCTAAAGAAAGATCAGGTAGTACGTTGGAACGATGAATGTCAAGCTGCTTTTGACAGAATCAAAGAGTATCTCCAAAAACCACCCATCCTCATGCCACCGGTTGAAGGGAGACCTCTGATACTATACCTGACGGTACTCGACAACTCAATGGGGTGTGTGTTGGGGCAGCATGACGAGTCTGGCCGAAAAGAGCATGCCATTTATTACCTTAGCAAAAAGTTTACCGACTGTGAGACCCGATACTCACTGCTTGAGAAAACTTGTTGCGCTTTGGTATGGGCTGCTCGCCGGCTGAGACAGTATATGCTGACTCACACTACCTTGTTGATCTCAAAGATGGATCCTATAAAGTACATATTCGAAAAGCCTGCTCTGTCTGGGAGAATTGCAAGATGGAAAATGATCTTGACGGAATACGACATTCAGTACACAACCCAGAAAGCCATCAAAGGAAGTGTATTGGTAGACCACTTGGCACATCAGGCCGTAGATGACTATCAATCAATGAACTTCGAGTTTCCGGATGAAAGTATCATGATTGTGACTGATTGTGAAATACCTGGACCGGATGAAGGACCTGAGGAAGGATCCCGATGGTCTATGCACTTTGACGGAGCCTCCAATGCTTTGGGTAACGGTATCGGCGCCGTAATCATATCACCTCAAGGCACTCATACTCCACTCACTGCCCGGCTATGTTTCAACTGTACCAACAACATGGCAGAGTATGAGGCATGCATCATGGGTCTTCAAGCTGCGATCGACCTAAGGATCAAGTTTCTGAGTGTCTTTGGAGATTCCGCTCTCGTGATCAATCAGATCAAAGGAGAGTGGGATACGAAACATCTGAATCTTATTCCTTACAGAGAATGTGTGTTGACCTTGATCCCCCACTTCACGAAGATAACCTTTGAACACTTCCCGAGAGAAGAGAATCAGTTGGCGGACGCGTTGGCTACAATGTCTTCTATGTTCAAAGTTAAATGGGATAATGAGGCTCCCCGGATCATCATCTGGAAACTGGACGAACCGGCATACTGTTGCGATCTCGAGACTGAATTGGTGACTGAGAAGCCTTGGTACCATGAGGTGAAGAGATATTTGGAAGCTCAGGAATACCCTGAAGGTGCCTCAGTCAATGATAAGAAGTTCCTGAGAAAGTTCACGGCAAAGTTCTTCCTTAGCAACGACATCTTGTACAAGCGAAACCATGATTCAACCTTACTGCGTTGCGTGGATAAGACGGAAGCAGAAAGGATCATGGAAGAGCTACATGAAGGGACCTTTGGTACACATTCCAGTGGACATACTATGGCAAAGAAGATCCTTCGGGCAGGATATTACTGGTCCACAATGGAAGCTGACTGCTATCAACATTCCAGGACATGCCATAAGTGCCAGATTTATGCAGACAAGGTGCATGTTCCTCCAGTTCCCCTGAATGTTCTGACTGCGCCTTGGCCGTTTGCAATGTGGGGCATAGACATGATCGGCGAGATTAAACCTACGGCATCTAATGGGCACCGCTTCATCCTAGTGGCGATTGATTATTTTACAAAGTGGGTTGAAGCAGCTTCCTACGCTACGGTAACAAAGACTGTTGTGGCACGGTTCATTCGGCATAATCTGATATGTCGATACGGCATCCCAGAGAGGATTATTACAGACAACGGTACCAATCTGAATAATAAGATGATCACTGAGCTCTGTGAGCAGTTCAAGATACAGCACCACAATTCTTCTCCTTACAGACCGAAGATGAATGGGGCTGTCGAAGCAGCAAATAAGAACATCAAGAAAATCGTGCAGAAGATGACAGTGACTTATAAAGATTGGCACGAGATGTTACCGTTCGCTCTACATGGGTACCGTACCTCAGCTAGGACGTCAACCGGGGCAACTCCTTTCTCCTTGGTTTATGGTATGGAGGCGGTCTTACCAATCGAAGTGCAAATACCCTCTCTCCGGATAATGAAGGATGCAAATCTAAACGAGGATGATTGGATCCAGACACGACTTGATCAGCTCAACCTTATTGATGAAAAGAGGCTTGCTGTTATCTGCCATGGTCAGACGTATCAGAAACGGATGATCAGGGCATTTAACAAAAAGGTTAGACCACGGGAATATCAAGTTGGGGATCTGGTAATCAAGCGAATCATCCTTCCTCAGAGTGATCCAAGGGGCAAGTGGACCCCTATGTACGAAGGGCCATTTGTGGTTAAACATGTGTTCTCAGGAGGAGCCATGATTCTAACCAACATGGATGGTGACGACCTTCCTCACCCCGCTAATGCAGACATAGTAAAAAGATAATACGCATAAAAAGACCCGCTAGGCTGACATGCCTAGGCAAAAATTAGGGCTTCCCGGCGAACCAAAAGGGTTCGGGCAAAATGAAGGGATGAAATGAAAAAAATCTGTACACCCGGCAAGTCGAAAACCTGAAAAGGCGGCTTGGGCAAAAATGGGTATCCCGGTGGACTGAAAACCCGAAAGGGCGGTCCAGGAAAAAATTAGGGATAAAAGCGTAATACTATGTCTCATTGGATCACTTTGCATCCAGAATCCGGTATCTACATCAAGTTCAGACGGCATTGATCAGTCAGCTTCATCTTCGTTTAGGTCATCAAGTGATGAGACGCTCGGAGATATAATGGCAATAGCAGAGTTGAAACCCAGTGGGATCATTCATTGCACACAGCTGTTTTATTTTCTTTTGTAGAAAATTTGTATAAACTCCTTTGCTCGGCGGCGTTCTCTTACTAGGACGTCAGCCTCTTGTACACAAAACGCCTATTTACAGGCCATTCAAAATCAATACAAATATATTTTTCAGTTAAACGTGCCAATTGTTTTTCTTTTCTGTTTTGTTTTGCGAAGAACGTCCAAGGTTCAATTTGTGATATATGTATTGACAATAATTTGCTAACTCATGAATATTTGCATACGAAACAAAGGATTAATTACAGGTAACATTAGAAACAGGGGCAATAAAGAGTTTTCTGAGCAATCTAATTGTTCTGTCCTCCAAGGTACCAAGGTAGGTTCAGCTAAAAAACATAACCAGTACATCTTAATTCCCCAGAGAGTGAGCCAGCAAGTCAGTGCACTATTCTCCAAGCAAAGTTATCAAATCTTAAGGAAGTTGGGTATCCTCCAGTGGATCTCAACATCTCCCCAGCAGCATATGTATTCTTAACAAAGCATCCCCGGCAGTCTTGGCCTAAAGATTGTTCCCCAGCGGTACATCAAATATTCAAAGGAGTCACTTCCCCCGCAGTTCAAAACTTCCCCAGGAGAGTCCAATCTAGTTCCCCGGGAAAGTTGGAATTCGTCTCCCCGAGCAGTAAGCTTATCCCCAGTAGATTCTGGAAGCTTATCCTCGCAGAGCGTGAACGCGTCGCCCGGCTTTATTCAAAGAGTTATTTCCTTACCAGGATATAACTGGGTTATCCTTAGCCAAGAGCCACGGAGAGATCGTCGTCGACACAGTCTTCTTATCCCCAGCGAAGTCTATTAACACTTCCAACACCGCAAAGATATCCCCAGCAAGTTATTATCAACAACTCAACAAGGTATCTTTCTCCCCACAGAGTATTGCTTCCCAGCAAGATTGCTAGAGTACTTTGCTCCCCGCAGAGTAATCCATTCGCCAAGTTTATTCCCCAACGGAGTTATCTTCTCCTACCGGTATTCTTGCAACTATCATCCCCGGCGGAAGCAAAATCTATTCTCCAACATCAGCCCAGGAGTGACTTCCCGACACCCGTCAAGGATTTACTTTCCTAGACGAAAAATACATTCATAAACATCTTCATACATTATAGCATGCATATACGCATCATGAACATACAATCTCACGTATTCAGAGAGTATCTCGCATGTCATACCACATGACATCGCATACAACTAACGCTTGTCTTTTCAGGACAAAAGTACAAAAATGATTACCATCAATGGTCGCAACTAAAGATTCGATTCCTGAATCTTGCCAGGGTGTATCCGTTGATGACCAATTACAAGATCCGATTCCTGTATCTTGCCAGGGTGTGTCTGAAGAGTTCGAGGATCCGATACCTGAATCTTGCCAGGGTGTATCCGTTGAAGACTAACATTACCAGATCCGATTCCTGTATCTTGCCAGGGTGTGTCTGAAGAGTTCGAGGATCCGATGCCTGAATCTTGCCAGGGTGTATCTATTGAAGACTAACATTACCAGATCTGATTCCTGTATCTTGCCAGGGTGTGTCTGAAGAGTTCGAGGATCCGATACCTGAATCTTGCCAGGGTGTATCCGTTGAAGACTAGCATTACCAGATCCGATTCATGTATCTTGCCAGGGTGTGTCTGAAGAGTTCGAGGATCCGATGCCTGAATCTTGCCAGGGTGTATCCGTTGAAGACTAACATTACCATATCCGATTCCTGTATCTTGCCAGGGTGTGTCTGAAGAGTTCGAGGATCCGATGCCTGAATCTTGCCAGGGGGTATCCGTTGAAGACTAACATTACAAAATCCGATTCCTGTATCTTGCCAGGGTGTGTCTGAAGAGTTCGAGGATCCGATGCCTGAATCTTGCCAGGGTGTATCTGTTGAAGACTAACATTACCAGATCCGATTCCTGTATCTTGCCAGGGTGTGTCTGAAGAGTTCGAGGATCCGATACCTGAATCTTGCCAGGGTGTATCCGTTGAAGACTAGCATTACCAGATCCGATTCCTGTATCTTGCCAGGGTGTGTCTGAAGAGTTCGAGGATCCGATGCCTGAATCTTTCCAGGGTGTATCCGTTGAAGACTAACATTACCATATCCGATTCCTGTATCTTGCCAGGGTGTGTCTGAAGAGTTCGAGGATCTGATGCCTGAATCTTGCCAGGGGGTATCCGTTGGAGGCTAACATTACCAGACTCGATTCCTGTATCTCGCCAGGGCACGTCTGAAGAGTTTAAAGATTCAGCTCCTGTAACCAGTCAGGACACATCTATACAAAGCATCTGAAGACCAGCTCCTGCAACATGTCAGGTACTCATTTTTCTTTTGCAGGTACGCAAGTTCTCGCTAAGGAATCTCTTACGCGATCAACATCCAGATGGCATCTATAAGCCCATCATCCTATTCATCAATCTCTAAATGGCATCTATAAGCCCATTCCATCATCACACTGCTACTATGTGAGCGCAAATTTCTGGGCACTCTAGTGTTCAATCATCTTCCACCTTCGGATTACGAAAGGCACGTCAGCCAATCTGCATCCTCAGGTCTAAGAAGATTGAATAGGGGCAACTGTTGTACCCCAAAATTTGCCCTCCCATATTCTTCAAGAATTGCCAAGTCAAAGCTTCAAGATTCCCCAAGGGTTGCACAGTGCAAGGGCCTCCTAAACAGTCAAAATTAGGGTTTTGGTTCTGATCAAGAAAATGAAGTTTCCAAGGGTCCAATCAAGTCCCACATGCCTACAAATATGGTCAAGCATCCTCATACCAAGTTTCAAGACTTTCAGCACAAAATTGCACAGTCAAAAACCCTAATTGCACTACAGTCAACTGTAGGGGCAAAATGGTCATTTGACAGTCAAAAGTCCAAATTTTTGGTCAACATCTCATTTTGAAGCCACAAACATCATTTGATCAATGCTTGATCATGATTCTCAAAGCTTGGCTCAAAAATCATCAAGATGCAAAAGTTTCCTTATTTGGACAACTGAAAAAGTCAACTGTAAATTGACCAGGGCATAACTTTCACATGGATTATCAGAAAAATTCCATCCAAAGCTCATTTTGAAGAGAAAGACATTTCCTACAACTCATCTTCATACTTCAAGTCCAAGAAATGCTCTCACAAAAAGTTATCGATTTCAACATTATAGGTCATTTTCAAAAGTCAACAAAAAGGGACTTTAAGTCAAAGGCCATAACTTGAGATTGGTAAATCAAAATGACATGGGACCAAAGGCATTGGTTAGAGTACTCAAATACCTTTCCAAAATGTCCAAGAACATGAGTAAAGCTTAAAAATTGAGCAAGTTATGCCTTGTGGAAGTTGGGAAATTTTTGGATATTTTGAAAAGTCAACATTGATTCAAATGACCTAAAATTGCTAATGGGCCTCTTTTTCTTCCACAATTCATTATCCAAAGCATGTGAACGACCACTTGGCCCAAAGGGAAGTTTTTCTTCATTTTTTATTTATTTATTTGGATTTTTATTATTAATAATTCATTTAATTAAATAAAATACATGAAAAATACCAAACCAATGCAATCAAATCTTTTTGTGCATGAAATAGGTTTAAAAATTCGTGCATGATCAGATATGGAAGGAATTGAAGTGATTGGATATAATTGAGGCCAAAATAGCATGAAAAAATATTGAAAAAGATCTTTGAAAATCAAATCTTGCAAGTCATGAATGCCAAGGTTTTTGGTTGTTTTCTTTGACCTAATTCATTCCATACATAAGCTGGATCAAGACCTAATGCTCATTGACCTAAAAGCTGCGCAAGAACCTGAAGAAAAAAACTTGAACTTTTGCTTGAAAACTCAAAACTGAAAATACACTTGCAGGTCGATTCAAGCCAAGAAATTCATCCCATTACCTTCCTAGGACATCACTGAGTCTAACTGGATAGCTTTCCATACACGTAGCCCTTTGAATTGGTATACAGAAATCAAGTTTTCTCACTTTTTTCTCATAATCGTGTTTTACAATTCAGGCATATTCATTACATTTTATTTGTGGATTCATGCTAATTAAACCTTTCTGAAGCTAACCAAATAGTTTAATTGTGTTTTTGCGCATTATTGGAAAATCTACCATTGTCGTATTTTAGGGTTTGCAGAACTGTGAATTGGGGTTTTTTATTTAAGGAACAATTGGAGCACAAGACCCAGACCATCAAAATCAGGACCTTCATACAAACTCAGTGATGGGGTCGCGCTCAATTTATGAGCCACCCTGAGCTAGTCGTTATTTTCCAGTAGGGGGTATAAAGGGACAGTACTAAAACCGTTGCTAATGATGTTTTGTTTCAGAAGAAAAAAAAGGCCAAGCGAAGGAGATGATGAAGTGTCAAAGTATGATAGGGCCATTTGAAATTTCGCGCTGGAATTCAACTAACCATTGTTTTTATTTTATATTGTTTATCTTTTATTATATATATAAAGCGCGTTAGGTGGTTCAGTGGCAAGCAGGTGTAGTGATGACCTTCAGGACCTGGGTTCGATCCCAGGTCCCCACCCCTTGCCAATATTATTTTTTCAATTATTATCCCATGCAGGTTCAATACAAGGCTCTATCATGCACCCCTCAATCCAACGCGCCACATGTCCCATTACACTCCATCAAAGGCTAGGATCTGAAGACTAGGGTGTGTCTCAGTCAACGCCCATACATGCTAACCAAAAAGTCTACAAGGCCTGAAGCTTATTGGGCCCAAATTGCTACAGAAAAACCTCCACTTTGGGGACAGAAACCCCCCTAGGTTTGTTATCTCTTACATTATTTTTTTTTCTCATTCTTTTTTTATTTCAATTATGATTCTTTTAGTTAATTCTTTGAATTTAATTATTTTCACAATAATATAAAAAACTCCAAAAAATCAGAAAAAGACAAAAAATTAATATTTTTTTTAATGTTATATTTTTGTAAATAAATTGCATTAATTAATTTTAGTTATTAAACTAGGTTTAATTGTAATATTTTCCTTAATAAAAATCTAAAATTGGTAGAATTAGGGTTTATAATAATTTTTATCCCTTTTTCTTTTCTTTCATAATAATTAAATATTTAATATTATTTACTTTTATAAATTAAAATTGCATGTAAAATAAGTAGGTTTAATTTTAGGTTAAAGTTTAATACTTTCTTAACAAATAAAAATTTTTAGAATTAGGGTTAGTTTCTCAATTTCGTTTAATTCTTTTTTTCCATTAAAATCTTAAAATACCAAAAACAAATTTCTTTTCATTTTAATTTTATTAATTTAATAATGATTTAATTTAGTTTCATAAAAAAAGGGTCCAACGCCCTCGTTTCAACTTTAATTCAAATCACGTGTTTATTTCTTTCTTTCGTATAATTTTATGTATCTCTCCCAAGGCCATGTAATATTTATCTTTCGCATTTTTAATTCTTTATATTCTGTCAAATCGGGTTCTGGAAATTTTGGCGATGTGGACCCGCGCCTTTTGTAATAGCTTAGAACTTTACTTTTCTCGCACTTTTAAATGTTAATCAAGGCATGCAAGAATGAATGGACAAAAAAAAAACAAACGCTAGATCACCTATACCATGACAAGATAAATGCAAATGAACATGACACACAAATCACACACCACCCCTAGGGTATGCCTCACTGTTGCCTTGCCTCGAAAGGTGATCGTCGAGTAGAGGATGTCTTAGTAAGTCCTCATGATCCGGGAACCTGGCATGAGGGTAGCTTCTAAGGTGTCTTCCCATTGCTCTGGTGATCACCATGTCCCGAACCTCGAATTGACCCGAACACCTCCAACGGTGGTGCTACCTACCTCTCAATGGTGGGATGGCACTACTTTAAAGGACATTTGCACAGACGAATTCCTTAGGGTAGGTAGACAACTCTCGATACTTGCTCTAAATTCAAAAAAACAAATCAAAAATACTTTTCACACCGACACCTTTTCAAAAAGCTTTCAAAAGCAATTTTTTCAAACACTCTTGAGGACCGATACAAGAGTCGAACTGGAATTTTCAAAGAAACTTTTTTAAAACCCACAATTGAAAAGCAAACAAACCATTTTTGAAAACACAAATGAGCAAGTATCTAAGAGCCCATGGATAACCATGGATAGAAAGGGTGCTAATACCTTCCCTTTCTATAACCTACCTCCCGAACCGAGAGCAATCTCTATAAGGAATTTTTCTGTGCTTTTGTCCTTTCCATTTGGAGAAAATAAAAGACGGTGGCGACTCTTGCTTCCGCGACATTTCGCGAACCAGCATTAAACAGTCAGTTCCAGATCCACCGATCACAGACGCCAAAGCAGTAGTAGAAGAAGGTGGATGCACCATATAGGGGCAACTTCCGGATATCCGTATAAGTCTGACAAGTTTGGCTTAGGTTTCACTTCAAGTGCTCAGAAGGTTGTACGTCGTGCCCGTGCTGGAGGGCCACCCTTGAAGATTAGCAACCGAGAGGTCAATGCGGTAGAAGATGGTGAAGAGGATTGCATCTTGGAGGATTGGATATTTCCGACTATCAATGGAGGACTCCGCAATCGGGAGGCCAGAGACTTTGTCCCAATAACTTTCATCCCTCGGTAATTTATCTGTACTTTTTGTTGGATCTGTAATATTCAAAAACAATTCGCACTCTTAAAACCTTGTGTCTTGCCCGAGGCACAATGGTCCATTTGTAAGGATTTTTATTTCATCTTCATATGACATTCAATGAATCATGGACGTTTTTGGCATACACACTTTTATGCTTATTGTTTTTCTTTTACATTTTATTTTTAAGGATGGTTATACCCTTACACACACCCACACTCACAAATGCAGATACCCCTCCATTCTGCATCCCATGGGTAACGATACTACTATGGCCTTTTGCGACTCTGAGGATCTAATCTACTAAGCCTAAGACGAAGGTGAGGAAGATTGTGAAGTACTAGGGGAACTTGTCAGACAACTACAACAAGAGGAAAGAACCATTCAGCCTCACGAGGAACCCGTGGATACAATCAACCTAGGTACTGAGGGGGATAAAAAAGAGGTCAAGGTGGGTGCCAATCTGGAACCCAGTGTCAAGGAGCGTCTGATTCGGTTATTGCATGATTATGTTGAAATCTTTGCCTGGACATATGAAGACATGCCAGGACTTGATACGGATATCGTGGTGCATCGTCTGCCTACAAGAGAAGATTGTCCTCCAGTAAAACAAAAAGTCTGCCACATGAGACCTGATATGTCAGAAAATATCAAAGTGAAGGTCATGAACTAATTCAATGCTGGATTATTGGCTGTCACTTCCTACCCAAAAATGGGTTGCCAACATTGTTCTCGTACCTAAAAAAGACAGCAAAGCACGAATGTACATGGACTATAGAGATTTGAATAGGACAAGCCCTAAAGATGATTTTCCACTCCCCCGCATTGACATCCTGGTTGACAATACGGCACAACTCAAAGTGTTTTCCTTCATGGACAGATTTTCAGGTTATAACCAAATCAAAATGGAACCCGAGGACATGGAGAAAACAACATTTGTCACACTGTGAGGCACATTCTGCTACAAGGTGATGTCGTTCGGACTGAAGAATGTTGGGGCAACCTATCAACGCGCCATGGTAGCTTTATTTCACGACATGATACATCATGAAATAGAGGTCTACGTAGACGATATGATAGCCAGATCGCAAATGGAAGAAGAACACCTTGATCACTTACAAAAGCTGTTTGAGAGACTGAAGAAGTATAAGATGAGGTTGAATCCAAACAAGTGCACATTTGGAGTACGGTCCGGTAAACTCCTAGGCTTTGTCGTCAGTAACAAAGGTATTGAGGTCGACCCTGCCAAAGTTAAAGCAATACAAGAGATGCCTGCTCCCCGTACTGAGAAGGAAGTCAGAGGATTCTTGGGACGCTTGAACTATATTGCCAGATTCATTTCTCATCTAACAGCTACTTGTGAGCCAATCTTCAAACTATTGAAGAAAGATCAAGTAGTCAAATGGAATGATGAATTCCAAGTTTCTTTTGACAAAATCAAAGAATACTTACAAGAACCTCCTGTATTGATGCCACCAGTCGAGGGAAGACCTTTGATCATGTATCTGACTGTTTTAGAAAACTCAATGGGGTGTGTATTGGGGAACCATGACGAGTCTGGCCGAAACGAACACGCTATTTATTACCTGAGCAAAAAGTTTACCGACTGTGAAACCAGATATTAGCTGCTCGTGAAAACTTGCTGCGTTCTGGCATGGGTTGCTCGCCGGCTAAGACAGTATAGGTTGACTCATACTACCTTATTGATATCTAAGATGGATCCGATAAAATACATCTTCGAAAAGCCTGCTCTTTCTGGGAGAATAGCTAGATGGCAGATGATCTTGACAGAGTACGATATACAATATACTACCCTAAAATCTATAAAGGGCGGTGTATTGGCTGATCACCTTGCTCACCAAGCCGTAGAAGACTATCAATCCTTGAAGTTTGAATTCCCGGATGAAGACATCATGACATTAGACAACTGTGAAGAAATCAGACCATATGACGAACCTAAACAAGGATCCCGATGGACCCTATTTTTTGATGGAGCATCCAATGCACTTGGTAATGGCATCAGCGATGTACTCATATCTCTAAAAGGGTGTCATACTCCCTTTACCACCAGACTTTGCTTCAACTGTACAAACAACATGGCGGAATACAAAGCATGCATCTTTGGTCTCAGAGCTGCCATGGACTTGGGAATCAAATCCTTAGATGTGTTTGGAGATTCAGCTTTGGTCATCAGTCAGATCAAAGGGGAATGGGACACTAAGCACCCAAACCTTATCCCTTACAAAGAACATGTTTTGACATTGCTACCACATTTTGAGAAGATTACCTTCGAGTATTTTCCGCGATAAGAAAATCAACTATCAGACGCTCTAGACACAATGTCATCTATGTTTAAACTTAATTAGGATAACGAGGCTCCCCAAATCACCATCAAAAGAATGGATGAACCAGTGCACTGTCACGAGATTAATACATAAGAGGTAGTGGACCATCCTTGGTTTCATGAAGTCAAGAGGTATCTCGAGGCTCAAGAATATCCAGAAGGAGCTTCAATCAATGATAAAAAGTTCTTAAGGAGATTCTCTGCTAAATTCTTCCTTAGTAATGGCATTTTGTACAAACATAATCATGACTCCATTTTGCTTCGGTGTGTGGATAAAGTTGAAGCTGAAAAGATCATGGCTGAATTACATGAAGGTACTTTTGGCACCCATTCCAGTGGGCATACAATGGCGAAGAAAATCCTACGGGCAGGCTATTATTGGTCTACCATGGAAGCAGATTGCTATCAACATTCTCGAACCTATCATAAGTGTCAAATTTATGCTGACAAGGTGCACGTACCTCCGGTTCCTCTGAATGTCTTGACGGCTCCTTGGCCCTTTGCTCTGTGGGGAATTGATATGATTGGAGAGATCAAGCCTAGAGCCTCAAATGGACACCGCTTCATCCTAGTGGCCATTGATCATTTTACAAAGTGGGTTGAAGCAGCTTCCTTCGCCTCCGTTACCAAGAATGTTGTTGCCCGCTTCATCAAGAAAAACCTCATTTGCCAGTACGGTATCCCGGAAAGGATCATCACTAACAACGGTACAAATCTCAATAACACTATGATCACCGCTTTATGCGAGCAATTCAAGATCCAGCATCACAATTCTTCTCCCTATCGGCCAAAGATGAATGGTGTTGTCGAAGCTGCGAATAAAAACATTAAGAAGATCATACAGAAAATGACAGTCACATACAAAGATTGGCATGAGATGTTACCGTTTTCTCTCCACGATTATCGTACCACGGCTCGCACGTCAACCAGGGCAACACCATATTCTTTGGTTTACGGCATAGAGGTTGTCCTACCTATTGAGGTTCAGATCCCCTCTCTGAGAATTATGAAGGATGCAGGTTTGAATGAAGACGATTGGATCCAGACTCGACTTGATCAATTGAATTTGATTGATAAAAAAAGACTTACTGCTGTTTTCCATGGTCAAATGTATCAAAAACAGATGATCAAGGCTTTTAATAAGAAAGTCAGGCGCCAGGTATATCATGTTAGGGATCTAGTGATCAAACGTATCATCTTGCCACAAAGTGATCCCAGGGGAAAATGGACTCCTACCTATGAAGGACCATTTGTAACTAAAAACATATTCTCCGATGGGGCAATGATCTTGACCACCATGGATGGCGACGACCTGCCACACCCTGCGAACGCGGACATAGTCAAAAGATACTACGCATAAGAGACCCGCTAGGTTGACATATCTAGGCAAAACAATGGCATCCCGGCGAACCAAAAGGTTCGGGCAAAAAATAGGGATAAAATGAAGAAAAAAATGTACACCCGGCAAGTTGAAAACCCGAAAGGGCGGTCCAGTTAAAATTTAGGGAATTAAAGCGTATGACTATGTCCCGTCGGATCACTTAATAGACAACCTTTGACTTCCACTGACAAACTCAGATTTTCTGATCAATTCAATCATCTTCGGACAAGGCACAAATAGACAAGATACTCAGAGATGCGAAGGCTATAGCAGAATGGAAACCCCATGGGATTTTTTATACACGTAGCTATCTTTTCTTTGTATCGGAATTTTCTACGACAGCATTCTCTTACTAGAATGTTTGTCCCCTTTGTACAAAATGTTTATTAAAAGTCAATACAAAGATATCCCTTTGAAAGTGCAAAAAACTATTTGTCTTTTTCTTTACGTTTGTGTTTTGTTTACAAAAACGTCCAATGTTTCATTGTTGAACATATGCATTTGAACATGATCACTGCTTACAAATAAACAAAATGAGGAAGAAAATTACTGATAGGTTGAAATAATAGGAAAATGTCTCTAGGCTATTCTATAAGTGATCCCTTACAGTACATCATTTAATTCCCCAGCGGAACGAAACTCCCAGATTACCAATCCCAGGTAGAAATCATCCAATTTCTCCAGTTTCCCTAAGCAGATCTTACAAGCAGCACATGGCATTACCCTCACAACAGAACTTATTTCTCTCAACAGAAGTTCATCAGTACTTCAACTTCAAGACATAAAACATATTCTCAGTGGCATTCAGGGATTTATTTTCCTCGAACAGACAACAATACAGAAAATCAGCACACATGCGCATACATTGCATCCATATATCAATAAACATTAATAAATCAAATACATTGCATCACACATTTCATGCAAACGTAACTTTGTATTTTAGCTAACATTTTACCCTTTTCAGGATAATATTAATGGCTAACCGGTAACAATATGCAATCTTGATACATTTCAGATACGCTCCAGACACGGATGCCATTCTGATACTCATTCAGATTCAACTTTCTTGATACAATTCAGATACGCTCCAGACACAGACGCCATTCTGATACTCATTCAGATACAACCTTTCAGATACAGTTCAGATACGATCCAGACATGGATGCCATTCGTATACTCATTCAAATTCAACTTGCTTGATACAGTTCAGATACGCTCCAGACACGGATGCCATTCTGATACTCATTCAGATTCAACTTGCTTGATACAGTTCAGGTACGCTCCAGACACGGACGCCATTCTGATACTCATTCAGATACAACCTTTCAGATATGGTTCAGATACACTCCAGACACGGATGCCATTTTGATACTCATTCAGATTCAACTTGCTTGATACAGTTCAGATACGCTCCTGACACGGATGCCATTCCGATACTCATTCAGATTCAACTTGCTTGATACAGTTCAGGTACGCTCCAAACATGGACGCAATTCAGATACTCATTCAGATATAACCTTTCAGACACAGTTCAGATACGCTCCAGACACGGACACCATTCTAATACTTATTCCTTCAGCTTACAACTTACAATTCAACAAACATTCTTGGATGACATCTACAAGCCCATCTCCAACAAGATTCTATCACCTCTCCAAATGGCATCTTTAAGCCTATTCCCTCAACCACACGTCGTCGAATGCAAATTTCTGGGCACTCTAGTGTCCAATCATTCTTTCACCTTCAAGTCACGAATGGCAAAACTCGTCAATCTAACTCTTCAGGTATAAGAAGATTGAACAGGGGCAGATGTTGTACCTCAAAATTTTCCCTCTCATTTATCAAGATTTTTCTCACAAGATCTCTTTGACTCAAGACTGGATTAGGGTTTGACCAGCTCAAGACATCTCATCAAGAACTGATAAACCAAAATTAGGGTTTGGGATTGCACAAGGATTTTTGGACTATCAATGTTTCATATGGATTTCAAGTATCATTATGGACCCCTAAGATTACTCATGTCAAGTTTCAAGCCTTGAATCACATTTTTTATCAGTCAATTGGACAGTTGACCTAAAAATCAGCTGTATTGGGGAAAAAGTCAACCATGGCCAATTTACAGTTAAACTTCACAATTTTTTATCCACATAAATATTTTATACTCATATGTATCATTTTATCAAATTTGGATCACAATTCCTCAAGAAATTTGATCAAATCATCAAAAGGGCAAAATGGTCAAAATTAGGGTTTTGACTGAGAAAGGGCAATTTCTGATTTTTGACCCAGCAAATGACCAATTTGTTTGAAGCATGATTTAAAGGGTTCAATTGTATCATCTTGACCTAATGACATGGTTCAAAACGTTACAATTTCATTAGATTGACAGATGAAATTTGCAGTCAACTGATCAAAAGTCAACTGTATACTGAAAAGTCAAACTTTGACTTTTTGGTCAAAATCAAGTGCCAAGGATCACAATTCATCAAAACATATCTAAATGTGAAACTTGTTCATCAAGAAATCAAATATTGAAGATTTTGTTTTGAAATTTAAAATTTTCTTAACTTAGAAATTTTTCTAAGTATAGAAAATTTCTTATTTTTTCTCAACTTTAAGCCAAATTTCCACCATGATAAAAGATGATTCAAAGAAAGTTCCCAACATGAAATTTGTATATCTCCATGAAATCTATAACTTTGCTTCACACATTTTTTCCTAAAGATGCTTGGATCTCAAGATATAATTTTATGAATACATGCCCATGAACTAAAATAACTTAGTGAAATTTTGCCCTAATTTAGGCAGGTTTTTTACCTAACTTCATGGTAATTTTTCACCTAGTTCCAAGAGGAATCTTGGAAATAATTTCAAATATGAGTTATAGAGCACATTGCAATCTTTCCAAAATGTCTAAGAACTCCTTGAGATCATTCTTGAGTATGGAGAATCGAAGAGAAGAAGTTGGCAATTTCTCACTTTGATTTCAAGCCATTTCATGAAGAAAAAAATTCAAATCCAAACCTAGGCTGCATAATCCTTGATTTACAGGTCTCAAACTTGTTTCTCACTCCATAATTTAATGCTTACACAGTTGATAAAGCTTTAATCCAAGCGTAAAAGCCTTTGTCCAAGCTTTAATTCCATAAATGGCACAAAGCTGCCATTTCCATTTTAGAAAAGCACCACTTTTGAATTTGTTAACTTCTTGAGCTTTACACATGTTCTCTCTGCACACACAAGTCCTATAAACCAAAAGCAAAGTGTCTAGGACTTGTACCAACTCAAACCAGGCCTGTACAAGCATGTAGAGAGTTGTCTCCTCACTTTTCTTAAAAGGCAAGCAATAGAGCAAAAAGCCTACAACTGAGAAACCTGGGGTGGATTTGATTCGGAACCTTCTCTATACTTATACACAAACAAATTACAACCTAAGACACGATTGCTAAAGGCCAGAAACTCTCCCAAACTCTCTATCACCAAAAACCTGCCATAACTTGCAGTTTTGCATCAAGCATAGCAATCCAAAAATCTACTCGTGCGTTTCAAGTTCTAATCACCTAAACACTTAACCTACATCATATCTAAGTGTTCTAGACCATCATCCCTTCACTGTAACTCCTCCTTCTCCATCTGCCTTTTTTGCATTTCAAGCTGGCAGGTTGATTTGGATAGAGAGATTCGGGCACTTTCAAAGCAAGTTAAGGATTGGAGCATACTCAGGGAGGTTCAGGCAAGCTAAAGGAATCATCAGGCCTTCTCAAAACTCACTCCAACTCCATTCACGATCTCAGCTGAAAGAGGTAAGAACTCTAACTTTTATCTCTTCATACAGGCATCCTTGGGCCTCGATTTGTAAAAGAAAAATGTAGATATTATTGTGCTAAAGCCAACCATGTGCATAGATTTCATTTATATTCATTGTGTCTAGAGAATTTTAGATTTCAAATTTCTGTAAAAACTAGGTTTAAAATTAGGGCCATTGAAATTAGCTTTGATCTTTGACTGATAGTTTACATGAGTTACATGGTTGAAATCGTGGGAAAAAGTACTACCATTTTCATGTTTGAAGTTTCCATTTTCATGAAGAAATGAGAGAGATATGTTTGGTCTAGTTAGATAGAGGAAGAAGACAAAGTACAGGGCAAGGAAGAGATTCATGTTATCTATTTTTTGTTTCATTTAAACTAACGGATGTACAGCCACCCCAGTGGCAAGGCAGTGCGCTGAAATTGCATAGGTCGTGGGTTCGAACCTTGGCGCTGCCTTTTGCATTTTTCATATTTTTCAGCTTCATTTTTTGTCATTTTTACAGCGTGGGCTCAACTACTGGGCCTCATTTTTTTTCTAACATACTACCTCCTGATTACTCAGGACACCCTTGGTCCAATTTATTTTCATTTATTTATTTTATTTTTGTTTACTTCATTAAATATTTCTCTTAAATATTATAAAATCATAAAAAATATAAAAATGTTAAATATTTCATTTTGTTCATTTTATTTTATTTTCTCATGGAAAATATTTTTATTAAATTATATATTAACTATTCTTTCTTAAATAAAACTTGTAAAATAAAATAGACTTAGGTTAATTTTTATTTCTTTTCCTTCACACTTGTAAATATTTTTTTTCTCTAATGTATAAAAGGACTAGATATTTCATAAAATACTATTTATTATTTTCAAGACAAAAATACACAAAAATAATATTTAAAGAACTTTATTTTCTTTTACAAACTAGAATTAGGGTTAACCAATTTATAAAAATAATTTATTTTTTTCTTAAATTATTAGGTTTAGTTCAAAAACTCATTTTCATAAAAAAAACAAAACAAAAATCTTTTTCTTGCATATATATACCATTTGCATATTTATTTTTTTATTCAAATATTCGTACAAATTTGATTTGGTTGTAATAGATTAAATTAGGTTTATATTATTGCAAATCCCCATTCATAATTTGTATACCCCCCCTCCCATAAAATGTTGTAATAGTATAGTAATCTTTAAATTATGCAATTTATCGCTTTTACTTAACATGCTAGTAATTAGGGTTTGTATGGCAAGATAAAACAATCAAATAGAAAACCCTAATCTAAGACAAAATCAAGCATGAAAATAACACACTTGCACACAAGCACCCTTAGGGTTACTCCACTTGGTTGCCTTACACAAAAATGGCCATATTACGCATGCGAAGTATCTTGGCAAAACAAACAAATATAAGATCATAGTCCCTCGATGACGCTATTCAAAGTTGCTTTACAAAATGATCTTAGTCCCTCAAAAAATGCTAAGATACCTTGCAACATTGCTAATCATGGTTACACGATGACCCACGCCCGCCCTGTTAACATCCAAAGATAGGGTTGCTTACCAAATCAATGGTAAGACAACAATATCAAAAGAAAAGAAAATGAACAAGAAATACATTTGAGTAGGTAGATTACTTCTAGTTACTTGCTCCATTTCAAACAACTATCCTTGCTATTTTTAAAACAAACACACACATTTCCAAACATCTTACAAACATTGAAAACATTTTCAAAAAGACAAACATCTTTGTATACATTCTTACGAACAAGAATCATTACAAAGATTGCCTAAACAATGGCCTCTTTTACAAAATACTTTCAAAACCACACAAAGCACAAATTTCAAACAAAATCAAGTGAATCTAGCAAGTAACTAAGAGCCCATGGAAAACCATGGATGAAAAGGGTGCTAATACCTTCCCTTTTCATAATCTACCCCCCGAACTCAAGAAACAATCTCAAAGGTCTTTCCTGTGCTTTTTCACCTTTCCTTTTGGATAAAAGAAAAGTCGGTGGCGACTCTTGCTAACCGCAACATTTGCAATAAAACACAAAAACCTCAATTCAGTTCTCCCACCGTATCATACCTTCATTAAAGAGTCTTGATGCTCTTCAGAATTGATTAGCAACGAGAGTATAGAAATTTTATCTTGGGTTTGGTGAAGCTGATCCACCACCCTATAGTCGCTTCTTTTGATTATCTTCAAAAATTCCTCCGCCTCTTGACCAGTAAACTTTTTTCTTGGAGGTTATTTTTCTTGACTTGTTTCCACCACTGCTTTTCCTTTATCCTTTATTGATACCTCGTTTTTATCTTTTTTCTATCTCATCATCCTTTTTTAGTGGATCAGATCCGAAGACTCGACCATTGCGAGTCATGCCCCTTGTCCCTGCTATGTTTGAAACTGCAGGTCCTTGACTCGGTGATGGCTTATTTTCCTGTTTCAAACCATTAACATATACAGTTAAATCATAAGTCCATGGTACTGCTTTATTACTTTCATAAGGGGTAGGTGATGGCCCCTTAATTACCATTGTGGCCTTCGAAACTGCTGATATTTGTAAAGTTTTCTTTGGTGATGCCCCTGGGGTTTCTGCCGATTCTCCCCATGGTATCACAAGAGTCTTTTGTTAAGGTTTGGACCTTGGCAAGGGATTACCAATGGCTTCTTTCCTTCGATAGCGGCTACATATTCTTCTTCAGGGTATGGTCTGAATTGGACTATCCCCTAGTCCACCAGCTTCTGTAATGTTCTCTCGAAGGCTTCATTATGTTCCAACAGGAACCCACACTCCAACAAATAATTTTTCAACAAATTTATTGGGGCCTTTCCTTGCATGGTTTCCCCAAAGTCATTGACTACTTCAATCGCATTTATTGTGTCCACCATGCGGAGGCATGAGGTTTGACTTGATGTTAGGTTTCTCAAAAGTGATGTCCTGAGATTCCAATAAATCTTAAACTCTATGTTTGAAAGCACAACATTGTTTTATGGTGTGCCCAGGGGAATTAGCGTGATACTCACATCTGGCGTTGGCATTGTACTTTCGTGGGAGTAGCCCGACTAGAGGAGCTAGAGGTTTTAGTTCTACCAGGGATGCCTTTACCAAGTATTGTAATAATTGGCTGGGTGGCATAGGGAGTGGATCAAAATTTTCTTTGCGGCCTTTCAAATCTGCTTTACTGCTGTCCTTTTGGGATCATTAATGGTTGTTGTGCCCTTGGTTGTGAGGCTACAACATTAATTTCTCCCTTCTTTCTTTTCGTGAAGTTAGGAGTATGTCTTTTTGCATTATAAGGGGTATTTGATAGTCCCCCTAGTATCTTTCCACTCTTTATTCCAGCTTCAATCCTTTCCTCGATAGTCACTAGATCTGAGAATCCTGAAGAGATGCTTCCTACCATCTTTTCATAGTATACCCCTTGCAAGGTTACCATGAACATGTCTACTAGCTCCTTCTCCAACAGTGGTGGTTGCACACGGGATGCCATCTCCCTCCACATCTGAGTGTACTCTTTGAAGGACTCTTCTTTCTTCTGAGACAAGTTCTGGAGTTGTGTGTGAGTAGGCCCCATGTCCAAGTTATATTTGTAATGCTTCAAGAAAGCATTAGCAAGATCTTCCCATGTTCGAATATGAACCTATTCCAACTGCATATACCAGTCCAGAGATGCCCCGCTTAAGTTGTATTGAAAACAATGAATCATTAACTTCTAGTCGTGGGAATGGGCATGCATCTTCCTTCAATACATGCGCAGATGGTTCCTCAGACAAGTGAGCCCTTTGTACTTTCCAAAGTCATCTAATTTGAACTTTGATGGGATCACCACATCAGGAACTAGGCCCATTTCAAGAGCATCTACCTCGAAGGCGTCATAACCCTCCACAACTTTCACTCTTTATTAAAGAGCTTTATATTGATTCAACCCCAGTGGATTCTCAATAGCCTGTACTGGTCGTTCTTAAGGGTGCCTGATTAACATCCTCTTGGTCGTGGTCTCCATATTGCAGGTCCAAGTAGTTGTCTGCATTATTGATTGGAATTTGTAGGGTATGAGATGCCCCTAACTTTGGCAGAGGTGGTACAAACCCTTCAGTCTCAGCTTCTTTTGTTTCTTGTTGGGCCATGACGGACTTTTAGGGTCCCACTTCTGGCTCTTTTCTCGGTTGGTGACCGCTTGATGCACCAATTGTTTGGGATACTTCTTCAAAAGCTACTCTAGGAATTTGATCATGCTTGTCGATGATGCTATTCAAAGCTAGAAGAACTTGACTCATGTCTCCTTTCATTGAGTTGACATCACCTTTGACTTGCTCGAGATCTTCCTTGAATGCAGTTTGATTCTCCTCAATTTGTTCCATTTCTCTTTGTTGATAGGCCATTGTCTGATACGGAGGCTAAGGAGGTGGTACTCTTCTTCTACCAATGGTTCAACTGGAATTTTTTTTGAAAGAGATAAGTTTTTGTATGAAATGCAGGTGTTCGTGAATGTATGCATGTGTATGAATATGTATGAATATGTATGAATATGTAAGGGTTTCTACTTTTAAATGCCTTATTCACTTGGGTATATATTTCAGCATTATTTTTTCTCTTCTTTTTTTTTGCTTTTTGCTCTTTTTTTTATTGATGAGTATCTTAAAAATAAATACGCAAACGAGATATGGAAACAAAGTGCCTTTATTGAAAGTAACATAATTCTGATATTGAAAGATATTATAACTTTAAAAACAATAAACTTGTTTGCAAGAAAGTAAACAATCTTCTAAGTACGCTTGCAGATGTCTGCTCTGAAACAATCGACCATTGTTCGACAAAGTTTGAGAAAGTCTTCAACATCTTTTGGAAGAGAGACCATTACACTCTCTGAGTCTCTCAAACTTCTAGGGATGTCCTCAATGAGATTGTTGGCTAGGAAAGCAAGTCTTTCGTGTTTGTCCTTGTAATACCGATATTCTTGATAAAGATAGGGAATTATCTTATGGTTATCCCTCCCCACTTGGGAGATCTTTGTATACTGCTCTTCCCAATACATCTTTTCAGCCCTCATCTCTGTATAAAGTCTTCGTTGAATCAGGAAATCTTTTTGGAGGCCTTCTAGCTCAAGGCACACTTGCTCATATTCTTCAGTTTTCTAGGCCAGGAGTCTTTCTGCCTTCATCTTTTCAAGTTGTTCATTTATCTCTGATTATTGGTTGTCTTGGAGTCTCGTGGTGATGAATTTCATTTGCTCTTCTTGATCTAAAGAAGCTTGCGCCAAAATTTGGATCTGGGCCCTTAGGTCCTCCTCAAACACCTTCTTGTCTTATGTTGCCTTTTCATACCATCTAGTTAACCTCCTGGTTTCATTAGCAGCATATTCTAACCTTTGGTTGTGGGAATCTAGATTGAAGGTCACACTTAATAATCCTTCAGCCGTATGCTTCCGTTTAAGGCTCTCTTTTTCCAATGCCTTTTGATCTCTCTGAATCTGTTGGTCTTTTGATTCTAGTATGAGCTGTATTTGTCTCTTTTCTTTGGTTAGATTAAGGAGGTTGAGTTCTAATTCTTCCTTTTCCTTCCAAGCTTGTTTTAAGGCACTTTTCATATTGTTGATTTCTTCCAAGGACATAGGAGGGACCTCTAGGACCTCTGACTTATACTCTGGATCTATATCAAACGGCAGCTTGATAATTTGTACCCTATCCATAACCCATCTAGTGTAGGGTTCGCTTGCTATGGCATTATTCCTTTCAGCTTTCCTTTTATTAACCTTATTCCAAGCCCGGATAACCTTGTTGAGCAACCATTGGTCATTTCTACCCATGTCATGAATGATAAATTGTTGGAGTTGTTTGTCTAAAGGTCTATCTTCCAGAGGATACCCTAATTGTTGCAGGCTAAGGTAGGGTTGTAATTAATACAGCCTCATGATCCAATCAATGGAACATTAGGAAAGTCCCCACAACTATAGGTAATATCACCAATGTCCAGATTGCTTGCATACCATAATAAAGAATTAGCAGTGAGAGACCTTAATTTCAAAGGCCACTCGTGTCTGGTCAAATTTGGAATCATATAATCTTCTTTTTAAAGATGGGTCATAAAGCAGGAATACAAAAGTGGGATGCAACAATTTAAAGTTCCTTTCCTTTTTTTGTACAATGTATGAAATGTGTAATAAATGTCAGCAAGAAGATCGGGAGTTGGATCCATATTAAAAACTTTTGTACTCTAAAATATGCTAATGGCCGCAGGGTCAATATAGTCCAAAGTTCGTGGAAATAAAATTACACCAAACACAAGCAATCCCAAACAATCGACACAAGGCTCACATTCTTTATAATTAGAAAATTCGAGTGCCTTAGATTCTAGGTATACTCTTTTAGTTCCTCATATGTCGCCTTCTCTTTTGTAATTAAGAGTTAATTTGGAATAAGGGATCCCTAAACCCTTTTCCAAGACATTGACGTCAATAGTTTTCCCGATACCCACATAGGTTTTCTCTTTAGAGAAGTTCAGAATTCTGTCAAATTCTTCCAGAGTCGGTGCTAGCTAGAATTCTTGAAAGGTGAAGCATCTTAGCGGAGGGTCGTAGAACTGACTTAGGGCAGAAACAGCATCTAGTTGAACCTCTACTTTGGTCAAGTCAAGGGTATCCCCATAGTGGCGAGTGAACATCTTCAGAGCCCTTTCAGATAATTTCCCTTTTATGGCTTTCATTTCAGACATATCCGGCTTGATGGCATTGATGCAGACAAGTTATTTCCCTTTGGTATTCACTTTTCAAGATACTCACCAAAATCTTTGATTTTATTACTCTTTTTTTTACGCTGTGAATAAGACAAAAAATGAGACGGATGATGAATATATGAAATGTACGAATGCATGGATGAAGGGTTTAGTGACGGGATTTTATGACAGGTACCCTTATAAGGTAGGCTCCTAGTTTTGGCATATGGTTAGTCTATCCTTCCAATAAGGTGGCTTCCTTAAGAGTATCATGAATAACACCAGAGGGAAAAGGCACAAGGTCCTCCCTTAAGTGGAGCCTCTTTACAGACCGAGACTTTTGTCTCAAAGTCGTGAAAGGTCTCGTCATGAGATTTGGTTTAGGGTTGTACAAAGAGTCATAGGTGTCATTCCAAAATCTTACTTCCCAAGAGGATGTCTCTTGAGAGGTATTCCTTTCGCGAAATTCCATCGACTCTAGCAGAATCGTCACGTAAACTCATAGGGATGATGTATCCCCTTGGCTAATAGACGAACCTTCTCTCTAAGGGTTTTTGAAAATATATTTTTGAAATTGAAACCTTGCCACAGAGTAAATATAATGAATAATAAAATAAACAAGAAATAAATAAATAAATAAATAAAAGGAAATAAAAACCCAACAAAATAAAAAACCCTAAGACCTAAAGGACATGCTTATAAACCTAGGGTTGACGTCCCCAGCAGAGTCGCCAGCTGTTGCAACTGGATTTTAAATCAGAGTCGCCACTACTAGTTTTTATCCTAAGGAAGGGAATCTAATAGGAAACCCTAATTTCGCAAACATAGATTCTAGGTTACAAACTTATTTAGATAAAAGGAAGGTGTTAGGCACCTTTCATCTGCCTTATTCATAAGGATACTAGGGTTAGGTTGAACAGTTTCGAGAATAGGGTTTAATATTTTACTTAGGAAAAAAAGATTGGTTTTTTATTAGGGGAACTCACCATGATTTTAGTCTTATGCCTACGTATCCTCTTATGAGGAATCAGAGTCTCAATTCATAGTTCGTTTGGGTTTGTATTTTTTATGGATTTCAAAGGTATTTTAACTTCCCTCAGAATTTTGGACTAAACGCGCAATTAATCAAAATATACTTTGTAACCTTTTTTAAAATAGATTGTTGAATTAATTTATTATGAAAAATAAAGTTTAATATTTGTTAAGTGTTTTTTATATGTTAATTATAAAAAAAACTCTATTTAATACATGATTTTAAAAAAGGAATATTTTTAATGCAATAAAATACATATTTGAATGAGATTTTAGAGAAAATAATATTTGATTTAATAATAATAGTAATAAATGATATTAAAAATTATAAATATTAAAAATAATAATAATTATAATAAAAATAAATAAATAAAATAAATCACAGTGGGGTGCAAACCAATCTAAGGAAGTAAAAGAGAGGGGGTGTAGATAATAAGGGCCTGAGTTCAGATATTGAATTCAGGCCAGGTGGACTGGGGGTTCTTTTTGGTATCATGCAGTAAAATAGGGGGTGCACGAGGAGACAGGGCCCAAGTTCAAATATTGAACTGGGCCCAATGCCTAGAGGGGTACGCTTGTAGTTCGTGTAGCAAACATAGGGGTATACAAGAAGATAGGGCCCAAGTTCAGATATTGAACTGGGCCCAATGGCTGGGGGTGTGTGATTTCACCGTGTTCAGAAAATTAAAGCAGGAAGGGGTACGCATATGAATTGGCCAGGCCCAGGAGGTATAAGTCCATTTGGATTAGGTGAATGCGTGTGTACTGGGCTTATTATGGGTGGGTGTATTTGTTAGAACACATTTTGATTCTACAACCCTTGATTAGAGTTTTGATGATAACAAAATACAAATAATAAATAAATTCAAAGATATATACAAAGAACAATTATGTTTCTTAAAATTATGTTTTGTATATGCAGAAGTTCTGACGGAATCAGCATCAGAAGATCAGCAATATGTGCTACACGCTGAAGCTACCAGATCATACGCTGAAGCTTGATGACCAGAATCTGGCCTAATCAAGTACACTCTGACTCTGATCAAAGACATCTTTACCAAGTCATCAACACTCTGAAGCGTTATCAGCAGTTACAGCAAAGAAGACTCTGAAGCGTTGCTAGTTATTCAAGACAGAATTAAATGCTAACGGCTTTCTTCAGACAAGATCTTCTTCAAAAGGAAAGTGTATTATTATCATTAAACTTTATTTATGGACAACAAATATTTGCCTTTCCTATACAAACAAGTCTGCTTGTGAAAAGAAGCACGTACATACGCACACAACAATTTGCCAAGACTTCTAAACCACGCATATTCAAAGCTTTAGCAAATTCATTTTATTCTAAGCTTAATTTGTGTAACTATCACAGTTGTGATATACTATTTTGTTAGAAAACAACAACACACTCTTGTTCAATTATTTGTAAAAGATTTCCTTGATTTGTGGGACATGGTGACTGATGGATACACGCACCCAGTGGATGTACGTGGTCAGAAGATTGACAGGAAAATGATGTTTAATCAGCAAAAGCGTGAATTCAGAAATCATCACAAGGCCAAAACAATTCTTCTCAGCACCATCTCATATTCAGAATATGAGAAAATATCAAACAGAGAAACTGCCAAGAATATGTTTGATTCTCTGAGAATGACGCATGAAGGCAACATTCAAGTCAAAGAAACCAAAGCCCTTGCGCTTATTCAGAAGTATGAGGCATTCAAGATGGAAGATAGTGAATCAATAGAAGCTATGTTTTCAAGATTCCAAATTCTTGTTGTTGGTCTAAAAGTTCTTGACAAAGGATATTCCACTGCTGATCACGTTAAGAAGATCATCAGAAGCTTGCCAAAACTGTGGAGGCCAATGGTCACAGCGCTTAAGCTAGCCAAGAATCTCAACAAAATCTCTCTGGAGGAACTTGTCAGCTCCCTCAAAAGTCACGAGATAGAGCTAGAAGCAGATGAACCTCAAAAGCAAGGTAAGCCATTAGCTTTAAAATCTAACAGAAAATCTGACTCCAAAGTTTTGCAGCCTGTGGAAGAAACCTATGATGGATCCTCATCAGAAGAAGATGAATTGTCTCTTCTCTCCAGAAGTGTGAACCAACTGTGGAAGCAGAGGCAAAGGAAGTTCAGGAACCCCAGAAGATCAGAAAATCAGAATGAATCTTCCTCCAGATACAGAAGGTCAGAATCCTCCTCTGGACACAGAAGATCTGAAGGTTCTTCAGGATACAGAAAGCCAAACAAAAAAGACATCATCTGTTATGAGTGTAACGAGCAAGGGCACTACAAAAGTGATTGCCCAAAGCTTCAGAAGGAGAAGCCCAAAAATAAGTTTGGCAAGGAAAAGAAGAAAAGGATCATGGCTACATGGGATGATTCTGACACATCTGAAGCTGACTCAAAATCAGATGATGAAAGAGAAAACATAGCTCTCATGGCAAACGTATCTGAAGACATTGAAGCTTCTGAGACAGACTCTGAATCAGATACGGAAGAGGTATTCCCTAACTTTACTATAAATTTTACTAAGGCTGAATTAGCTAAAAGCCTTAATGAAATTTTGGAAAGGTATCAGCATATCAGAGTCAAATTCAGAAACCTGAAAAGGAATCTTGCTTCTGACTCTGATAAGACTGAGAGTCTCAGATTGGAGAATTTTAAGTTAAATGATAAAATTTCAAAATTAGAAAACCAATTGCAAAACTCTCAGAAGGAAACAATCCCTAAAACTCTCAGCAATGCTGATGAGATCATCAAAGAGTATGATCACAGCTTTCAGAAGTTTCTAGCTAAAAACATAGACAGAAGCAAAATGGCTTCAATGATCTATGGAGTTAGCAGAAATGGCAGAAAAGGGATAGGATATCAAGGTAAGGTCCCTACACCAAAAAATGCCATGGATTTAGTTATAAAACGTACTCCACTTGATTCACACTATATATACAGGCACACACATGACATAAAGTATACAAGTAGTGATTACTCTGTCAAACCAAAATTCAACCAGAGTTTTGGTAAAACTAACAAATCAGGACCCAAGAAAATGTGGGTACCTAAGGATAAAATAATACATGTGGAAGATATCTTTAGCAGCAAAGCAAAGACACCAATCATGGTACCTGGACTCTGGTTGCTCACGACACATGACGGGAAGAAGGCATATGTTCCAAAGCATGGAACTTAAGCCTGGAGGCCACGTAGGCTTTGGAGGCAATCAGAGAGGAAAGATCATTGGCTCTGGAACAGTAGGTAATGAAAATCTTCCCTCTATAAGTAATGTTTTATTAGTAGATGGATTAATGCATAACCTATTATCCATAAGTCAATTAAGTGATAACGGATATGATATAATCTTCAATCAAAATTCATGCAAAGTTGTTAGTCAGAAAGATGGGACTATCCTATTTAATGGAAAGAGGAAAAACAACATTTATAAAATCAAACTTTCTGAACTGAAAAGTCAGAATGTAAAATGTCTTCTGTCTGTTAACAACGAGCAATGGATCTGGCACAGAAGATTGGGACATGTTAGTATGAGAAGAATATCTCAGATTAACAAACTCAATCTGGTCAGAGGACTTCCTAACCTGAAGTTCAATTCAGATGCTCTGTGTGAAGCATGTCAGAAAGACAAGTTTGCAAAACCTGCTTTCAAATCCAAAAATGTTTTTTCCACCTCTAAGCCATTAGAACTTATGCACATTGACTTATTTGGACCAGTTAAAATTGCTTCAATTAGTGGCAAGAAGTATGGGTTAGTAATCGTAGATGACTACAGCAGATGGACATGGGTAAAGTTCTTAAGGCACAAGGACGAGTCACATTCTGTGTTTGTTACCTTCTGCAACCAAGTTCAGAATGAAAAGGATCTTAGAATCGTCAAAGTCAGAAGTGATCATGGTGGAGAGTTTAAAAATAAAGATTTTGAGTTATTCTTTAATGAAAAAGGCATTCTGCATGATTTCTCTTGTCCTAGAACTACCCAGCAAAATGGAGTTGTAGAACGAAAGAACAGAACATTGCAAGAAATGGCCAGAACCATGATCAACGAGACTAACATTGCTAAGATCTTCTGGGCAGAGGCAATAAACACAGCGTGTTATATTCAGAATAGGATCTCCATAAGACCTATTCTGGAAAAGACTCCATATGAATTGTGGAAGAACAAAAAGCCCAACATTTCTTATTTTCACCCATTTGGATGTACATGTTTTATTTTGAATACAAAAAATTATTTGAACAAGTTTGACTCTAAAGCACAAAAGTGTATTATGTTAGGATACTCTGAACGCTCAAGAGGGTACAAAGTATTCAATACAGAAACACAGATTATTGAAGAGTCAATCAGTGTTCGGTTTGATGATAAGCTTGACTCTCAAAAGTCAAAGCAGAATGAATTCCTTGCAGGTATGGAAGTTGAACTCACAGGTACTGAAGACATCTCATCAGAGGCTCCCAACAGAGACACTCCCTCAACGTCAGAAAGAGTCACTGCAAGCAACCCAACACCTTCTGTTGATCAACTCCAGAAAAGACCAACCAGAAGCAGCATTGATCACCCAGAAGAAACAATCTTAGGAAGGAAGGAAGATCCAATCAGAACAAGATCTACTTTCAGAAATTCTGAAGAGTCTCTTATGGGACTGGTTTCTCTGATTGAACCAACAACAATTGATGAAGCACTTCTGGACAATGACTGGATTCTGGCAATGCAAGAGGAGCTAAATCAATTCACAAGAAATGGCGTATAGGATCTGGTTCCCAAACCAAAAGGATTCAACGTCATTGGTACAAAATAGGTGTTTAGAAACAAACTGGACGAACAAGGTGAAGTCATCAGAAACAAAGCACGGCCGGTAGCACAAGGTTATAGTCAGCAAGAGGGGATAGACTATACAGAAACCTTTGCTCCAATCGCCAGGTTAGAATCTATCAGACTTTTAATATCATTTGCTATTAATAAAGGCATCACTCTGTATCAGATGGATGTCAAGAGTGCATTCTTAAATGGCTATATAGAAGAAGAGGTATATGTGCACCAACCCCCTGGTTTTGAAAATTCCAAAAATCCAGAATATGTTTTCAAACTAAAGAAGTCACTCTATGGTCTGAAACAAGCTCCCAGAGCTTGGTATGAAAGACTAAGTAACTTCCTGTTGGAAAAGGAATTCACCAAAGGGAAAGTGGACACAACCTTGTTCTGTATGACAGTTAAGAATGACATCTTAGTATGTCAGATTTATGTTGATGAAATCATATTTGGATCCACTAAACCCTCTCTGGGAAGAGAGTTTGCTAAATGTATGCAGGCAGAGTTTGAGATGAGCCTAATGGGGGAACTAAAATTCTTTCTGGGCATTCAGATTAATCAAACTCCTGAAGGAACTTACATTCATCAGAGAAAATATGTCAGAGAACTTCTGAAGAAATTTGATCTCTTAGAATGTAAACCATCAAGGATTCCAATGTATCCTACGTGCATTCTGGAAAAAGAAGAGGTAAGTAAAAAGGTAGAACAGAAGGTCTACAGAGGTATGATTGGTTCTCTTCTGTATCTGACGGCTTCAAGGCCTGGCATTCTATTCAGTGTTTGCATTTGTGCTAGATTCCAATCAGATCCTAGAGAATCTCACTTAACAGTAGTTAAGCTAATTTTCAAGTATCTGAAAGGTACTGCTAATCTGGGTTTGTTTTATAGAAAAACAAGTGATTACAGCTTAGTAGGATACTGTGATGCTGATTTTGCTGGAGACAAAGTAGAACGTAAAAGCACTTCTGGAAGCTGCCAGTTTCTGGGAGAAAATCTGATCTCATGGTCCAGCAAAAGACAATCCACAATAGCTCTATCAACAGCAGAAGCTGAATACATAGCAGCAGCTGGATGTAGCACGCAAATGCTCTGGATGAAAAGTCAACTTGAGGACTTCAATATACTTGAGAGTAACATCCATATCCTCTGTGACAACACTTCTGCTATTTGTCTCAGTAAAAATCCTATTTTGCATTCTAGGGCTAAGCATATAGAAATAAAACATCATTTTATTAGGGACTATATTCAGAAAGGGATTCTCAATTTAAAATTCATTGACACAGACCATCAATGGGCTGATGTCTTTACAAAACCTCTTTCTAAAGATAGATTTAACTTCATTCTGAAACATATCAGCATGAAGCTTTGCCAAGAATAAACTGTTTTATTAACATATCTTAATCTTCAGAATTTTTATTATTTTCTGTGAACTGCTGATCAACATGCCTTCAGAATTTTAGAAGCACAGACTGTATCAGAATCTATCCATGAAGATCTGAGCGTTTCATTTCAAGGATAGAAGTGTGCTTTTCACGTAAGCAAACAGTTGTCATCCATTCATCAGCTACCTTTTGAGGCTGAACACGTGTTCACTTTTCTGAAAGGTCAAAAGCGCTGATTGGGTGCATTGAGACACATGTCATGGGTAACCATTCCAATATCTTTCTGAATCCCCTAAAATCAGCTATCATTAATGCTTATAATCATTACAATTTATTTCTCTCTCTTGCAGTTTATGTTTTCAAAATATATTTAAACACATTTTTCACCTTTTACACTCTTTCACTTTCACTTTCTCTACAATCTAATTGCTTTCAGTTTGCATTTTCTCCAAAACCCTTTCATTTTCTTCTCAAATTTTCTGTGTGAACATGGCTTCCTCAAGCTTCCCAAACACCAGTTCTCAGAGAACAGAATCCACAGAACAATACGAAGAACCATTCAGAACTCTCCTCACGCCCATTGACAACTTAGAAGTGCTTTCAGAATTGATTGTGGACTTTGAAAGTCTTCAAGAAAATGGGTTCAATCTTTTTGAAGAAGTAAATGCTCAAGGATGGAACAAGTATTTTGACTGTCTTCTAGGTCCAACGTTTCCAATCCTTGTGAAGGAATTTTTGATTCATGCTTCATCCTACAACCATCAAGTTACTTCATATGTAATGGGGAAGAAGATAGTTATTACTAGAGATCTTATTGCAAGACTGATAGGTTACAGTGGTGGTGGCATAAGGTGTATAGACATGGCTGAAAGATGTGCTGATGTCGCTTCAATTGCTAGAGAAGTTTTCACTTTGGGTCTTCCCTCCAGCAAGATAAGGGATCTGAAGGATCATCACAGAATATGGGCCAAGATAATTCTGGGATGCATCAATCACAGGAAGCCAGCAAGCTCTCCTGACTACATAAACATAGATCAGTAGTTTCTGATCTACTTCATCTCCCAGAAGACTAAGGTGAATATGGCTCACTTGTTGTTCAATCATCTGAGGACCAGTGTTAAGGAGACTAGAGAAGATGCGCACTAAAAGGGACTGGATACCCCTTGGAAGGCTCATATCAGATATTCTGACAGAGAATAGGCTGATAGAGCATCTAACAGAAGCACAGGAAATCATCTCTTTAGAGGCAACTGCTGGAAAGCCTTTGAATGCGAAGACTCTGAAAAAGATGAAGATTATTGAGAACATCAAGAAGGAACCCCAGTGTTACTTCTTTTGCAAAAATCACCAGCAGAAGGATTCCTCTGGATGATTTCCCTATGTTCTCAGAAATTGATTCCAAGCCTGAGATTATCGTCAGGTATCTGGATGCATGCAAGGCAGATGGTACTATACCAGAGTTAAATATTAAGGACTTGCAGCAGAAGGCTCCAGAAGTTGTGCTGAAGAAGAAGAATAAGAAAAGGAAGGCAGCAGCAGAAGGATCATCCCAGCGGACTCCCAAAGCTGCTAAAAAGAGAGGTAATCCTTCTACTGTAAATGTTTTAGAATCAATATCTTTATCAACATCTGAACCAATTCCTACCCAATCATAAATCCCTACCCCTCAAACCTTTGATGATTTTAACATAGGTTTTGACCCCTCTGAAACTTTAACTCTTAGAGGAACTCACTCCCTACCTATCAATCTAAATACTGAAACAACTCAACCAGAACTTGCAAAAGTTCTGTCAGATATTGAAACTTTTGACCAGAATATTTCTGCTCCCACACCATAAAATCCAAACTCTGAAACCACTAAAGAAGCACCACAACCAGAAATTCCCCTCTCTCCACAACCAGAAATACCACTACCTTCATCTCCTCAACCAGATATTCATCCACCATCTCCACAACCTCAACCATTTCAACCAGAAGTTCAAACTTCTGAGATCCAAGCTTCTGAGACCTGTGAACCAGAACCTCATAACACTCAATCCAACCAAACTGAAGAACCCACTTCAGATTCTAATACCATTCCCATTCCAGGTATCACAGAACCTCTTGCCATCCGTATACCCCTCACCATTCTGGACAGACCCCAAATTCCCTCTTCACTAGAATCAACTCCACCAAATTCCCCAACTAGTCCAATAATTATACCAGACTCTCCCACTCCCTCACCAAAGAACAATCCAAATGACAACGCCAAAACTGTCATTGGTTTAACTGTTTTTAGACGTCTTGCTGCCATAACCCACAAAACAGCCATTCCAAAACCAAAACCATCTGAACCCACACCAGATGTTGGTACTAGTTTATTGATGTTTGAAACAGAAATGCAGAAGTGGATAACTTCCCTGAAGCAAACTAGTCTTGAAATGATCAATCCTGTTGCCTCAGATTATCTTTGGATAAGTTTCAGAAAATGGATAAGTTCTGAAACTCATAAGATGCAAGAACAGAGCTATGGACAAGTTCAACAGAATTTCAGTAATCTGCTAAAGGTAATTGAAGATCAAGTTCTGAGCCAACTGCTCAAGGAAGAAGTTATCCCTCTGGACAATGCTCCCTGGTTAGAACATCGTCCAGCAAACAAAGTTCAACCAGAGTCAGAAGATCTTACTCTGACTGCTGCTCAAGATGAGATGATTCCTGCAGAGGATTTGGTTCAAAAAGATGACGTTGCAGAATGCTCTGAGAAGCATCCAGTTACTGAAGATTCTCAAGCTTCCTCCTACGAAAGGCAGACTCTGGATGAACTGAAGAGAGCAGATATTATTATGCAGGAAAGGATAGATAAACAAGATGATAAAATTTCTGAAATTAAGAGCATGTTAACCAAACAAGAGGAAACCAACACCCAGATCAAGGGCTTGTTGGAAGCTTTGTTCACGCGCTTTCCTCCTCCGTCTTTTTGATAACTGACAAAAAGGGTGAGAAAGAACAAGATATTTTCAATAACGGATTACTAAGACATAAGTCTCAAACATTCTGATCTACTTAAATTCTTTCTTCTGAAAAGCTTGAACAGGTACAAAACTCTGATGAAAGACGTAGTCAAATTCTGATGCTCAAGGACTCAAAGAATTTAAGGGAAGTAATCAACTCAGGGGGAGTTTTTCTTCTTAAATTCTATACTCTTTATTCTTTATTTTTAATTGAAAAATCTGGTTTTTGTCATCATCAAAAATGGGGAGATTGTTAGAACACTGTTTGATTCTACAACCCTTGATTAGAGTTTTGATGATAACAAAATACAAAGAATAAATAAATTCAAAGATATATACAAAGAACAATTATGCTTCTTAAAATTATGTTTTGTATATGCATAAGTTCTGATGGAATCAGCATCAGATTTGAATCAGCATCAGAAGATCAACAATATGTGCTACACGCTGAAGCTACCAGATTATACGCTGAAGCTTGATGACCAAAATTTGCGCCTAAACAAGTACACTCTAACTCTGATCAAAGACATCTTTACCAAGTCATCAACACTCTGAAGCGTTATCAGCAGTTACAGCAAAGAAGACTCTGAAGCATTGCTAGTTATTCAAGACAGAATTAAATGCTAACGGCTTTCTTCAGACAAGATCTTCTTCAAAAGGAAAGTGTGTTATTATCATTAAACTTGATTTATGGACAAAGGATCTTTGCCTTGCCTATATAAACAAGTCTTCTTGTGAAAAGAAGAACGTACGTACGCACACAACAATTTGCCAAGCCTTCCAAACCACGCATATTCAAAGCTTTAGCAAATTCATTTTATTCCAAGCTTAATTTGTGTAACTATCACAGTTGTGATATACTGTTTTGTTAGAAAACAACAACACACTCTTGTTCAATTATTTGTAAAAGATTTCCTTGAGATAAACCGGTTTGTGGTTATACTCAAGAAGACTTTAACAGTTGTTAAAGTAGCTGTTGTAATCCTTTGAGAATAGTGGATTAAAACCTCGTTGGAGAGAGGCGAAATCACCTTGACGGGTGGACTGGAGTAGTTTGAGATCAAACGAACTAGGATAAAAATACTGTGTTATTAAGCCTTTTGATTTAAGTTTTTAAATTCAACCCCCCCCCCTTCTTGTATTTTTCACATCTTCAGTATTAAGGTCGTATGATTAAGATCGTGTGGTTATTAATTGGGGAGCATAGTAATATGGTGGGGTGTCGCGTACTGGATAATAATGTTATATTGTTTTATAACGACTTTCATTTCATTTTCATTCGTGTCCTATTCTTTCTCTCTCAAATATTCACCCTTCTTCTCTTACCTCTTCTAACCCTAAAAGTCGAACCCTACCTCCCCAACCCCGCAGCGGCGCAAACCCTATCCCAGATCCGTAAATACACACAAAACAACCACAAAACCCCAAATGAAATCCTAAGCTAATAGTTTAAGCAGTTACCTCTTCGTGATTTCGCGTTCTTTCTTCGAGTTCTCGATCGATTGTGTGGATTCTGCTTCTAATCTTTCTTCTCTTTCTTTGTTCGCGGGTCTCATTGATGCTAACGATGATGGTACCGACAAAAGGTTTGAGCGGAGGAGGATGAAGAATTTAGGGTTTCAAATATTGAAATGCTAGACCTATGGCAAGAGGCAACTCTGTGGATCCTTATGAGGCGGTGATGAAGCCCTTCTTCTTCTACCCCTTCTGTTAACCTTTTGCAGTAAAAAGTCTCCTCTTTCTTCTTTCCTCGTCCCTTTCTGTCTTAGAATTTTTACGTTTTATAATGTTCTGAGTAGGGTGATTTAGGAAAGTTTCTCTCAGATTGTCGTTACTTTAGCAGAAATTAGGGAAATTAGGTTAGTTTGAGATTTAGATTTGATTGTAATTGGACTAATTGATTTGTAATATACTAATTCATATCTGATACTAATTTGATTTGATACCAAAAAAATAGAGATTTGATTTCTATGTTGATTGCTAATTACTGAGATTGGATCTGTACAGTAATTGTTAGCGCATTTTTTCCTTCATGATTGATACATTATTTGTTTTTTTGGTCTCTTGGGCTACACATTTTTATTCTACTTGGGATGGGCCTCAACATGCGAATACTTCCCTTATTACAGCAACTTTTTTCTAAAAAAGATTATTAATAATAAAAAGGCTTAAACTAATGTTTGATATAAAAATAAGAAATATTTTTAATAAAGTAAAAATATGATTTTCTGTAATTAATTCAAAAATGTTATTTCATAATATTTTGTTTAAAAATAGATAACAAACCAGCACAAAAGCAATATAAAGGAAATGGGCCTTCCAATCACTCCCAAATGAGCCTACGTACAGAAAACTATTAGGCTTATCCGTTTAAAAAATGATTTTTACACCCCTCTCCTCATCATACCGTTTTTTTTTGTAGCCTAAATGGGTCATTAGCCAAAATGCCTCACAAATGGGCCAGCAAAAATCAAGTGGGTCTTTCTGATTTAGAAAGCCCACACCCCTAAATTAAAATACGCACCCCTTTATAAATAATGTATCCCCTTATTGATTAGGACTCCTATTTTAAAATTTAATGGGCCATCAGATATTGATGGTCCATCATTAAGTCGAAACACCCTTTCTTCCATCTTTTACCTTCTCCATAAAAAACGAAAATTACACAGTGCGATTTGTTTTTTTTTTAAATAAACCTAAATAGAATTATAAAGGTAGGACAAATTTGGGGTACGACAAAAGCATATATATATTATACAATATCATGATCAATAGATATACATAGGTTTAGATTTATAGTACACAAACTGACACTTCTCGAGTTGTCAAGACGATTGGTGAGAATCCACCTCCGATTCGACAAAATGCAAGCTCCATTTGTTATTTTTAAGCTCTCTACCAAAAAATGGTCTATGATGGATTGGGGTTTAAAAATACCCAAAAAATACCTAAAAAATATGTTTGAAACCCTATTTATACACTTTAAAACATGCAGGGTGTGCTTAGCCCGCTCAGAGGGCGCTTAGCGCAGTCTGTGTTGTGTTGAAAAAAATTCAGCACTTGTTCTCGCCATAATTTGAGAACCGTAACTCCGATTTACACACTGTTTGAAGCATTGGAAAGCTTAGTCAATTTTGTATCTAAAAATGACTAAATATAAACCAAATTTATGATTTTTATCATATTTTTTTAGCCTTATTTATTGATGAATTGCTCAAAATTGCGCGTTTGAAGCATATCTTTGACACTTTATTGCTCATGCTCTAAATACGCATCAATACCTACAAAATGGATATAAAACTATAAAACGGTACATAACTACACTAGAACTCGATTATACACTAATTATACATATTTATACAAAAAAAACGGGTGATTTATTCGAAAAATATAATACAAATAAATCGATAAGTGCCACAAAACTACTACTAAAAACACAAATTTTCGACACTCATCACTCTCCCCAACTTACATAATTGTTTTTCCTCAAACAAAGGTCAAACGACTAAAGAAACAAAAACGACATCCAAGAAATCACGCAACAACAAGTTTTGAAAACGAAAAACAAATGCAATGGTTCAACCGAAAATGGTACACACAAGAAAACATAGTTACCGCTAAACTACGAAGACAACATAATCACGAAACAAAAGCTAAGCACAAAAGTCATGCCAAACTTTATAAAACAACACAATTTCACTCATGAATCACACCCAGCAAAAACAATCATCGGTATATGAAAAACTCACAAAATAAGAGATTTTTCACTCACACAACAATCTTGCAAACAAAAGACTAAATTGTGCAATCATCTAAGAAATAACATTGACAACATAAAACCAATAATCACAAGGCTTTTTAAGGTTGTAATGTGGTTAGGTAAACAAACAATGGGATATTTCTAAAGCTAATTGGAAGAAAAAAAACTTGCCTACACCTAAGGGAGAGATCAACTCACAAAGTTTAAAGCACAAAATCCCAATCAACATTTTTCACATTACCGAATTGTTAAAACCAAAACACCATACTTATTTTCATAATTATTTGAACTCTTTTTGTTTTTATTTTTAAAATCTTTTTCATTTTTTTATTTTTTTTCTTCTTTTCTTTTTCATATTTTTCTTTTCTTTTCTCAACCTCGTAGCAATCAACCAATAAGTGAACAATCATCATCTCTCCAACTTGAATTAAACCATATCATCGTGTGAATACTCCCTACTTTCTAAGGCAAGGTAAAAATTCATACAACAACACAAAGTTGAGGGTTCTATAAAAAACAACAATCAAAATCCATACAAAAAGTAAATGTGATACTCATAGACAATCATTAAGTTCAAATGACATGGATAATGACCAAAGGCTCAAAGGGGTTACAAATAATCACACACTCACAAGGTGAATTGAATATTTGGCTAGGTAGTTATGCTCAAAATGAAACAAAAATACATTGATCATTTTCATGCTTTCATATAATCAACACAAACAAAAGATTAAGCATAATAAAATCCAGTTATAACAAGAATGTTGGTACATCGTGCATATGGTAAACAATAGAAAGCTTCCTCATAATAGAGGGGAACTAAAGTGATTCACATCATGAACAAGTATACAAAAGAATGAATGGCATGGAAATTGTAAAAGAAACCTAAGTATCATGAATACGCTAAAGTCTAGAAAGCGATAAACATATACCTTATACGTGTACAAAAATTTAAACACTATCATTACCATGCATTTCTAAGTTGAAATGATTAAAAATAGACAAACACCTCATACGACTTCAAATAATCTGACCAAAATTGGAGTCCAAACAACAAACAAAAACATTAGAAAATACTACTAATATATACTCTATAAATAACCGAGGCAAAAGTGAGAAAATGGTCGAGTGAAACAAAATTCCACTAGACAAACTGCATACCACGCTTATCCCACATACCTACGCTTAGCGCGCTACACTAGAAAACTCGCGCTTAGCGCGCACAAGTCTATGCTGAAAAATTAGATTCTCATCCGATTCTCCTTACCAATCCACTACTATCACCTACACATCTCAAATGCAAAAATGGTCCGGAAAGACTGGGTGAAAATGGATTAAACAAGTTGTAAAGTGAATATTTAAGAATGTTATGAACAATCTGAGTACAACTTGTTTAATGAATGTTCACCACGCTACCTAAGCTCGAATGAAAAAGTAATAACGAAACAAAAAATGATAAAACATGCTTGTTTTATGTCATAAGCTCGAATCCTTTATTGTGCTTAACTAGTAACTTCCTCACTCCATTCCATGGTAATGCCTCACTGTGCAAACCAAAAGCAAGTGTCCTGACCAAACACTTGAACAAACATTAAAACAAAATAAGTATATATTGACAAGTATAAATGTATCAAAACAAAACAAGAAATTATGTATGAACAATATAGACATTATGTGAAAAACTAAAAAACAAATAAACTATCGCAATGCAATATAATAAAAACACCAATCCCCAACAACAATGCCATTTTGCTGAAGCGGTAAAGTGGCAAGCTAAAGTAAGTATTTTTATAGGGTATACCATATTGTCTCCATAGAGATTAGTAATACTGAATTGTCGTTTGATAATTTCCCGTGTTTATGAGTTTGGGTTTGAATGAGTTTAAATTAAAGGTGGGTGTTGTAACCCAAAATTTTCCCTCTCATTTATCAAGAATTTTCTTACAAGACTTCTTGGACTCAAGACAGGATTAGGGTTTGGTCAGTTCAAGACACCTCATCTTGCATTGATAACCCAAAATTAGGGTTTGAGTTTGCACAAGGATTTTTGGATCACCAATGCTTCATGTGACTTTCATACATCATTTTGGATCCCTAAGATTGCTCATGTTAAGTTTCAAGCCTTGAACCACATTTTTTATCAGTCAATTGGACAGTTGACCTAAAAAACAGCTATATTGGGGGAAAGAGTCAACCATGGCCAATTTACAGTCAAACTTCATAATTTTTTATCCACAACAACATTTTAGACTCATATGTATCATTTGATCAAGTTTGGATCACAACTCCTTAAGAAATTTGATCAAATCATCAAAAGGGCAAAATGGTCAAAATTAGGGTTTTGACTGAGAAAGGGCAATTTCTGATTTTTAACCTAGCCAATGACCAATTGAGTTCAAGAATGATTTCAAGGGTTCAATGGCATCATCTTGACCTAATTACATGGTTCAAAAGATCTCAAGTTCATTGGATTGACAGATGAATTTTGCAGTCAACTGATCAAAAGTCAACTGTACACTAAAAAGTCAAACTTTGACTTTTTGGTCAAAATCAAGTGCCAAGGGTCATAATTCATCAAGATATGTCAAAATGTGAAACTTGTTCACCAAGAAAACCAAATTTGAAAATTAGGGTTTTAATTTGAAAATTTTCATAACATAATTTTTCTAAGTATAAAAATTTTCTTATTTTTTCTCAACTTTTCACCACTTTTTCACCATGATGCATTTTGATTCAAGAAAAGTTCCCAACATGAAAGTTTCAGTCCTACATGAAATCTACAACTTTTATGCACAAACTTTTCCCTAAAGATGCTTGGATCTCAAGTTATGAATTTGTAAATATAGGGTCATGAACTAAATAACTTAGTGAAATTTTGCCCTAATTTAGGCAGGTTTTGGACCCAACTTCATGGACATTTTTCACCTAGTTCCAATAGGTATCTCAAATTTCATTTCAAAGATTAATTATAGAGCACATTGCAAGCTTTCCAAAATATCCAAGAACTCTCCAAGATCATTTTTGAGTATGGAGAATCAAAGAAGGGAAGTTGGCATTTTCTCACTTTTGATCAAGTCATTTTCACATAGCATCAAGTTGAAAATCAAATCAATGTTGGTTATATCTTGCTTTACAGGTCCTAAGCTTGCTATACACTCCATAATTAAATGCATATTCAGAAGCTAAAGCCTTTATCTTTGCTTTTGAAGCTTTACACAAGATGCATTTCCATTTTGGGCAAAAAGTTCACATTGCCATTTTCATAAAGAGGAACTTTTGCAACTTTGTCAATCTTGAGCATTGAACCTGTCCCCTTGATACAAGCAATCTACACAGCTCTCAAGCAATTGGTACAAGCTAATTTCAGCCCTCAAGCAAGCAAGTACAAGCATGGCAAGTATAGTCACTTCACTTTATTTCAAATGCAAGAAAAGTTGCAAAAAGGTCCAAAGCTTGCACAGCTAGTAAGGGCTGACTTTGGATCACTACTATACAAATATACAAACTTGTTACAAGGCATAGCATGCTTGGATTGAACCTGAAAGACTCTAAAACTGAAAAACTCCACAAAACTGCCCAAACACTCAGATTCTGCAAAAGCACAGCCAACTCTCATTTGGCTCGTGGGTTTTGTGTTTAATCACTTCAAACATCTTAAACACTTTCTACCTAGCCAATCTAAGCCATCACCCTGGTTCTGTAACCCCTGTTTCATCATTTTCCATTTTCAATTTGGAAGCTTGCAGTTGGACTTGGTCAGAGAGTTACAGCCATCCTCAGAGCCAGATAAGCATTGGAATAGGTTCAAGGAAGTTCAAGAAAGCTTAAACAATCACCAGGCCTCCATCAAAGTCCCTACATTGCCCTACTCGATTCCAGCTGAAGGAGGTATTTTCTTAAACTCTATCTTTGTATTTAGGCAACTTCAAGCCACAATTTGTGAAGAAAAAATGTAGCTCTCATCATAACGAAGTTGTACATATAATTACTTTTCATTTATGTTACTTGTGCTGAGAGAATTTGAAGATTGAAAACTCTGAAAAAGTTAGGTCACGAATTAGGGATTCAAAAATTATCTTTGATCTTTAAGAGTTAGGTTAGATAATTTATATGGTTGGAATCGTGAGCTCAAATGTCACATTTTTCATGTTATGAGTTTTTGTTTTTATGCAAGCATAAGCAAGATGCAGTTTGAACTGGAAACGCGCGCAGGAAGCTTGAACAGAGGACAGGGATGAAGTTCTAGGCTTTTTGGCGCCTTGGGCTTTTTGTTTTTGCTAATCACACCCCACTGACTTGCTATTACACCCCCTTGACTAGCTTTTTATATTTTTGTATTTTTTTCATATTTTCATATTTAATACTTTTGTTTATTTTTTCTAAATGATAAAAAATATTAAAAATTGATTTATTTATTTTCACACTTTTATTTTATTTTTTTAATTATTTTCTCACATGAAAAATAGTTTATTTTGATAAATAGATTTTGTTTTCTTAAATAACTTGTAAATATATTTAAAAATACTTAATATTTTTATTATACATTTTATACTCATAAATACTTATTTTTACACATACTTAATTTTTAATATTTACATATAATATTATTTATTATTTTCTTATACAAAAAATGTACAAAATAATAACATGAAACATTATTTCTTTAAAAAAAACTAGGGTTAAATCCCTTCCACAAATAATATTATTTTTTTCATTTTTTTAGGGTTTAAATTAAATTATTTTCTCATACAAAAACAAAACAAAACATTTTTTAACATAAACGATGCATTGCATTTTAAATATCTGTCTTATATTTATTTAATTCGCGCAATATTCGATTTGGTTGTAATAATATATTTATGTATATTTGTGCAAAATCCTCATTCAAACTTGTATCTCCCCTCCCATAATAATTGTTGTAATAGCTTAGTATATTTACATTTATGCAATTTATCGCTTTTATACCATGATTAGTAATTAGGGTTTGCATGACAAGAACAAGAACAAAGCAAAATAGAAAACCCTAAATACAAGACAAAAGTATGAAAATGATACACTTTGCACACAAGCACCCTTAGGGTTTCTCCCACTTGGTTTCCTAAAACAAAATAGCCATGTTACGCATGCGAATTATCTTGGCAAAACAAAACAAGTATAAGATCATAGTCCCTCGATGACGCTATTCAAAGGTTGCCTAAACAAAATGATCTTAGTCCCTCAAAATGCTAAGATACTTGGCAACATTGCTATCATGGTTATACGATGACCCACGCCCGTCCCGTTAACATCCAAAGATAGGGTTGCTTATTAAATCAATGGTAAGTCAACAATGTCAAAGGAATAAAAAATGCATAGGAAAGACATTTGAGTAGGTAGATAGCTTCTAAGTTACTTGCTCCATTTCAAACAATCCTTGCTATTTTCAAAAACAAACACACACACATTTCAAAACATCTTACAAAATATTGAAAACATTTTCAAAAGACAAACATCTTTGTATACATTCTTACAAACGAGAATCATTACAAAGATTGCCTAAACGAATGGCCTCTTTTTCAAAATACTTTCAAAACCACACCAAACAACATTTCAAACAAAGCAAAGCAAGTGATCTAAACAAGTAACTAAGAGCCCATGGAAAACCATAGATGAAAAGGGTGATAGCACCTTCCCTTTTCATAATCTACCCCCCGAACTCAAGAAAACATCTCAAAGGTATTTCCTGTGCTTTTTTACCTTTCCTTTTGGATAAAAGAAAAGTCGGTGGCGACTCTTGCTAACCGCGACATTTGCGATAAAATGCAAAACCTCAAGTCAGTTCTCCCACCGTATCACAGTGGGAATTAAAAGTTATGAACAGAAAATAAATACATTCTTCAGAGAGGAGAACCTATCAAACATGAATTTACACTACACAAAACAAACTTAAACATATCGATCAGTGGCACTCAACATACAATACTCATCAAAATCATCACGTATCGCTCATAATAGTGTCCATCTCTGCAACACTGAGCTAAGAAAACAATCATACTCTCGTCGACGATCTCTCAACCGACTCAAACAACACGGAAGCATTAAGCTTTAATACCCATGTGATTATTAGCTCTAAATCTATCTCTAGAATCTAGAAACTAATAGATTTCCTTCCCTAGTCAAGATTTGTGAGGTTTATCTCTACATCAACACAAATCCAAACATAAATGTAAAAGGATCAAGGAAAGCACAAGATTAATTTGTAAAGCATATATTTATACAAAACTATGATAAATACATATACATAGGTTTAGAGTGAGAGTACAAACAAAATAGAGTTTACAAAAATAGGAAAAATAGATAAACCGACACTTATCGAATTGTCAAGACGATTGGTGAGAATCCACCTCCGATTCGACAAAATGCAAGCTCCATTTGTTGTTTTCAAGCTCTCTCTACCAAAAAATGGTCTATGATGGATTGTGGTTCAAAAATACCCAAAACATACCTAAACAATATGTTTGAAACCCTATTTATACATTTTAAAATCTGCAGGGCGCACTTAGCCTGCTCAGAGGGCGCTTAGCATGGTCTGTGTTGTGTTGAAAAAATTCAGCACTTGTTTTCACCATAACTTGAGAACCGTAACTCCGATTTGCGCATGGTTTAAAGCGTTGGAAATATTATTCAATTTACTATCTATTAATGACTAAATATCAACCAAATTTATTAATTTTATCAATTTTTTTAGCCTTATTTGTTGATGAATTGCTTAAAATCGTGCGTTTGAAGTCGTGTCTTTGACGCTTTATTGCTCATGCTCCAAATACGCATCAATACCTACAAAATGAATAGAAAACTATCAAACGGTACACAACTACACTAAAACTTGATTATACACTAAATACACATATTTATACAAAAAGTGGGGGATTTATTCGAGGAATATAATACAAATGAATTGATAAGTGCCACAAAACTACTATTAAAAACATGACTTTTTGGAACTCATCACTTTGGCAACTTCCTTGACTTTCCCTTTACCAACCTGCTTGGTGGGCCTTTTGTTCAGCTTCTTTCCATTACTGACCATTAGAATGGACTTCCCTTTTGACTTCACATTCTGCTCAGCAGTTCTTAACATGCTTAGAAGTTCTGGAAGACTTTTGTCCATGTCATTCATGTTGAAATTTAGGAAAAATTAACTGAAGCTCTCTAGAAACGATTGCAAGATCGAATCACTCGCAAGTTCCTTTCCAGGGGGAAATCCTAACCTTTCAAGGTTCTCCATATACCCAATCATCTTGAGTACATGGGGACCTACAAGGGTTCCCTCAGCTAACTTGCTATTAAAAAGGGCCTTTGAAACCTGAAACCTCTCATTTCTTGCATGCTCTTGATATAGCATCTTCAGATGTCTGATCATATCGAACACTGACATGTTCTCATATTGCTTTTGCAACTCCGAGTTCATGGTAGCTAGCATAAGGCAAGTGATTTCATTGGCATCATCGACATGCTTCTTATAAGCATCTCTTTCGGCCTTAGATGCAGAACTAGAAGGTTCCTCTTCAGGAACAGGTGTCTCCAAGACATACAACTTCTTATCATGCTTGAGGATAATCCTCAGATTTCGATATCAATCTAGAAAATTTATCCCTGGAAATTTTTCTTTATCAAGGATTGATCGCAAAATGTTGTTACAGGTGTTTGTTATCATGGTAATCTACACGAAAAATATGAAAATATAAGTATTATTAAAACATCATATTCAATTAGGCCTTAAATCAAATATGCTCTCACTATTTTACTCAAACCAAATGACCTTCACCATTTGATTCAGAAAATTCCGTTGGAAGATTTTCTAGTGGGTCAAGATCCATATTTCACTTTGTTTTAAGTCAGTGTTAGGCTGATTACAAAAAAATAGGTTATTTAGGTAGGAATTCATTCCAATTGTATCTCATACAACTCTCGAATATTTTCAATTGGGTCAATAACTCCTAATTTTAATCCATCATATGAATCATTCCTAACTCTTGCTTGTAAACATGTATAATCTTATTATAATTTGTTTGGTTACGTTTGACCCACTATTTTAGCAATTGGATATTACATTTATCCCATCGCACCTTACTAATATAGAACATGCACCTCGCGTTAGGAAAAACCTACATTGTTGGATACTAGTCTTGATGAGTTCTAAAACTTAGAAAGCATAAACTTAATATTATTTTTGAGGGAGTTTATTATTATTTTGATCTCACCAGCTTAACATTCAAATCGTCTCTCACATGCATCAACATACAAACACATGCATCAACATACATATAAAAATAAAATTATGGCCCCTAGTGCAATTGTTCTCCCAAGCCAGTGAGAGAACCTAAGCTAACCTAATAATGATCTAAACTTTTCTAAGAAAGATTTCTAAGGTTGTCCTCCTTTGATATTGATTCTTCTCTTTCTTCATAACATTACATTACATTACATAAAAGAAAATTCGTTACATACGAGAGAGTGAGATGAGAAAAGAAGTTACATCAAGATATTAATAGAGAGGCATGACACGCAGGCCGTGTTTTAAAATCCCAAAACAAAATAAAGGAAAACTAAGTCCATAAATGATCACCAGAAGACAACAATAATAAACACACTTTTATTTTTAGTTTTAATTCTGTTAATTAAATAAACCAAATTAAATTTCGGCGATTGATCACACTACATAGAGTTAGTTGGAGGTTTCGCTTCCCAGCGGATGGTGGTTCCCTAATCGCATAACTGTGCAAACAACTCATTTGAAATCAGCATCGTTTTTCGCACAACTCTTGTGCATTTACAACCCTAATCGCATAACTCTGCGACACCATAACCTTTGTGTCGTCATGAACCCTAATGCAACAATTATATACCGTCAAACACACCTCGATTGATAACTCGGTATGATTGATCAACGCGCCATTGCTTCACCATACTAATGTCGGATTTCGAAGCAAATGAATAGTGATCGCTCAAAGGAATAATAATCATTAAGTGTTTGAATGAACAAAACAGAAACAATATATCTTATATACCATCTTGGCATCAGAATTACTTATATCATATATAAAGTGATCGGTCTTATTTGTGTAACCAAGGTATGATCGACGTATTGCTGCTTCACCATACTAAGGTCGGATCCCAAAGCATAGTCAACATCAATCATCCAAATCATACATAACAGATGCCAAATTTAACTACTTGTTTATTATTCAATTCATTTTGTGTTTTAATCGAATCAAAACAGAAAAGAAAGAAAATAAATAGCTATCCGACCTTTGATAATATGATCACGAGTGTTGATGAAGAACAACTCCTCTACTCAGTCCACACGAACATATCACTTCCGATCACAGTGCTAGCTGTTTACAAACGAAAAGTTTGAGTGAGAGAAAATACGGTTAGGATTTCAAGACCAGATTTTCATTAAGTGAAATGCTTCCTCACAAGGATTCTATTTATATAACCACTTATGTGGGCTGAAAGCTAAAATCCCAACTAAGGCTGCAAGCTAAAGGCCCAATTAAGCTTACGAGAATCATACCTTATGATGTATCGTATATCACTTAAGCGTGTGGTACCTTACCATATTTCGTATTCCACTTAAGCGTATCGTACCTTACGGTGTTCTATAATTCTCTTTAGTTCATTGTACCTTACAGTGTTCCTTATTTAGTCTATCACTCATCAACCTATACTTATGTGTGTGACCCTGTAGGTTGATAACGAGAAATCGTATCGTATAATTGCTACGTTTTAAGTCCGTTTTCATACTATATTAATCCATTTAACTCCCGATTGTTCCGAGTTTTTATGTCTTTTCATAGGTACAACATGTTTCAAGTCAACTTAGTGAAAAAGATCATCTATTACGACCGTAACGCGCTCACATCATGAAGAGTGCTCGTCACACACCATTGACGAACGTAACGCGCTATTTAAGCGTCTTACTCCCATCACCTTAGCCTTACGATCGTCACACGCTTAAAACTAACATTATGGAGAACGTGGAGACGTGGGCAACATAAAGAAAGGAGTATTCACTCCTACAATCTCTCAACCTCACCAACGCCCAGTCCTGGTTTTTCTCCACAAAAAGAAGTACAAGTCCATGTTCTTATTTCTTAAACTGCCAATTTCTCCTTTATAAATAGGAGAGATTTCAATGAAGAGAGGGACAGAGTTTTATTTACAGAAAGTTTTATTTTCACAAATTCCTTGCGGAAGCTTTGCCGAATTTACAAATTGTTTCCATTTTTCATTTTTTTTGCTGCTGTTCTTGTTTTTATTTCCCTTTTTACCATTTAATAGCCATTTCCAACATTAGGAAATTGCTATTTTAGTTAGAATTTGTTTTTAGCCTCAGACTTCGTTTCAAGTTCCGATTCTGAAGGTTCCAATCTTGCCGACTTGTCGAAGAGGGAGCTTGAGGAATAATATTATTATTCAGGTTTTAATCGCATTTAATTTAATTTTAATACAATTTGTTTACGTTAAATTACTGTTATTTATTTATCATGAATGTTTTACTGTTTCCCGATTATATTTCCTGTCTGTCTGTTTCAAGTACCATGACTAGCTAAATTTCTAGAGTCGGGATGTGATAATAGTAACTAAATGGATTAAATTGTTCCTAAGCTAAAATCCAAATTAACTTAATTTCTGGCTGTGACTTTTTATAATTAAAATCAATCTTTTTGTTACGAGAGTAAGAAATGTAGAATAGGTTAGGATCAAGACCACGAGAGTGTGAGGTTTTAACCGGATAGCTAAAGTTAGGCATTTGATTTAAATACAGCGAGAGCGCTTTAAAATGAATTAGACTTTATTAAATTTTCAAAGAGTATTTTCTAAACACTTATGGGCTAGCGAGAGCAGGCATAGGGCTTAGGGGTATAATCTGAGATAAGACCACGAGAGTGTGAGTTGAGGGTTTTTAAACTGATAATTTCTACATAACCATTTAAGTTAAACATCTTTATATGCTTAGGCTCGATTAAATCCGATTAGGTTCACTATATTACATACCGACCACTTTATCATTATTATTATTTCCTTAGTTCGATTTAGTTTTCCTCTACTTTAACCTCTTAAAAAACCAAACGTGACAACATTCGCCTTAGCTAAACTAACAAACCTTTATAGCACTAGAGTGATTACAAAGTCCCTGTGGGTTCGACATCTTTTTATTACTACCGCCATAGGTTGTGCACTTGCAGTTGAGATACCATTAGACACATTAGGTCGATCGCACATCAAGTTTTTGGCGCCGTTGCCGGGGACTCTGATTTAGTCGCTAGTGCACTCATAAAGTAGCACTGTATAGACTAAGGCAACTATTTATTTTTCCCTCTGTTGTATGCTAAATACTCACTCCCGAAGCGAGCCTTTGCATCTACAAACAATGATATCAAGCGCTATCTCAGAGTAAGACGCCGAATTCAAGAATACCGTGATCTCAACAATCTTCCTCCAACTAAGCTTCCTGATATCTCAATCCCTGAGTTAATTGAAGAATCGAAGATGGCTGACGTACCAAATCCACCTCGTGCTCTTAAGGATTACGCAGTTCCTTCTCAAGCGGAACCTCATAACAGTTCCGCTCTTGCTATCGCTCGAAACGATTTCGAGCTAAAACCTTCACTTTTATCCGCCGTTCAGCAGAACCAATTTTCTGGATCTCCTACTGACGACCCAAACCTGCATCTGTCAGTGTTTGTGCAGAACACAGACATTGTAAAAGTGAATGGTGTAAACCCCAAGGCGATACGATTGCGTATATTTCCTTTTTGTTTAAGAGACAGAGCTCGATCATGGCTCCAATCTCTTCCTTCAAACTCAATCACCACATGGGATGAGTTGAAGAAGGTCTTTTTGGCTAGATATTTCCCACCAAGCAAAACTGCTATGCACAAAGCCAACATCAATGGTTTCAGACAAAAAGATAACGAATCACTTTTCGAAGCGTGGGAACGCTATAAGGACATGATTAGACTATGTCCTCATCATGGTTTAGAAGAATGGTTGATCATTCATACGTTCTATAATGGTCTCTTGTACAACACAAGAATGACTATAGACGCTGCTGCTGGTGGCGCATTGATGGATAAACCATATACCGAAGCAAATCAACTTATCGAAAGCATGGCTCAGAACCATTATCAATGGGGAAGCGAAAGAGCTAATATGGAAAAAACTCAAACAAAAGGTGGCATGATTGAAGTGAATAGTTTGGATCAAGTCAGCACTAAAGTGGAAGCCCTTACCCAAAAGCTGGAAAATCTTACCATCGCTCCCGCAGCTACCGTGGCTGCAGTAGCTCAAGCTTGCGATCTATGTGGCCTTCAATCAAATCCTGCTCCAGAATGCCCACTTCTAACAGGAGTTCCAGCTGAACAAGCGAATTACATACAGGGAAACCCTTATAGAAATACCTATAACCCTGGTTGGAAGAATCATCCGAATTTTTCATATAAAAGCAACAATGCGTTGTACGCACCTGGACAAGCTCCTGCCATGCCACCTGGCTATCCAAAAGCTATCCCAAATCACCCCAATAATGGACCTAATACATCCAATTCCCCTAGGAAATCTAATCTTGAAATCATGATAGAACATTTCATTGCTTCTCAATCTCAGACTAATAAAGATGTTCTAAATCAAAATTTACATACTAATGAGCAAATTAAATAATTATCTAGTAAAGTTGACGCTTTGGCTACCCATAATAAGATGCTTGAAACCCAAATTTCACAGATAGCCCAACAACAAGCATCTACTGCTGCCCCAGCTGGATTTTTCCCTGGTCAACCACAACCTAACCCAAAAGGACAAGCTAACGCTGTAATACTGAGAAGTGGAAAAGAACTTGACGGACCCGTTGATCCAAGATACGAAAATCCAGCCATGTACCAAAAGCAGAACAAACCAACTGAAAAGGAGAATGAACCAAAGGAAAAGGAAAACGAAAACCAAGAGACGGTGGAGAAAGAGAAGCCTTATGTGCCTCCACCACCTTATAAACCGCTGATTCCGTACCCTCAGAGACTTACCAATTCCAAAACGATGGGCCAATTCAAGAAATTCGTTGAACTTTTGAAACAATTGAATATCACAATACCGTTTACAGAAGCTGTCACTCAGATGCCCTCGTATGCTAAATTTCTCAAGAAAATCCTATCTAACAAGAAAAAGATAGAAGACAACGGAACTGTTACACTTACTGCTGAGTGTAGCGCTATTATTCAAAATGATATGCCCCCTAAGTTAAAAGATCCAGGTAGTTTCTCTATACCTTGTAACATTGGAAAGTTTGTCATAGACAAAGCTCTATGAGACTTGGGAGCAAGTATCAGTGTCATGCCCCTATCTATTTGCAAAAAGCTGGAGATGGGAGAACTTAGACCCACAAAAATGTCCGTTCAATTAGCTGACCGATCAGTTAAATACCCTGTAGGTATACTGGAAAACATTCCAGTTAGAATAGGTCAATTCTATATCCCGACCGATTTCATAGTCATGGACATTACTGAGGACTCAGTTACTCCTATCATATTAGGAAGACCCTTCCTAGCCACAGCTGGAGCTATAATTGACGTAAAGAAGGAAAGACTGACATTCGAAGTCGGAGAGGAAAAAGTGGAATTCATCCTCACTCAATTCTTACAAGCACCAGCCATGAATGACACATGTTATCTAATCGACGTTATAGACGAGTGCGTAAGAGAGATGGAAGCAGAACAGACCACGTACTCTGAAATAATGAAAATACAAACCCCTCTGATATTCGAAGATGACAATTAGCGTGAACCATATCAAGATGATAGTCTAAGCGAAAGTCTAGCACTTACACCTGATCATATGCCATGTCCAAAGAAACCGGGTTTAGAATTAAAAACCTTACCCAGGAACCTAAGATACGAATTCCTAGATACCAAATGTACGCGACCAGTAATAGTCAATTCCAGTTTAGGAACACTCAAAACTAAGAAACTTTTAGACGTCCTAAGAAAGTACCTGACTGCATTAGGTTATAACATATCCGACTTGAAAGGAATATGTCCTTCAATTTGTATGCATCGTATTATGCTAGAAGAAGATTGCAAAACCTCTAGAGAACCTCAAATAAGGATTAACCCAATCCTTAGCACTGTAGTTAGAGATGAAATTAAGAAGCTATTGGAAGCAGGAATCATATATCCAATCTCCGACAGTAAATGGGTTAGCCTAGTACACGTCGTACCAAAGAAATGAGGTATCACTATTGTGAAGAACGCAAAAGGCGAACCGATAACATAAAGAGTGGTAAATGGGCATAGAGTGTGCATTGATTATAGAAAACTAAACAAAGCTACTCGAAAAGACCATTTTCCTCTACCCTTCATAGATCAAATGTTAGAGCGATTAGCCAAACATTCCTACTTCTGCTATCTAGACGGTTATTCCAGATTTTTCCAAATTCCTATTCACCTAGATGATCAAGAGAAGACTACATTCACATGTCCCTATGGAACTTTCGCTTACAGACGAATTCCCTTCGGATTGTGCAATGCCCCAGCAACCTTTCAACGATGTATGATGTCAATCTTTGCAGATTTCATCGATAACATCATGGAAGTGTTCATGGATGACTTCTCTGTGTGCGGGCAAAGTTTTGAAGGGTGCCTATCAAACCTAGAAAAGGTTTTAGAAAGATATGTGAAAGTAAACCTCGTGCTTAACTGGGAAAATTCCATTTCATGGTCAGAGAAGGAATCATGCTAGGACATGTTATATCTAATAAGGGAATTGAAGATTATAAAGCTAAGATAGAAGTCATAAAAGAACTTCAACCACCTAAGACCGTTCGAGAAATACGAAGTTTTTTAGGACACGCCGGTTTCTACCGATGATTTATCAAAGATTTCTCGAAGATCACTAAACCACTTACCGATCTATTAATGAAAGACGCTGAGTTCATATTCGATGAAGATTGTCTTAAAGTGTTTGAAACTCTAAAATCAGCCTTTATCATCGCGCCAATCATGCAACCACCCAATTGGAGATTACCTTTTGAAATCATGTGCGATGCAAGTGACTACGCCATAGGCGCAGTTCTTGGACAAAGCAAGGACAAGAAACTTCACGCAATTTACTATGCCAGTAGAACGCTAGACTAAGCTCAAATGAACTACGCCACAATTGAGAAAGAGCTGTTAGCAGTTGTCTTTGCGCTTGACAAATTCCGTTCTTACCTAGTAGGAGCGAAGATAATCATTTACACAGACCATGCTGCTATCAGATATCTACTAACCAAGAAGGATGCAAAACCAAGACTCCTCAGATGGATCCTACTTTTGCAAGAGTTTGATCTAGAAATTAAGGATAAGAAACGAACCGAAAATGTCGTAGCAAACCACTTGTCAAGATTAGAAGGTATAAAACCCGAACAAGTACCGATTAACGATGATTTTCCGTATGAACAACTGATAGCGCAAATAAGAAGCGATCTAGCTCAACTGGATCTAAACAAACCAAAAGCCAAGGAAGTCGTGGAAGCGATCCATACAACCATGGGATTGCCATGGTATGTCGACATAGTCAACTACTTAGCTGCAGGCACGCTCCCACCGGACTTAACTTATCAACAGAAAAAGAAATTCTTCCATGATCTCAAGTATTATTATTGGGATGAACCTTTATTATTTAAAAGAGGATCGGACGGAATTTTCCGCCGATCCATACCTGAAGAAGAAATAGAAGATGTTATTTCTCACTGTCATTCATCTCCATATGGCGGACATGCAAGCACTTCTAAAACTTGTGCAAAGATCCTACAAGCCGGCCTATTATGGCCTAATCTATGGAAGGATGTCCACATCGTTGTTGAAAACTGTGATCGGTGTCAACGCACTGGTAATATTTCAAGACGCGATGAAATGCCTCAAAGAGGAATACTAGAAGTAGAAATCTTTGATGTTTGGGGAATCTATTTCATGGGACCTTTCCCATCTTCTTTAGGAAACAAGTATATACTCGTAGCTGTCGATTATGTTTCAAAATGGATTGAGGCTATAGCCTCTCCTACAAATGACACACGAGTAGTAATTAAGCTCTTTAAAAACAAAATCTTTCCAAGATTTGGTGTACCTAGACTTGTCATTAGTGACGGTGTCTCTCATTTCATTTCGAAGATATTCGACAAATTATTATCTAAGTATGGAGTCAAACACCGCGTAGCAACACCGTATCATCTACAAACCAGTGGACAGGTCGAAATCTCGAACAGAGAAATTAAACAAATCCTCGAGAAAACTGTCGCCATATCTAGGAAAGATTGGTCATCTAAGCTTAACGAGGCTTTATGGACTTATAGGACATCCTACAAGACTCCTATAGGAACTACACCCTTCAAGCTTGTGTACGGAAAATCCTGTCATCTCTCGGTAGAATTAGAGCACAAGGCGTATTGGGCAATCAAAATGCTCAATATAAATTACACTGCTTCTAGAGAGAAGCGAATCCTCAACTTAAACGAACTAGAAGAATTGAGATTAGACGCTTTTGAGAATGCTAAGATATACAAGGAAAGAACCAAAAGATGGCACGATAAGCGCTTATCCCGGAAATAATTCAGTGTGGGAGACGTTGTGCTACTATTCAACTCTAGACTTAGGCTCTTTCCTGGAAAACTGAAATCTAGATGGTCTGGTCCTTTTGAAGTTACAAAAATATTCCCTAGCGGAGCAATAGAAATTAAGGATAGGAATAGTGACCCGTTCACAGTGAACGGACAACGATTAAAACAATATCATCACATTGAGAATAGAGACTATGCGAATAGTCTAAAACTTTTACAATTACCCACTATTCCCCCTGAATGATCTACTGCTAAGCACTATGTCAGGCTTATGACATTAAAAATAGCGCTTAGTGGGAGGCAACCCACCTATTTGTTTTTGTTATTGTTCCCGTGTGTTTTTATTTATTACTTTTGATTTTCTTTTCCGTTTCTGCATTTATTTCTTTTAAAGCCTTATTTTCATTATTTTCTTTTCCATTTTTCTAAAAAAAAAATCTTTATAAAACTGCTGCTGATTTTAAAACAACTTTACTTGCTACAAGATTTCTGGAAAGTCTTTTTCTATCTTACCTTCTCCCCTGATTTGTTTCCCCGCTTAATATTTACTATGGAAACCACTTTTAGAGGAAGGAACCAAATGAGGAGATTTGAGGAATTGTCACAAAGGAACATCGGTATGACTCTGTATTATGATGAACCAACCATGGACACCTTAGGTATTAAGGATAGTGTCATTTATCTGTTTAACCAACTGGGATGGGAAAAGCCCACATTAAGTCTTAGTTTGTCACATACCGCGAGCTTACCCTTGAATTTTTGAGCTCTCTAGTTCATATACCTGAGCGCAGTTTCGGAACCAAAAAAGGATTTATAGCTTTCAGACTATTCGGTATTGAATTCGTTTATAACCATAAAGAATTAGCTGACCTACTAGGATTCCCTAGCAGATCTTTTGCTTTTACTACCACCCAGGTGGAATTAATGGATTTCGAGCTAGATTAATTTTGGGTAACCTTAACCGGAAACTACCACCCTGAGCCAGATAGCATGGACAATAATGAAATACACAACCCCGTTATCCTCTATTTCCATAAGTTTCTAGCCCATATTGTATTTAGAAAAGAACAGAACTGTACAGCAGTATCTAAGGATGAGATGTTTTTACTGCAATATATGACCCAAGGTCGACCTGTTAATGTTGTGCCATTCATGATGTAAACCTTTTCACGCATTGTTCAAGACCCTAATGAACCTATCATTGTAGGAGGCCTAGTCACCATGATTTCCAATGCCATCGGACTTAGATACCAACTGCATAAGTGTACACAATTTGGTCTGATCCGCCCTATGAATATTGATTTCTGTTTTGACCTACGAATAATAGGAAATCTAGGTCCTGCATCTTTCGAATACCTGATAAGGGATGAAGTTGTCACTTTATTTACACTTCCAAACCATGCTAAAGTGAGTGCCCACAATCGCGATAACTGGCTTTATGAGCTAAACCCTCCTGACCATCCTTCAACACCTGAGACACCACAATCTTACCAAGTTATTAATGCTAAGATGTCTGATGAGAGTGATCCTGAGACCCCTTCTGGTTACTATGACAGTAACAACATTGCAGAGGATATTGATACCCCTGAAATAACCAAAGGAGAATACGCTGAGAATTTGAACAAAATCTTTACCACACTGGATGTTTATCAAACTGACATTAATGGAATCAAGGACGAGTTGAAGAGCATGCGTCTGGACATGATAGGCTTGACTGGCATAACTGTGGAGCAATTTTATCACATAAATTCAGCTTTCGAAGATTTAAAAACGCGATTTGGATGAAGTAGCAGTGATCAGCATTTGTTTTTACTTTTCTTTCTACTTATGTTTCTAGGTAGTTTCCCTTTTTCGCAAATTTAAGACTTCATTTTAATTCTGCACAAGTTTACTTTCTGCAACTTTTAAATTTCTGTTAAAAACAACAAATATTCATTTCAATGCAAATTTCAGTTTGTTTTTATTAAATTTAGTGCGTGCTACAGCAAAATTCAATTCAATGCATATTAATTATCATTCTGTAAATTTTGTTATAAGGCGTGTTGGAATTAATCTGCTTCATTTGAAATAAGTGCAATTATTGTAGTTGTAACAGTCGTAACAAACCCATGACGATCGTAACACGCGTTTCACCGTGTTACGCCCATCAGCCTCTTGTGACGATCGTCAAACGCGTTTGAAACACATCTTCTGCTATTATAGAAGTCGTTCTCCTTCCCACTTCTCCTTTCCTTTTTCCCAAACCGTCCGCCACCCATTCAATTTTTTTCCTTCAATCACCCACTCCAACATTTAAATTACATTACTCCACTCCACTTCCCCATCCACATTCAAACCCCTTTCACATTTAAACCTTTTGCATGCAATGGCCAACAACCAGCAAATCCTCAACATCATCCTCAGAGCAGGAGACCAAGGTGAAACCCAGAGATTAAAATTCCAAAAATTCCAACGCCGCGGTCTTCAACCAACTCGGTATGTTGACCTTGACTGTCTGAGAGATTTGGGACTGCTCGAGAGCGTCCGACAACTTTTGCAGAATGTAAATTTGTGGAATATGTGCCGCCAACCGCAACCCATCTACGAAACTCTCACTTTGGAGTTTTTGAGTTCATTTTCTTACATTACCCCTACTGGAGCCACCAACCAACTTTCTGGCATGACCAAATTCCGTATGTTTGGCACTGAGTATCAGCTGTCACAAACTGATATCGCGCGGCTGCTCAGTTTCAGTTCCGATGAAGGTGTCCACCTTTGCGTGCCAGATAATTTCGGCGAGGAAGCATTTAATTTATGGCACAGCATGACAAACATTTGTGTCGGCTCTTATGACCACCTCAGCGCCACCCATATCCATAATCCTGCTATCCGATATTTTCCCCGCATCCTTTGCAACACCATCTTCGCCAGAGATAGCAACCACAAGCTCAACTCCAAGGAGCTTTTCTTCATGCACTGTGCATTTACCGGTCAGAAGATTAACGCTGCTCCATTCCTATTGGCCCATATTCACTCCATCTGCGCTAGAGGCGGAAAACCCTTCTATTTCGGAGGGATTGTCACTTCTCTTTCTTTATCCTTGAATCTTGGTGCCGCTCTCACTGATATGCCTTCTATGGCGCTGGCATTGCTTACTCTGGACCACTGCAAGGCCGCCCACCTCATCTATGAGCGGGAGGATGGAAAATTCCACCCTGTGATCCGAAACATCATTTATAATAACATTATTTTGCCTTGCAGGGACTGAATCGATCCTCAAAACAGAGCCAATTGGTTATTCGATCCTGCAGCTCCCGAGGGCCATGTTCCTATTCATAAAGACCAGCCTGATGCCCCCGCGGACGAGATACAGGAAGATCTGGACCGAGCTTCCCCCGTTCACAACATTTCGGGACCTTCATCCGCACCACCTCCTATCTCTCTTGAATACATTCTCCGAGCCATCCACCAGCAAAATCAAATGGGTGCAGCACTTGAAAGAAGACAGCAGGAACAGTATGACTATTTATGTGCACAGAACGCTCAGATTTTGAGTGGCCAGCGGAGCATGAACGAGAGGTTAGATGAGGCCCTGTCCGAACTAAACTCTTTAAGGATGGACGTCAGCATGCTTGGCTTTCATGACACTGATACCGAAGCTACGCCCACCAGGCGATCATGCACCAGGAGTAAAGGACGTGGACATCAGTAGTCTTTATTAGTTTGCTTTTGATATCTTTATTTGTATTTGTATTTCCCCGCCTTTATACCACAACATTGAGGACAATGTCGAATATAGTGTGAGAGAGGTACCTTTCCATTTTCCATTAAACAAGTAATTTTTACGATATTTCTAAGTTTCAATTCTTCTCCGCTTTATTTAGCCATACCAAAAATTTTTTGCTTTATCTTCGCATAGCCCGACATACCTACCTTAACGAAATCCTAGTTAGGAAGCCGAGAACGATTCAACAAGATCGATACGATTATGACACCTTAGACTTCCTACTTACACGATCCGTTTCAATAACCGTTATACCTATATCTTGAGTTTTAGTTCTAAAGTAACCCCTAGTAGTTTATACTAGCAGTCAGCACCGTCTTGACACAAACCACGTCGGGAGCCGATGAATATAAGTGTTTGATGCCTAATCAATGAAATACCCTTCTTATCTCGCTGCTAAAAAAGGAAAAAGTTGCACCAAAATACAAGGGTCGCATATAAGTGATGAGCAAATAATGAAGGAGTCCATTGTTGGTTGGTTCAGAGGTATCTGGTTCTGAACTTGGTAGGGCGTGCTACAGCGTGATCCCCCATAACCTCCAATTTGGATAATATGTGTAGGGTTGCCATATTCGTGTACCAGACCCCGTGCTAAAAGGATCAAAGTCACTAACCGGTTACTCCATTACGTGTGTGCTAAGACAAAGGGCTTAATGTGATTGCGCTAGAACAAACCGGGTGAAATAGGTACAAGAGACTCTGGGTATAATTATAACAGAATTATTGGACAGTTTGTTTAAAATGGAAGTCCACGACTTAGCTTGTTGCTTGTGTCATTAGCGTATCGCTAGTGTTTTACTTAAGTATCGGTCGAACTAACAATTGATTTCCCGTAATTGTTCTGAAAACCAAAGGTATGTTATGCATGTGCGTCTGATAAAAATTGTCCAATCTTTCTAAATGATTATTTGCTTGAGGACAAGCAAAGGTTTAAGTATGGGGGAATTTGATAAGGATAAATCATATCGTATAATTGCTACGTTTTTAGTATGTTTTCATACTACATTAATCCATTTAACTCCCGATTGTTCCAAGTTTTTATGTCTTTTCACAGGTACAACATGTTTCAAGTCAATTTAGTGAAAAACGTCATATGAAGAAAGTTAACATGAAAAACATAAGAAAAGGGACAAATCTGCAAAGTTCTGCAGATTTTGAAGTTGTGACGGTCGTCACACATCTATTACGACCGTAACGCGCTTACATCATGAAGAGTGCTCATCACACATCATTGACGAACGTAACGCGCTATTTAAGCGTCTTACGCCAGTCACCTTAGCCTTACGACCGTCACACGCTTAAAACTAACGTTATGGAGAACGTGGAGACGTGGGCAACGTAAAGAAAGGAGTATTCACTCCTACAATCTCTCAACCTCACCAACACCCAGTCATGGTTTTTCTCCACAAAAAGAAGTACAAGTCCACGTTCTTATTTCTTAAACTGCCAATTTCTCCTCTATAAATAGGAGAGATTTCAATGAAGAGAGGGACAAAGTTTTATTTACAAAAAGTTTTATTTTCACAAATTCCTTGCGGAAGCTCTGCCGAATTTACGAACTGTTTCCAGTTTTCATTTTTTTTGCTGCTGTTCTTGTTTTTATTTCCCTTTTTACCATTTAATATCCATTTCCAACATTAGGAAATTGCTATTTTAGTTAGAATTTGTTTTTAGCCTCAGACTTTGTTTAAAGTTCTGATTCTGAAGGTTCCAATCTTGCCGACTTGTGGAAGAAAGAGCTTGAGGAATAATATTATTATTTAGGTTTTAATCGCATTTAATTTAATTTTAATACAATTTGTTTACGTTAAATTACTGTTATTTATTTATCATGAATGTTATACTGTTTCCCAATTATATTTCCTGTCTGTCTGTTTCAAGTACCATGACTAGCTAAATTTCTAGAGTCGGGATGTGATAATAGTAACTAAATGGATTAAATTGTTCCTAAGCTAAAATCCAAATTAACTTAATTTCTGGCTGTGACTTTTTATAATTAAAATCAATCGTTTTGTTACGAGAGTAAGAAAAGTAGAATAGGTTAGGATCAAGACCACGAGAGTGTGAGGTTTTAACCGGATAGCTAAAGTTAGGCATTTGATTTAAATATAGCGAGAGCGCTTTAAAACGAATTAGACTTTATTAAGTTTTCAAAGAGTATTTTCTAAACACTTATGGGCTAGCGAGAGAAGGCATAGGGCTTTAGGAGTATAATCCGAGATAAGACCACGAGAGTGTGAGTTGAGGGTTTTTAAACTGATAATTTCTACAAAACCATTTAAGTTAAACATCTTTATATGCTTAGGCTCGATTAAATCCACTTAGGTTAACTATATTACATACCGACCGCTTTATCATTATTATTATTTCCTTAGTTCGATTTAGTTTTCCTCTACTTTAACCTCTTAAAAAATCAAACGTGACAACATCCTCCTTAGCTAAACTAGCAAACCTTTATAGCACTAGAGTGATTACAAAGTCCTTGTGGGTTCGACATCTTTTTATTACTACCGCGATAGGCTGTGCACTTGCAGTTGAGATATCGTTAGACACATTAGGTCGATTGCACATCATAGGTTTTCGTGACATTGGCAATTATATTAAATCACACATTTAACATAATAAACAGTAAGCGGTATCTAGCAACACATCAATGTTATCCAAGTCACAAAAATGTCATGTGATCTGACAAAATCTTAATGTGATAATATTTGTGTGTAAAATTACTCTTTTTCCCTTATGTCTATATCGAACACAAGGCATAGGCTATGTCACTCTTGTCCAGTTCAATGTTGGATCCTTAGACATTTATTCAGTTATGCAGGATAGGCAAATTCTATCTAGGTCACTCATGTCCCTCAACATGCTTTGTGAAGTACCCATCAAATGTCTTTACGGTCATCCAGTTAGGAATAACGTTTGATCAGTAATAAAATACTTAACTCTACATCTAAAGTCCATAGTGGTTTCAGGTCGAAGGGTGGTATACACCATTATCACCATGAGAATAACTTATGACACCTTGCATAACAGTCTATGTAGTATTCTCATAACGGGTCAATCCATTATAAATATTACTCCTAATATTCATACATATTCCAATACTTTATAACTCCTTATCCATGATCCATGAGATGTGATCATCAGTCTACCTACATAATAATCTCAATGCTTTAATGTTATCCCACTTTGCAATAAAGCTCGACTATGGATACTTTAAAAATAATGTCCTTATGTTTAATGGGATCTCATGATTAAGTTACACTTAATATTTCATTAAACAGACGAACTATTCTAGGGACTTTATTATTTTGGAAAAGCAAACATAATAAAGAAATGTCTTTTATTACTAATAAATAATTTGATACAAGTACCAAAAGTATTGGCCTCTAGAGCTTACACTAACAGTCTCATCTTTGAGATAAGATTTTAAAATGAAAAGCCAAAATGGAAAAAATGGTTTGAATGAGTTTTGTGTTTTTTAAGTCTTTTGAAAAGGATTTGATATGCTTAAGTGTTTTAGCATTTATTTAAGAAAAGGTTTTGAAAATGCACTTGACAAAGTCAAGATTTTTTAATGAAAGAGGTTTAAGTTTTAAAACAAAGAAGGTTTTGAAAAAGATAGAAGCTTTGAAAATTGAAGAATATGGGCAAGAGATGAAGGGGCTATCCTAAAGCATAAAGTAAAAGTTAAGGTAGAAAAGATCTGATCAAACTAGAGCAATCATCTTGACATAAGTCAAACCATGCATCCATTCTCTTTGGATTAAGCCACACACACAAGCAAGTAATCAGATGAACATTATAAGCATCATATGAAAATTTAGTGCCTTAGATGCAAGCTCAATGTCTCAGCATCAGATGAATCTCAAGGGGTGCAGATGGATTTTCATGCATTAGATAAAAACTTGATGTTTCAGATGAAGTTCCCGCATAAGATAAAACACACAAAAATTAATAGACAGATAAAACCCAATTATCAAATGAAACTTCTAAGGTCTCATATGAAGGCTCTAAGATCTCAGATGGATCAAGGTATCATATGAATCAAGTTCTCAAGTCACAACTCAAAAGCAAAGGATCAAGAACCTAGGTCTAAGTCTGCAACTCCAAATCTAAGCCAAGGATAATAATAATAGTCCAAGAAATCCAATAGTTCTATTAGGGTTTAAGAATTTATTAATGTTTTTGAAGAAAGAAGAAAATGATCAAGGAGCAAAAGAAAAAGGACATAAATAAAGTGCTCAAAGAACAAAAGAAAAATGGCATAAAATAAAGGCAAGAAAGTAAAATGACAAGAATGATAAAGATGCTAAAAGTAAAGAGTATAAAGTAAATTACAGGAAAATTTAAATGACAGAAATGTACAGGTGCAAAAATTTAAATGTTAGTACAATTATAGTTAGTGTTAGTAATTATTATTCCAATTCGAGACAATTTGGCGCTATATTAAGCAATCGTAAGTAAACTTATGTAGAAGTTGCACCTATCTGAGGTTGGACCAAAATAATATAGGTGTATTGCATATAATGCACACCATGGTTTAAAAGAAAAGGTGATCAAGACTAAGTCAAGGAGATGAGATCATTACATCAATCAAGTCCTTCATGATACCTTGAGACAAATTTTCACTAATCCAAAGCACCTTGAGTGATCAATTGATCACTTAGAGGTAGATTTGAAATGATGAAAGTTTATCAAGCACCAATCTAAACCTAATTAAACAAAGATAAATTATCATCATACAATTGATCAAAAAAGAAAAAGAAGAAGAAATGGATGAAGATAGATGAAGACAAAAGAGTAAATCCCAAATTGGATAAATGCATTGATCAAGTCATCGTCAAAATCAATTATCCATTTTGGTGGATTAGGGTTTTAACTCCATCAACATCCAAGATCCATTGAGTTTGATGAAACTTATGACCAATTAAGCTAAGATCCAAGGTCAACCAGTCAACAAAAGTTAAACAAAATTAAAAATGCAATATCAATTAAAATGCATGGAAAATGATTTTTAAATTGATTTTAAAATGAAAATAAAAGTTGAAATACCAAAGTATAGTCAAAACATTAAATAAATTTCAAAGGAGACCATAGAAAAATCAGAAATGACACAAAATATTTTATAAAATATTTTGAAACAAAAATCTATTATTTGACTAATTAAAACATGACACAGAAGAGAAAATCAATGCAAAATAGAAAAACTAAAAATAAAATTATGGAAAAATAAAAATAAAATGTGAAATAATAAAAGAATATTTTAGAATTTTTTTTTGTATTCTTTGGAGTTAAAATGAATCTAATATCAATTTCTAAATTTTAGTCAATTTTAAACAAAAAAAATAAAAATAAAAATAACAAAGTGAAAAAGCTTGGCATGTTGGATGAAGCATTGACTTCTAAAGTAATCAGATCCAATAGTTTTTAAAGAAAGTGCACCATGGAATTTAGTTTGAAAATTACGTTGTATCTGATTTAAATCCAACCAATGGAATTAAAACAAATGCCAACCTCTGATTGGCTAGGAGAGACACATCATCATCTTCAACCTCAGTCTCCCTCCAAATGGTGACCTGATGAATGGTAATGAGAAATGCTGAGACCACCACCAATATGATCGTCTCTTCCTTACAATCTCAACCATGTCCACCATTGAAATTTACTCAAAATGAGCACTGAGAAATTCGCATAAAACCAGTTGAAAACATAAAACCATTTTCAAAATTAAATAGGATAAACACAACAAGTGATCAAAACTAAGGATACAGAGATAATCAGCAAGTGAATGACTACATCCCAATGTTTTAAATTGTTCAAAATGATGCTTCAATCTACCTGAACGAAATGTGAATGAATGCCTCTGAAACTGGACTTGGCTAGGGAGTTATGGTGCACCTCAGGCCTTGATCTTTGTTGGATTAGGTTCAGAGAAGATCAGTGAAGCTAAATGAATCGAGAGTTTGAGTTTAGAAGCCTTTTAATTATGAAAACAGAGTTGAGTAAATTGAAGAAAAGTTGGAGGTTGAGCTGGTTGATTTCGGTTCTCTAAAGCTTTGAAAATAATGGGAGAATGATGTTGTATTTAAGGTGAAGCAAGAGGAAGTTTAAGCGTGGGAGAACGATGCAATTTCATCCAACTAGTGTGAATCAAGGATCATAGAAAGTGTGACTTTCAAATTGTCCAAATGCATCAAACTTGAGTGTTTAAGGATCATTTTCAACTTTGGCACACTCATAAACATGATTAGAGGGAAAAATAACTCTTAATTTGGCCTGTGATTGCGATTAAGTTGAATCAAATTTCTTACCAAAGAAAAAATTTCAATTTCATAGGACCATGTTTACACCAATGGGAAACCATGTTCAAGGAAGCTTTATGACTCATTCTTTTTGCCAAGTACTCACACCATGCCAAAAAGTACAATGTGCCAAGAAAGGTTGCATTTGGATGCTTGTGAAAAAATTTATGATCAATTGAAGTTGGTATAAAATTTTGACAATGCAAGCCATAAAATTTCTAAGTCCAAAAGGACCTACAATGACATGTAATGTCCAACAACTTTCAGTAGCCTTCCAAGCATAATTGAACTTTGAACCTTGAAGCAAACTTGTAGAGGGCATCACCAATTATAGGTAGAAAAAATAATCTCTAAAAAATGTTTATAATTTAGAGAGTTATGATCTTGGGAAGTAGAGCAAAAAATCACTTGAAATTAGGTTAAATTTCACTAAGTCCACAAAGTGCCCTATAATGTCTTCAAACTTTTGATGATCTTCCATATATAATTAGCTTTTGACTTGTAAAGAGAAGTTGTAGATTGTGTCAAGGAGAGTCATATGCCTAAAGGATCATTAAAAAATATTGAAAAATGAGTGAGTTATGATATCTTGAACTTGGACTTGAAATATTGACTTTTTGGTCAAACCACCTTGATCAAACTTGAATCTTTTGAGCTTTTCTTGCAATTCAAGGTACATTTATGATCATGTGAACTCAAAATGATGTGCCTTGAATTTCCTTTGATTAAAGTTGGCCAAGGCTTGAGGTAACTTATTGAAGAAGGCATGAAAATAAACACATGAACCTTTGAAGTTTCTTGAGAAACAAGCTATCAATCCTTGAGGTATTCTTGATCAAAATGAGATTGAATGATGCTTGAGGCCTTATGATTTGAGATTTGAAACCATGTTTTGATGATTTAGCTCTTAAGAACCAATGATTGTTCACACTTTGACCTTGAGGATGCAAAAACCTGGTTGAGGGAACCATGCTTAATGTTCTTGATTTAAGACCTACTTTATACCATAAACAAAAGAAAATAAGGCATATTTTTGTATTTTGATTAGTGGTTATTAAATCATAAAGTATATAAACATGAAAGAAAAAGGTACACAAAAAGGTGTTTGATGATCTCCACAAAGACAAACCCAGAGAGGGAGAGAGAAGTAAGACAACCAAATTTGTGATCTTGATGTGATGCATAATGCAAAATAATATAGAATCTTAGAGGTAAAACTTAAAGTATGACAAATAACTATATTTTTAACCATGACATTACATAGGATACAACAAGTTCATGTTCAAAAGCAAATATTTATATTTTTGTTCTATTAAAATCATGAAATTACACATGGTTATGTTATTAATCTTGTTCACAAGAAAATGGTTATATTCTTGTTTTTATTAAAATCATGACATTACACATGGTTGTGTTATTAACCCGTTATATTATTAATCATGTTCACAAGCAAATGGTTAAAAATATGTTTTGATAAAAACAAATTCATTTCACAAACAAATTGTTACAAACATCTATTTCATTAATTCAATGACATTATACAAGACAACATATTACATATTTTTTACATTACAACCAATTTACATTACTTCAATAGATGGATTACAACTAATACAAACACAAGTAATAGTACAAATCACATTGATAAATCCATAAAATAACCCATAAATCTATTCTCCATCTTCAGCAATTCTTCATTTTTATGTCGTTTATTATCTCCATAAACTCATCATTTCTGTCTTTCAACAATCTAATCACCTCCTTTGTATGGTTGCTCATTTCTTCATCAAACTATTAAAAAATAATTATAACTCTTTTTCTCATAAAATCTTCTTTCAGAATTCTCGTAAGCTCGTGATGTCATCAATGGTGACTTAGTCTCACACCAACATATATTTCCTCTTCTTAGATCAAACTGGTTAGTTGAGGCATAGTTGAGGCAACTGAGAATCTTAAATCATTCATAGGTGAATGAAACGAAACAGCTTGTGGCAAAACAGAAACGAATAACAAATAGGATAATAAGAGAAAATAAAGAATTTGGAGGAGGAGGAGAAGAAAAATGAAATATATAGAGAGGAGAAGAAAATAATATATGATTTCTATAATGAGGTTATGGTTTCTGTAATTGAGAGGAAAAGAACAACATGTTAATTTTTTTTTAATAGTAATAAGTTATTGATTTTATGAATTTATTACATATTTAATATATATTACATAATTATAAATTAAAACAAAATGACATATAATAAAATGATGTACATATGACAATGACACATCACCACCATCAATATCATATTAATAAAAAATGTTCTCTGATTTGAAGGTTCTAAAAAAACAAAATGAATAGACTAAAAGTCTATATTTTAAAATGGAAGATCAAAATTGAAAAAATAAAAATAAAGAAGTCAAAACTTAATAAATAAAAATAAAAATAAGAGATTGAAATTGTAATTAAAGTCGAACCGAGAAATTCTGATTAAGTTGGAAGAGATCTACTATATCTCATCCAAATGCTCTTGAATTAAAGCTCTACTTATTTGAATAATCAATTTAGTAAATGAACAAATTCAGACTAAAATTGAAAAAATGAAAATAAAGAGACTAAAATTTTAAAAGATAAATAAAAATAAGAGATTAAAATTGTAATTAAAACTACCTATTTTAATAGTCAATTTAGTGAATGAACAAGTCTATGGAAAACAAAAACAAAGACACGTAAAAGCTTATTTTCTGGAAAAAAAATTATTCGAAAGTCCTCTTATTTTCCTTCAAGTCGATGCAGAGAAAAACTTGCAAAAAAAAAAATCTTTTTGGGTTACTTTTTCCCTTAAGTGGTAAAAAAACACCTTATAAAAATTCAAAAATACTCCTAAGAATTTGAAAGTATACTTTTAGACGCAGAATTTGAAAGTATACTTTTAGACACAGAATTTGAAAGTATATTTTTAGACGCACTCATTTACACCAAATTCATGCGTAAAATAAACTACATCTTTATTTTGTAAACACCAAATTCATACGTAAAATAAACTACATCTTTATTTTGTAAAAAAGTATAGTTCAGAAATATATCTTAAGTATATTTATGTAGGAGACAAACTCCCTCTTCTTCTCTTCTGTTATTGATTAAACATTGTCTTGCAAGGCAAGAAAGGAGATTGGATAAAATTACCTATCCATCTAATCAGTCTTGCTTAAAGCTTTAGGGATCAGGATCCTCTCTTGTTCTCCCTCTCCTGCTGTGTGTACAGTCCCAATTACAGCCATTAGATTAATCATATATTTCTCTCACTCTTAGTCAATTTTATTTATCTGTTTTTATTTTCCAACCCTTGGATTTAAGGTAGGATAAACAGCTGAATGAATTACGCATGAGAAGATCCTTATTCAAGCTTTAGTTAAGGTGACTCGATTGCTTACAATATTGATAATGGTTACTAATGTTGTCATGTATCAATTTTATGGATCAAAAATCAAAGTTGCATTTGAATTGACCAATTTCTAATATTGCTTTTGATGTTTGTTATTTTGTTTTAGTCCATGTTAACAATTTTGTGTCATTTTGGTGGAATATTTTGACTTAGTAGGGATATCATACAATAGTGGGAGAGAAAGGAACTCAATTATCAGGTGGACAGAACGGGTTCTGCTGTACAATCGTTGTGGTTATTTAAAACTTTTTTCAGTTTATGCATAAGTTTGAAGTGATTGTGAATAAGGACCTCACTTGATTGAGGATTTTCTTAGCAAGGCATTCAACTCTTACAAGTGTAGAAACATGTTGAGGTAATAGATTCTAATCCAAAAACTCTTCTGTGTTGTTCAACAATTCACTCATATTGATTGTGTTCCTATCATAGTATGCCTTTTGAGTTCGTTGACCGGCAACAGCAACTCAACAGATTCTATCAATGTACATTGAGCTAAACAATTAATATCGAGTATTATAGAAACCAATTTAGTATCTCTATGAAGGTAATCTTTCGTTATAGTAAACTCCAAATATATGAAGAATACATTTTGTTTTGATGTGCTGATTTTTTCCCTCATATTTTGTGTAGCTCTATGTAGAAGAGGAGAAAGAAGTTGTGTCGTTTAAGAATGTAATGCTGGAGGTAAAACCTTTTTTCTCTTTACTTTGCCGGTTTGTTTTTATATGAAGTAATTTTCTCTTTACTTCGCCAGTTTGTAGGCAAGTCAAGCTTCAATTGAGTTTTAACATACTATGTGTACTCACTCTGCTTTCCCTAGCGAGTTACGAGATATGCTATGGCTGTCTAATTGCACAATGTTGTCAACATTAATCAATCTCAGAGGATGCAGAATAATTAGAGCTTTAATGAACATGATTGTGTATGTCTCAACACAGACGATGTCGTCCAAATTAATGATAATGCAAGGCGTGGATGTTTAATCAGATACATCAATGGAACTGCTTGCAGAAGTATTGTCTTTTTGTTCTTAGGTACTCAAAACAATCTCCTATTGTGATTTAGAGTTTCCTCAAAACTATGATGCTGATTGAAGTGGCTGTATAGATATTCATCGCTCCATTTTTGGATAATGTTTTCGTATTAGTCTCTAGGAAGTCTAAAAAGCAGTTAGTCTATTGTGGCCAGGTGGAAATTCATTGATTGTATATAAACTCTTCTCCCTCATTTTTCTTAATTCAACTCTGATAACCTAATTTTGAACTCACATTCTTCTTTGATACTGATAAGAAATGCTACTAATATCAGTATTTAAACTGTATTCATTTGACAGCATAATGTTGCATATATTTATTATGTGATGATAATTTTGCTTTATTTTATAGTTTCATTTCCTTTATTTAAGGGTTGGTCACATCATCTAATTTCCTCTATTTATGTTTAAACTATATAATTAGGCTAATTGTCTTGAATGAAAGTAACTCATCGTTATGAAAATTCTCTCTAGTCCTTAAAAAAAAATTATACTTTTCGATCAAAACTATGACACTAGTATTTCGTTATTTTTTCATTTTTTTAAAACCACATATATTTTTCATCTTTCTTATTTTTAAAAATAGAAATACATCTTGCATCAATAAGATAAAAAAGCAAAATCACTTGTTGTTGCTAATTTTTTTATATAAAAAAATAAATATTAACAAAACTTGTGGCTACCATGCTTATGCTAATTTACTATCACAATATTGCTATCGTCCAATGCAATTGGTTGATAATGTATGAGTGTGGAAAATCCATATTAATTTATTAATTGAATGAAAAATATGTTACTAATGGAAGTAAGGTGAGTTTGAAGAGTAATTATCATAAGCACAATGAACAAAGGAGGGTGGTTGTTGTAATAATGATAAGAACATAAGAGATGATGAATGAAGAAGATAAATCTAATTGAGAAAAGAAAAGGAGGAGACGCTGGATATATTCTATGTATTGAGTGTACTTTTCTAGGGTTGATTACTTGGGTAGTGAAACAATACATTATACAATAAAACTTAAAAATAAAATGATCCACTAATGACTCTTCATTTTCTAATACATTAATATTTTTTATGTAAAATTATATAACTACATATTATATAATATATAAAATATAAAATTTAAATAATATAGTCGGAGTCAAGGAATCCATGGGGCGGAGGGTACTTTCCCAATCCCCTCCCCAAAGTGTCATCGGAGGAACTTTTCCCTCCGTCCCCACGGGGAAAAATCCCCAACTTCGGTGCTTCGAAAAGATAATCCTCATAGGGATCCCCGTTAACAGATGCAAATTGACATCCTATCCATATGTGATAAAACATAAGATATTTGCGGATTTATATTTTCGTTGGATATCACAGTTACATTTTCGGTATTGTTTTACACAGAAACCAGAAAAACTGAATTGAAATACACCAAATTCTCAAACTCAAAATACCATAACTCAGACATTGATATCATAGCAATAAGCAATACATTAAGGATTTTAACACAATTCAAACGTTACACTTCAACGTCCAGGTGGACGTTGCAACATCTTAATAATATTATCGACCGATCTCGAAATAGTCGCAACCAGCTCGAGCGAAACTTTTGCTTCTAAATGGAAAAAGTTATCCACATAGCCCATAAATCAGTGCTCGTCTTTAGCTCATGGTTGATGAATTGAAGCTTCCCTCCGTTGTCAATGGATGGCTAGCGGTACTCGAACTTCACAATTTTCCGTTTGTCACCATATAGTAGAAGCTCATGTGGTGTGTATTGCATATCTTCAAGAGGAGTGTACTCGGTGATCTTGAATTCTCGTGATGGTGTATTATCGATAAAGTGAACATTTCAAACATGTCAAATGATGCACATTCTAATTTTTTTTTGTGTTTTTCTATGAAACAATGAGGAATTTATAATAATTGTAGGCTATTATGGACCATATAAATCCTATCTTCTTACAAAGTGTGTATCGAAAATACATTACCGATTACACTCTAAGTTAAACCATAAGTGCATTTCCAGTAACTTCCTTGTTAAGAAAAATAGAAATTGAAGCAGTAAAAAACCAACATATAGACATAATAACAAAATAGTTGCATTCCACAGCATAATACATCAACAAAATATTTGCATACAATAATATGATAAATAATTACTTAAATGATCCGAAATAATTATCGTCCGACAAATCCACAGGTGGCACCCCCATTGACATTTCTCTATTTTGTTCTATTTCAATGTTGTTCAATTTGGTGTACTATTGCATCCTTTCAATAAAATAATTCGGCCAAGTCTCAGATTGAATTGTATAATGATTCGTCCACTTCAGTGATGTAAGTGGTATAGGGCATCCCGGTTTCAAAATACACCTGAACAAAATGATGTGTTTTTTAGAGTCGCCCAACACAAGATGATACGATCATTGGGATTTAGTGGTGGAGAAATGTGTAGTGGGAAAAGAGTTTCAGAGAAACCGTATCTTATAAGATTAATACACTCTCTCATACGCACTTGCTATCAGATGACCCATCTCAGAGAAACACATTCATTTTTCCTTCGATGCAAATCTAGTGATGCAAGGTACTAGCGCGTGATAAATCTCTTCAACTTTTTCATTAGTATCGAGCAATCGTTTGTATAATTTTATATTTCTCCTCAACTCTCTGATAAGAGTATCACAAACAAGTTGGTGATCGTCTTCCCCTTTACCCAGTAAACCAAAAACAGCCCGAAAATCATAGTTTTCGTCACCATCGACATTGATGATTCGTCCAATGTATTTATGCATAAAAACTGACATCTTCTTGATGAATGGTATTTTTGGTGGAGGCGGTGTAGGAGGTGGTTTGTTAATGCGGGCTCCTTTGAAAACACTTTTTGAGATTTCGGAGTCGGTGAATCGGGAAATACCTTGTCAACGTGTTCAAAATACGAAGAACTTCTTATCGTTGAATTATCACTTGATGTTGGTTTGACTTTTTTAGGTGCTCCTTTTGTTTTTACCGGTTGAGATGGTGGTTTCAAGTAGGTGGTTTCTGGAAATGCTATCTTCCTCAATTTCTCTTTGATGTGGAGTTTTATATTGTCATCATCTTTCAAAAATCTTTCTTGTATTGCTTCCCATTTCGTCAAGATTGATATATTCGATTTACTGTCTTTCACAACATCGTCGTCATCAAAACTAAGCCTCTTCCAATGACTACAGACCTCGTCCATTCGTATCGAGCAATCAAGTTTCACCTTCTTAGATATGACACAAGCACATGAGAGAACATATGTTTTCACAAGTGTGCAACCACACTTTAAGCTTTTGGAACCGAAATTTGAAGCTCGTTTGGCTTCATAAAAAATATAATTCAAAGCTGATCGAGATATGTTGCCGACCAACTGAGAATAGAGAGTTTTGTATTTGAAACTATGTTCCAACACTGTGATACTACGACCAAAATATGTTTGAATTTCATTATGTTGGTTTAGTATCATTTGGTTCACAGACTTCCAATCCGCACACAAGTCACCTTTGTTATTTCCCAATTAATTCTCCAGACAAGCATGAGTCGACTTGACTCGGTTTGTTGTTGTATTTCTAAGGTGCATAACCTGATTGATCCAAGCACAAACAATTTTCTCTTTTACCTGATCCAAATTGTGATTTCAATACATTTCACTAAATTGGGATATTTCTCGCACACCTTCCTGAAATGTATGCATCAGCATATAGATCTTTTGTAGATGCATTTATTATAATATTTCATGCATCCATAATTGTCTCTACAATAATGCCACCAATTTACCATCTTCGATCTCTATATGCTTCGTCCCTACTGTTGGTTTAACCCGACTTCTTACATTCTTAGTAATGTGATATCTACAAAGTAATGCATAAGAAGTCAGAAATATTATTGCAACTGAATTCATCAAAGCGGTATCGCGGTCGATGACAATGACTTTCGGCATATCTTCTTGGTCCTTCAACATTGACCGGAAAATCTTTAAAGTCCATGCAAAATTATCCCCTTTTTCGCACTCTAAAAATGCAAAACCAACAGAATATGTCTTCTCAGTCGACGTAACACAAACAATTTCCAACAATGGCAATCTGTATTTGTTGGTCTTATACGTTGAATTAATTATAAGCACAGTGAGAAATGTATTGAACAATTTAATAGAATCATGATGAGTCCAATATATATCTCTTACTGTTACTTCGTCCTCACACCTTCGGTGCCTAGAAATATAATTGTCATCGTCTAGAAGTTTCAAGACGTGTTGCGTTTCGGTTCGATCCCCCTAAGCGCTAATTTGGATTGATAGCGCCTATTGTACACTTGCTTGATATTTGAGAAATTTTCGGGTCTCTTGCGCTTCAAAATTGCAAGTATGTTTTTAGGAGGTACCAATTTTTTGTCATGTCAGACACACATTCTCTCTCTTCCAGCAAAAGCCGACATGCAATTGGATGACCGGCTAACTTATCACACAAATCATGATTGTGTAAATCACATATCACATTAAATTTTTATTTATTATTTGTCAACCGATAACCACGCAACCTAAATGGACTTTTACATTTTCTTGAATCGATGTCATCTCGTATGAAATTTCGGATACGAGGTATATATTTCCCACTTCTTTCGCATATCAAAGTCGCAAATGCATTTCTTTTATCTGAATCATTATCGGACCTTGCAATCACAACACCAAATCCTAATTTGGTGGCCTCTGTACGAATCCATTGCAGCATGTCATCATGTTTCCTATACTCTTCTTCATTTTTAAAATGGTCTCGAATATCTACCACCTTAGTTACAAGAGCTGAAACAACTTGAGACACATTAGGTTCAGAAATGACATCAAGATGCACCATACCTAATGTGATAAAAAAAACATTAAATTATTGACCATACACAATAAGAAATATGTTTATGGAAAATAAGCACAACCAGAAGTCGAAAGTACATTTTCGATCAAGTTCAACTAATAACCAGAAATACAATTTTGGTATTCACATAACCTTTTTCCAGCAGAAAAAGAGAATAATGTAAAGAATGGGGATTGAAATGAATAAAGTTTACCTTAAATTCCACTTCCTTGAGCCTTTTGATATGATGAACCATAAGAATGAAGATTTGGAGTGAAAAGCTTGATTGAGGATAGAAGGGTTTTTGGAGAGAGTTTATAAAAGATTTTGGAATTAAGGTGATCATCCTGGTTCATGTTAATTGTGGTTAAGCAATTTGACGTTAGATATTTCCAAAAATACATAGCCGATTTTGAATAAAATACTAAGATGACATAATTTTCATTCTTCCTGCACTTAATAACTTGAGATGCATATCCAATTTTAACCGAAAATATAACACCGATTCTGTTTTGTCTTTACAATAAGGTACCACCACTTTTAATCTTGTGATGTATGATTATGATGCATACCGGAAATGCATTTCCGATTTTCTGAAAATAATTTCGGAATTGCATGGGTGTTTTTCACCCCTATGGGTGGATTAAGAAATCCCTAAAAGTAACCCCCAAACAATTGATCATTTGGAGTTACCAAATCAATAAAAATTGCAAATATACAAGTTAACAGCACGGAGTTCCCACCGTCAAACTTCATTTCCAGGGAAGAAAGTGAAACAATTTTGGGCTCTATCAAAAGTGATAGCTTAGCGATAAATGAAATTTTGAGATTATGTTCACGATTCAATTTTGACAAACAACTGAAAAAATATATCAAAAGTGTTTTCGAAACATGACATCCTACTTGTAACTAATGGGTTGAAAATGTCAAATGATACTAAAACATCATGGAACTTCCAAAACTGGAGGAGAGACCAGATCATTGACCCTTTTTAGATTTTAGACTCTCGCCCTTTTTTTAATTTGGAAGCTTCTACCATACACCAAGTTTCGATATAATTGTTTTCTTAATTAATACAGTAATGAACATTCCCATGAATCAGCTATTTGTAAACTCTTGCACTTTAAGAAAACAATTGAAGAAATACATATACAGACCAAATAAATTATTTCATATTCAGGTAAGGCAAAAGGGGTCATAGAGGACAGAAAAGGATAAAGACCCAAATTAATCAATTTAACAAGTACCTTGCCAGATCTTTAATGAGTTTACATTAATTTATACAAAATGGACTATATGTTAAGAAGGTTGAGACTTGAGAACTTCAGTCTTTAGAGGCATGCAAGTCTATTTTAGCTATGGTACAATCATGTTTTGCATGTAAGCTGGCGTATTTCTTTAATTGCTGTACTCATGCTGTGTAGTGCCATTTTCTTCACCTATTTTAGAAAATACATAACAGAGCAAGCCTTGTCAATTCTATATAATACACCTAAAAGAGTAATGTGAATTTGTAAACAATATTATTACAAAAATTACCTCCAGCTTGTCTACTTTTGCTTTATGGTCTTCAGGTAACTGTCTGACTTCATCAATCAACTGGATACATTCAGTTACATTTTCAGGGGACACAAATTCCAATACCGCGTGGACACAACACTGCAGATCAAGAAACAAAAATTGACACCAGTGCATTCACAAAGTTTAGATTTAAAGGGCTACATAGACTGATAATGAGAATCCTTCCGCAATCATATGGAAAGTAAGACGATAAATATTACTAGTGTAAACATCAATCTGCCTTCTTTCTACTTTCTGCATAGAGTGTAAGTATTGATTGCTAAATATATTCATGATAAATCATTTACTAAAGGAATTTTCCAGATGTTAAAAACAAAATCTGAAGGATATCCAGTTCAATAACTATAACTTCAATAAGGTTTCTGTTTTTAAAAACTAACTAAAGAGAGATAGAGAGAGTCTTCATCTTAAAGCACAAGACCTTAGAATTCCTTATCTGGTATGGACAACCAGCAGGAATGATGACAGCTTCTCCAACATGTTGCTGGAAAGTCCATGGTTCAATCTCTGGTAATAGTGACAGGCGAGTTAATTAAGTTATATAAGACTGTAAATTGTATTAGATGATCAAACAAATAGAAGAACAAGTACTTACTAAACTCCTCCTTCAGTCTCATTTTGTGAGTGCTGTCAAGAAAAATGCTCTGATCTAGAATTGGATGAACCATCTGCAGACAAGAAAATGTCAATAACCAATAACTCCAAAAAAATTCCAAGGAATTGTATAATAATGAACTTGCCTTCTTGTGAGAGTTATGGGTATAAGTAAGTTCATCATAGTGTCTTTTAATGTATTCTATGAGCTTTGGCACATCTTGTCTACGAAAGACATCCCACTGGGCGCCTGAATGCTCGGTAAACTTTTTCTTACAACTGTTGGAGCTTCCAGAGGGACTTCTAGGATTATCGTGTGCTGACAAATTGGTGGTATGAACAGTCCCATGAAGAGAGGGTTCAGAATCAGAAATGATACTGCGTTCTCCATCTTGGGAAATATTGCTGTCTATACTCTGAGTAGAAGCTTTTTTAGCTTCAGTTGAGATGCAAGATGTTCTATCGACTCTCCTGAAAAATTCCATTCCTTCTTTCCCCATACTCCGCAAACCTTTTTGTTCCGTTTCTTCAGCATGTGATAATCCTTTCACATTCTGTCCCGGTAACTGCTCAGTAGTAACATACTCCATTTGACACAGAGCTTTGTGCTTCTTCAGCAATTTCCTTATTTTTGCAAGTTGTTCTGTAGAGAGAGGGACATCCGCAGAATGTGTCATAATATTAACCTGGAATAACAAACAGAAAGGTATAATAGCATGGATTGTTTACACAAAACACATTTTACAACATACTGCAACAGAGCACTGTTATTTGAGTTAAGGAATCGGTTGCAACTAGTAATTTCTATATGTGGGATACTAATGTAGGCAAATTTTAAATGCTTAATATAAAGCTAAAACAAATAAAATGATCACGAGTTAAACAAAGTAATTGACTAAGTTTTGGTTCTGGTATCAACCTTTTAACATGGTTCTAGTTGTGACTTGTGGTGTTCATTGTTCGGTACAAAAATGTTTTCTAGCTATGAATCTGGAATAAAACCGATGGGTGGTGCTTAGCTACAATTTCGAGTTCATTATTATATGTTTTCTCAACCAAGGCTACCAGAACTCAAAAGTAATAGTAGGAGTTGGACAACACACTTCATATTTTCACTTCCAGATCCCAGACAAGTATTGAATATAATATAAACCTTATATTAGACAGATCAGTTTTCATGACAGGCAAATATTCCATGAGGATGCTCATTCTTTCAAAAAGACAAGGTTCACATTAAGTTATCATGATGGGATATATGCACAAATACAATTTCTCACTAAAAGATTCAGAAATTTATATAATGTGAATCTGTTTTTGATTGATTTTGGAATGGAGCATGACGATCTATTTATACAAGAAAAATTGAACATTCAAGTTCTACATTTAAGGATGACTCTTTCTTATTCTATTAAATTAAAACTGGCCTTACTTATTCTAATAAAACTCGGGGTATTTCAAAGGCCAACCTCCACCAGTGGAAGTTTAGTGCAAAACGTGACTCAGGGTATTTCAAAGGCCAACCTCCACCGGTGGAAGTTTAGTGCAAAACGTGACTCGGAGATGAAACATTATTCTAAGCTAGTGTTGATCTTTCATATCCTAAGATATAACTGAAAATTAAGTCTAGGCTATTAATGTGAAGTAGGACTCACCATATTCTCTATTACTCACCAGAGGAAAAATCAAAATAATAATTTTAATCCATTATAGTTGGAATCACTTAAACGTGGTATACAGGTAATGTTTAAATTCAAAAAATAAAGTCTAAATGCAGGGAAGTACTAGATGTCATTAAGAAGAGGTGGAGAGTGACATGACAAGGACGCATACCACATCATTTGAGTCACAGCAGAGTTTTGTCACAGAATCAGCTTCTATGTCATCACAGCCGTACGAAATATAAACATATGGCCCAATGTCGTGTTTCGCACTCCCGTGTTGCAAATTTGCAGCTAAATTCAGAAGACCAGACACAGGATTCATGTATTCTTGAACTGGTAGAGCATCAATTACTTCAGAAAAATGAGCTGGAAACTGCTCTTTAAATACTTGGGAAGACAGCCATCCTTTCAGTTTCAGCATCTCATGCCAAGTGTTTCTCTGAGGACGACTTTTGAGAGACCCAGTAAAATACTGCCTAATGTTTATTTCCACCTGCCAATAAAATACACACTTAAGAATAGCATTTTGGTTCAATGGCAACATTATGATGGTTATATACAAAAGCAACAACTAAATGCACTAAATTTTAGTCTATATTCATAGTAAAAAATATTTTGAATAGAATATATATTCATATACGACTGTTTTAACTCTTTATGGGTCAAATAGAAGTATCAAGTTAAGAAATCACTTTAAATGAAGTTCAACATATACTATGAGTTGATATACTAACCTCACACCAATCCAAACAGGATTCAAGTAACTCTTTATTATTCTCATACTTCGTAATGCTCTGCTCGAGATAAGTACAGAACATGAACAGTGGATTCCAACTGAGGTTTGATGAACTCTGGAGCACATCTTGGACCACTATGGGATGGCCTTTTCCCCAGTGTTTCTGAAAGTGCTCAAAGTTATCACCACTGATGTCCAAAACTGTGGGACAAAACAAGCAATTGTCCGATGAATCTTCTCTCTCAGCTGATTTCTGCAACTGGTTATATCGGTTAGTATTGAGGTCAGTGTCAAAACACAGTGAGCAGCTTGAACTTTTATCCAAAGTTTCTGGAAAGTCATAGCTGCAAACAATTTCTTCTGCCTTTACTTCCATCTCTTTGAGCAAAGTCGGCGAAAAAATGCATCTTAAATCAAGCATACCTGTACCACAACCACCAAGCTCCATAGGAGGGCATGATACTTTTTCAATATCATTACACTTTGTCCACTCGGGCAATGTTGAAATACCAATTAAATCATCACTAGAGATGTCATTTTGATCCAAAATATGGCTCTCATTGTCAACACAGGTGTCCATCGGATCAGGTAGCTTCAACATAGATGAGTTAATTTCTCCAGAAGTTCTTCTGGAACATAATTTCTCACAACAACTTAAGCATAGGCTATACGAACAACTAACACAGCTTCTATGGAGATCCAGGACAGGTGTTCTGCAGTGATTGCTGAGACGGGTGCAAATTAGTTAACAAACAGATTGGCATTTTTTAATAGCATATGAAAACAAGAACTTACCAATTAATATTTTCATTGTAGCCAAATTCAACCTGCTTGATTTGAATATCAGAAATATTTTTCCCTGTTACACAATATAGCATCTAAAATACATTTGTAACGAACAAAAGCTGCTTTAGAAAACATCAATGTTAGAAGAATGAAAATAATTACCTTTAAATTTTGCTTTTATTTCTAGCTCAGTTTCCCGGTCTTCACTTATTCGCTTTAGTACTGGAAGGAGCATGCAGATCAAATAATGATAATGCAGTATTCTATCAACTCTAATTTTACCGGTCAAACAAGGCTGAAACAAAAGGTCAAAAATTGAGACGTCAGAATATGCTAGTAAGAAACATTCCTCATGTGGAAAAGGTTCCATGTTTGATGTCAGACCTTACTTTCACTGTCATTACATTGACTTCCCAAACAGTCCTTACATGTGCAAGTTCTTTGACAAACTGGACAAGCCTTCTTCACTTCGCTTCGTGTGTCCAAATACCTGTTTGTATCAAAAAGTTTTAGCAAACATCTCATTTTTTATTTGATTCTCAATTCAAGAGCAACAGACTACAGAAACCATTTTTGTAAACATCAAGCACTAATCATCATTAAACCATCTGGTATAACTACTTCTGCAAATTATGGGAAAAAAAGATAATGATTCATTAGCATGGTTTCCTGTTTTCGGCTCATTTTTAAATTTCATGATTCTTAACCTCTGTTGACAAAGATAACCCTTCCACACGTCTCTCTTAACAACACCAAAAGGATCTAAATAGGTTTTTAACATATGAAATTGGTCCTTTTAAAATTAAAGTTTCTGCTATGCTCCAAAAGAATAACAGATAATTTTCATCCCTATAATTAATTACAATCAAAATCAACAAGTTTTCAAATAGGGTTAAATAGCCAACAAACACATGATTCAAATCCCAACAAAGTAAGAAATTCAGTGCACCATAAAACTTAGAAAGAACTGTAAACATAGAGACATGACACAGTAAATGAATGTAACAATAACAAACTGTTCTCTTATGCATCCAAAGCAGAAAAACTCCTTTTGACAGCTAGAACACTGGACGAGATTCACAGAATCACTTCTCTGGCACCAATGACACTTCTTCCCCTTAGTATTCCCCTTCTTCAAGTTTGATCCATTAGGCACAACCTAAACAAAGAGTTAACTCAATAGAGAAACAAAAAAAAAAAACACAGAATTCAGAGACATAGATAGAGACAATGGAAGCAACAACTGACCTGCAACTTGCCAACAGCCACCCTATCAATATTCTTGGACCTGAAGTAACGCGGCGTTACAGCTACAATCTTATGCTCAGCACCGACTTTCACATCACAATGCGAACTTACATTGTTATAATCATGTGGCATTAAAGCCGGAGATATTTCCATAACCCCATTTGGTAACTCCTTCCTTAATTCAACTTCTTCTGTTTTAATCTCCTTTTTCTTCTTTTTCTTCTTCTTCTTGTTGCTGCCGCTAGTGTTCCCTTTTCTCTTCTCAACTTCTCTCTCCAGAACCATCCTAATAAGATCCAATTGCGTGTCACATTGCTTCATTGTTCGCTTCCTAACAGAAAGAGCAGCAGGAACAGATGCAGATGCAGAAGGAGTATCAGTTAACGATTCGGAACCCTCGGAGAACTTCCGCTTCTTCTTCTTGATCTTCCTCAGCTCCATTTTGAACTTACTATCCGCCTTAGCTGTTTCGGTTTCCGCATTATCCATAACAGCAGTTTCTTCGGTGTTTTTCCGCTTCCTCTGAAGCTTCAGAGACTCTGGAACTTTCTCTCTGTACTGACGATGCTTTCCTTGAAGGTAGTGAATCTCGCAGAGCTTCAGATCATCCATCACTCTCCGCTTGCACCGCCATTGCTTCCCGTCGGTTCGGCCGCACCGGAGATGGTCCGGTAGAACCTCCTCGTTCGCCGATGCTGATTCTTTCTTCATTGTAATCTAGTTTTTTTGGACAAGAATTGGATGAGGGAAGTTAAACCTAATTTCCCTGTGACAGAGAAATTCTGCACAGAGCACACGAGGGTAAGGGGAAAAAAAAAAAAAAAGAGGGTATTTATTTTTGTTTGTTGTTAAAGAAAACAAGGTATGGCATATTCTTGTAATTATTAACAAATACAAGTTCTAATTTGAACAAGTAGGATTGTACTTATTATCGGTGAACTCAAGATAACTTCTGTTCAGCATTCAACAAAGTAGAATCCTTTACTGTCAAAACAAAAAACTATAGGTTTTACTTTTACTTCTACTTTACTACTATTATGTTACTGTATTTAAACTATGTTTGGATTCAAGAGATAGAATGGAGTGGTATGGATAATAATAGTATGAGAGAGAATAAAATGTTATTGTTAAGAAGTTGGACCCAATAAAATTATATCTATTTTGTTTCATTTAGTCATTTATCGTTATTTTCTTATTGACTTTTGTAAAATGTAGTACAGGAATGTCCTTTGAATTTTCTCTTTTTTTCCTCTCTATTTTTCTCCATCTCTCGTAATTTTACTTGAGAGAGGAAAGAAATAAAGAGAAAAATTGAATGACGGATTCAAACTCGATTTTACTAGATAGAGTGGAAAGAAACCGAGAGAAAATGTGAATGAGGGATCCAAACTCGATTTTATTAGAAAAAGTGAAAAGAAATAAAGAGAAAAATTGAATAAGGGATCTAAACTCGATAATATGAGTTTGACTTAGTTAAAATATGTGATCATGGTTTTTGTAAAGTTATAGTGACTTAAAATATGCACATGACAAAATATGTGTATGTATTGAGAAATTGTGTATTAATATATTCAATAGCTATTAATATGTTTTGCGTTGGTTTGGTTTTTTTTATGTTATCTTTCTGATGTATTTAGTGGTCATTTATTATTTGTATTTGTGTTTAGGTATTGGAGTTTGACTTATGTAACATTAATTTCGATTGTGTTATATTTATTATTTTGTTTAATTTGTCGTTTAACTTTTTCTCGACTATTTAACTTTGAATTGCAAAAATTTAAATGAGAATCGCAACAAATATTTAGTTTTTTGTTTGTCTTTGTGATTCAACTAACATTTATTATTATTATTTGGTGATGTAAATAGAGCACTAACTTTTTCTTTTGCTCTGGAATGTGCGTTTAGCGAGATGTCATGCATTCTTTGTTGCATTTTGCTTTTAAATTTGTGCTTTTGATCAATTTTAAAAGACTAACTAAAAAAACTGTAAAAAAATGGTTGAGTTGAGCGCCAACAAACATTTGTTTAATGTCAGTAGCTTGACAGTTGTGAGTATTATGTGATACTGATAACACTAAAATGCATCACATATTTAACTCGATGTACGCATGTTTTATCATTGTTTTATTGTTATTTCTAGTGTTATGTTGGTATTTTGCATGTATTCCAGGTGTTTGATCACATGGGAGCCATTTGTGAAGAAATGAAGCAATTTACCGTATAAGAAAATTTTAGTTTTTGGATATAACCTTAATACCCCCTCTTAATTTCTTGCATGTGTTAGCTTATAAGTACAAAACATTGTCATTTTATACCCTCGACATAACTAATCAACCATACATTAATACCTAACTATGTAATTATCAGACAAACCCCACTTTTCCCCTTATTCCTGACTAAAACCTTAGGAACTAGCAAACATTTCTGACTTATCAACTACACATGCTCTGCCATCTGCACGGTTTATGGAGTATCTAATCAAAATAGCTAATGTGTTTCTACAATCAAAACATTTGTTTGAAGAATCATTTATCTCTCTCTCTCTCTCTCTCTCTCTCTCTCTCTCTCTCTCCTCTCTCTCTCTCTCTCTCTCTCTCTCTCTCTCTCTCTCTCTCTCTCTCTCTCTCTCTCTCTCTCTCTCTCTCTCTCTCTCAGTCGACCGTGTCTTTTTCCTCTTCCTCATGATTCCTCATCTTCTTCTTCTTCGTCTTCCTCACCTTCATTCTGTAACCACCTTTTCCTGCATTTTTCTTTCTCTTAACCTAAACTCTATGCATTTCATCTCTTCCTCTCTGAACTTAACACAATTTATGTCGAAACCCTAAGTTTGCATCTGAAATGGTGGATCTAAAGTGTAAATCGAAGATGGAGTTATGGTTTTTTGTATGGATTCATGGTGACTATGCGGTGATGATGGGGGAGCGCAATTGTAAATGTCGGAGCTTTCATGGTCGGAAGTTTATGGCGGTAATGACTTGTCTAATTTCATGTTTCATTTTGGAATTTCTTTATGTTGTTTTCTGTATTTAGTTTAAGTTGTATTATGGAAATTATGTATTATATTTTTTATCATTTGGTATATTTTTAGGTTTTGTCGTGTCTAGAATTAGGTCTGGTGGAAATCTTTCAAAGCAGCTGAACTTTTGAGACCACTATGAGAGCTCTAACCAAGGGGGAATATTTCAAAGGAACCCACTTAAAATTATTATCCATGGGTATGAAGGTTAGACTTATGATCCTAAGCTTGCAAAACTAATTACTCTAAGCTTTGAGTACATGGTTAAATTGGCTAATGTTGATGGTTGTTTTTTACTAATTTCAGGTATGCTGAAAACTAATTAAGGCGGGTTTATAATCTGTTGATGGGATGATTGGACATGTAAAGGTTTTTCATCTGTTTTTTTTCATTGATGTGTTGCTTCAACTGTTACTCAACGAACTGGTTGGAAATTCCATGTATGTGTGGAGGATTGCAAGTTTACGGCTAACATAGTTGTGCGGATATGGTCGAATGGAGTGATGAGCTTGGGTATGGACAATTAACCTCAGATATGCACTTGTGTGTAGATGATTATTTCACGTCGAAGTGGCTAGACATTAAGATATTTGAACAACGATGAGGTAATTTTCAATGTCGATGGTTAAAAAGCTTGTGGCAAGTAGTTCTGTGGTTGAATAATATCATGTTTTTTAATATACATACACCATCACTCTTTATAAATAAATGATAACTAAACCATTGTAATATCATATTTCAATTTCCTTTCAACTATACGATCTCAAGAAGCAGGGTTTTAGTAAAATACAAGAGGTACTTCATCTTATACCCAATTCTAAGGTTTTTGCTCTTCCTGTGAAAGAGCCTGATTTTTTGTCTCTTTTTAAACAGGTGAAGCAAATGGTGGTTGCTACACTTGCATAATCTGGTATGAATTTATTAGACGATGTTATATAAAGTATAATCGATAAGAGGAAATGTAATGAATTCAGGGAAAGAGGAAATGGAAGTTGTTTTGGGAATATAGGTGCTATTGATTTGTTTTCAAATGAATTCCTAGGTTGTCTATTTGTGATGTGTAAGTTAAATCATTTATTTATAAAATTTGTGTTCGTGATTGTGATTGCACTTTTTAAATTTATATTTGTATGAATGTTACAAGAGTATGTTATAGGAGTATTATGACCCGCAATATCTGTTTAATTCTGGAGGCTGATTCATAGACGTCAAAACTGATGGCGGCACGACAATTTGTTAAGTGGAAAATCAACAGTGATTGCTTTGTTGCAAAGACTTTATGATCCTGATTCAGGTGTCATCGCACTTGACGAGATAAAAATTTGTCAATTACAACTTAAGTGGTTAAGGCAACAAATGGGTGTAGTAAGCCTAGAGCCAGTATTATTCAATGACAATATACGTGCTAATATTGCTTATGGAAAAGGTGGAAATTCAACTGAAGCAGAAATCAAAGTTGCATCTAAATTGGCCAATTGCTAATATTTCTTTTATGTTTGTTATTTTGTTTTAGTCCATGTTAACAATATTATGTCATTTTGGTGGAATATTTTGACTTAATAGGGATATCATACAATAGTGGGATAGATAGGAACTCAATTATCAGGTGGACAGAACGGGTTCTGGTATGCAACTTTCGTGGTTATTTAAAACCTTTTTCAGTTTATGCATAAGTTTGAAGTGATTGTGAATAAGGATCTCACTTGATTGAGGATTTTCTCAGGAAGGCGTTCAAATCTTACAAGTGTAGAAACATGTTGAGGTAATATATTCTAATCCAAAAACTCTTATGTGTTATTCAATAACTCAATCATATTGATTGTGTTCCTATCATAGTACGCCTTTTGAGTTGGTTGACCAACACCAACAACTCAATAGATTCTATCAATGTACATTATGCTAAACAATTAATATCGAGTACTATAGAAACCAATTTATTATCTCTATGAAGGTAATATTTCATTATAGTAAACTCCAAATATACGAAAAATACATTTTGTTTTGATGTGCTGATTTCCCCCCTCATATTTTGTGTAGCTCTATGTAGAAGATGGGAAGGAAGTTGTGTCGTTTAAGAATGTAATTCTGGAGGTAAAACCTTTTTGCTCCTTACTTCGCCAATTTGTTTTTATACGAAGTAATTTGCTCTTTACTTCACCAGTTTGTAGGCAAGTTAAGCTTCAATTGAGTTTTAACATACTATGTGTACTCACTCTACTTTTTCCTAACGAGATATGAGATATGTTATGGCTGTCTAATTGCACAATGCTGTCAACACTAATCGACCTCAGAGGATGCAGAACAATTAGAGCTTTAGTGGACCTGATTGTGTATGCCTTAACACAAACGGTGTTGTCCAAATTAATGATAATATCGGACATGGAAGTTTAATCATATACATCAATGGAACTGCTTTCAAAAGTGAAATTATGGCTATTAGATCTCTGATGTTCTAAGAGATGTCGAGACATTGGATCCGACTTCACACACACACAACAAGATGAATAAATAAAAATAGCAGTGCTGAAAGTAAATAACACAGGATATGTTTACCCAGATCGGAACAACCTTCCTACTCTGGGGGTTGTAATTCCCTATTTAAATACTTAGTCATTGTTTGTTGAATTTGAATTGTTTTGGAATGTTATAGTGAAACTTAGTTTTGAGGGAAATTGATGATAATGGAATTATGGGATAATACTATTTTATTAATATTATAGTTATTATTAAAATTATTAATAGTGTTATTAATATTGTTATTAATATTGTTATTAATATTGTTATTATTATTAGTTAAGTGTTAGTAATAAGAAAATACAATAGAATAAGGTTAGACCAATTGGGAGAAAGACTATTGGCACGTAGAAACAGAGAAGAGAAGAGAGAACTATGGCAAAGGAAAATTCTCCATTGTTGAGGCATCAAAGCTGCAAATTAAGGTAACATGAGAGGGTAGTGAGGGTTCCTTTCCCTCTTTAGGTTTTTCATGAATGAATTGATGAATGCCTCCTTGGTCTGAATTTTGTTGTTTATACGATTATTGTGTGAAATTCGTGAACTTAGTGATGTGATTAACGTGTTGTTGTTGTGATTCTGCTATTGTTGTGTTGTTCATAAAAAAAATCTCAAATCTGAAAAATTGTAGATCTAGGGATATGACGAAAATTGATGTAGAAATTGGTGTAGAATTATAGAATAATAAAGTAGAATGAAATCCCAAGTTAATATGTCAAAGAATGTTGGTTTGGACCCAAATTTGGAGGTTGAAAGTGCTCAAAATAAGTGGAAATCATTCTGATGTGAAAACATAGTTTTTTGGTCGCAAACTGCCATTACGCGTAAGGCAAGCAGCGTTACACGTAATGCAGGCAGCATTACACATAAGGCAGAACAGGACATAAGGCAATACGTGTAACGCATGCAGCATTATGCATAAGGCAGGGCAAGATAGAAGGCATTACTCGTAATGCAGGTAGCATTACCCGTATGGTAGGGCAGGCAACAAGGAAATACGCGTAACACAGGCAGCAGTACGCATATGCGCAGGCGAAGGTGTAAAAATTCCAGTTTTCGCAATTTCTTCCTGTTTTCGCGTGTGAAGTGTATTTTCTCGATCCATAATGACTAGTAAGGCTTAGGTGGACATAATAAGGCTAGTAATAATAATAAATTAAGTTTAAAACATGGGATTTTATGTGGAATTTATGTTGTATGATGACAATGATGATAGTTTGTATTGAAGAATGTTGAAGGCTTATGCCTTATGGTTGTATAGTTATGTTGTTGTATACGATGTCGCATATTTCATAGTGATGAGGGATCATGCCCTATTGTTGGATTGTAATGGCGTTGTGATGAAGGCTTATACCCTGTTATTGCCCAAATTGGCATATGTAATGAAGGCTTATGTCCTGATGGTACCACATGCATTGAGTTGATGGTGGTCTCATTGCATTGCATTATTTTGAGTTTATGTTGTATTACGTGAATGATGTGTTATGTTGTGAAGTGTTGTGTGATGTGTGAATTATGTGATTACTACTCCTTAGCATGTGATATTCGCCATATATTTATTGAATGAAATTCTCACCCCTTTTGTGTTGTTGTGTCTGTGCTCCCCTGGGAGTACAGATAATCAGGTACCTGAGTAGTGCTTGGAGTGAGTGTTACCTGATCGAGTCCTAGGAGTCGCTCTGATATGTAACACGAGAATTAGGAATCTTTATTATGTTTTTATTAATTTCATTTTTTATGTATCTTCCGTTTTACTTATGTTGGACCATACATTTGTGGAGTTTTATTTGTTGTTGAAGCTATAAGGACATGGAATTAAACTAATTTTATTATTTCCCTGTCGAATTGAGTATGTTTGAAATAAAGAAGTAATAATGTGACTTTAAACTTTATGAATATTTAAAGTATATGACATTCTGCTTATGTACTCTGATATATGTTAATGTAATTGCTATTGTGGGGAAGTGGGGTGTTACAATTAGTATCAGAGCAGGTCGGTCCGTTCAGCCAAGTTGTTGAGTCGTTAGTGTAGTGTGATAATGGAATATTGTCAATGTTTTTCTATCTAACCATTATTTGATGTTTTGATGTGAAGCAGAGTAATGGCTGGAAGAGGAAATGGTGCACTTGCTAATGTGTTACAGGCTTTGGCTCAGGCAATGCAGAATCATCCTAATAGTGGTGGGAATGATGGTACTCGTGCTTTGGAAAATTTCCAGAGGAATCATCCACATAGTTAAAAGGGAATCATGATCCTGAAGGAGCACATGGGTGGCTCAAGTATATTGAAAGGATCTTTCAAGTCATGGACTATTCTGATGCACAGAAAGTGCGTCGTGGTGCGCATATGCTAGCAAGAGAGGCTGATGACTGGTGGGTTGCTACTCGCTAGAGACTGGAAGGCACAAGTGAGGCTATTACTTGGGTTATGTTTCATAGGGAATTCATGGTGAAGTATTACCCAGAGGATGTTCGTGGGAAGAAGGAGATTAAATATCTGGAACTGAAACAAGGGGATTTAGCGGTAACTGAGTATGCTGCCAAATTAGTCGAGTTGGGAAACTTTTATCCTCGCTACACGGAGGAGATAGCTGAATTTTCTAAGTGCGTCAAGTTTGAGAGTGGCTTGTGTTATGAGATCAAAAAGGCAATTGGGTATCAGTGAATCTGTAAATTTCCAAATTTGGTGAATAGGTGCAAAATTTATGAGTAGGACAGTAAGGCTCACTATAAAGTTTTAACTGAGAAAAGAGGTAGACAACAGCAGAATCGTGGGAAGCCTTACAATGCTCCAAATGACAAAGGCATACAGAAGGTTATTGATGGCATAAGAACCAGTGGGGGAGGTTCCCCTGCTGACATTGTGTGTTACAGATGTGGGAAGCCAAGTCACCGAAGTAATGCATGTACTAGAGAAGTGAAGAGGTGTTTTCGTTGTGGTAGGGTTGGGCATGAGGTAGTTGACTGTAGACACAAGGAAGTGATATGTTTCAACTGTAGTGAGGAAGGACACATCAGTACTCAGTGCCAGAAACCGAAGAAAGCTCAAAATGGTGGGAAAGTTTTTGCTTTAGCTGGAACTCAGACACCCAGTGGAGACTGTTTGATTAAAGGTATTTACTTCTGTAATACGGTGGGAGAACTTACTTTTTTGGTTTTATCCAAATGTGCGGATAGCAAGAGTCGCCACCGACTTTTATTTTATCCAATATTTTGGAAATATGAAAAGAACATGAAAGATCTTTGATAGATTTTGAGTTCGGGGGGTAAGTTATGAAAATGGAAGGTGTTAGCACCCTTTTCATCCATAGTTATCTACAGGCTCTTAATCGCTTATCTCACTTTTTTAAACTTGCTTTTGTGTGTGTGATTTGAAAATATTTTGAAAACGCCAATATAAGATTGACTTTGTAATGATTCTTGTATCAGTCCTCAAGAATGTGTACAAAATGTTTTGAAAATATTTGTTTGAAAGTGATTGTAAAAAATGTTTTATTTATGAGAAAAGTTATAAGTAAGCAATTAGGAGTTTCTTACCCACTAAGTATGGTCTTTCTTATTCTTTTCCTTCTCCTTTAGAGATAGTATTATCCATGCCATTAGTTGGTAGGTAATCCTATCTATTGGATGTGAAGGGACAGACGTAGGGTCATCGTATGATCATCGAAGGTAACATGTAAGGATACTTTAGCAATTGTATCGAAGGTACTATCATCATTTTGCTCGTAGGGTCATCGAAGGTACTAGATCATTTTGTAGGCAACTCGAAGGGTCATTGAGGGATTATGATCTTTATTCGAATGGAATTTACTAAAGTATCCCTATTTTCGAGGGACAAAACCATGTTTTCGAGAGATAACAAAGGGAGGTTATCCTAGAGGTGTGTGTATGAATAATGATTCAATTCAGTTATTTTTATCTTGAATTAGGGTTTTCTATCGATTGATTTTATTCTTTCCATACAAACCCTAATTACTAGCAATTGAATAAAAATATCAGAGCAGAAAGTAAAGTGCGAATATAAACCTAAGCTATTACATGGCTTCGGGGCAGTTACATAAGTATAAAAATATGGGAAATAAAACCTACGCTATTACATCCTGGGAGCAGATACATAATAGAGAAAAAATGCGAGAAAATAAATCTAAGCTATTACAATTAAAGAGTGCAATCTATACACTTTTCTAAGAAAATAAATAGCAAAAAGAAATAAGAAAATGTTTAGAAAAATGTTTGAATGTTATAAAACCTAAGTTTGTATTTTTCTATTTTTATAGAAAATAACTTAAATGATAATAGTAATTAAAAGGCAAAATATCCATTTTGGTCCCTTAATTATACCCTTGGGTTCAGATTAGTCCCTTAATTTTTTTTCGTGTCACTTTGGTCCCTTAACTTTTAAAGAGTTTCATTTTAGTCCTTTTTGTCTAATTAGCGACAGAAAGTCTTTGAAATTTGTCGCTAAATTCGTTGCTAATTGGACAAAAATGACTAAAATGAAACATTTTGAAAGTTAAGGGACCAAAGTGACACGAAAAATATTAAGGGACCAATCTGAACCTAAAGGTATAGTTAAGGGACCAAAATGAGTATTTTGCCTAATTAAAAAACTTAAACTCTAATTGATTTTAATATTTAAGAAAATATTAATTATCCTAATTAATTAATAAATAAATAATATGTCAAAAATTGATTATTGATTAAAAGAACCATAATTCTAATTAATTTTAATATTTAAGAATTTTTTTAATTAATTTAATATATCATGAAAAATAAATATTAGTTAAAAAAACATAATCCTAATTTATTAGTAAAAAAATTAGGTTAGTTTAATAATTGGTTAATTAAAAAGATAGGGTTAGAAAAGAGAAAAAGGAAAGAAATTAGGTTAAGACAAAAATAGAAGAAAAAATTTGCATGGGTTGGTGTTGAACCCACACCCTCCTGGCTTTTTACTGCATCGCTTGTCACTAAGCCTGATGCTCGTTGGTGTTTGAGAATAGGCGTTATATAATATATGTGAAACCTGCATTAATTCATCTCAGGAATATATTAGAATTGTTAGTTTCAATCGAAGCTTCATGAATATTAAAATATGAATTTCACAAAAAACATGTAACCGGCGATGCATGGAAGTGGTTGTTTTGGATGTGAAATTGCTTAGAAAATGACTTGGATCAACTCCTTTGATCCTCAGGAAGCGATTGTTGGTTTTGGTTTGGACTGAAACTGCTTGGAATTTAGAATTCGATTGCTCACTTTTTCTTGAATTTTTGTGATTTCTTGAGACTTTCTTTGGAGGAAATTTCACGATCTTGATGGTCTAAATGTGTTCTCTATTTATAGGCCATGAATTAGGTCAACAAATATGAATCAAATTTTTGCATTTCGTATTAAAATATTTGATTTGATTTTTTTGCATGGAAACATATCTTTTTTAGCTTAATCTTGTGCCAACTTCAATCTTCATGACCCCTCGCGATTTTTTAGCATGATTATGTGATATTGGACTCATGATTTGATTCAAAATAGATCCCCATGCCTTGTATCATTTATTTGATATTTTATTTGATTTATTTTGCTTTTAAATGAATAAAAATCAAAATAAAAAAAAATAAACCATAAAAATAAATTAATGGATTTAGGAGTCTATTATGAGCCTAGGAACACGTTTGGATCTTGAAAGATAAGCCCATTAGCCCCAAAATTCAAGTTTGCTCAATTTGGGTTTCATACATTTTCTCAAAATTATGCAACTTGTGCAACTCATAACTCTCTTAATTTTTATCATATGAAGATGATCTTGGACTTTTTGGAAAGCTCAAGATGTTCCCTACAACTCTCATGCTGATCATTTTTTCATTTGAATCCTTTATCTTGGTGTAAATTGCTTTGACAAAAAGTGTCTTTTTGTTGACTTTTAAAAATGACATATAATATTTTGGCCCATATCTCTCAAATGAAGCATTTTTTGGCCTTGAGCTTAGAGAGACAAAATTGTAAAGAATTGAATTAACTTCAAAATGAGCTTTTGGTTAAGAATTTTCTGATGAAGCATGTGAAACTTATGCTTGGTCAAAGTTCAGTTGACTTCTCCTAAAGAAAAACTTAATTTGGGAACTTTTGACTTTTGATGAATCTTAAGTCTTCCTGATGAATCATGGTCAACATTTGATAAAATGATGAATGTGAGTTCAAAATGTTAATGTTGACCAAAATTCTTGAGGTTTGACTATAAGTTGACCACAATTGAATTTTTACCCAATACAGTTGATTTTCAATCATCTGAACAATTGACTGAGCAAATTTGTGATGTAAGGCTTGAAACTTGATATGAGGATTCTTTGAAGCATATATGAAACCATGAAATCCACCTGGGGCATTATAAGTCCAATTTCCTCTAACAAAACCAAAAACCTAATTGTAGTTCATTGCTTAGGAGGAGGGTTCATCTGATCAATTCTTGAGTAGTCTTGAGTACTTGAGCACCTTGAATCAATTTGTCTTTGAAAAATGGAAGGGAAAATTTTGGGGTATAATAGATTCATTAATAGTACTCCTTTAATTACTATTATTGATATTGGTGTTACGCATTGTTTTATTGCTGCTAATTATTCTAAAAAGTTAGGCCTCAAGTTATCCTCTATGAATGGGGAAATGGTTATCGAAACTCCAGCTAAGGGATCGGTGACTACTTATCTTCTATGCTTGAAGTTTCCTTTGTCCATCTATGATAGAGACTTCTTTGTTGATCTAGTTTGTTTACCGATTAATGGTCTGGATGTAATTTTGGGTATGAACTAGTTGGAATATAATTATGTTCATATTAACTGTTACAACAAACATGTGTGGTTTTCTACTCCTGATGAGGAAGAGGAAACGAGATTCTTATCTGCTAGACAGTTGAAGGAATTGATGCAAGATGAAGCTCTGGTATTTTCATTAATGGTGTCCTTATCCGTTGAGAATCATGCTGCTATAGATAAGTTGCAAGTAGTGCGTGAATTTTCGGAAGTTTTCCCAGATGACGTTACAAAAGTGTCGCCAAAAAGGGAAGTATAATTTTCTATTGATCTTGTTTCGGGTACCAAACCTGTATCTATGGAACCCTATCGAATGTCAGCATTTGAATTAGCAGAATTGAAGAAACAACCGAAAGAATTGCTTGAAAAGAAATTTATTAGACCAAGTGTATCACCTTGGGGAACTCCGGTGTTGTTGGTGAAAAAGAAGGATGGTAGTATGAGACTCTGTATGGACTACCGACAATTGAACCAAGTGACAATCAAAAATAAGTATGCACTTCCAATAATAGATGATTTGATAGATCAATTGGTAGATGCATGTGTGTTTAGTAAGATTTACTTGAGGTCGGGATATCACCAAATTCGAGTAAAGGGTGAGGATATTTAGAAGACATCTTTTCTGAACTCGATATGGACACTATGCATATTTAGTGATGCCTCTTGGTGTTACTAACGCACCAGGTATGTTTATGGAGTATATGAACCGTATCTTTCATACTTATTTGGATCATTTTGTGGTAGTATTCATCGATGATATCTTAATATATTCCAAATCAGAAGAAGAACATGTTGAGCATTTGCGAATTGTGTTGCAAGTGTTAAAGGAAAAGAAGTTATATGCAAAGTTATCCAAGTGTGAGTTTTGGTTAGAGAAAGTTAGTTTTCTTGGTCATGTTATTTTAGGTGGTGTAATCGCGGTAGACCCGTCCAAGGTAGACGTAGTATTACAGTGGGAAACTCCAAAGTCAGTTATAGAGATCAGAAGCTTTTGGGGATTATATGGCTATTATAGGAGGTTTATTGAAGGTTTTTCTAAGTTAGAACTTCCACTAACTCAGTTGACTTGTAAAAGCAAGGCATTTATATGGGACATCTAATGTGTAGAAAGTTTTGTTCAGTTGAAGAAGAGATTGACGAAGGCTCCGATTTTGATATTACCTAATCCTGAAGAGTCATTTGTTGTATATTGTGATGATTCTAAATTTAGTTTACGTGGTGTGCTCATGCAGAATGATAAAGTAGTGGCATATGCGTCAAGACAATTGAGGATTCATGAAAGGAGTTATCCTACTCAGGATCTAGAATTAGCTGCAGTAGTATTTGTACTAAAGATTTGGAGGCATTATCTTGATGGTTCTAGATTTGAAGTGTTTAGTGATCATAAAAGCTTAAAATATTTTTTTGATCAAAAGGAATTGAATATGAGACAGCGCATGTGGTTAGAAATGTTGAAAGATTACGACTTTGGTTTAAAATATCACCCTGGTAAATCTAATGTCATGGCTGATGCTTTAAGTCAAAAGTCATTACATATGTCTGCCATGATGGTTAGAGAATTAGAGTTGATCAAAAAATTTAGAGACACAAGCTTAGTATGTGAAGTAACACTGTAGAGTGTGATGTTAGGAATGTTGAAGATCAACAATGACTTCATGAATGATATTAAAGAAGCTCAGAAGTTGGATGTCAAATTGGTAGATTTGATGGTTGGAAGTAATCAATCTGAAGATAGTGATTTCAAGGTAGACGCACAAGGTGTGCTGAGGTTCCGAGATAGAATTTTTATTCTTGATGACTCTGAGATAAAAAGGAAGATCCTAGAAGAAAGTTATAGAAGTAGATTGAGTATCCATCTAGGTGTGACTAAGATATATCAAGACTTAAAGATGTTATTTTGGTGGCCAAGATTGAAACGTGATATGGTGTGGTTCGTGTATGCGTGTTTGACTTGCCAGAACTCAAAAGTTGAACATCAGAAACCTGCAGGGTTATTGGAACCATTAGATATTCCATAATGGAAATAGGACAGTATATCCATGGAATTTGTGATGGGATTTCCGAGAACTCTAAGAGGACGTGATGCAATTTGGGTGATTGTGGATAGACTAACGAAGTTAGCTCATTTTATTCCAATCGATATCAGTTTCCCAGTGCCAAGGTTAGTAGAGATTTTATATTCGTGTGATTGTGAAGCTACACGGTGTTCCATCAAGTGTTATATCCGATAGAGACTCGAGGTTTACTTCTGATTTTTGGAAGAGTCTATATGATGCGTTGGGTTCTAAACTGAGATTGAGTTATGTGTATCACCCACAAATAGATGGTCATACAAAGAGGACTATTCAATCGTTAGAGGATTTATTGAGAGCTTGTGTTCTTGAGCAAGGAGGTACATGGGATAGTTACCTTACATTGATTGAGTTCAATTATAATAATAGTTTTCATTCCATTATTGGTATGGCACCTTTTGAGGAATTGTATGGTCGGAGGTGCATAACATCTTTGTGTTGGTACAAATCTGGTGAAAGTGTGATGCTTGGACTCGAAATTATATGAGAGACTATAGAAAAAGTGAAGTTAATTCAAGAAAAGATGAAAGCTTTACAGAGTAGACAAAATAATTACCATGACAAACGAAGGAAGGACCTTTAATTTCAAGAAGGAGATCATGTCTTTTTTAGAGTCAACCCAGTGATCGGTGTTGGGCGAGCATTGAAATCAAAGAAGCTTACTCATTGGTTTATTGGCCCGTATCAAATTTCAGATAAAGTGGGAAATGTTGCGTATAGGGTGTCCTTACCACCTAATCTTTTGAATTTGCATGATGTGTTCCATGTGTTGCAACTTCGGAAGTATATTGCAGATCCATCTCATGTAATTCCAATGGATGACATACAAGTGAGCAATAATCTTACGATAGAGACTTTACCAGTGAGGATCGAAGACCGTGAAATGAAGAAGCTGAGAGGCAAGGAAATCCCTCTAGTGAAATTAGTTTAGGGAGAAGCAACTGGGGAAAGTATGATGTGGGAGCTAGAGAGCAAGATGCGAGAGTGTTATCCAAAATTATTCATATAAGGTAATTTTCGAGGACAGAAATATTCTAAGTGGGGGAGAGTTGTAACGCCCCATTTAAATACTTATTCATTGTTTGTTGAATTGCTTTGGAATGTTATGGTGAAACTTAGTTTTGAGGGAAATACTGATGATAATGGAATTATGGGATAATACTATTTTACTAATATTATAGTTATTATTAAGATTACTGTTGTACCCCAAAATTTGCCCTCTCTCTTTTTCACAAGAAATCACAGCTTCAGGCTTTTCTTGATTTTTCAGATTGGCTCAAGAATCGGTCAAACAGACTTTTCTTATCAGTCAAACAAAATTAGGGTTTCTATTGATTTTGAATCAGTTCAAGCAGATTGTTAGGGTTTGGTTGAGTTTGGCTCAGGGTTTGATCAAGCAGACGCTTCTTTAACATTAAATCAAGAATTAGGGTTTGCACGCGCATTTTCAGAAGAATTTGAATCCACAGTGTCTTAATTGACTGCCATATGGTTTTGACGATTGTTCAAGATTTCTGTTTGTTTCTCAAAGTCTAAACATCTGGGATATGGGTTGAGGCTTCTGATTGAGAGTTTGAAGTGTTGGTTTAATCAGTGAAATGAAAGACGTATGGACATTTGTTTTGTTTGACTGTGCAATACATATGGTTATTTGGAATGCCGGGCGTATTGTTGGTTAATGCGAAGTTGCAAGACTACAATGTTTATTGATTATTTATAATTTATAAAGTTAAGATTATTGGGATAACTTCCAATTATTATGACTTAAGAAATTTAAATAATTAAATAAGCAATTGCAGAAGAATTAAAAGAAATATCAGACGAAAAGGATTTTTATTCATTTTCAATTGTTTGTTACAAATATTATTTGAATACTGTAAATTTATTTACAGTGTTTAAAATAATGTTATTACAATGATTAAAAATAAGTTAAATCTATATCCCAAATTTCTTGAAGTCTTCATCTTCTACTGTTGCATCCTTTGCTCAATTGATATTTACCTGCAAAGACAAAAAGGAAGAAGTCAATACAGTTAAAATTAAAAGGGCATTCTCAGACAGATAAATAAAAACTCATCATTAAAGGTTTTGGCCGGAATCAGTTTGTTCGTCCTCTCTGCAAATCACAAGAAGATGTCTCTTCTTGGTTCACAAAGAGGGAAGTAAAATGTTTGCAAGCATATGAATTATTTTGCAAAATGCACAAAGCTGCATAAATTTAAATTGCAAAGTGAAAACTGAAATGCCAAACAAGCTGCATAAATCCAAACTGAATTGCATTATCAAACTAGGCAAACCAAATTGTCAAAGGGGCAAACTAAGTCACAAGTACAAAGCTGTCAACAAAAAATGTCAACCAAGCTGTAACTGTCAAAAGCGGTCAACAAGTACACAAAAGCAAGGCAGAAAATCTGGAGGTAAGAAGATATGCAGAGGAAAGACAAATGCAAGCAAGCTTGTGAAAAGTACATTTTTATTCATCATTTTCCAGGCCTAAATCTTTTCAGAAAGAAAAAGATATTCTAAGAAAAGATGTGCTCTCTGTGGAGAGAGAAAGGGAGGGAAAAGTAGCAGGCTTACAGTTTTCTAGGCAGGCTTAGAGATAAATATAACAAAATCATAACACTGTCAGAAGGGGGCAGAATACACATAGAAAAAGATATCACAAAAAACTGTAAACCTCAAGCCTTGCAGCCTGCAAAAAACTCAGAACCCAAACCTGCTCAAGCATAGCATTCAAACCAAAGCTTGCTTCAAAAACAAGCTTTGAGGCCTGTATCAAAAAACCTGCCTGCATAATACCAGTTACAGAAGCCAAAAGCAAAAGCTCCAAACTTACAAAAGGCAAGCCTTAAGCCTGTATCAAAAAACACAAACAAAACTGGAAGCACAAGCCTTGAAGCCTCGAAAACTGTCTTCAAGCCAAGTCTGTTTCAAGCCTAAGCCAAGCACAATAAACATGAACAACTCAGTAACCTGCATACCCACAAACAAATCTGTATCCAAACCTGCATAACAAGCCCTGAAGCTTGTTCAAATCCAAACCAGAAATCAACACAGCCAAACAATAAACCTGTACCAACAACCCTCCAATCTAAACCATTCCAAATATCCAAACAACAAAAACAAAAGCCCTCAGAACCATGTTCATCACAGGGCCAAAATAGCCAAACTTACTCCAAGCCTGTACCAAACTCAGAGCAAAGCCAAAAGCATCTCAGAATAAGGCAACATCATCAACATCATCAAACTCAGAAACGGGCAAGCAATCAGAAGAAGAAAAGAAGAGATTCACAAGTGGCTATCCTAGGGTTTTCAGAAGCAAAGCATCATCATAAAACATATAAAGCAAGATACAAAGTACCAGGGAGGCCAGCAAGCACATCGCCGCGTCTCTCTGCCTCTTGGCCACCTGAGAAGCGCCACCGTCCTCCTCCGTCTCCTCTCCAAAGGTAGTAATTCCTTCTCCCTTTTTACACACATCACATAAACATGTAACACATAAAGATCAAAACGTGTCAAAAGTAAAACATGCAAGAGAAAATCTGAAAACCCTAAGAGCTTAGGAATGAATCGTTACCTTTTTTTCTTTCCGTCGCCCTGAGCAACTGTGGAGAGAGGAGATGGAGGCATTACGTCTGGTGGCCTAAGGCATAGAGAATATCAGTGGCCGGTTTGAGAACGAGAAAGACGAAGAAGAATATGGAGAAGCGGCGCCGTTCTAAGCCAAACTGTGAAACCCTTGTTCTGAAACAAAACAAAACAACCCTAAACAAAAAAAGTGTCAAACCCGATTGGGCCTGCCCCATGCACAAACCCTCAGCCCAATTTCATTTCTGGCGCTTCACCCCCCTTTTGTCTCCTTCTTAATTTTATTTTTGGGCCATACATCCCCTTAGAGCCCATTTTTATTTCTTTTCTTTGTTTACAAACTAATACTCTTCTTTTTATTTCTTTTTTAAACTAATTCCTATTTCCTTTTAAAAAATAATAATATATTTTGGGCTTTAAAACTTTTTGTTTAGTAAACCACTTTTTTTATATAAATTTCTAAAAACATTGACAAGTACATAAACAATAGATTTTTTATTAAGTTAAAATTTTCTTTTCACTAAAACTCTTGTTCATATATAATTAACAAAAATACAAAAAATAATATTAATACTTAATATTACATTAGGTTAACATTTTACTCATGTGTAAATAATCATGTGCATCTCACATTGCTTGTGATTCCTTTTTATTCTTATACTTTTACATTGAGAATGCTACAATTCGATTTGGTTGTAAATAATATTTGGACACTACTATCCTGATAAGACTCATCCCCATTTGTAAACATTAGTACCCCCATCCCGGATACTTATTTGTAATAGCTTAGACTTTAAATTCCCGCAATTTATCGCTTTCTATATACTGTATAGTAATTAGGGTTTGTATGCGAAGATTCAAAATCAACCGCTAGATAACCTAACAAAGACACGCATGAAAATCAATACACCATTCACACTTGCACCCCTAGGGTAATCCCGCTTGTTGCCTTCCAAAATGGGCCATGTTTGCATGTCAAGTACTTTGGCAAAACAAAAACAAATCAAATGATCATAGTCCCTCGATGACGCTATCAAGTTGCCTAAAAAATGATCAAGTCCCTCAAGAAAATTGCCAAAATACTTGACACTATTGCATTCATGGTCTATACGATGACCCGTGCCCGTCCCGTTAACATCCTAACACAAGGTTGTTCACCAAATACAATGGTGAAACAACACTGTTAAAAGGGTTAAAACATGAGAAAGATCTTTGAGAAATTTAGGGGTAGACAACTCTTAGTTACTTGATCAAACTTGCAAAACACACTTGCCTACTTTCAAAACACACTCCACAACACAACTTTCAAAACAACTTTCAAAAACATTGAAACATCTTTTCAAAAAGACAAACACCTTTGTAAAACATTCGAGTAAAGAATTGTTACAATGGTTGCCTAGACAAGGCATCTTTTTCAAAACATTTTCAAAACCACACACACACACAAACACCATTTCAAACAATTGAAAATCAAGGCAAGTGATCTAAAACAAGTAACTAAGAGCCCATGGATAACCATGGATGAAAAGGGTGCTAGCACCTTCCCTTTTCATAATCTACCCCCCGAACCCACGAAAACATCTCAAAGGTCTTTCCTGTGCTTTTTGACCTTTCCTTAGGATAAATAAAAAGTCGGTGGCGACTCTTGCTAAACCGAACAAGTGCAAATACAAACGCAAAACCTCAAGTCAGTTCTCCCACCATATCACAATTACTAATATTGTTATTAATATTATTATTAGTATTAATATTGTTATTATTATTATTATTATTATTATTATTATTAGTTAAGTGTTAGTAATAAGAAAATACAATAGAATAGGGTTAGACCAATTGAGAGAAAGACTATTGGTACGTAGAAATAAAGAAGAGAAGAGAAGATAAGAGAGAACTAGGGAAAAGGAAAATTCTCCATTGTTGAGGCATCAAAGCTGCAAATTAAAGTAAGAGGGTGAATGGATTCTATAAATTGGTGATATTAACATGAGAGGGTAGTGAGGGTTCCTTTCTCTCTTTAGGTTTTTCATGAATGAATTGATGAATGCCTCCTTGGTCTCAATTATGTTGTTTATATGATTATTGTGTGAAATTCGTGAACACAATGATGTTATTAATGTGTTGCTATTGTGATTCTGCTATTGTTGTGTTGTTCATAAAAAAAAACCAAAATCTGAAAAATTGTAGATCTAGGGATGTGATGAAAATTGGAGGAATTGATGTAGAAATTAGTGTAGAATTGTAGAATAATGAAGTAGAATGAAATCCCTAAGTTAATATGTGAAAGAATGTTGTTTTTGACCCAAATTTGGAGGTTGAAAGTGCTTAAAATTAGTGGAAATCGTTCTGATGTGAAAACATAGTTTTTTGGTCGCAGACTACCATTACGCGTAAGGCAGACAATGTTACGCGTAATGCATGCAGTATTGCACATAAGGCAGGGGCATTACGCGTAAGGCAGAACAAGACATAAGGTAATACGCGTAGCGCATGCAACATTACACGTAAGGTAGGGCATGACAGAAGGCATTACTCGTAATACAAGCAGCATTACCCGTATGGTAGGGCAGGCAGCAAGGCAATACACGTAATGCGGGCAGCATTACGCGTATGGACAGACGAAGGTGTAAAAATTCTCATTTTCGCGATTTCTCCTTGTTTTCACGTGTGGAGTGTATTTTCTCGATCCATAATGACTAGTAAGGCTTATGTGGACATAAGAAGGCTAGTAATAATAATAAATTAAGTTTAAAACATGGGATTTTATATGGAATTTAGGTTGTATGATGACGATGATGATGGTCTGTATTGACGAATGTTGAAGGCTTATGCCTTGTGGTTGTATAGCTATGTTGTTACATATGATATCGCATGTTTCATAGTGATGAGGGATCATGCCCTGTTGTTGGTCTGTAATGGCATTGTGATGAGAGCTTATGCCTTGTTATTGCCCAAATTGGCATGTGTGATGAGGGCTTATATCCTGATGGTACCATATGCATTAAGTTGATGGCAGTCTCATTGCATTGCATTGTTTTGAGTAGCCATGGCAAATAAAACCGCCCCCTCCAGGCCCCGCCTTCCCCCGCTCTGAAATTAGCGGGGAAAACCCAGTTTAACCGGGGGCGGGGGCAGGGAAAACCCGATTTTTATTTATGGGTGCGGATGCGGGGGCGGGCGATGCTAGTACCCATCCTGCACCCGCACCCGCCAACTAAATTTAATTTATTTCATTTATTTTTTAATAGTTTTATTACTCATTTACACTTTTTAATGTTATAATATCATGTTTATTAGAATTATTATTTATTTTTTTAAATACAATTTAAATAAAAATATCAAACATAAAAATTCTTTTAAAATAATTAACTATTTAGTTTAATTATTGATTTTTATTTTTATTGAAAAAAATATAAATTTTTAAAAATTAATATTTTATTCGGGCTGGTGTAGGGCGGGTGGGGGGAAACCCGTTTCTTATTTGTGGTGGGGGAACAAATATTAGCCCCGATCGGGTTTGGGGGCGGGGGTGGGTCTGGGTGTGCTTAAACCAGCCCCTGACCCCGTTGTCATCCCTAGTTTTGAGTTGATGTTGTATTACGTGAATGATGTGTTATGTTGTGAAGTGTTGTGTGATGTGTGAAGTATGTGATTACTACTCCTTAGCACGTGATATTCGTCGTATATTTATTGAATGAAATTCTCACCCATTTTGTGTTGTTGTGTTTGTGCTCCCCTATGAGTACAAATAATCAGGTATCCGAGTAGTGCTTGGAGTGAGTGTTACCTGATCGAGTCCTAGGAGTCGCTCTGATATGAAACATGGGAATTGTAAATCTTTGTTATGTTTTTATTTATTTCATTTGTTACGTATCTTCCATTTTAATTATGTTGGACCATACATTTGTGGAGTTTTATTTGTTGTTGAAGCTGTAAGGACATGGAATTGAACTAATTTTATTATTTTGCTGCCGAATTGAGTATATTTGAAATAAAGAAGTAATAATGTGACTTTAAACTTTATGAATATTTGAAGTATGTGACATCTTGCTTATGTACTATGATATATGTTAATATAATTTCTATTATGGGGAAGTGGGGTGTTACAAGGGATACCAAGCCAAGGATGAAATCAACTAGATAATATCAATTTTTAGACCTGACAGCAACCTCCAGTTTATAGTCTACACACTTAATTACTACCCTTTGCTTAATTTCTACCTAAGACACACCTAGGTATGAGGCCCTTCTCAAATCCCTCTTCAATTACACTCAACAATTGGAGAAAACTCTAAACATAAGTAGATAACAAAAACAACAGTAAGTTATACTTCCAAAAACACACAATACTCAATGCTTAAAAGCTTATGAGAATTGACACACAATATGTTCAATTCTTAAAAGCTTATGAACATTTAACGAGAAACTTACAACCCAACAATAAGGATTTTAAAAACCCTAAAATAAATACATCTGTAAGTTTCACCTAATACTAGGTAAACATCAGTCTATATATAACTTTATTCTAGTCTGGGTTGGGCTTCAAAATCGCAGCAGCGAGGCTGTACAAAGTCTACAAAACATCCTCCAAGAAAATAGGTCTTCAATCATTAGTTTCCTAATAAATTTCCATATTTAGAAACTAACCAAATCTTAGAAAACTAATCAAAGAATATTCTGATTTGTCAATCTCGGATGCCACATAAGCTAACTGAATATTCCCTGAATATCCAATAGCTAAAAATCAGCTGATTCACATTGTCAGCTTGCTGCAGACGCGATGTCCTAACTCCTTGCTGGGGCATCCTTCTCGACATGTTAAAAACATAAAGTTGGAACATCTTGTTCAACATGTTGCTACTAAAATGGTTTTACCAAAATGTAAGCCAATCATAATTTCAAAGAAATAACAATCTCCTCATTTGGCACATTTTGGCTAAAACACTTAAACAACCCATGCACAAAAATTATGCTTGAAAAAAATCAAACATACACATCAGAAGTACAATAGTAGAAAAAAACACATATGAAAGGTTAACAACACAAAAATTAGCAGCACACATATAGTTAGTAGTTAGTTAATCTACTAACACGACTACACCAAAAATAGAGAACACATAAGTTCTCACACCATGATGTCAAGACATCATGTTTGACATCTCTTCAAAACTGCAGGAACTCCCCCTCAAGTCAATACCTGCTATCACAAAATAGAGAATCACATAATTCTCCCCCTCAGTAAGTTCCAGCTCCAGCAACCTCAATATCATACTACTCCCCCTTTGTAGCCATAATGTGACAAAGGTGAGTAGACAATATTAGCAAAAAAAATTTAAGCACCTAAAGTTATAGAGTCGTAGTGCAAAAATTCAGAAATATCCTAGGCATTTAGCCCTTACGAAATCATAAACCAAAATTAAAAGTTGCAAAGAAAAACAAGCAAAACAAACTATAGTAGCCTTTATGCTCCAGCAACATCAGTATCACCTTCCTCCTCAGAGCCAGATTCTTCACTCTCTTCATCAGTTATAGTGGCTTCATCATTAGATGAGTTCTTATCAGATGCATCAAATACATTGTTACCTTCATAACCACTAGCCTCAGCTTCCTTTTGTGATTCATCCATTAAGGCTTTAATGAAATCCTTAAGCTTAGCCTTTCTTGCTATATCAATTCTGATAGTGTCCTATAGATCTCTGCAAGTTTCCTTTAATAGGGAGATTATTTCCCCCTCTTGATGTTTTAGGTACATGAGCTTCTAAGGTTGCAATAGCAATGTCTGGTTCATGGCTTCCACCAAAAAACTTATGATGTAGTGACAGAGAGGAAGCTCTTTTCTTAACCATGTCAATGGGTAATAAGATCCTAAGATGTTGATTCAAGACTATTCCAAATATAAGAGAAGGGGAAACAAATGGGCAGCTTTACAACAGTAGATGCAGCCTGTTTCATGACTTGATCAAAAATATATCTTCCATAATCAAACACCCTTTCAGTACCAACAAAAATATAAATTTTCCAAGACCGGTGGAAGTATGTTGAGTGGGAACCTGGTTAATAGTAGAAATCCTATGCATAATGGAATACTTCACAGTAAGTCTACCTGATGACAATTTTCCACTCTCACCCCAGTGTTGCACCCGTCCTCCTGTAATTTCACTGCAGATTTGATCATCTGTTACCTCAAGTTCTGCTTGAGGTTCTTCTGCTCTTCCCAGATATCTGTTAATTATTCTTGAGGTAAAATTCACAGATTTCCTTTTGACTACTATCTTTCTATAGCCTCTACTTTCTTCATCATTGCACTTATTGGGGATGCTAATAACAAATTCTTTGACCAACTTCTCATAACATGGACCAATATTTGTGACTGTTTTTATTAGGCCAACAACCTTTATCAACTTCATAATGTCAGGACATTTATAAAAATCCTTTTCAAGTTCTCTCTCCAATGCTACCCTCCTTTGACCAACATATTTAAGTTTTTTAGCATGTTCTTCAGGCTTGAAGGAAGCTTTCATCACTGATGGGCTCTTCCGAGAAGTAGAACAGGTCTTCTTGCAAGCAGATTTATTATGAGAGATGATGTACTAGACATCTTCAACATCATATTCAGAATCACTGGAAGGAACCACTTTTGTTTTCTTGATCAGTACAACACCTTTACTCCATGTCTTTGGGGGACCAATAGGAGCTTTTCTCTTGAACGTCTTTGGAAAAATGTTCTTTTTCCTATTTTCCTCTCCTTGATCCTTTACACCAAGAGAGCAATCCATCACCATATCCTTTCCTTTCCTTTTTTTAAGTCTGTTGGCTATACGTGGAGCCAGCCTTTTGGTAACAGGTTCCTCATCAGATTCTAAGTTATCAACCTCAATCACATCTCTGACCATAACATCAGCTTTTTTCTTGTTGCGTCTCTCACGAACAACTTGACCAGTGGTAAATTCTTTAGTCCTCCCCTTAAATGTATTAGTAGCACCCACTTCTATAGATGTTATAACATCTGACTCAACATCTACACCATCTTCTTTCAATACTCTTGTCAGAAATTTCATATTTCCCCTATCAAGATTACCACTCTCATCCTCAGATAGGTTTTCATCAATAGTAACAGGTCCAATAAGGTTTCTCTTCTCATATTCCTTTTCAATGTCATCATCGATCCTATCTTTATCAGTGTTAGATATAAGAGACTTACCAGAACTTTTGACATCTTTAGAAGCATATGGTCTTGCTTCCTCTCTAGTGAAAGCTATAATTCCCATTAATTTAATTAATTATTGAATTAAATTAATTACGGATTTATGGTTGAAAATGTTGTTGAAATTGTTGAAGTTACGAAATGTCGAGAAATGTTGATTTAAGTTGGTAAGTTGTTATTTGGTTGATATTTGATTGATTGGTTGATTAATATTAGAAATAATATTAATATAGATATTAGAATAATATAAGGTTATTAGTTGGGATGATTATTTGGTTGTATGGAGTAATGGGTGGGATGTGAAAGTTAGGCCCAATAAGAATAATAGTAATTATAAGGTTAAGCTAATTATAAGGAGAATTAGGTTAATTGAACAAGTCTTGGAGAATTTTGTGGGAACGTGAGAAGTTGCAAAGTTATAGAGAAGAGGCAAAGGTTGGAAGCTACGGCGAGAGACTATAACCGGTAGAATAGAGCAACCTCCAATCCGAGGTAAGGGTAGGGTTCTGACTATATAATGGGTTGTATGACGGATTTTGTATGTGGGGATTAGTATGTGGGATTATTATTGTTTGTGTTGATTTGTGTTGGTTTGTGTTTTTTGTGATAAGCATTATTAATAATTGATTTGGTTAAAGAGTTGTCTAAGAATTGATGTATTATTGTGTTATATACTTGGTTGGATTGGATTTGGAATAGTAGACAGTATAGCAGAAAATCCATTAAAACAGTACCGGGAGGATGGAAGAATAAGAAAATAAAATTGGTACTGGTAGGGTGGCCTGTGCCAAACGACATAGGTTGTTGTTGTTGGATGCCGATCAGCACCATTGAGGAGGAAGGTGTGACGATGGGAAATGTGGAGAGTGTTGCTCGACACTGTGCTTGAGGGAAAAGTTGTGCCGTTAGGCACATTGTAGTGTGACGTTAGGCACACTTATTTTCATGGCATGCACTTGTTTTCTGTAGCTTAGCAATATGTTTATATAATTGTTTATATGGTATCGGTATTTCGCATAAGGCATACATATTTTAGCATAGAATTTATTAATACAAAAACATTAAGTTAGGGAACAAAATTAAACTATTCTTATCAGTAGTATGTTATAGCAGAAGGAACATTAATATAAGTAGCCTATATGTCAGTAATCTAAATTTAGTAGTTTCAACATAATTTTAACGGCCCGTAGTAATAAGACATAGTTGGAAATAGTTAGTAAAGTTGAGTTACTATTTTGGAGGATTAATTAAATAGCAGAAATTAATAGTTACCCAATAAGTAAATTGGTGGTATAATTTGATAATTTGCATAGTAGTGAGATTAGTAGCAGAAAACATAGTGACAGTTGGTATATTTTTGAAGAGAATAATAGGAAATAAATTGAAGTGTTTAGTAGTAGAATAATTCATAAAAACGAAGAATTAATATTTATGGGAGTGTTTTGGAAACGACTATCATGTTTGTATTTTTCGTTGTGATGTGCGTTGATGCTATGATATTGTGAATATTTTGTGCTTGTCTCTTTTAATTCTTGTTGATAATGTGAAGTTGCAGAGAATTTTAGATGATGATGAATTACCTCTATTTACTAGTAATAATGGTGATGTGGGCTTATGCCTTGCGATGGATGATGATTGTTGTGAGTATGTGATAATGCATTCATTGAGTCACATGCATTTGCATACTTTGTGATGGTCTGGATTGGAAAACGGCGAAGAAGGCTTATGCCTTGTTGATGCCTCTATTTATTGGCAGATTTTTAAGATGGGAGTTCTGCTCCGTTTCTAAGTTGGGAGTTCTGCTCCGTTTTTAAGTTGAGAGTTCTGCTCCAATGGTACCACATGCATGTGCATTGTAATTGAGTCGCATTTGATGTTCCATCTTGAGTTGTGGTGAAGATAGATTTTTTGTTGTTTTATGTTGTTGACTTGTTGTGACAGGTGTAGCGGTGAAAATCGGAGATCAAGCTATTAATTAACTTGACTCACAAAAGCAAGAGTCTCCACCGCGCTTTATTATTTCCAAGGGAAAAGGGAAAAGAGCGAAAGAAAACCCTAAAATATGCAATGTAAAATAATACTTAAAAGTAATAAAAATACAATGCGTTTTTGAAAGAGATCGAGAGTTTGGGGGTTGGTTATACAATGGGAAGGTATTAGCACCCAATGCATCTGCGGTACTCCGCAAGAACCTTTTGAAATATCTGTTTTTGGTTAAAATTGTTTGTTTAGTTAAAGGGGTATGTTTGGTTGAAATGGTTTGTTTGGTTAAAGATGGGTGCGGACGAGATTTTGAAGAGACGGCGACCTAATGTCGAAGTTTTGACTTAAAAGGTGTGAGTTTGAAAATTGAATCTTTTGGGAAAATTATCTTAGGTTTAACAAAATAGTAAACAAACAAAAGATGAATGAGGATATTCGCACGATTGGATGAGATGTGTTTGATAACATGAAGTCAACAAAGTTAAAACATTTCCCTTGGATTAAATCGAGCAAGCAAAATAAAATGGACATCAAAATATAAGCAATCAAAATTCACAAGAAAATAAATATAACGAAACAGATTAATGACCTAAAGGCATCGAGAAATTAAAATGACAAAGATATTTAAGAGAATGTAACTAATTATCTAAAGAAGTTATTTAAACTAAATTAAAAATTTAAGATTACTTACAAAAAAAAAATTCTAAACTAACTACAAATTCTAAGGTTGCAAAAATAGTTCTAAAATTACTAAATTAGATCTAAGCTAAATTAAAAATGTTTCTAAAAATACTAAAATAATACTACATTAACTTAAAATTACTAAAAGGATTATAAACTAAAATATCATTCTAAAAATTAATTATATAAAAAAAATATGAAACAAAAACATAGGGTGGAAATGGTTATCTTGGATAGGGCTGTAAAACTATATAAAAAAACAGCTAGGCCTAGGTTCAATAAACAATCAAAACAAAATAAAGAAATAATAAATCAACAAAAAAAAAATATTAGACTCAAAGTTCATGCAAGAGATATCCTAATTTCAGTAATGTATATGACAATAAAAAAAGGAAAAGGAACATAAAAACAAGAACAAAACCTGATAGCAATTCCACCGATCTACTTTTGATTTAGTTCACAGGTTTCCAAAGTTATCTTCAAAGCTCTGACATGATCCATCTCTATCTGTCTTCGAGTTTTTGCAACATCTAGTGGACATGTAGCTCCAGCCGCTAGAGTTCCTGCAACAACACCAGCTGAAAAATTTGCGCCAAGAACACTCAATATACCGGCATCATCGCCTCCAACCAAACTAATAAGTTTCCTTCTAGTTGGCTCAAGTGTCGACCAACAAATTGCAGAGAATGGTACATCACGAGCAAGCTGTGCGCCCATGCCAGTCCACAGAGCACGATAACCTTGCAAGCTGTTTGGTGAATTACTTGTGCCCTTGACATTAGAGACAACACCTAGCAAAGTTTGGTATACTCCAGGTGGCTTTTTACCGATTTGAGTCTCTTTAAATGCCTGCATGCGAGTTTTGGCAAGTTCAATAGGATAACAAGTTGCACAAGCCAGTGAGCGTGCCAACAAACCAGCCACTAAAGGTACATATGTAGTTGCAACAGGAGCATTTTTGGTTGTGTATTCCTCAAACCAGTTACGAAATATGTCATAACAAGGAAGGTAAATTCCAACAGTAGGTGCTGCAAGTGCGAGTCCTGCGTTAGTGGAGATAGAAATTGAAGTTGAAAATTTGGAAGGAGAAAGGAGTGAAATAATGGAAGTGGTTGTTGGACTGGAGCTCGGTCGTCGAATGGTGGACTGTTGAGTTGTTGTCAATGTTGTTAGCTGCTTTTGATGATGAAGAGGCATAAGGTGCTTTGCCACGTACCCTGATCCTTCACAGGCCTTCGAACAAATCCCAGGCCATTTCTTCTATTGTTAAGCCTGTGACTGCTCCCAAAAAGGTTGCGAGCTTGATAATGACTCATTGCTCGGTCCCTCAATATTTGAGCTTCAGTAAGCAACGGAGCGGGTAGCGCAGACAAAACTGCTTCAGAAGAAGTTAAAAGCACCTCTTTACGCAAATCAGCAGGAAAAGTAGCAATTATAGATGCATTATCCATATCAACTGGATGTCCTTCAGCCTGTTGGGCAACCCTTTGAGCTCTTTGTTGGACCAAAACCTCTGCTTGAATATCAGGAGGAAGAGCAACTAAAAACTCAGGATCAATATCTTCTCCAGAAGGTGGGGCATAAACTGAAGGTTGAATAGATTGAGCTTGTTGTGATGCCAAAACTTCTGCCCGTAGATCTTCAGGAAGAGCCTCCAAAAATGTAGGGTCAATCGTACCAGTTCCGGAAGCGTCATTATTCGCACTAGTTTGGCCAGCCTGAGTATCATCCGGAGTAACCTCAGTGTTCTGAGTTGATAACAACGGATCCCTCCTGTCTTCGAAAACTGTTGGTTGCCCAGACTAATTTCTTTCAGCATCAACACCAACCATATCAACATCAACATTAGTATTTATTGATGATGCAGGGCAATCACTTGGAATAGGAGTCTCCAAACCAGAGCCCGGTAACTCAAGATTAGTAGGCTGTCCAGCAAAATTTGATGTTCCATTGCAAACCAATGGTATAACTGGCACATTTTGGTTGTTAGTAAGTTCATTAGCAGCCCTTCCGCATTGTACATCAGCACTAGATACAATAGATGAGTTTACCAATTCCTGGGGTATTGCTACATTATCACTGGGAGTAACATTTATTTCATTTACAGTGCAATCAAGACCATTTGGCATGATGTTCAGTGAAAGTGGTTGGACAGACACAAGCTCATTAGTATGAAGGCTTTCTTCACCAGTATCTTGACATTCTTGCCACTACTGTGTCTTTTGCCAACACTGTAGTTCTTACACTTATATATCCATTCATATTGATAGTTCCAGCCCAGACAAATGAATCTGGTTATTTGGGGATGGGTTTGAAGTGGAGTGAAGCAGTTATGTGTTGTAGAGACGCCATTGTTGGCGTGGGTAGAGGAAGAAGGGTGAGATAAGAAAGTAGTGTAGTTAGTGAAATGAAATGAAGGTGTTTTGTTTGTGTTGTGATTAGTGGGAAGAAGAGAGTGAGATGCTATTTTGGGAATGGAGAGAAAGATAAGTGGGGATGAGGTATTATGCGTGAGGAGAGAGGAATAGAGGGATGAAAAACATATACTGTGTATTGCTTTTTTTTTTTTTTTTTTTTATGTATCGATCCTCAATTTCATCCAACAATCAATGAAAATCAAGCATAGTATATTTTAATATTTTTTGTGACTAAAAAGCCCTTTAATGACAAAAATAAAAATAAAACTTGAAAGTATTAAAAAACTCAATTTAAAATGATTTTTTTGAATGTTTTATGAATAAAAAATAAAGACACAAAATGACCGAAAAATGATAAAAACCGGACGAAAATTTATCCGAAAAAATAAAATGAACACATTAAAATAATCTACATGTCACAAAGATTAAAGAAAAAATACTCAAGAAGTCAAAAATCAAAAATAAAATAATAATAAAAATATCAGACTAAACAGACGTTTAAGGTTAAAACGGGACTTCGAACTGTACCGAAAAATAAAGCGAGCATACCGTCATAATCTACGCGAAGCGTAGATTCATAAAATGATCGGTAAAAGGTGAAAACTTGAAATATTTTCTCGCTACTTTCCCGCATAGTGTCGAATCGCTTTTAACAGTCTGTCTATAAAACCAAAATATTTTTATTATCGACATATAAACAACTTGGAGCAATGCAACAAATGAGTAAATAGATAAAAATGCATGAAGCAAAATGCCGGGTATTTTACAACTGAAAGACGATGCAAATTTTAATTTAAACTGACTTTTTCTGGTCAACTCAAATACGACTAATGATGCAAAATATGATGAATGAAGATATTTACTAATGATTGTGACCAAATGACAAAATATGGTATGAAAGTGCGACTAAAACATATTAGGGGCGAAATTTAAGGTGCAACAGTTGTGCCTTGATGAATCAGTCTTCGAGAATCCACAATCAACCGTACTTCTGGCTTGGGAGACTCAAAACCTTAATTGAGGCGCGACACCTGATGCTCTTGATTCAGACCTGTCTCTGCACATGAAACAAAATAAAACACGAACATACACCTTTGTATGCGATTAGAAATTAGTGACACATAGGCTCAAAATGTTCAAAACACTTGACAATCTTCGCATAGTCAAAGCTCGAAGGTGAGACGTTAAAACCGACCGTATTTCGTGATCTTGACTTATCTTAAAAAATGCAAAAATAAAAATGGGATCTTAGGTCAAAAATTGGGGTACAACAGCTGCCCCTATTTAAGTTTCTTCTATCTGGAGATATGAAGATTGGGATCTTCATTTCGACGAGATTGAAGGGACTTAAATATAGAATACACAATTTTTGGCCTTAAGATACCGCGATTATGTTTACGATATGATATGAATGTGATGTTTTGAATTTTATGGGGAATGACGTCATACGAGACAGACTATGCTGGAGAAACCAAGCACATTATACAGTAATCCCACAGAGGAAGAGGTTGTAACTCCACTGGGGAAACAAAGTCATAGACTTCAAATGAGAGACTCTTGAATGATTTACATCAGTATTGAGACTGGAAAAGGTAATGATTTACATCAGTACGAAGACTGGAAAAAGAAATGATTTACATCAGCACTGTGACTGGAAAAGGAAATGATTGACATCAGTACTGAGACTGGAAAATGATTGACATCAGCACTGTGGCTGGAAAACAAAATGATTGACATCAACACGGTGGCTGGAAAACAAAATGATTGACATCAGCACTGTGGCTGGAAAACAAAATGATTGACATCAGCATTGTGGCTGGAAAACAAAATGATTGACATCAGCACTGTGGCTGGAAAACAAAATGATTGACATCAGCACTGTGGCTGGAGATAAACATCTCTGATTTCTGAATTTTACCAAGAACGGTAACACATTTCTTCTTTAACCAAGATATCGCTTGAAAAGGATAAAATAACAAACTTCTCCACGGGACTTTTCCGAAAGGGATGCCATTTGCTGAGTAGACATTATTAATGGGGATACACAAGCTGCTCAAATAAAGAGGCCGCCACTTGCTTCCTTTCAAAGGTGTCAATAATATACAAGCTGCTCATGAAGAGACTGCCACTTGCTGTCTTCAAAGAATATTAAAGCACACAAGCTGCTCATGAAGAGTCCGCCACTTGTTGCCAAAAACCCACAAGCTGCTCATAAAGAAGCTGCCACTTGCTGTCTTCAAAGAATATCAAAGCACACAAGCTGCTCATGAAGAGTCTGCCACTTGTTGCCAATAACCCACAAGCTGCTCATAAAGAAGCTGCCACTTGCCGTTTTCAAGGGAACAATAACACACAAGTTGCTCAAATAGATAAGCTGCCACTTGCTGTCTTCCAAAAATACTAACGTACAAGCTGCTCATGAAGAAGCTGCCACTTGCCATTTTTTAAAGATAAAAATAACACACAAGTTGCTCATGAAGAGACCGCCGCTTGCTGTTTTTAAAAGTGTTGATAACATACAAATTGTCCATGAAGAGACTGCCGCTTGTTGCCAATAACTCACAAGCTGCTCATGAAGAGCTGCCACTTGCCATCTTCAAAGAATATTAAAGCACACAAGCTACTCATGAAGAGTCCGCCACTTGTTGCTTATAACCTACAAGCTGCTCATGAAGAGCTGCCACTTGCCATTTTCCATACAAGCTGCTCATGAAGAGCTGCCACTTTCCGTTTTCCAAAGAAAAATAACGTACAAGCTACCCATGAAAGGACTACCACTTGCCGTTTTTTCGAGGTGTCAATAATATACAAGTTGCCTCGGGAAGAGACTGCCGCATGCTATTTGTCAAGAGTATCTATAACACACAAGTTGTCTCATGAAGAAACTGCCGCTTGCTGTTTGGCGACTTCACTGGGGATGGACAAACTGCTCATGAAGAGACCGCCATTCGTCGTAGAGAAATCAGAAATAATCAAACTGCTCAAATAAAGAGTCAGTCACTTGTTGTCATGTCGATATTCCAGAAGAAGGTTGTGATAACACTGCTGGGGAATAAAGTTTATCTTCAATGGGGAACCATGAATAAATCCTTCTTGAGGAGACCAAGTATTTACGTTGCGAAATAAATGCACTCTCCATCTAGGTTTCACAGCCTAGAGAGATCCACAGGGTATCGTTCACAAGAGACAAAGCTCAATCCAGGAATAAACTGGAGAGAAAATAGTCAAACAAGACTCCATCCAATGAGGAAACAACTCAAATGGGGATTTATCCTATCCAGAGATGGAAAAGGAAAGCTAAAGCAAGATTCTTCCACGAGAGTTAACTCAGTGGGGAATTAGAAAAAAGGCACACTTTATGCTTAAGTTGACACTCTATTTGGAAAGATCAAATATGTTATTTGAATAGACATAACCAAGGTATACGAACTCAATGACATCAACAAATACAACTGTGCGTGCATGATGCAAGTGTGAACGAATAAATGAGTGCCATGTATGTGCTGACAAAACAAATAGACAAGATAAACTGGAGATGATAAGACATCATAGCACAACCCAACACTCAGCTAATCTCAACAGGATGGGAACATTACTGGAGATAAAAACAAAAGCCATCATTGGAGCAAAGTCCTTTTACAAGGCTTAAATCTCTTTGGAGAGGAAGATATTTTTCGGTAGAAAGCCCAAAGTTCAGTCTTCTATTGCAAACAATCCATTGAAAGGATAACAAACACAAACAAAGTTTCAGCTGGAAAGAAGTCTTGCTTAGCTGGAGATACTGGGAACACCGCCCTCTGATAATGTATGAAAAACATATCTTGACAAATCTGGATTGCCCCTGGGATTAATTTTGGATGCCCCAAATTTACTGCTGATAAGCTGCGTGATGCACGACAATTCTTGCGAATAGCTTCACCTCTAAAATGCCCCAAGCTATATGGTTGATGAGGAAGAAATTGTCTCAAGAGGATTTTACAAAAGACCTGGCATCCACCGTGCTCTGGTGTCTTCAAACTCTTAGAGGAATTCATCAAATCTCGACGTGATTGCCCCGAATTAACTGTAGTTGGCACAACAAAGTCTTCAAATTTTGCCCCAATAAAGGGTACAGAAGTTGGGAAAGCATTAACTGGGAGAAGCAACATGTCTGTGCTTAAGGTCTTCATGTGGCATGCCTCTGGATATGATTTTTTGAAATGATTCGCCAATTGCTCAACATAGTTTCAGGCCTTAAAAGAATAAACTCATCACTGGTGCTTATGCGAGCTTCCTTGATATCAAACAAATGTTTTGCAGTTAGAAAAAGTTTACAATGAGAATGAAAATTCTAATGCAACAGTTATGTTAGTCTTGAAGATTTTGAAAGATATCGCACAAATTTTGCGAGTTAAAGCACCATTTATTTTTGTATAGGAAGAACATATGATACCAACATAACCATTTAGAACATTCATGGGAGTCAGGAACACTATCTCATTGAAGTATGCTTCCAAAATAACCTTGCTTCAATTAGGACTTTTGAAGGTTGTAACGTGGTCTGGTTCATGGTTTTTAGAAAAAATATTTTAAGGCTCAAAATATTTGGTGCCCACCCATTCTTCATGATGTTCTCCAACCCTATGTTCAGTTAATTTAACATGAGTGTTCATCTCTCAAAAGGATTTTGTGACGGTCAAGGAAACGACGAGGCTTTCGGAGTAGAAACCACCCTCATGTCTTCGTGTTTGTAGTCACCAATTTGTTCTTTGCTGAGGACTTTTCTTTGCGATTTTATTTTCCCTAACTTTTGCCTGAACTAATTCTTTTGAATTGATAGTCCAGCGGGATGCCTTAATTTTTCCTAAGTCACACGTTTTCATGTTTTTTGACTTAGCAGGCTTTTTCTTTTTTCTCGATTTTTGACTTTTTGAACAAAATGTGTGACATTAGCTTGCATTTTCTGGTTGAGAGGATTGTGACAACCTCGTTTCTTGATGAATGAGGGATAACATTGTGGTTCCAACCTCTAGATTCATTATACATGAAGGATAGCCCTCGTAGTTTCTCTTCAAAAAAACATCTTCCTTATGAATTTTGAACACTCAGTCAGATTAACTAAAAACTACCCTGCCCCAGGTTAAAATTCAAGGTTTTTCGTATAGAAAAGAAACTTCTGCTTCAAAGGCTCAAAAGGGGTTAGCAAGGGATTATCTTCCTTATATCTCCAGTGTTTAGGGATTTGAAACAATGCTTGTACATCATCAGCAATATTTTATCCAAAAGCAAACAACCAGAGATTTTGTGTTCTTTAGATCATCATCCTCCCTTCAATCTCTGCCTAGGCAAGAGAATGGGCAACAAGTTGGTATCATAATGCAAAAAGAAATTTAAAATTTGAAAACAAATATGAGTGAAACGAATGAATTTCTTCAAGACAAACATATCCATTGTATTAAGATAATCATTCAGATGCAAACAAGTTCTTACATGCAAACAATGTTTTGATAAACAAGAAAAATTACAAAAAGCAGAAATAAGTTAATAATCTGGGAAGGCTTTCCATTTGGACTTGAATCACTGAAAACATCCTTCAAAAATCAAAGTCACTATCAATCGTGTTTACTCTTCGACGCATGCTTGATTTGAACTTCAAAACCAACGTCCTTGAATGACAAGATACCACTTCTGACCTACTTCTGAACCTCAATCTTCAAAGCAAAGCAACCCTCCAAGTCATGCCCAGGAGCACCTTGATGAAAAGTACAAGCCAAATCAGCTTTGTAGTACCAATGTATCTTCTCAGGAACCTTCGATGGAGGTCGGGTCTGAACCAAATTCCTCTGCATCAGGATAGGGAACAACTCTGTATAGGTAATTGGAATTGGATCAAGTTGAGTTTTCCTCTGATTAGGAACTTGCTGATTTTGTTGATGAATAGGAGGAACATGATGATTTTGACGATGAATATTTCTTCCTATGGTTCTCTTCTTGGAAAAGTTATTATCAAACTTCTTCACACCATTAGCTGAGCCACCATCTTCATATGGACATCCCTTCCCAACATCTTCTTCTAGACGCACTCCCACATTCACCTTGTCAGGAAAGTCAATAGGTGCATTAACCATCACCTTCTCATGAGAGAATGATTTTAGAGTTTTAGTGAAGACTTTTATCATCGCTTCGTCCTTCCTAGAAGGATTGACTTGGGTGGTAACCAAAATTTCAACCCAAAACAGTCGAGTGATCCATACCAGCTTTCAAAATAATCATCTCTCTACGGAGTTCAGAAACCTCTTGCTTGATATTCTCCATTGTCCTCTTAGCGCGAGTGTTGTACTTAGGTGAAACCAAAGGAAAAAATTAAGACTTGGAAATGACCTTTGAAAGTGAAACAAAAAATGTAGAATGATGTATGATATGCAAAAGAGAGTTTTTATTTGATTTTCAAGGAACTCAAGATATTAAGTTGTAAACATCAAAGTATGAAGATAGCAGATGAATTTTAAATTGGCTCCAAACATTGATCAAGTTATCATCAAGATCAATCATCCATTTTGGTGGATTAGGGTTTTCTCCCTATCAACACCCAAGATCCATTGAGCTTGACGAAACTTGTGATGTTTACAAAGAAAGACCTCCAAATTCCTTCAAAGTCAAGTGAAAAGGGTTTTATAGATGCATGAATGCATGGCTATGCAACAACCACAAGCAAGGTCACAGATGAAGTCGAAAGGTTCAACGTCACGAGCATGGAGTCACGGTAAGGAACACCCCCAAGATATGTACTAACAGTTTAATCACACCTGTAGAACAAGGTTCTAAGAGTTCCCAGAGTCTACATTCCTCCTTCGGATATTACCAACGTCTTGATTACTCAATAATCAGCAATATTCTCAAGAGAAACTCATCCGACCGTAGCATCGCGTAACAATTACTTCTGGATTACTCCGTTATAATCTTCGCGCTACACCTAAAAGGCCAAGATGGGTTAGGGTTCTATAGTTCCCAGCTTCTCTGGCTCCCAGGTCGAAAATAATAATGTCTTCCCGATTACTCGGTAAACAAATATTACGCTCAAAAGGGCCTTCCACTGAGTGGGGGATCTCATGCCTTCTTCTTCGGGATTACTCCCTCAAAGTTAACATGACTATACCGCCCGTCCTATTCCTAAGTGTAACTTAGTCCGGGTATAGGACTTGTCCTTTGTAAATATTATCAACACCCAAATAATCATAATATATACATATAACCAAACAATCAAATAATGATAAAACAGATAAAACAAATTAGGCTTAACCCACTTAGGGATGGACCAGCAAGAGGTCAATCTTTCCCCAGCAGAGTCGCCAATTCTGTAGCGGTGAAAAACGGAGATCAAGCTATTAATTAACTTGACTCACAAAAGCAAGAGTCGCCACCGCGCTTTATTATTTCCAAGGGAAAAGGGAAAAGAGCGAAATAAAACCCTAAAATATGCAATGTAAAATAATACTTAAAAGTAATAAAAATACAATGCGTTTTTGAAAGAGATCGAGAGTTCGGGGGTTGGTTATACAATGGGAAGGTATTAGCACCCAATGCATCTGCGGTACTCCGCAGGAACCTTTTGAAATATCTGTTTTTGGTTAAAATTGTTTGTTTAGTTAAAGGGGTATGTTTGGTTGAAATGGTTTGTTTGGTTAAAGATGGGTGCGAACGAGATTTTGAAGAGACGGCGACCTAATGTTGAAGTTTTGACTTAAAAGGTGTGAGTTTGAAAATTGAATCTTTTGGGAAAATTATCTTAGGTTTAACAAAATAGTAAACAAACAAAAGATGAATGAGGATATTCGCACGATTGGATGAGATGTGTTTGATAACATGAAGTCAACAAAGTTAAAACATTTCCCTTGGATTAAATCGAGCAAGCAAAATAAAATGGACATCAAAATATAAGCAATCAAAATTCACAAGAAAATAAATATAACGAAACAGATTAATGACCTAAAGGCATCGAGAAATTAAAATGACAAAGATATTTAAGAGAATGTAACTAATTATCTAAAGAAGTTATTTAAACTAAATTAAAAATTTAAGATTACTTACAAAAAAAAAAATTCTAAACTAACTACAAATTCTAAGGTTGCAAAAATAGTTCTAAAATTACTAAATTAGATCTAAGCTAAATTAAAAATGTTTCTAAAAATACTAAAATAATACTACATTAACTTAAAATTACTAAAAGGATTATAAACTAAAATATCATTCTAAAAATTAATTATATAAAAAAAAATATGAAACAAAAACATAGGGTGGAAATGGTTATCTTGGATAGGGCTGTAAAACTATATAAAAAAACAGCTAGGCCTAGGTTCAATAAACAATCAAAACAAAAAAAGAAATAATAAATCAACAAAAAAAAATATTAGACTCAAAGTTCATGCAAGAGATATCCTAATTTCAGTAATGTATATGACAATAAAAAAAGGAAAAGGAACATAAAAACAAGAACAAAACCTGATAGCAATTCCACCGATCTACTTTTGATTTAGTTCACAGGTTTCCAAAGTTATCTTCAAAGCTCTGACATGATCCATCTCTACTTGTCTTCGAGTTTTTGCAACATCTAATGGACATGTAGCTCCAGCCGCTAGAGTTCCTGCAACAACACCAGCTGAAAAATTTGCGCCAAGAACACTCAATATACCGGCATCATCGCCTCCAACCAAACTAATAAGTTTCCTTCTAGTTGGCTCAAGTGTCGACCAACTAATTGCAGAGAATGGTATATCACGAGCAAGCTGTGCGCCCATGCCAGTCCACAGAGCATGATAACCTTGCAAGCTGTTTGGTGAATTACTTGTGCCCTTGACATTAGAGACAACACCTAGCAAAGTTTGGTATACTCCAGGTGGCTTTTTACCGATTTGAGTCTCTTTAAATGCCTGCATGCGAGTTTTGGCAAGTTCAATAGGATAACAAGTTGCACAAGCCAGTGAGCGTGCCAACGAACCAGCCACTAAAGGTACATATGTAGTTGCAACAGGAGCATTTTTGGCTGTGTATTCCTCAAACCAGTTACGAAATATGTCATAACAAGGAAGGTAAATTCCAACAGTAGGTGCTGCAAGTGTGAGTCCTGCGTTAGTGGAGATAGAAATTGAAGTTGAAAATTTGGAAGGAGAAAGGAGTGAAATAATGGAAGTGGTTGTTGGACTGGAGCTCGGTCGTCGAATGGTGGACTGTTGAGTTGTTGTCAATGTTGTTAGCTGCTTTTGATGATGAAGAGGCATAAGGTGCTTTGCCACGTACCCTGATCCTACACAGGCCTTCGAACAAATCCCAGGCCATTTCTTCTATTGTTAAGCCTGTGACTGCTCCCAAAAAGGTTGTGAGCTTGATAATGACTCATTGCTCGGTCCCTCAATATTTGAGCTTCAGTAAGCAACGGAGCGGGTAGCACAGACAAAACTGCTTCAGAAGAAGTTAAAAGCACCTCTTCACGCAAATCAGCAGGAAAAGTAGCAATTATAGATGCATTATCCATATCAACTGGATGTCCTTCAGGCTGCTGGGCAACCCTTTGAGCTCTTTGTTGGACCAAAACCTCTGCTTGAATATCAGGAGGAAGAGCAGCTAAAAACTCAGGATCAATATCTTCTCCAGAAGGTGGGGCATAAACTGAAGGTTGAATAGATTGAGCTTGTTGTGATGCCAAAACTTCTACCCGTAGATCTTCAGGAAGAGCCTCCAAAAATGTAGGGTCAATCGTACCAGTTCCGGAAGCGTCATTATTCGCACTAGTTTGGCCAGCCTGAGTATCATCCGGAGTAACCTCAGTGTTCTGAGTTGATAACAACGGATCCCTCCTGTCTTCGAAAACTGTTGGTTGCCCAGACTGATTTCTTTCAGCATCAACACCAACCATATCAACATCAACATTAGTATTTATTGATGATGCAGGGCAATCACTTGGAATAGGAGTCTCCAAACCAGAGCCCGGTAACTCAAGATTAGTAGGCTGTCCAGCAAAATTTGATGTTCCATTGCAAACCAATGGTATAACTGGCACATTTTGGTTGTTAGTAAGTTCATTAGCAGCCCTTCCGCATTGTACATCAGCACTAGATACAATAGATGAGTTTACCAATTCCTGGGGTATTGCTACATTATCACTGGGAGTAACATTTATTTCATTTACAGTGCAATCAAGACCATTTGGCATGATGTTCAGTGAAAGTGGTTGGACAGACACAGGCTCATTAGTATGAAGGCTTTCTTCACCAGTATCTTGACATTCTTGCCACTACTGTGTCTTTTGCCAACACTGTAGTTCTTACACTTATATATCCATTCATATTGATAGTTCCAGCCCAGACAAATGAATCTGGTTATTTGGGGATGGGTTTGGAGTGGAGTGAAGCGGTTATGTGTTGTAGAGACGCCATTGTTGGCGTGGCTAAAGGAAGAAGGGTGAGATAAGAAAGTAGTGTAGTTAGTGAAATGAAATGAAGGTGTTTTGTTTGTGTTGTGATTGGTGGGAAGAAGAGAGTGAGATGCTATTTTGGGAATGGAGAGAAAGATAAGTGGGGATGAGGTATTATGCGTGAGGAGAGAGGAATAGAGAGATGAAAAACATATACTGTGTATTGCTTTTTTTTTTGGTTTTGTTTTTATGTATCGATCCTTAATTTCATCCAACAACCAATGAAAATCAAGCATAGTATATTTTAATATTTTTTGTGACTAAAAAGCCCTTTAATGACAAAAATAAAAATAAAACTTGAAAGTATAAAAAAACTCAATTTAAAATGATTTTTTTGAATGTTTTATGAATAAAAAATAAAGACACAAAATGACCGAAAAATGATAAAAACCAGACGAAAATTTATCCGAAAAAATAAAATGAACACATTAAAATAATCTACATGTCACAAAGATTAAATAAAAAACACTCAAGAAGTCAAAAATCAAAAATAAAATAATAATAAAAATATTAGACTAAACAGACGTTTAAGGTTAAAACGGGACTTCGAACTGTACCGAAAAATAAAGCGAGCATACCGTCATAATCTACGCGAAGCGCAGATTCATAAAATGATCGGTAAAAGGTGAAAACTTGAAATATTTTCCCGCTACTTTCCCACATAGTGTCGAATCGCTTTTAACAGTCTGTCTATAAAACCAAAATATTTTTATTATCGACATATAAACAACTTGGAGCAATGCAACAAATGAGTAAATAGATAAAAATGCATGAAGCAAAATGCTGGGTATTTTACAACTGAAAGACGATGCAAACTTTGATTTAAACTGACTTTTTCTGGTCAACTTAAATACGACTAATGATGCAAAATATGATGAATGAAGATATTTACTAATGATCGTGACCAAATGACAAAATATGGTATGAAAGTGCGACTAAAACATATTAGGGGAGAAATTTAAGGTGCAACAGTTGTGCCTTGATGAATCAGTCTTCGAGAATCCACAATCAACCGTACTTCTGGCTTGGGAGACTCAAAACCTTAATTGAGGCGCGACACCTGATGCTCTTGATTCAGACCTGTCTCTGCACATGAAACAAAAGAAAACACGAACATACACCTTTGTATGCGATTAGAAATTAGTGACACATAGGCTCAAAATGTTCAAAACACTTGAAAATCTTCGCATAGTCAAAGCTCGAAGGTGAGACGTTAAAACCGACCGTATTTCGTGACCTTGACTTATCTTAAAAAATGCAAAAATAAAAATGGGATCTTAGGTCAAAAATTGGGGTACAACAACAGGTATCATCTAAAAGCTGTGAATTAGTCGTTATGCTGTGTTGATGTTTTGTTGAGATTAAAGTTGTTTGAAAATTGTGAAGTGTTGATTTTATATGAAATGATTCTGATATATTAATTATTATACATTCTATTATATAGTTCGATATCTCACCCCTTCTATTTGAATGTGTCCCTCTGTTGGTAACGTGCAAGTAATCAAGAAAGATAGTTGTTACCTTTGTTAGTTCGAGTCGGTGTTGTCGCTCTGATACATAGCACTCGGGGGGATGAATGCTCGATGTTTAGTTGTTATTCGTTTCAGTTGCTGAATTTTTAAGTTGATTACATGAAATAATGGTTGTATTGAAGTTATTGTAGTTGAATAAAAGATGTTAAGTGAATTGAAATTGAGTATGTAAATTCCGTTGCTTATCAATAAAAAGTTGTTTGATTTTAAAGAATAAATCAGGCTATTATCGGTTCATCCGAATTAAGTGTTATGTATCTGTTTTATATGCGATTAAATGAAGTTTGATTTTAAGTTGTAAATGTAGCATCCTATTTATGTTAAACTCTGATTATATTATTATCCTCCAGGAAGAATTGGGGTGTTACATTAGTGGTATTAGAGCAGGTTGGTCCGTCCGACCAAGTTGTCTAATGTTGTTTATTCCTTAGTACGCGACAAGTGTGTGAAACACTGTTGGTGCTTGCTTATTTTTCTAATCGCTTATTTACAGGAGTTGGTTTGAAGATAAGTGGGGGAGAAGCTTTGCTTCTCATATGTGTTTCAGTTGTAAGATGTTGGTTTAGTATGTTGATGTTGGCGACGGTGCAAATATTGTTTCAATTTTGTTGTTTCTCGAATCCGAAGATGACATGGATTTATGATTTTGTTTGTTAATCAAGTTGGAGCATCTTGAAGGAGGATGATCAGACCTTGTTGATGATTACTTCTTGAAGGATGAGGAGCAATGTAACGGTTGTTGATATACGAGTAGAGTGTGAATCCCCGATGTTTCTGAAGGTGACTGCTAAGTAACAAGGATACTTTTAGAAGATGGAATTTAGAAAGTTGCGATGTTTCAACGCTGCTGGTGGACTGTGAAGTTGTCAGTTTGAGTAGCCCTTGCGTAAGATATCACTGTTTGAACAGTGATAGAGTGACAAATTGTTGTAGACCTTGTCGTGGAATCCTTGTGAGTGATTGTAAAAGTTATTGAAATGGTTGGATTTTTCGAATTCCGAGTCAGAGTCAGAAATGCAAAGAGATGAGTACGATTTCAAGAATGGTAAATGTTGGTATTGGTACAAATAAATTTTTTCTGATGTTATCATAAGGTGTGTGATAGTATGTCGCTGCATAACATCAGTGTTCGCATTTTCATATAACTTTGGAAATTCATATCTTGTGTTCCGAGTATCGGATTGGTGTTCTGTTTGAACCTGTGAGGAGATAGAAATGTATTTTATCCTATGAAGTGTTTTCAAATATGGTAGATGCATTCCTATATGGAGGGACTCTGAAGTCGTTTATGGAACTAGAGGCTTTTTGCGCATAAATGATTATTATCGCAGTTGTTCGAGATGAGGTCAAGCATATTATATTGTTGACGATTAAGTTGAGAAATGAGATGTTTGGCATTAAAAAGGATAGTTGTTCATCATTTCAAGTATGGGATGTTGCATGTGAAGAAAGTTTTGTAGAACTAAAGAAAAGTTTGACGACTTCTCCGGTATTAGTTGTTTAATCCGAGTGAGTCATTGTTAGTGTATTATAAATGCGATTAAGATGGGACTTAGTTGTGTGCTAATGATGAAGGGACAAGTTGTTGCTTGTTCTTCTAGATGACTTATAGTTCATGATAGGAATTATCCTACGCGTGACTTAGAGTTAGCAGCAATGGCGTTTATGTTGAAGATTTGGGGACATTGTCTTTTTGGTTCTAGATTTGAAGTATTTATTTGATTAGAAGGAATTGAATATGAGACAATGGAGATGGTTGGAGTTGTTGAAAGATTATGATGCCAGTTTGAATTATCATCCAAGTAAAGATAATGTTGTGGCTGGTGTTTTAGGTTGAAAGACTTTACATATGTCGACAATGATGGTTAAAGAATTGGGATTAATTGAACAGTTCAAAGATATGATCTTAGTTTGCGAAGTGACACCGGAGAGTGTTATG